>OZ012626.1:41945000-43145000 GCA_963942485.1 Pediacus dermestoides | reverse complement strand
AATTTGCATGCCAAAGCAATCGACTATTAAATTGCTTTATTTAGGCTTAGTGACTGGGAGTAAAATGGAGTCAGCAGCCTGGCAGAATTGGTGTAATAAAACTGTGGTCTGTCCCACACATGAAGAAAGCCGGCCCAATGAGGGCAACTTGATCTGCTTGTAGCCTTTTTATTATTTCTTACGAACCAAATGCACCCAGACAATTAAAAAAAACAACCTCAAGCTTGCAGACCTATGTTATTCGGAGAATTCTTAGATAAAAACTTGAATGCAAGCTGCGCCCAATGTATTTGATGTTTTTAACTATATAGTTGTTTATTCTTTCTTACGTCGATGTTCCATTGCTTCTGTTTATAATTCTTATTCTATTGTTTAAATCAAAGAATACAACCGCCTGTTAAATCTCGACATTGGTTTTGTAGTGAATAAACCTGCGGCCTTGAGATCTTACACAAAGGTCAAGGAGAATGTTACGCTAGGTTCACTCTATTATGGTTCCAAATAGTACCATTGTTAGAGCAACTGACGCACTTGCTTTACTTCTAATTTGTAAAGAGTCACTAGAACTATACCATCCGTCATTACTATTTTCTATCTCGCTCTCTTCGGTATAGGGGATTTCCCGCCAAATCTGTTTCTCTTTAATAATATTAATTGTGGTACCTTTGTATTAAACAGTAATTGCGTGATTTCTCCTTATGATTTAAGATTACCAACAGATAAAGTTAAATTTATGGTGTTGGTTGTGTAACGAACCTTAACTTGTGTGTTGGAAGAAAATAATTTATGATCATATGTACATATTAATGAAGTAATAACAACACAAATTTTCCAAAATCTGGCTTTAAGTATGTTATCCAAATTTACTTGTAAAGCGTTGCACCCTGTATATGAAGTTTAATCAAGTAACAACTATAAAATTATGAAGTAATTTCTTTAGATGCGTTGATATTTTTTATAGGCCTAACCTACCGCAGTCAACATCAAAGTAAAGAGTTGACATTAATGGTATTTTTATGGTGATCAAAATGCTTGCAATTGATCCGACACTGAACATAATATAAAATAACATTACGCATGTTAAATGCAAAGGAATATCTTTTTTCTGTGTGTGTGTTAACCAAAATGAATTGTCGCAATTTCACATAAAACCGCCAAGGTCTTAAACAAAGCCAACAACATATTTAACAACACGGAAATACTGATGAAGTTTAAGAATCTTTTGGAGAACAGTGAACTCTAAAATGTCCCTGATCCCTCCCAGAATAACACACACAATGTTAAATACCTTTCAAATAAATCGACATCATAATCTTGTTGTGCCTCCGATTATTCAAAACAATCTCTTGATGGAGTTTCAAATATTTATAGGATGAATTTGCGCAAAAGAACTAAAATGGTAAAGGAAGCGTAATCCAATGACCCTAATGACTATACAAGAAAATCTGAGTTGCCAAGTGGGAAATAGTTCATTTCTCTTTAAAAATAAACGAACAAGTATTACATTCAGTGATTTTTCAGGCTGATCCACCTTGCTTGTTTACTCCAAGTTTTTTTTTCTGGCTTTCAACACCTTTAAAAATATAATCTAGTAGACAACGCATTTTATGATTTAAATTGAATTCGAATTGTTACAAAAAGTTGTTGTGGACATAAGCAGATAAATCAACCATTTCAATGGTTCTTAAACCGTGATGAGAAAATTTGATGAATACAAAGTTATGTCAAGGTTAGAATACGTAGACAGAGCGGAGGCCCATTGTATAAGTACCCCTCAAAAAATCTATTGAATCTATTAAAATGCGCTGTATAAACTACAAAATACAATTGTATTGACTAATAATAGAAATTATTTTAAATGTAGGACCATCACTTAGTTTCGTCTATTTATAAAATACAAGTTTGGAGACGGTTCCAAGTTCCAATTTCCAACCAGTATTTTTATACACAATTATCAAGAAAATTTATGATTACCTACAGCTTTCTTGTTTTGTTTTTTCTAATTTTCTTCTCCGGTTAATAGAAATCATGAGCTTGTATCCAGTAGTTTCACTGGTTATCAATCATGCTTTCATAAAAATCATTCATAAAACAATAGAGGTGTCAATTCATGTGTCAGTCCATCATAAACAATACCTCTAGCTAAAATAATATTTATTGTATTGATACATGACAGTCTTAAGGCGGTTTTAGCATGGGCAAATCCATCTATTTCATAGAAAACTCAACAATGTAAACACCCACTTGCTGAGTGGATACAGCTTTCGCTCATTAATTATTACACAGGGGACAATGTAAATTACATAATCGATTGATGTTGTTGTTTCAACTACAAAGATTCTGCTAAAAAAGTAATTTTTAAATTTCCCGCGGTTTGGTGTCAAAAGTCACTGTGGGCGGTAAATTCAAATCATCAAATCGGTCTTTGCTTAAAGTTATTTCCCTAGTTGTAATCTGTTTAGTAGTTTAGTAGCGATAACTTACGTAATTTATTTTAGAAGAAACAGACCAATAATCTAAATGAAATGTGATTGCGACTAATTGGAATGTGTACTAGTGTACAATTCCGCATGTTATGGGTTGAGCCACGTGTGGAAGTGCATAAAAGAACTAGATAAGAACTTGCTATGCATTAGATAATAGCTAATTGAAATGTACTTTCCCTTTGATTTGAAATTTGCAGTGTTCATTTTAGAAAAAATAATTGAATTATTGTTTACTGGACGAATTGCATCATTTACTTAGGGTTAGGCGTCCAATACAGTGTAGTATGCTGTAATTGTCCCACATTCACGATTTTTATTTCATACACCCACTTTGTCACTTACTGTTCTGTTCTAATGCTTAATTTAAATAATATAAGGAAAAAATGAGAAGCTGTATGCTTCATTTCACAATTGCAATATACTACGAAACTTGTCTTCAAATACAAATAGCAGGTCAGATATTGTTACTTAATACGTGGAAACACAAGTTTATTATAGTAGTATTTATGTGCAATTCCTAACCTTTAAACATTTTTTCAGTTTTACATAATTTTCATTTAATTTCATCATTAGTCGTTTGTGTCACAATTTTAATATTCAATTTAATTTGATGTCTGGTTTGTTTGTCAGACAGTTTTTATTGTTTTAAGGGTAACGTCCGAAATAAATGTGTTTTATGTTATTCTATAAAGTAAATGAGTTGTTTCTAAAACTAATTCAGATATATAATTTAAGCTGTTGACGCAGAATGTCAATGACAAAATTTATGTGAATGACCCCTTAAATTTAAATTACTGCGCGAAGTTTACCTTCACAATATGTAAATTTTTCCTAGATTAATTAAAATTATATCAAAAACACTTTTTATTACGCGTGACTTTACTATATTTTTCTAATGGTACTAGTTTAAACCGAGTTTAGTTACGGAAAATTTCTAATGGTACAAGAAACAAACACAGAGATGCAATTTTTCCGAAATTTTAATGGTTTTCTGATGTGGATATTAAAAATAATTTAGAAAGCTAACCAAATCTAAAGTCCAAGTTAAAATTCATTCATTTATTCCTCCACGTGTACATTTACTGTGTGGGTAGATAAAATTATAAATATTTTAAGTAAATAATATTTTTTGTTGCCATATTTTCTCTACGAGACATATGCTCTCCCAGAGCAAGGTCGGTAGAATTGAGGTATTAGACAACTTCCGTTGTTGAATCAAAGGTTCCCACCATAGAAATTTTGTTAGGTCGGGAGGCTGGATGGGTCCGGAAACTTTTCCAAAAAATGTGTAGTTTATTAAAAATTAACTCTATTGCAATTTATTAGGTATTATTATGTAAATTTCCAATGCAGGAATTAGTTTTATTTGTGGCACATGTGAAAAACATCTGCTGCACTAGCCTATCGGAGTTTAAGCAAAAGTTTTGGTTTGGGTGCTGGTTATCTTGTTGATTTTCTGGAAAAAGTGTCTTTTAGATAAAGTAGTTTTAAAACTGGTGAAGTTGCTTAAATATATCTGCTTGATTGATTCATTTATTATCAGTTTTGGAACAGCTGGCCGGGACTAAATATTAGGAAAACTGCATGTGAGCTAGACTTTTCTTTGATTTATTTCATTCAGCACTAGATTCTATAATCATTTACTTTTATTCTGTAGTCCATTATAAACGGATATCACTGTATTTTGAAGAATAATGTCTTGTTTTCGTAAGTCTTCAAAATTTAGTAAATATAATACAGAAGATAGTAAATATCCATAAATTTTCTAGGAATCGTTGCTCTAAGAATAAAATAAATGGAACCACTAATAGATTTATTTGAGGTGAAAGTGTGAAGTTATAATTTTGAAGCCAAATTCTCGAAATGTCATCAAATTTGCAATAATCTAAATTATTCATTATTGAATAGGCTGAAAAAGATTTCCAGAAAGTTTTGCATTTTTTATGGTCTACTGATCAAATTTTAGTCCAAACCCCAATCTTATTAACCTGAATGCTACCTTTGTTTAAATCCAATATTTAATATGCTCAAATTCCAGGAATTGATTCTCCAAATCCAATAAGACCATTCTACAAAACGCACATTGCCTTGATTTCATTTCATATTAGCTAATACTACCTACTAATCGCATTTTTTATCAGTGCCTTATTCGAGGAAATAGGCCGACCTTAAATAAAAAGATAACAATAACAGTAACCGTTTTCTACATCATTTACCATGAATCAAGGGGACCCCGCCAGAATGACTTGGATGCTTGTACAGCAGTCACTGTTATTATTATGATTATTTGTCATGGCATCTGCAACAGATTTTCATGTAACCTACTCATCAACAACAAATTTCTTTGTATTTTTTATTTACAATAACAAAACGCCCAAGTTGTTGATCATTATAGAGTCGCTTAATTAGCGTTCGTCTGGTCCTGAAAAAATCTTGTAGTGTCTTCATGGTCGGTTCCCAGAGTTATCGCTTCTTCCTGTTAACGCTAGATTCTCTCAGGCATTGACCACCGGACATGGTAGTCGTTACACTCGCCTCTCGGTCATGTGTCACTGGCTAGTTCTTATTATTCTTATTACGTACTTTTAGATGGGTTTTCTAGTTTTAGGTTCTTTATTCCAAGCGGTCTACATGGTTTTTTAGTGTTTTACATTAATATTATTATTATATAATGTTGTGTTAGAGAGGTTTATTAAAACCATTTCAGGTTACACCAGGTCATTTTTTTAGATTAGGATCGTTTATTATGGCGCGAAAGTGGGGAAGGATTAAATTTTCCTCTTGTTTTTAAACTATGAATGACCTAGTGAAAATATATAAGGTAATAATATTTTAAGGCCGCAATAAATCACACCGAGTGTACTATTTGGTACAGCTTTGAAAATATTTATATCTGTATAATAAACATTTTTATAGCGTCTTGAGTTTAGAATTTTTCCACAGCTCCAAATAAAATTATGTTTCATAAAATTTAACATCCAATATAAAAACTTCTTGTACAAGTTCGAAGCCAAATCAACCAACTCTTGATGGCATAATAACATATCTTATCATGGAACCTAAATTATTTTTTAATTTGCCGCCTCTTAAGGGCACCTAAATATTTCGTTTCGGTTACCCAGATTAAAATTATTGTTATTGAAAAAAATATCAGAATACCATTAATACCTTTAATATCCCATTGTCGATTTGGGTTGTACTTAAGTTAATGGGCATAAAAAATCGCGCAGACTGTTTTTGGTGGGAACTTGAGCGTCTCTAAAGACGGGTTTACCAAGGGTTCTTTTCCAATAACAACAATTGCGGCAGCTGGCCGGAAAGCATGCCATGTGATGCCTGCTACAAAGAACGGTCCTTGGCTGAGGTCTGTTTCGCAGCTGCCACCCTGGCGGTACGTCTGTCTGTCCTCTTGTGGCCTCGACCCGTTCACCACCACTACCGGTCGTTCAACAAACACTAACTTCTTCTACTAGTTCCCTTCTTCCAAGAACTAATTAGGATATTAGGCCTGCATAAGGCTTTGAAAAATCTTCATTAATGACTAATTGAATGCGGGCAAAGCACCTGCGTGGGAACTACAGGTACTTCTTGGTGCTTCTGCAAGAAGTCAACTTGACTAATTTTTCGTTGAAGATAAATCAAAACACACAAACTTTGCTTTTATTTTGATATAAGAGTGGTGTAAAACATAAAAACCAAGTTTGTGGCTGTTAAATTTCTAATTATGCCTTACCACATGCTTAGCCGTCACACGTGACTAGTTTATTTATATAGGTTAACGTTTTTAAATAATTTTTCATTCATGTCCTCAGCCCAATTTGTACTTAGTAATATGAATTAAAATACTCGTTCAATGCAACGTTTTTATCCAACCCAAACCACATGTCACTTTTCAAGTTAAAAAAGCCAATTTCATTGTAATTATCAGTCATTCACAAACAAATGTAATTATTTCTTTGTATGTAAAAAAGTTTATTTGCAAATTTTTTCGCGTTGTGCACTTGAGTTAAAGTTATTTTAATTGGCAGTAAACAAAGAATCGCCTCCTCCTCCTCCTCCTCCTCCTCCTGTCTCATACTCTAAAAACTATGAATCAATTTTCAGGCATTTTATTTTCAGTGCATTTGCAATTCTGATTTTGCATTTCAATCATGGACAAATACCTTTTTGTAGCAGACTTGCTCAATACAAAAAAGAAAATGAAAATTTTTAGATCTTTTGATCGTTTCTTGCCTTGAGCTATCCGCGGCATCTACAAACAAAACCTATACATATATTATGTTTTTGTTCTATATGTTGCATTTTTGTTTTTATTGTTTCCCTACCTAAGCCATAATATTACCTGAGTCCTGAGTGGATTGTCTTATTATTAAATGTTTACAATAGATATTAGCGCCAAGCGCCCCACGAAAATTAAATTGTTTATACAGTCGTCTTCCGTCTAAAGATCATGTTTTAAACAAACTTGAAATCTACCTGATAATCCTGAATGATATCTACCGGCGCGGCGCACGGATGTATTTAAATCAAAAGGATATTTTGTAAGTCTGTATAATATTATTTAACAATATCAGATGACCTCTTTCTTCACCTTAATTATTATTGTTGTATGCAACCTTGTACTAGGACATTGTCGTTGTGGTCATTTTTTCCAACTGTTGGCTTCGCTATACAATCATCCTCCTAGTGCCTAGTCTAACGAGGTATGAAAATTCACGATAAGAAAGGTAATAAAACGAGTGTTAGGTCTTTAAATTTGTAACCAGAAACTAAAGCACACCGCATGAGTTTTTGGTTTTGAAACCCACAGGTATCACATCAGTTGACTATCTTAAAATAGTCAGGTAAAATTCTACCTTAGGTTCTGTTTGTTCTATTCCGAGAAAGGGACAAAAATCACAAGCGTTAAGGAATGAAGTTAATGATTTTAACAACAGCTTAGTGTAGTACAAGAATTTTTTACACAAACAAGTCTCTATGTAGATCTAGGTGAAAAATAGATGTAAAACTACTTACCTACGAGATATATAAATCCGAATTGATAAAATGTTGCATGCATTCTGTATGCTATAACTTAGGTTTGTCGTCAAATATTTACATAGTTTTTTTAGGTGAAGATAAAGTGTTACAAAATGTTTAATAATCCCGAATCTATTTTTTTGAAGGGAACAAATATTAGAATTACAACAACAGTAGCAGCAAATGTAGGGTAAATTGCGACTTAGACACGTGTGAAGGTTTTTCGGTGACAAAAACTGCTTTGTTCGCAAGAATTTTTTTTTAATAATAATATTTTTCAAAAAATGTCGCTACATTTTCAATAAAATGAACACACAAATTAGAATAGGTATCTTATATCGTGAATTTTTTGAAGTTGATTCAAAATGTTTCTTTTCAATTTTATAAAATTCGTATAATTTAGCAAAAAAATATATCAAATTGTTTTAAGATAAATAAAATTACTAGACTAGTTCTACTTTAGTTTCCTCATATTCTCTGATCCAGTTCGTTTAATTTCTTAGCTCGATAATGTAGATATTAGTTTCTATTCAAATGAGCTATATTTATCAGGTATTTAATTTATTCTATATTAATTTCCAATTAAATCTGTTATAATAATACATTTTTACCTTTGGCTGCTTATAATATCAAATCATAGATAATACAGCGAATAAATTAATAACGCACAAAGAATTTTGAATTAATTAATTATATTAGAAACCCATCACGATTTTTTTTAGTTATTTACTGCTGCATTACAGCAACTCTGTTCCATTAGTTATATCAGCTAATCTCAGTGTTGTGATAAGCGTACTTGTACAGCTTATACTTACATTTGCATTGGTGTTGGCAAATATGCTGGTATAGTTAGCCAGTCTCTGAGACGACAAAAATAAAGGAAGTGCAATTTAATCGATAAGAAATATTGTCAATGCAATTGTGTGGCAATGTTTCCAACCAACGATCAATTGAGCGCTGTTTCGAAGCCTGATTTACTAGCGTTCTAAAAATATTTTCGCAATTAATAAATTTGTTGATATTGGAACGTCATGCGTTCGTGAATGAGTGGCAGTTCAAAAGTGTATCGTATTTTCACTATTTCTTTGTAAAGCGTCTGTGTGTTTGCGTGGGTGCATCATAGTAGTCATTGAACAGTAACCTAGGTCATGGCTGGGCGCAACCAGCAATCTACGACGTACGTTCACATCTTTTTAGTGCGCTTTAATATTGCATTAGAATAAACCATTACACTATTACACTTGTTACGGATTATGGGTCAGCATAAACAATCTGGTGCGACTAGTAAAGGACGGAACCACTCGAGGTATTAATGCAGTAGATAATGACGAGAACATTCTGGAGGAATGCAGCCAAACTGCACATTGGGTTATACGTCTGATATCCATGATCATGGACAATGTAACCATATTAAGAACCCATTCCAGTTCCTTTTATGGTGCGGGAATTTTATTTAATTTTTTAATAAAGCGCACAATTATTTTGTTTAATAGGATTCAATTTGTTCGGAACTTTAGTTTTCAATATCCAGATTGAAGGAGTGGGTTTTATATTGAGCAAATAAATACTACTGATAGCAAGAAAATATTAAATTATTTGCTTTTGATTGAACGCATTTTGTGTTATTTGGTAACTAAATATGACTTAAAATCAGTCAATATTATGTACGTTCGACTACGTCTTCTCCATGAAATTTCAACGTTTATCTCACTGGTACGGAGATCGAATTTCTTCGAATTCGAAGGTAAGAATTCTTAGAGAAATTCGGTCGGGTTTGGTTATTTAATATTGTTATCTCAGATGATTGGCTGTAAAACCATTACAAATTAGAAGACCTTGTAACAAACCGTAAAATATGCTTTTAAATTAGAAAAAATAAATATGGAAACTTGTTAGAATGTTTGGCTTAAAAAATATTAAGCTATAACTAAGTACACCACCAAAGAAATAATATGATCTATCTTTGATATATTTTGGAATTTCTCCAAAGTTCGACTTTCAAAATATTTCTGAGATAAGAAATATAGATATTTCTGTTTACATCACACATGAAATACATCACATTTCTGTATCAAAATTTTATGAATCTTCATAGTGTATTTCCGGATTAAGGACTAAATTATGTTGAGAATTTTTCCTCATCACATCTTGATTTAAAGAAGCCTTATCATTAATAACTGGTGCATCGGATTTTGCGTTTTGTTGCGATTTCTTCGTTATAATTTACAAAACTGGGACAAACCACAAACCTTACTAGCAAAAGATCTGGTACAAAAAATTTTTTTCATAATAATTTCGAAAAATCTGCAGACCTGAAGACTTCTTCATCCTTCCTTGGCATTGTCCTTTTATGAACCCTATCCCCCAACTGTTACATAAAACCAAACAACATATTCCACCACAAACTTTACGACAATAATTAGCATATTTCTGCAAATACCGCAAATTCTAACCTTGACAATTTTTACTGATGTGTACATAATATCACAAATCCATCGTCATTCCGGTTTGATCCTCTGGGCGATGCTGCAGGTGAATGAAAAACATTTTAATTAGTCTGTGGAGGATTTTCGGTAGTTCTAGGTGTCATGTAAATAATTTTCGTAATTATCCAATACAAAATAGTTGGCGGCTATTGAATGAAAGTGAAATGAGTGAAACTGGATGGGCGACTCCTTCTTCAGGCTGACACCGTGCGCGCGGATGTTGAACTAGGTTCGTCTCAAGGCCTCCACTGTGAGAGCGCAGGAAGTATGACGAAGACATCTATATATATGTATGCTGGAATTCTCTGCTTCGAACAAAGAACTGCAGCCCAAACAAATACCCACAACTACCTAATCGGTTTCTTACAAAAAAACGATTAATAATAATTTACATCTATCTTTTAATATTCCTGTATTTTTACGCTACCTACTCTATTGTTTACATAATATACCTGTTTATAGATAAATAAATAAATCTTGGGATGATCATTATTATCGCATTTAAACATTAAAAACTCATGTCAATTTGTAATAATTTTCAATTGATAACGAATTTAATGTACGGTTGTTTACTTTTCATGATAATTGTTACTAGTATAAAAAAATTATATCTAAAAAGTTGTACAAATAACCAGTTTAACAATGTTTATTGTTTTATTTATGCTGTTCAACAAAGTTTAGCTATTAAACGTTCACAAAGTTTAACAGGAAGTGGTACCATGTCATTGCCAAGTGCGATGATCATTTTAATGTAATTCTTTCCTTGAATTTGTATGAATGTAATTATAAAACAAATAATGGTTTGTTATTTCTCCATCTTTTTTTCTTTTATTACCACTCAAGGATCGGTTTCACGTTTTAAATACAAAAAAAAAGAGTTTACTAAACAAGGTTTGTGTTTATTGATGTTATATGGTTTAATTTGACTGTAGGTTGGTGTCTGGCACTTCCCTGACCGACTTTTACAAGACACAAGACAGAAGTTGAGTAGGCTCCAGAATGAATTTATAAACAAATGAATTACCCACTTTCTTGGTGTTTTAATAATAATTTTCACAAAGCGGTTAGCACCTTTATGTTATGTTAAGTAAATAGTACACAATGCAGGAAAATAGAGCGAGCGCCAGGGCTGGATCTAGTGACAGTCTGTACAAGACAATAAGGCCAGTTGTTTTTCGTAGACCCGTGACCTTCTCCCACTCGCAAGGTAGGCGAATAGTGTGACGAGCTGTCTACTAAAAATAATCTTGCTATATACGGTTAAATTCACATGCTTCTCTTGAAAATTTGTCAACACTGCAAGGTTTGGAAGAAAAACCAGGTATGGATCTAGTAACAGTCGTATATTAGGGGCCCTGAAAGACTATAGACGAATTTTTTAATTGTTACATTATCATTCTCTGTTTCGGAGAATTTTCTGTTGATTTGTGTCACCTCCTGGTCCCCCAAAATCCTAGATACGCCCCTGTCGCCCACTACTGTTTGTTGTTGCGTGTGGTCCCCACGAGAATTCCGGGTTGGTTAACAGGCAATTCCATGTGGATCGATATATGTAGTATTTTTTGGGGAAACTACCACGAAGAACCCATTATAGATTTTATTGTTGAGCCGAAATAAAAACATTGTATTTGTGCCAAGAACGATGAAATTGTCTCAAGTTAAATTACAATATTTAATATATTGAGTGTATGGCCTCCTGTTTTTACTAAACCGGCTGTTACCTTGTACCACCTACGTCGACGTAAATAAATTTTTTTGGATGAAAACAATGATATTCAAGTGACATTAAAGTTACATTGCATTACATGCGCATTTTATTCAGATATGGTACAATAATACCTACAGAAGTTTGGTATTAAATTTTATGTAGGCAAACAAAACCGGCTGATGCTGATGAATGTAAATTATTTAACAATGCTGATTTTGTCTTTTGTCAAAGTTTCATGTAAACAACAGTTTACATACCTGTAATCTGCAGTGTACATTCAGGTTTTTCTTCCACAACATTCATTTTCTAATCTGCCAAGTTTTACGTTTTGTCGATAGGAATATGAGCTTTAAGTCACGTTTTAAAACGGTTCTCATAACATTGGGTACCGGAAGACATATTTGCTGTTTTCGTATATTATTTTACATCATTCATTATCACGCATATAAATAACTTGTTACTGATTGTAAAAAGGAAATAACATATTCTGAATGAAAAGTTGATTTAAATGCTTAATGAGTTTTTCTTCTTGTTGCAGGTATGTACCAACCAATGATATTCCCCCGGTTCAGTAAGCGTAAGTTTTGAGATGAATCCTCTGTGTTAGTCGTAATCTAAATGCGCATAAATCTGAGGCAATAAAGTGGAAAAGTTTACCATTACTTTTATCAATGTCTGTGCATTAATAAACGCTGAGGATTATTTCTACGAAGACATATAAGTGGGCACCCAGCGAGTCGTGTTGCATTGTACATAATTCCACGTCCATTAATTATGATAGCATTGCAAAAATTAATAAAATAATATCTAAGAAATAGAAGATATAAATTTGCCTTAGTGTACTGCGGTTTTGTTATGGTAAATTTATTTTTCCATGTATTTAGTCGGCACACTCTTTGTCTACTTCGCTCCTCCACCCAACCAAAAACCGACCAACAATAATTGTTTACGTAGCTTCCATCACCAGTTTTTTTTAATCAAACGTTCGCTAATTACCTTTTTTTTTGTTCCGCGTCGCTAATTTCATATTTATCATTCCCCAACGGAAAATTATTGTGCACAGAGAAAAATTTATATCACGAACGCTTTTAAAGATATGCAATGCTAATAATTTCATAACAATCCTCAATGAGTGTATTATTAGTGATGTCCTTTTTTTGCTGTAATTATTTGTTTTAAACGTCAATTGTGAGATCGAGTTCTGTTGTGCCAATGGCCTCTTTACTTCCTGTGATAAATACCAGAGTGAAGTTACTTGTATAATCAATGGGTTTTTCTTTAGTTTGATAATAAGTTGAAGAATGTGCAGTATTTAGTGGAGGTTATTGAAACACGTTTTGGTCAGTGTTTTGACTATCACAAGTGTTTTTGCATACTTGAGATTTGAAGTTTGATAAAAATGTTTTTGGAATTGTGACTCGCTTCTAAAATTAAGTTCCTATAAAGGAGACACTTTTTAACAGAGAAATTTTATGATTTGTAAATATTCTTAGTAAAAACCCTTTGACAAAGAAGTTTAATTTAGTAAAAAAATATTCAACAATTTTATTAAATATCAGGAAAATAACTTGGCAATGGTGCGAAAAAATGTGTTAAATTTCTTTTAGTTCAAGGCTAAATCGCACATTATTAGACCGCAGCCGCCTTCTTTTTTATTTATTCAGTAATAATTCCTAAATTTCTCGCACTGTAGGTATATTTTTAACCAACTTTACATATAAAAATAATATTGTCAACAAATAGTAGCGCAGGATGCTATAATATTAATGATTAGAGCTATAAGTACACCTAGTTCAGTTCAATCAATGGTTTGTACACACCGGAATGAAGAAACGTAGTCATAGTAACTGCTGCAATGCGCGGTAGGGGTTGCAGACGTCACGTGATGCGTTGCAGCGCGCCCCCTCCCTGGATGACCGCGAAAGAGACCTCGGTTTAGCGCCCTGACGCTGCCGACGACCCCGGTAGTTCACGTTCAATGGGAGTCATTGCCATTTTGGTCTACTTCTGATGTTTCCCCAAATTCGCCCGAACTGTGGCACAAGAATATATCTATACGACGTCGTCTAATATCGAACAAATGGGTGTGGTTGCTTGGGTTGTTGGATGGGTTTAAATGTCGAATCATATTAATATTATTATAGCACATTTCGAAATTTATTACGTGCACATTAACCTTAATTTTATGCATTCTTGTTTTAATCAGAGATAAGGTTATGGATGGAACATGGATTTAATTAGGTAATCTTGAAAAAAGTTTGTGTTATTGGGGGCAATAATTCAAGGCGGTTTCTTCTAAATTATAGGAATTGTGTTAAGGATAATCAAAAAAATAAATCATTCGGTTGTCAATTATAATAAATCAAGACAAATAGAAAATAATTGTTCCAAAATTTCAATTAGGTAATTATTTGCAATACTTCAATTGTTGCAATTACTGCTTACAATTCCCAATTTTGGAGCTATCTTAGTAATTTTCAGGTTAAAATGATCAAATCAAGCAGTTAGGTATCGTAATTGTCAAGAATAAGAAAAGTCGCTTCACTCTTGCAAAATTTCAAGCATTTAAATTAAAACTTTGCAATTCTTAGTGTGAATTGTTGCAAACCACAATCTTTCGCCAATTTGCAGTGCTAAAATTGAAATATTGGAATCAATCATCGTCTTTAATTATTGTAGTATTTTATGCAGACCGTACTTATAATGCACGAGATTTCCTCCCAAATCCCAATTTTGGAGTTTTCTTGCCCGTTAATTGAGATAAATTGCAATCCCAGGCAATGCTTAATTGCTTCGTTTCTAATGCTAGAGCCGGCAGTATTTCTTCACTTCCATCTAGCAGGTTATAAATAAAATATTTGAGAGTGGTTGGTTTATATTTCGGTTGTAAAACTTGCAAAGAGGTCCACCGTTCGTCCTCTGGCCATTTTTTTCATTGGTTTTATATGAGGGGTGAAAAATAAAGATAAATTTTATACACGCTGGGTAGAAAATGCGACGTAAAATACATTCTGGGTGTGCAGAGGTTTTCTTAGCCAGTGCGATAAACCTTCCTACAAACATAATACGATACCGTTATGTTTATGTAGTCTTATTAAAATTGTGATACAGAGATATCATTGTTACAGTTCAGTGTGTTACGTAAAGCTAGATAAGAATATGCTGCGTATTCCGTTTTGTAGTTTTGTATTGAAATACAAAGCAGAGAGCGCATCAAAACTCTCCCCTTTTGCGGCTATGGAAACACACCCAATATTTCGCTAAACCCGCCGTCACCACCCCATTTATTTCTGCGGTCTGCAGATACAGCCAAAGCAAAACAGGAACTGATAAAACCGCCAACCCCGCACTGTGCTGAAACTTGGCTTGCATTAAATTCCTATTATGCAGCTGAAAATTCTGTTTTTTGGAAAGTTTGATCATTAGGGTTTTAATCGTGCACACGTGCCACACGGGGAAATTTTTGGAGGAAGTAAGGTTTGATTCGGTTTTCGGCGATATCAGATTTTCGTGCTTATGTAGTGCATTGGATCAATAATTTTAACCTTGGTCTTGTTAACTATGAATGCGTGTAGTAGTAAGGGGTGAATTATTAAGTAGTGTTTCAATTTTTCCATCATGCGAAATTTGCATAAACGTTACGATTCGTTTCGTGTGTTTATATGTTTTTTATTACGTACAGGCACGTGCTCGTTCCTACACCTGACTGGTTATTTCACCCCTTTTATTCTAATTTGAAATGTTTGATAAAACTGGATAGTTTAGTTGGTTTGCTTGCAGAAAAAAAGCGGTTGACTGTTGGAAGTGTAACAGTTTTTCGTGGTCACGAAGACAGTTTCAGAAAACGTTGGCGGAAGAACTTATAACAAGTGCAATATTTTATTCTAATTATAAAAATAAACAGCAGTCTAACCTCAAATTTTGTAATGAGGGTTAAAATTCATGAAAAAGTTTTCGCACTGTCAATATGCTAAAATTAAAAATTGTAGATCTTGTGAAAGGTAAAAGATTTCGTTCTGTAAAAGTAGACGAAGAATATTGCCATTTTTTAACAAAATTATTTTTTCTTTTTCGGATTTTATAAGTTTCTGAATTAATAATTCCAAAAGTTTTCGTCCGTTTTGGAACTACACTTTAGGACATACAAACTAATAACAACCGACTTTCTCGTATTGCGAATAATACCTCAAGGTTGATACCACAGCAGTTATTATACATATGAAATTTGTGTTTTCACGACACAATACAGTCAATATGTACTTCATTCGATTTCGTCGCCTTACTCAATCTTCTGTATTGTTTTCTATTCATGTCACGAAAGCCACCTCCTATGGACAGTATCGATTACATATACAAGTTTTATACTCGGTATATATGGTATATGTCAAAAAGTTAATGAGATCCTTTCATATTGCTATATAGATATACGTGTGTGCGGATATTAGAAATGTGACATTGTATTTTGATGCTTTGTTTTTTCATTCAAGTGGAAAATTATTTCCTATGTAACATTTTTATGTAATATGGTATCACAAAAGTAGTCTCTCTTATTGAATGAGATTTAAACTTCCATAATAGATAATAATCACCCCTTAAGCTTGAATAGAGACGAAAACATTCACCCGTATTTTAAGTTTATAATGAAGATAAATGACGAAGGCTAGATAATTAGTTTAGTGGATATCCATAAGGATGGTTCTACTTCAAAGCTCTAATTTGGAGTATTGAAAGCTTCTTAAATCTTTATATTGCACCTTGTATATCTGTATTATTGCAAGGAATACGCTATACTAGCGTGATCTATTTAAGTTTTATGGGCTTTATTTCCTTTAAACTTCTCCATATTCTCGAATGGCATTTAAAAAGTTTCCACTGCGACGAGTTACAGAAGGAAATTGAGGTTTTCTTATCTGCCAAAGATGACCCCTAGAGGACATAAATTTCGCCCCTAGATAAGTAAAAAGCTAAACCGTTCAACTCCATCCAAACTACCATTGACAAATCACCTTAACATGTGAAAAGTTTATTGATGATTGATATTGACAAAATCGGTGCGAGCTTTCAGTTCAGCAAACTACATAATATCAGACTCCACCTTCGTAAATCGTTTTGCAAATTCTAAAGACCGGTCTTGTATATATTTTGTTATGACATAACCCAAATATTCGATATTGTACAAGTGTGAACGATGTCAAGAGTAGCATTTCGTCATCGCGCTATGCAAAATGTTCGGTAAATAAATGTACCTGTCCGAAGACCACGAGGCTGCCTATATGTAAATAGTGTTCATAAAATAAGGTCATTGGGTTCAGTTCAGTTACAAATATTGTATTTATTAACATCTTATTATATCGGTTTTTTCAAACTTACCCAAGACAGCCGAATTTACATGTCAGCTCATTCATAAACACTTTCTTCTTTCAAAGCTCATTCATAATAATTGACCCTTCAGATTATCCGCCCACCCAACTCAAGTTAGTGTTCAACACAAGAATAAATTTGCCTTAATATATTCTTAATTGTTCAGAGTGTATATCAATTACATAAAAAATTGTGTCTCAGTTCACTTTGTTTGACTCAGGTCCAATTTAGTATTCTACTTGCGGTTTAATTAAAAGAAAGTACATTTGTTTCATTTTGTTTACATATTTGTGTGCGTTAAAATTGTTCACACCTCCATTAACTAACTTCATTTGAAATTCACTTTCGCTCTATGCATTTTTCAGATTGTCTTACAATTATTAGCATGTAACTGTTATGAAACTGTTGTGGTAAAAATGTCATCGTATTTATGGTGCTAGTAATTATTTTTATTGACATGCAAAAGTTTGTTTTCTTATTTATTTGGAAGGTGTGCGATCGGAGTATTTTTAAATGTGCATCTCGCAACCAACAGCCAACGATAAATATTGAAATAGAATCCGGAAGAGCTGCGAGCAATGGTGTCAAAGAATCGAGTGAGTTGTCGAGGTAGACAACCTTACGCATGAAGACTAGTGGGTGCACACACAAATATGCGACAATCTTGATAATTTGATGTTAAGCAGACAGTTTTTTCCAGAGACGTTGATATATTTTTAAAGCTATTTATTTTAAGTTGTCTCACAGAAAGCAAAAAAACATCTAATGTCTCCCAGTAGGGAATATGTTACTTAGTAATTAAATTAATATAATTGCATAAATTATTACTATATAGAAAAACTGATATTGGCATTTTATTGAGACTGATTAGTCAAACATCGAGTTTGTGACATATAAACGTTATGTAATTTCTCCTTTCTTATACGATATTTGAACTTTCCTCACGTCTGTAATACTTAATTCTTACGTAAATATTATAGGTAAACATTGTTAAAACCAAAACAGTGAAGCTACATCCAGATAAGAATATTTACCCGAAAAAATGTTTTGTTTCGGGTTTTGTTTGCATGTGTTTCCTGATTACGAAAAAGTATGTTAAGCGACATAAAAAAAATATCCGAAGCTAAAATGTATTTTAACATGCCTCCGTTTCAAGATGCCAAAATAAACACTCCAGATTATGTTTCCTTATTTAAAACGTAACACATCCAAGTTTAAATCACGTTCACTCGCTACAACATCGTTACCAACTTCTTGTATTCTACTTGGTAGCATTTGTCTTAAGTAATCTTGTCAAATAAATAGGTTTGCATCAATATTGATAATTTGCTGCTAAGCAGAAGCGCTCAGAACGAATGGAAGTCATTTATTATTATAATTGAGACAAACAGGTACTGTTTACCAACAATTTTTTAGAATCATACCGAAACCATTGCTGTGTACGTACATGTGCCAGATTTCACCTGGTTATTAAAATGATTGATGCAGCCGGTTAAAAAGTGTAGATAGGTTTTGCAGAAAAAGCCTAATCTGATCATTTTTCAATGAGGCTTTGCGTAAAAGTTGTTGTCTTTAGTACAGGGTGGTAGGGAACCAAATTTTAGGAAGAATTCTTGAAATGTTACATTAAAGTTCGAATATTAAGAATATGTCTGTTCTAAGATGTCACATAAAATTATTTTTGAGTTTAACTGCTTTTGATTTAGAGAATAATTATTTCTTCGAAACCCTTTTTAAGTTCTGCAGCATCAATTGAGGAATGAACTTCCAGAAGACGATACATATTTCCTTCATGAATTTCCTCCAAAATTAGTTAGAATTTTCAACATTTCTCTTACTTCTTTGGAATACATTTTCCCATAAAATTCCTCGTAAATATTTTTAAGTTTCACTTAACAATTTTTCTGGGCACGTTGAAGCAGTTAATGAATTCCCACTCAAATTTTGGACGCTAAATCGTTAAATTTGGATATAATTACCAAACGCCTTGTCACATCAGTGAACCTTGTAAACAACTGTCCAATCTCATCTATCTCCACTTTATTTTTTAACAAACATTTTAACTTTAAATATTACCTAATGGAAAATTCCCAAAAAGCTCCGTAGCGCCATTTCTTAATAAATTAAGCAAGTGTGTCCACAGATGAGCCACGCATCTGTCTCATAGGATGATGCTATTATTGTGAGGTGGCATTTACCCTAGAGATATTTCTAGACACTCTAGCTAGACTAGCAAACGAATAAAACGAAACGCGAGTGCAATGTTGTGAGCTGTTGGATTGCGTCCAGATTAGTGACATTTCCAAGCGGGTGCATATAAGAATTCCCTCCTGCTGAGCTCACATATATGATCTTAGCTTTTTATGGTATTTTCATTCTCTTAATGAACTAAATTTCTGATGTGGTCTGGCCTTGAATTAATGTTACTGAATAAACGCCAAGCGAAAACCTCAAAAAAAAAGAACTTAAACTAAAGCCAAATAACTCTCAACGATTACTCATTAAAATGCTTTATGGTAACCCTAACCTTACATTTCTTTCTACTGGTGATGTGTATGTAGTATTTCGGTCTCCCTACTAGATTTTTTTTAAATCAAGGTAACATCCATTTTTCTGTCATCAAACAACCTACAACTTTTTAATAGTTTATTTTATTGCATTGTTTATAAGTTAAATTACACAAAAGATATTAAAGATTTTTTAATGAATTTTGTCTCCAGTAAAAGCAATAAAATAAAATAGCCACTAATAAAATGATTATGTTGGCTTTCATCTGTAAATTCACTATTGGTACATTTTAAAGAACTAAAACGTGGAATCTTCATGTGGTGCGCGAATAAACTACATAATAATATGTGATTTCTTACGTTGTTCATCCTACACAAAATGCCATTAGTCTCCACATACATACGACGTGTCTTTTAAGTTTATCGCAATTTTAATTTAAATAGTCGAAGGACAACGAACTTTACAGAAATGCACTAGGAATATTTCACTAAACAATTAATTAATGCACGCATGAAGGTGTAGTTGATTTTCTTAATTAGTATTAAAAAGCTGCGCATGAACATAATATGTTGTAGAACATTTCTTTGTATACGATGGTTTTATATTCCGACAGGACAGGCAGTCATAAATTGGATTTTTCGTTAATAGGCCACATCTACCAATTCTTTCTCTTTTATCCACTCTAATGCTATTTGTCAAGCTATTTAAAAACGTAACAATTCAGTTGGAAGTTATAAAAGTAACTTAAGGTTTTTTTTTGAAAGCCACAAGCTGAATATAAATAGGATTAGAGCACCAACAACTTGAAGGTCCTTAGATATTTCTTTCATTCAGAAATTATTTTATACAACTATCGGATTATGGTTTTTTGGTTTGTTTGGTGTGGATAAACACTCAAACAGTCGTATATACTGGGGTTATTTTCTGATGTGGTGATTACGGTTAGAAAAATCAATACGTATAAATAAGGCACCGGATTGGTTTGCTTTTCAAGCATTCTTTCCCCTCATTATATCAAACATGGAATACATGCATTTTTCCCACTTTATAAGCGTGCAACACGCAAACACCCAGGTCTTAATTATTGGGGAAAATCCTATATTTTCCGTTTAGAACAATAATCCAGTTTCTTAGACGAAAAAAAATTCCTGCAAAGAAAATTAATAAAGGACTTGTTATAAATTGCATTCATAACGAGTCTCCTAGCATGACTCTCTTCAAGTGGCAGACTCTACGGAGGTCACAGACTATATTAAGCACCGAGAGTTGCATTCTTTACGCAGGCTGTGTCATTGGCTGTAGCCCCAGCAGTACACATACCTTCGTTTACTGCTCTCTTCGATGCAAGACATACTATTAATTTTTTTTTGTCTGTCATTCGTTAATGATAATTAGATTTTAAAAGAGATAATAAGTATAGTTATTCGCAACTTAATTTGATGTCTCTTGGGCATCAGAACTAAATTTTCAAAAAAATCCACCACATCACATAACTGGGTTAATGTTAGCGGAAAACATTTGTAATAAAATGGTTAGGTATTGGAAGGGATTGTGTATTGTTAATTAGTAGCAACTGTACAGGATGTGTTTGATATCCTGACACATGTGGGAGAGAGACCCGTTTATTACACTTGAATTTATTTAACGATGGGGTTTGATAGTAAATGTTGGTTTGGGTAGGGCTTGGAAATTTTTCGTGGGTTTAGCTTTTAATTTGTTAAATTCAGTGGGATTAAAATCTTTCCTAACAAATTCAAATTCGGGGTTCCCAAACTGCAAAAGTTTTACTTTAGAATCTCTAGAGTTAAAAATTAACGCCACAGCCACATCAAATTTTAGGTAAAAACCTAAATTGCTTATAAAAGCGATTTCTACAAAAAATATTATTACAATAGTTTTTCTCAAAATTGTCATTTTTTGAAATTTTATAAAATACATTACATACATTCCTTACTGACATCAACCTAACCTAACTGATGTCTTTTCGCCCACCTCTCGTAAAGCATAAACTAGCCGGCCATCAGCAAAGTGTCCCCCATGTGTGCAGATTGTTTTAAGATCTCGCGCAATGTTGAGAACTTGCGGTAGAAGAAAGAAAAGTATTTTTTAAATAAAACTCGTCCTGAGTCCAAAGGCATGGTCCATAATAAATCCCAACCTTACCTGGACTAATGCTATTCCATTCTTGCAATCCAAGGTTATCCTTCTATACCTGGCCAACGTACCCACCGTCGTTTGTTATTTATAAGACCAATACAACTTTCTGCAACTTATATACACAAATAAAGAACTCACCAAGCGTTTGAGCTCGTTTAAATTATTAATTCAACAATGTTGTATGTAAATGCGCTCTATACGATTTAATCCGCGCTGTTTTTATTTTGTTTTTTTTGTATTTAAATCCAAAAAAATTTTGTACGTCAGCATCATCATCGAATTTAACAATGTCACAGGACAAAATGTTGCGTTACATAAAAGAATTGATGCATATATGTTGTTGGTGAATGACATGATGAGTTGTTGAGAGTAGGTTAATTAAAAATCTCAGCATCCGCGAAGGTTGTCCGATGCAGAATGCAGCAGCTTTCGCACGCAGTCTGGATAGTTAAGCGCCCGCGCACAAGGTGAATGCAACTGACCTGTCGGCAGGTTGAAGGGCGTCGCCATCACTAGCTTTGTCTGTGCGGTTCTTGAATCTCAGACATGCCGATACCTCGATCATATTAATTATACCTTGAAGAAAACCACAGAGGATTTTATCTCTTTAGTTAACGAGACCGCTCATTCGTTCGTTCGCTTGCTCGCCGACCAAAAAACTAATATTTCCATTCTTTTTTTCAGGATGCAAAATCAAGGCTCTTCGCGCTAAAACAAACACTTACATCAAGACTCCAGTCCGTGGTGAAGAACCCGTATTTGTTGTGACTGGCCGTAAAGAAGACGTTGCCAAAGCCAAACGTGAAATACTGTCAGCTGCCGAACACTTTTCACAAATTCGAGCTTCCCGTAAAAACAACTTGGCAGGACTGGGATCTGGAGCAAGTACACCTCCAGGTCCTCCAACGAATGTCCCTGGCCATATAACCATTCAAGTACGTGTGCCATACCGTGTCGTTGGTTTAGTTGTAGGCCCCAAAGGTGCTACAATCAAACGCATCCAACACCAAACGCATACTTATATTGTCACCCCTAGCCGTGACAAGGAACCCGTTTTTGAGGTTACCGGCTTGCCAGAGAACGTTGATTCTGCACGAAGAGAAATCGAGGCACACATAGCTTTGCGCACTGGAAACGGTAATGTAACCAATGGATTGGGTCTTAATGGACTCGATGAAACCGATCTGATTGCTTCGTTGTACCGATCTGGACTGAGTTCCATTTTGAACTACATGGAACCAACCACTGACACTTTTCCGGCAATGACTAGCTCCACAGGCAGCAGCGGTGCATTCTCCAGTTCTGGATCGTGCTCCAGCAGTTCATCCAGCACAGGCGGACGAGATTTGGGCGCCATTTGGAATGTGACTGATCGCGATGAGGGAATAGGTGGTGATTCGCCGAATTATGATTCGCCTCCGGCGCTGTCCAATATCTGGTCCTATGCACCGGTATCAGCCCCGACGAGACCGTCACCTGCCAACAGTACCAGTCCAGTTGATTCTCTGCTGAGCTCATCTACAAAATGCTTAGTATGCGCTGATGCAAAGGTGACACATGCACTGGTACCTTGTGGCCACAATTTTTTCTGCATGGATTGTGCTAAGAGAGTATGTGATGGCACCGAGGCCCTATGTCCCATGTGTACCATGCCTGCCATCCAGGCCATCCGTATATTCTCGGCGCCCAACCCTTAAGCCTCTACCGGCCGATCGATCTCTTTCAAAACCTCCCCGCAGCCCACCACATTCCCTGGGCCCGCGCCCTGTGTTCAGCATCGGCTTGGCTCCCACCCTTAACTTCACACTCACTAACTGATACAACGAAAACATTTTAGTTTATTTTTTTAAGCATTTTCTTCATTTTCTTGTTGAATTAGTAAATTATTTGATTTTAGTTTTTTTACTCTACTAGGTATTTATCGTTATTTGTCTCTCAATTGTGTGATGTTAATGTTGTGAGTTAGCCGACGCGTAGTCATCATATAAAGCCAGTTTCTACTATATTCTTATTATATATCACACCGTTTATTATAGTATTAGAGTCTTATTGGTTAATTTTTATTTTATATTTTTTACGTGTCTGCACTTAAACCTGATGACATGACGCTACACTACGTAATATTATAATGTAAATTTTTATATAACTATGAATATAAGTGTTTCGTTATTTTTTTAAATATATTTTTTTAAGTTTCGCCATGTGAAGTGTCACATTATTAAAGTCTGAAAACAGCAATTCTCAAAATATTATTTAAGTAATATAATATTTAAAGTTTAAAAAAATAATATATGATTACAAAATATAGCTAAAAAAACTAAAAAATATATTGAATAAAGCAAGTGAGAAAATGAGCGAACAGTAAAATTGAGACGGTTTGTACGCGCGGTGAGCAAAAGCAATTGAGCAAAAGTGAGCAGAGCAAAGAGCAGGCAGGGCTTGGGGGCCTTTCGGCTGTGATCAAAACTGCCACTCGCCGCGACGGCTCTGGCTGGGTGCACCCCCCTAATAATGAAATACATATCCCTTATTGTTAGTTGAACACTCATTGTTGCTATTGTTCTGTTATGTCATGTGATGTGATACATATATTTCTATATTTCTTATAGCATATAAGTTGTGAGAGAATTTACGATATAAATATAATAATAATAATAATAATAATAAAATTATTTATCGTGCATCCATTGAGCCTGTTGCCGACGCCGCCTCTGATAGTTGTTCATATTGTCCATGTCATACACACACATATACATATATAATATATAACACCGCTAGGGGTCGGCTCTATCATCTGCGCTCTATTCGCGTACAAGCGCGGCCCCCGCGCGCCTGCACGCGTGCCACCTCGATTCTTCAGTATTCACAGTGAACCCCGCCCCCCAGTCGCCGCCACTGCATATTGCCAGTTGGGCAGTAAATTGTTGATTTATATGCATTTCTCCCTGACGTTCTTCTTTCTGCACTCTACATAGACAATTATTCAGCTAGAGCTACTGTCGGCTGGCGTGGATTTGGCACCCCATGCGCTTATAATATACTTATTAATATATGTATTTTTTATTATATTATTACATATTAAGAAGCTATATTTTGTTTTTATTTATTTTTTTATTGTAGTATTTGGAAATTATCGTTATTAGATAAATTTATATATTTTATTATTATTATTATTATTATTATTATTATTAATATTCTGCTTTGCCAGCCTGCGTCAGCCGTCAATTTTGCGGGTTCCTCCGCCGACTTAGTTTGTTTATACGTACACTGTAAATAAGTTGTTGTTTTATAGCTATTAATACCATATTATAATTATTATTTTATTTTTTTACATATTTTTGTGAAGATATTTAATTATGAATGTTAGTACAAGTACATGTCCACAGTTGTGTGCAGAGTGACTGTTTCAAATAGTTTAATTAGATTTTTTGATTAGTTATATTTATATTGATGATATTTTAATTATATAATAACTATCCTCCAAGTGATTTTTTTTTGTAATTTTTTATTGATTTTTGAATATTAAATGTATAAGTGTGTTTTCTATTTAGAAATTTATAAATTAGTACGAATTTTTTTATATAGCGACTGACCTTACGCTTAAGAATACTTTGCTTAGTTGGTCGTCGTCTAACGGACAGCTAAAGTACCAGGGTGGGATTTTACATTTATAACTAAAGTATAATTATTTACTATTTGACAAGACTAGGCCATCTTGGGCGCTTTGGCTGATCCTTAGAAAACTAGCAAATAATTAAGATATTGAATTTTTTATAAATTTAAATGCTACCAAATATTGTAATAAATTTCGTGATTTATAATTTTGTTTTTACTTTTTTTTTTCACTTTTATTTCGTTTTGTTGTATAACGCGCGCGAACCACCGTTACATTGTGTTCCCCGCATGGTCTATCTACAATAGCTGTGTTCAGTTTCAGACCTTCATTCATCTCTCTATCAAGACATTTCCCAATTGCATGTTAGTGAGTACTGTAGCATCTAGAATACTTAGCTCACAAGGCACAACAATATAATAAAATACATAATAGAAGAAAATAAAGTCGCGTTTTATATTTTAATAATCGCATAATAATATGAGAATATTTTAGTACGCGTGAACTGTAGAATTAGCAAACTTAATGACAAATATTTAACGAGTGTAAGAAAATTGTAATCTGCTCAAAAAAATTATGGTTGAAAGCGATAACTTTCGGGATGCAGAGCGGCGCTATTTGTAGCTGGATTTATATTAAATAAAATTTATGTAGGTAATGTGCATTTTATAATGGAATGAGAGCGTCGTTCTCCTGGGCACGACTTTTAAGGTGCTGCAGCAACCGATGGTTTTAATAAAAGTCTTCCCGCCCGAAATCATGCAAACTTTTTTAATACATTGAAAATCAGACTTGATTTATATTATATTATAATAAAAGAAATTAAGTAAGTAGAGTTTTGACTTAAAATTTTAGATAGACTAATTGGCATATTCATCGCTGTGTTTTGATGTTTTACGTGTAATTTTAAAATAATATTTAGCTGTGTTGATTGGATTGATTGCTGGTTCTCTTGCAATAGACTGAAGATCACTCAACGATCATCGTGTGGCTTGGTAGAACGAATGCGGTCTTCCAATCGTACAGCTTTTTGCTGCAATAAACAATTATATTTATTAGATATGTTAATTATATCTGCTAATCATCAGACTGCCGCTTCGGCGGCTCCATCTTTCACGATTTGACTGCAACACACATAAATTGCAAATCACACTGTATATTAGCATATTTTTAACACTTAATATACAGGCCTAACTACGATATTTAAGTAATAATATCTATATTTCATAATTATTATATAATGAAAGTAATTTTTGAAATAGTATAAGAAAATACATATAGATGTTTTTAGAAAAAAACTGTATTTATATTGTAATATGATAAAGTAAATGAAAAAAAATATTTATATTAAGATATATCTTTTTGTAGCCTCCTGTAAAAGACATAATTACCTAGGGTCGTAGCTTAAACTGTTACGTGATTTCATCGGGTTGTCCGCGGAAAAATTCTAAATTTTTAAACTGCTTTCGATTTTGATTAATCTAAAAAACTAAATAAAGCACAACATGCTTTTTTCCATCCCAGCAGCCCAATGATGTCAAATATAATATCAAAATTTTGTCTTCTAATGGTAACTCAAAGCAATAAGTTAACGAAAGAATAACTAGTATTTAAAAAACTATTTATCTACTTTTAATAAATAATAATGTAATATGTAGATTAGAGCAAAAAGACGTACAGGAACACACAGCTTACGACCCAGGTTGTCAATCGCTCAGCATTTATAATAAATATATAAACTATAAACTAAATTATATATTTAGCAGCAAAATGTTAAAGTATTTCTATATTATTGAATGTGTGAAAGTCGTTTGAACGTAACTAAATATGGTTAGATTTTTGTCGTTTTCTAAAATTTTTATGTTAACAAAAAAAAAATAACGCTTTATAGCTGTTGGTTACACCATAATAATATAATTTTAAAAACTCCATCATTTTTATGATGTAAAAATAAAAAAATTGAGCACAAATTTTAAATTTTCGTTTTCTTATAATAGGGAATTGATGTTTAAAAAACGTACTTCATTAAAATATTTATTATTTTTATACTTACCCAATCTTACATTCCAAAAATCAGGCTGCCATTTGTAAAATAAAATGGCAGACGAATGGTTAAGCTAAATATTTATATAAACCGAGCACAATAATTTGATCATATCAAAGCTTCACTGTGATTCGTAAGACTGACTTAAATGTTATTTCGGAATAGAAAATTAATAATTCTCCTTCTAAAATATACCTAAGAATTTTTCTAAGTTTTTAGTACGCATGGTGAAGTAATGAAATTTCACATCCTAAACGATTCTGCTTACAAAACTTGGAAACTCAAGAAAATTGTTTGGATGTGACAATCACGCACTGCCCAAAAACTGGAAAATTTTGTTTGCAATCCAGAAGTTATTTCCTAGAAGTTTTGTTAGTTTTTTAACATAAATGTAGGTGACTATTCCCGGATCAGCGAACAGGACAGTGAGTAATTCTATGCTGTAATTTTTTTCAGGAAAGATACTTGGAACCAAAAATATTTGGCGGGAAATTTAAAATTCATTAAATTGGTTGGCTCTTTTCCCATCTAAGTTAAGCAGCCAATTATATTAATATATTTTAAATTTCCCGTAAAATAATTTTACGTCCAATTCTCTCTACTGAAAAAATTAAACGTTAGTCGTTTTTAACTGTATTTCTCTATTTGGATGCGTGACAAGATTTTTTGTTTTGGGCGCTTTATAGCATCACTCTATCTGTTCCCTGGCCCGAGTATAGGGATGCGTAAGTTCACTTACTTCACCCTGTATATTATGATTAAATAATCCGTAAACACCAACAGTCATAAAGCTTTTAAAAATGAAAAAAATATTTAAGTGTGGTGTGTGAATATTTTTCCAGTTATCTAATATAATAACTATAAGATTATAGAAAATATTTAGATACGGTTTCTATCACAATATATAATAATACGTATACTACCAATATTTGAGATTTTATTCGTACTTATTCAGACATAGCCAAAATTTGCTGAAATTGCTTGTGTAAGTTGTCTTATATCATTGTTGCTTATTTAAGAAAAAAAAAACAGATAAATTCAACAACAAGAAAACAATAAGAACATACAATATTCGCATTTAAATAATAGAAAACAAATATGCAGTCGCACGCATTTAAGAAATAACAATAACTATAATATATTGGGGAACAGAAAAATAAACATCGATAAATTGTGGATTCTAAAAAAAATGTTTTATATTTATTATTATTGTAATTCTGGTGCCAAAGTATAAAGTTACTAAAACTAAACAAACAAAAAAATTCGTTATGCAGGAATAATTTTATCCAAAGCAATAATAATCGTTATTAAGGACGTCATAATTCATATAGATGCAACCTCAAAGACTACACAACATTTTTTATTTGAACATGTTTTTATAATAAAATATATAGTAAAATTTATACTGCATAGCAATGTACTTATAAGTAATAATTCTCGGTGACCAATGCATAATTATATACTTCTTATTCTTATTTCATCCTCTCTTTGTGCACCACTGAAATTACTGAAAATGCGCGAGGAATCTTCTGCAACTTTTTCAGTAATTCGGCTGGATGCTTTATCTAATACTCCTATAGTATTTTATTATCAGGGTGTTACTATTTGTAGTGTTTGTGCATGCCTATTTAATTTGTTTTCGAAATTAAGTGTATTAAAAAGGTTTCACCTCAAAATTACGTTCAAGTTGGAAGTAAAATGGAAACTGAATCAAACTTTTATGTAATTTAGAGAGAATCCTTATGAATAATGCGCACCATGTAATCACACTAATTTTGTCCCTAAACAGCTTTGAAAACTTTATATATTTTCATACATGAGAATGTTTTTAAAAGTGCGTCAAGATAATCTAACACAAAAAAAAACACACACACACACAATGGAATATAACAAAAAAAAATTCTACCCATTGTATTTCAGATTAGTGTAAATGTTAAAAAAAACTTGTATTGCTATAATATTGTGTTTTTGTGGTAAATTTTCTATAATTTTTAATCTGATACACGGGACCTGTATGGCCTTTAGTATTTAATTAAAGGAATTTTGCTTAAAAGTATACTAAAATAGATATTTTTGCAGGAGATATTTTTTAATTAATATTAATTATTTTTGAACAATATTCAGAGTTCCACTGAACGTGTTCTCGATGTGAAATATTTTAATGTGAATGTTCATGGTGTGTATATTTCCCATGAGTTGCAGTGGCAAAATGTTTTCTAATCTTCGCCATATAATGCAAAATTTTTGGAAAATGTTTTGCACTTAAATTGATTGTTAATTGTGAGGATGTCAATAAGAATTAAAAGTGAATGTATGAGCATTACTCCTGATCATGTTACTAACCTCCCCATATATATTTTAATAACTTATTGATAAATATATACGTATAGCATATATACATACATATTATATGTTATATGCAGTCAGTATTTTGTACGAGTACACGTTTTTCGGAAATATATATTCTCTACTTTATCTTTCTACATAACATAAAATACTTATAATAAATGTTGCTATACCATTATTTATTTTATCATACACCGGTAAACATACATAGGTATATTATATCTAGTGAAATATATAATTATGATAATAAAAATGTATTTGTATTCTATTCTGTTGTCTTATTTTTCACCTCCACGCTTCCGCCATCATAAAATCTCTTCCTTTATTCTACACAATAAAAAAAGACAAACTAAGGGCAATAACCTTGAACCAGTGGTAAAATTTGAGCATTTCGGGATGATTACCATTACAATACAGCAGATTTCTACCTAAAACGATCAAACCATATGGTAGGTATACGGATTATTTGCACCAGTTTTCTTCCGGGCTCAAGTAAGTAAAAAGGTATATTTAACAATGTGTATACTTGAAGCCTATTCACAAAAATAATAAGAATGGTTGGTTGTGGAAATTGTATGGTATGCGAATCCATGGACCATTCTTGAAAGGGCGCAGCTGTTCAGGAAATGTGCATTATTATTTTGTTTACATTTTCGTGTTAAGTTAAGTTTGTGCCAGGGATTATGTTTTGACTGAGAATTATTTTTAACGATATAATATGAAGGAATTTGAGAGGAATAAATAACACTTGTGAGAAGAGGAGATGATGGGGTTTTGATAGGAAATAAAATTTGATATATGTAAAAATCTTGGTATCTCAGTATTTTATTTTCAAGTAAGTATACAAGTTTCGTCCAATATTTTACATTTAAAATTCAATTGGACTTGACGATGTGTGGATACATCATATTCAATTGTTCAAAATGATTTATTTCGTTGTGTACTATTTCATTTGTTTCATATATTTTTTTTTTGTAAACTAAACATTTTTTTTGAAAAACTGATCCTAAATTCAAAGATATCCATGAAGTGTGATACATCATTGAAATCAGCAAAAAATATGGTAAAATATGACATCAAAATCAAATATGGCGCCCATAAGAAAAAATGAACTTGATGATGGTTGCACAAAAACGAAACGTCGAAAAAAATATTTTTTCATCCAATCGTGTAGACCATAAATAGTAGCTCTAATAATGTTTTTACTAAATTAAAATCGGTTATGAAATAACCGAACTAGACAGAAAAATAAAAAATCGACCTTTTCAGTTTTTTCAGCATAATTCGGGAACGAAAAGTGATATCGCAGTTTTGATGACAGATTTATTTTACACTTCGAATGCCTCAAATTTTGTCCCAATTAACCGACCCTGTAGCTCTTACGGTTTACGAGATCGTAATGGTGAGGATCGAATTTGAATCACACTGTATAATAATTTGGAAATCCACTATAATTTTTAATATACAGGGTGGTCCAGGTTAAACGTCATTAATTTTGGGAGGTGATGGACTATCAAGAAAATAGTAGACTTTTATTAAAAACTTTGCTCAAAAATATTTTATTACAAAGATACAGGGTGTCAAAGTTTAAAATTAAAACGCCGTTTTCTTAACATAACTTCTAAACCACTCGATCGATTTAAATTAAATTGCGCACACAGAGTAATGTAGTACATTTCTAGGTAATGATGGGGTTCATTTATAAAGATAATCTCCAGTGGCGTAGATACTGGAGGACCATTCTACTTTTTCCCTCCTATTTTCGACGCCACTGGATATATGGCGAGGAAAATTTTTGGATTGTCTGTTTAATTTAGAGAAAATAGTTACTCTTAAAAAATTTTAATATCAGACTTCGTTTTTAAGATATTTGAGTTTGAAGGTTTGGAAACACATCAAATGCTGCGCTAAATTAAAGAAAATTTCGGTTAGGCCTGAAAAATCTACTTTATTAACAGCATAACGTAGGAAACATTCTTTCATCCTCTGCCTCTCTCGTTTATCAACAAAATTTCAATATCTACCACTTTTGCAATTTGAACAGTAATGTGTAATAATCTTTTAATTGCAAGTAATGCTAAATTATTTCCGTGACATTAAGTAGGGCTATGCCATATACCGAAAACTATAAAGCCCAGCTTTCATTAACAGTATATCTTTCCTTATAATACTTAGCGTTAATTCAGCTTTTATCAACCTAACCATTTGCCTTAAGAATGTGATTTAAAGGAGAGAACGTTTTATAGCGACCCTTGGTTGAGGGGTTGGTAAGCACGTGCCTAGGGTCTTTCCATTCTATGCTGACATAATTTATTATAATATTATACGAAATCAGATTATACGAAAAGTAAAGACAGCAAGCCAGGTGATGCCTGAAGGAAGGATCGTGCATAATCAAATTGGTATAATACATCTAGGGAATGTTACGATATGATACAAGAAGTTTCTGATAGGAACCCATTTAAATTCAATCAATTAATATAAATTTTGTTGTATTATTGTAGTTTTATTTATGTCCCTATTCAAAAAGCAAAATTAACAGTTTTGATTTAAGGTTCACATAAATTCTTCCCTAAAATCCACATTATACTGTGGAGTATCTACTAGCATCTAATAAAAGTAGTCTTAACATATAGTTTATGATAGGTTTTATGTGAAAAATATCACGTCCGAGAATTGTAATTGAAAATGGGTGTACATTAAAAGGTTCTAATATTGAGGGGTGGCTGCTACCTTAACATGACAAAGATCTCGTTGCTAAAGGGAATAATAACTGTACATTCTCTTCCTGGTCCCACGACAGTTTCGAGATGAGAAATTGGGATCCGGTCTTGTCTCATAACTTCTAAAAGTGGGGAAGTTTACTTTCAAAAGACACATAACTCAGGGGTTGGAGATTTTATATAAAGTATTATTAATAAAAAATAAATTGGATATTCGACTGTATGTGTGTAATTTATTTGTGGCGTGATCCCAAGTTAATTTTCACGATTTATAGACACTTGCAGCAGAATAAATAATAGCTATTGTCAATTGATGTACCTACCTGAATCTTCGAGTATTTTATGTATGTATTTGTATCGAAGTGTTTAACAATTGTTCATTAATCATTTTAGCTTTTATTGAATTTAAAGCCCATTGTTTAATATCAAGGTAATATGGCGTAAATTTAATTTTATAGTGTCTACATTTTCAACATAAAATTGCTTAGAAAATGCATTTTACGTCTGGTTTTTAGACATTGGTTTTATGGACATTAAAACAAATTGCTACTTATTTAAGATTGTAAAAACATATTTAGTATCTTTAAAATAGACATGGTATAATAATTACATATTATGTTAGATACAAAATATTTTTCAGGCTTTAGGTTTCTAACTTCTAAGCATCCAAGTTTTTTGAACCCTTGTTTGGTTGAACTATTCCACAAATTACCTAGCAATCTTTAATATACTCATACAATATTTGTGTAATATGCTATTGACAACACAATCAAAAGAGGGAAGAAAATATATCACGAATACACTGAAACGGTCGTTGACTGGAAACAGCTGCGCCTTTCCCATTTTAGTGCAATGATGCATTTCATCTATTATCTATTACCCGAATTGGTTAGGTTTTTCACATGCCATACATTCGAATTGTGTTGTTTTTGTATCAGTTGGTTGTGATTGCAAGGGGATTAATGTTGTATGTTATAAAATATATGTGTAAACATGCATAAATTGGCGAAAAGCAATTTTATGTTTTGATGCGCAAATAAATCATATAAAGTAAACAGCACGTTTATTTTGCGGTTTTTTATTACTTCAATTAATTATTGTAATATTTAATTTTTTTTTGATATTTAGCTTCTCAATTAAATTGAGAATAAAAACTACAATAAGACAAATTTGATTCAATGTCATTATAAAATATGAGATATTTTAGAATTGTATAAATGAAAATGAAAAAATTACTTACACATGTCTGCAAATAAGGTTTTTCTTGGCGTCGCGACGCTCATACCATTATCATTCGGACATCAAAGGTATAGACGTGTTTATAGTAAATCAATATCGTTTATATCGTTTAGAGTTTTTCCGTTATCGACTAGGGGTATTTTAACTGAATCACCCTGTATTAAAGTGAACTGTCACTAATATTTAAATATTAAAAATTGTTCTTGGATTTCCGTTTTTTATAAAATCCTATTTATAATTTTGTGGTAACTAAAGTCTATTGTTTAAGTAGAGAGAGGAAAGTATTTTTAAATATGAATCACAAAAAATATTTTCGGAATTTTTAGAATATGTATACACGGTGTATCAGTTTTAATCGAGCAAACTTTAATGGTACATTCTCCTAGTCGTCCTGATTCGGAAAAATGTATATTATATACATCTATCTCGATTCCTAAGCAAGATACAGGGTGTTGAAATTTACAAGAAAAATCTTTTTTTTTGCAATAACTTCTATAAAAAAACTTGGATTGAAACAAAATTTTGCATGCCTGCTCTACTCCCCAAGGACAATTTTATGAAAATATTTTCGATTTTGGAGGACACCAGTGGCGTGCAATTCGGCCACATCTCAATTATTTCAAAGAAAAAAGCATGCCACTCTAATTTTTAAGAAAAAAATTTTTATTTAGTGAATTCCTTGTTCAATTTGGAGTAAACTTTGCTTATACAGAACAAAAATTGAAGTTTTAGTTCCAGAGATAATTAGTTTTTTCGAAAGACGTGCCAACTTGAAATTAGTCACAAATCAAATAGGAAATTTATTAAAAAACCAAAAGTTACAAAAAAATGATTATAAAATTACAACAACTGTTCAAAATGCAACCCGCCAGCCTCGATGCATTTCTGACAACGACGAACTAATGAATTAACATCATCTGTCATCATTCCCGGATTTTTTTGTAATTTCAAGTTAGCACGTCTTTGGAAAAAATTAATTATCTCTGGAACTAAAACTTCAATTTTTGTTCTGTAAAAGCAAATTTCACTCCAAATTGAACAAGGAATTCGATAGATAAAAAATATTTTTTTAAAATTGCAGTGGCATACTTTTTTCTTTGAAATAATTGAGATGAGACCGAATTGCACGCCACTGATGCCCCCCTAAAATCGAAAATATCTTTATAAAATTGTCCTTAGGGTGGAGGGCAGGCATGCAAAATTTTGATTGAATCCAAGCTTTTTTATGGAAATTATTGCAAAAAAATAATTTTTTCTTGTAAACTTCAACACCCTGTATCTTTCTTAGGAATCGAGATAGATGTATATAACTGTACATTTTTCCGATTCAGGACGACCAGAAGAATGTACCATTAAAATTTGTTCGATTAAAACTGATACACCCTGTATAGATAAGTTATTGAATAAAAATTAATTTGTTTCACATGATTTTTAATTATTATAAGAAATGTAGCGTATGATAAACGTATTCTTTCTTGTTTAAAATGTATAATATTTAATTTTCCCAGCACCACGATCTCAGGTAAATTAATCGCATTTACAAAACAGAATTGAAGTGTTTACATGCCAAAACCAGCAACTATAGCTTAATTCTCATCATTATCATCTCAAATGTCACCTTATTATACCGGCTCTAAGCCATGATAACTGAAAGCATAACTGTTAAACACAACTACACATCTAAGGTAGGTATATGTATATATGCAAAGATCTTTTAAGTGGCTTAAACATAACGGTCTAAATAGCACTTTTCCAACATATAATTCAGACAACAGTTTAATGAAAAGTCTCGTCGTGTTGCAGCAAGGGAAGCGTTCCCATGGCGACGCTGCAGCCGGGTTTGCTCTGGGGTTGCTCGGTCTGGGGCTGTTCGGGTTCGGGCTGGGGGTGGCTTTGCAATGGGGTGGTTCCGTCTGCTGCTGTCGTTGCCCCTCTATATCCACTGTTCCTATTCTAATCAAACACAACGGTGTACGATGTTTCCGCCACAAACTGATACTTTGATTGAAACTGCCTCTTCAGTTAAAAGAGCGTGGCTACTAAATGAGAAATAAGAACTCATCGTATATTTTCCACTTGCTGTCGCATGGAATCTCGAAAAGTTTTTCTAGCAGAAGCAATGATGATTGACGTTTGGTTTACTGTTAGAATGGTGGTTGAACCCTATTTTGTCAAACAAAATTATTAACGTTATTCAAACATGGAAAGCAAACAGAAGGCAACCAAGATTTAAAGTTCAACCCCTCAAATTACGCTAAAGAGCAATTTTAAGCTAAATTAAGCACTAAGTAGTAATGTCTTCTAGGCACACAAGATATTTCTCATAAATGCCGCGAAGCTCCGGCACTTTCTCTTTGCAATTTGAATCGACCAAAGAGCCTCAGAGCGAGATTTCCAAGGATGACACTAAATATGAATAATACGACCCCCTAAATTAAGGCTTCCAAATCTGATTTTGGGCATTCAACTAGAATAATAAACGTCAACGAAAATTGAGAAGCATTTTTTGTGGAACTAATTTAATTTTTCCAGACACACTTGTTCGTAATTAATCTTTTCGTTTTGGTTTACTAGATTTACTAGAAGAATTGCAGTTGATTGTACTACTAGATATATAGAGTGTAGAACGGAGGGTGGCATCTATTAGTAAATTAAGTTGATTTATGTTTGCTTTCAGATTTTTTTGGGTAATTTTGTTTCCCCCACTCTACACATTCTCTACACATATCGCTGTTCTCTAAATGCCTCCAAGTTTTAAGGCAGAATTTTCCAGCTGTCCCCTAGAGTTTGGTATAAACAAGTTTATTACTGACTAAAGAAGAGTTTTTGGCGTAGATTTAATAAGACCAACCTCAATTACGTTTTGTTTAACTGTCCTTATAAACACAAATACTTCTTCTAAAAGATTTATGGCCCCCAAGGGCACATTCGTCTTTCAGACTACAACTAACATCACTACATAATCAGTAAATTTTGCTCCAAGCTTCAATAGCAAAATAGGTTACCAAATATTCCATTTAGAAAGTTATAATAAGTACAATGAAAAGGTTTAATGTAAATATTGTGACATCTGACAATGCAGCCACTTGAAAATATTTTTATTTCCAAAACGAAACCTGAATGATTGATTGCCTAAATTAAATTGTCGATAACAAAGAGAAAAAAGTTTGACACAGAAATACTTGCAAATTCAGGTATGGTATCGTAAATTCCCCCCAGTGTTACAATTGATCACTCGGAAAACTCATTTTTTAAGCGGGTTCATACTATTTCCCGAAAGTGCCAGCGCTCCCTGTAGCTGCTCACCTCAACTAGCTACGTCTGGTGTGTCTTTTAGTCTGGAAAATGATTTGGTTGATTGTGCAAAAGCGTGGCCATGGAAACCCTCCTTCAGCTCTATACCGTCATCTGTTGTATCCCGCTTTATCAACCTTTCGAATGAGCTTTCGTCCTGCTGGACGCACAAACTCGCACATTCCTTCTCGCATCCTAACGTGTTTTGTGCGAAATTCATTTATTCTGATGGCCATTTACCAGTTTAATGTGGTATGTAAATGATGTAAGATCTGTTGTCGGCCACTTTGTTCTGTCACTTATTGTAACTGAGAATGTTTTTGTCATAATGTGCTTTAGACGCCTCTTTATAGCCAAAATCTGAAAACTTGTGTGTGGTATTAAATTTGATAACTACCGGTACTTTTTAACCGAAAAACATTCCGTAGGTTAATATTCAGATTACTAGAAGCTACCAGAAATAAGAAGGAAAGAAACTTACAATACAAAAAGTATTTTCAATTTATCCCTATAGATTTTTTAGGTTGCATAAAAAATTGGATTTTTAAGGAAACTAATTACCTACTAAAAATTATTTGAAAAAAGAAAAACCAATTACACAAGATAAGGATTTTCATTCTCTAATTACATCTGGTTATTTTTAAATTTTTTACCAAAAATTAGCCCTTCTGTCTGATCTATTTCCCTCTACTTTCTAGAACAAGGGCGCAGTTCAGTTTGTTGACCACCATGTTATGTTATTGATTTGCTAGCGCCTAGCGAAAACCCAAATAAAATAGAACATAAACATATAAGCTAAGTGCTTTGCAAAGATTACAGGCAAATGGTAAAAACGCGAGACAAATTTTCGCAAATAGAAATGTAATAAAATAAAGAAATAAAATATTATGTACATTGAAATGTGAATGGAGCGAACACAAATATTTTGTTGAAAAACAATTCTACGCTATATGGAAAATATTAATATTTTTTTTATAAAAAAACCATTTCGTTGTGTAGCCTTTTTATCATAAATAAGTTTTTCTAAGTAAAATTACTTGGTAACACATGTTCAAAGCACGCACACGTCTTGCAAAAAGTGCTTCTGCAGAGAATTCATAAAAATATTTCATTTGCTGGTTTTTTTCTCAAAGGACAAAAACTCCCACCCAACAACACAATGATATTAAACTTGAGACTTTTTGTGATTTAAAATATTTTCTCTTTACTCCGACTGTTTATAAGAAAATATTGTGGCCACAATTTTTATCGAGGCACAAATAATAAATAACCAACGTTATTCTGTAAGGATTAAGTAAGTCAACTGGGATCACGTAATGCTTATCGCACTTGATATTCCATATTACCAAGTGGATTCAACTTTAAAGTGAAGGCCAGGTCAGCACTTTCTTTAGTGCAATTAACCTTTTGAGATCATGGCCAAAGGATAGATACATTTTCAATTACATTTTTCAAGGCCATTCCACACAGTGGAGAAATTATCTTTTCTATTTGACAATTTTTCACACTATATTTGTTGCGTTACATTTATCTAGTTGGTAGACATATACATCGGGGAAAAGTGAGTAAGTACACTTGGCCTAAACATGATTCAAAGACAAGAAGGATGGATGTGCAAAAATTGCATAAAACTGAATATTTTATGTATTATATTGTTTATTAAAGATCTTTAAAATAAATTAATAAAAAATACATTCAACTTAGGTACAATTAGTTAAAATTAGAAAACAGGATTTATTTGTACGTATGGAAGGGATTATAACCCTATTTTTAAGCACCCTTCTATACTCTCATATATAATTCCAGTTTAAATTTAATTGGCCTCTAAAAAACTTCATTAAGTAATTAAAAATGACATATTTTTCTTGAAGATTGAACAAACTTTTTTGAACCGGCGCATCCGCCAAAAATAAAATTTCTTTTTATTTCTGCTATTGATTATTCCTATTGTTTCTTTCGTTGTTAAACTGATTTATTTTCGCCTCATAAGTATTAAGTTCTGGAGCAGTTTCAAGTAGAAAATTTATGGATTTATTTTTTAATTTCTTATTCCAAACACAACTCAACGTGACAAATTATTTGTGCTGATGTTTTTTATGGTTATTAATTCCTTCAGTTTATGAACACCCCCTTCTATAAAATTCTCAAAAATACCAAGTTTTAAATTTTAGATTATAAGTAAATTTAGTGGATTTTGAAAAAAGTGCTGCAAATTATTAGTGTGAAATTTGGGCGGATGAATGGAAAATAATCTGGTAAAGTAGCTTTTAACCAAAATATATTATTTAAATGTCATTTTCATATGTCATGAAAGCATAAATCATAGACGTGCACTTGGACAATTCAAAATGGTTTCTGCAGCCAGCACAGCCGAATAAATACTAGTTCTGTTTAAAATTAATAATATTCAACCCCATCCTCGGCTGGTTTATTCGACAGATGCGCTTTATAGATTCTTTTGCGCCGTACTACATTATTTAAAAAGGGATGCGAATTTCACGGTTTGCTGTTAATCTCTTTGTTGCACGAAAAAGTATTTAATTAAAAATATGTGTATTCAAAGAGCAAAAAATCTGTTTTCAATATTTACAGGATCCGTTCAAGTTCATATATAAAACATTTTTATATTAGGATCGCGTTGGAATTTTTTTCTTTTCCATTCAATATTGAAATAGAGTTTTCTATTCCCACACATCAGAGGGTTGAAAAATGTAATAAAAAAAACTAGCCGAGTAGCTTTATTATTTAGTGGGCAAAAATTGGGTTTGACGAAACATGAAAGGTAAATCAAGTTTGCAGATGAGTTGCGGGTGGCTCATGTTCCCGGATGATAGAGCAAACAAGGGAGTGAGAAGGAAATAAGGTATTTGTAATTCAGGAGCCGTACGACGCGCACCAGAGTATATCTCTCATTGCAGGGGTGCTAGCACATAAGATCAGCTAATTTTACAGGTCAACTTCAGATCAATACATTTTCCACATAGTCTTTGGAAATTCATCCAGCATGCTGAACATGGCTCAGACATTTTACTTTATATACTCGAATATTTGGATGTTATCAATTTAAAAACAAGCTCAATGGGAATAATGACTGGCGCAATAATATTCATCCCTTGTTATACTTTCCTGAAACCAACCGAGCAGCCATAAAAATTCCCATTTACTTTTTGATTACCTTACACACAAAGCAACCGGCAGTTTCAGTTAAATTTGGCAAGCTAAAATACCAAATGTTTCATATCTATCTGTGGACCAAATTAGGGTACGAAGCTACAAAATATCTTGACCAATCTTTACAGCTGTTAAAATACGGCTGCAGGCTGCAGCATTAGGGAATTAAGTATTTTAATTAATATAGAAATGTCTGGAAAAAAGCTTTGAAGTAGGATTACAGGGAACATGTATAAATTGGAAAGCTTCTAAACAATTTAAGGGGTATTAAAGAAATTACATCAACGTCCAGTAGGGCTGCTAACCTATTGTTAGTTCAACTACTTCAAACTGGGGAATTCTAAGCGTATAGAATATAATTAGACCGCACTAATGAAATTCCTGTATATAAGGGAGTATTACATGATTTCCAAGCTTCCATTCGGAATGTTTACTTATAAATATGTAGAGGTAATGCTACTTGTTTATTTGTGTGGTTGCGGTGGAAATGTTATAGGGATAAGTAGGTAATGAGAAAATTATAAATGGAATTATTTTGATGATGACATATTTGAAAATTTTTAAATTATAAGTTATACTGAACAAACCTTGTTAAAAGTAAACAGCTTGACATTTAACATTCATAATATAAACAGGAAAATTCTAATTTGTGGACAAATAAATACAAAATCTGATATAAGTCACAATTTTCTGCGTAGATTTAATGGAACTGGTTATTTTTTAACTATCTATTCGCTGAGTAGATGCAGAGAAGAAGAAGACGTTGGTTTTACTTCTTCCCGGTTTAAATTCTAGTTACTACATATAAAAAATTGAAATGAACCTCTCTTGGGTACCATTATGTGGTCCAATGGTAGTCTAGTCATAAATAATTTATTTTTATTATTTAAAGACTCGCGAAACGAAAATTTAGATTTTTGTTACTTTTCTTTTCCAGTTTCAAATGAAAGAGATATTTTAAGGAATTTTCACTACTGATAAATCGCTTTTCTATTTCTGATTCTCTCACTCTCATTTTTTCTACTTAAATCATTTGCTCAAAATTCTAACATTGCATCCACCTGTTCCGAGCTTAAACTCCAGTTACATAACATCAAAAATCGAAATTAACGAATAAACTCCCCACAAAACTCTCTTGGGTACCATATATTCCAATGGTATTCCACTGTCTTCCATTCCACGTTGTAGAAACCTAGTTACTTCTGATAAAGACTTTCATGGACTAACATTGATCTGACGCAGAATTAAAGTTGGTGATGCGCCTCTCCCATTGCCCATAAAACAAATACTGAAATTGCCGTTATTTTCAAGTAAACCACCTAAATGTGTTCGTGGGAATGGTATCCTAGTAATAGTGTACGCCAAGGGACTAATTTCCATATCCTTCTGTCGCAGTGTACACGACACTAACTTCCCTGTCTCGGAAGCTCATGTTTGTTGAGTCACCCGGCCTAGGGTTATTGCCCCTTTTTATATACAAGCCCCATTTAATATGCTTTGATGGTATCGATTTGTCAATACAGAAGCATTTATAATTAAATATGGATATGTAGAGTAAGACCCCATCAAAGACTGGTTATAATGGGGCGACTACAAATTTATTCTAGAAGCAATGTTGTGAGAAATAAATAACTACTAGGACTACTAGGTTAAAGTGGAATAATAATTTTCCATCGGATTATTCGAAAGTGACATGTAGGTTTCCAGAAAAGTTTTCTAAGTAATCTCCAAGGGATTTACAAATATATTTTATGTGTGTAAAAGCAAATGTTAACGCAGTTATGGCTCCCCTAATATTTCAACTTTTCTTGGAGGGTTAGAAGTAACAAGTTCGTAATTTTGTTACCCATTTCAAGATGTACCTATTTAGGTGAAATTTTAATTAATTCCCCTACTCACTCATAGTTTTAAAATATCATTTCCATGGACACAAACAATGGTAGCGTTCATAACGCAACATTTAATTAAATGTAGATGAAGCTGAGATGTTAAGATGATGGGTAAGATTTATGAAACTAAGTTGAGAGGATTAGTGCCAGGCTTTGCTAACCCCAAAACGAATTACATAGTGTTTGCATAATTAGATGAAATACGCGGCTTAAACTCATTTTCATGACGTACCTACTACCGCATACTCCATTTGCAAAAAATTCCTTAACTGATATTAATCCGTCATTCTTATGTTATGTCATTACTTGTAATATCCAAGCACTAATGTTGATTTTTATCGCATTCCATGAGCAGAAAATTACTACCATTATTACAGAAGGGGTGGAAAAGTTCAACGAACCCTGAAAAATTGCGAACGATTTTGCTGGAAATATAAAAGATAAATAATCGCCATTAGCACAAGTTTGGATTCTTTGGATGAGGGAACAAAACATTCCTTAATATGTTAGACTTAGACATCAGGTGTGCTTACATTGGAATTAATTAAGACAGAATATATTATATTCCGACACAGCTGCCATTGCTTTAATGAAGCTTACACAACAAACCCATAAATTTATTAAGAAATTTTCAACAACTTATACGGGAGTAGAGTAATAATGTTTATCTATAAAATTGCGAACATCATAGCAAGTTCTAAATGAATAGAACTAAGTAATAAAAACTTTTTTTGTTGTAACGAAAGATGTGTGTGGGGCTTTTCCATCGACATAATAGCTGAAATGTGTTTCCGTCATTTTCGTACAGATTCTTTTATTGTTCTTTCTGGTGTTCTTCTTAATTTATTTTGAGTACAGCAATAATCCGCCAAGTTATTAAGGGTTACACGCCTGCTGGATCTGAAGAATTGTATTGGTAAATGACCTATATTCACATAGCTTATATAACCCATATGGTAGTCTGGTGTACAAAAGTACCAACCCACAATTTAATTTTACCAACGGTATTTTTTTTATGTTCATGTGCCATAAACTTCGGCATATGGGATACGGTCACGTATTGTTAACCCAACGTATATTCTATCCGCGATGTTGTCTCACGAAATGTGTACTTTTTTTTGTTGTGGCTGTCGTATTTTCTCATTATCATTAAAACAAAAAACGAATTACTCTTAAAACCATAAAATGCCGTACCTCTTCAAAACTACATGACCAAATAATTTTTTTATATGCTTGCTTTCCAATACCCTTTTAATAATTATTGTGTGTGGGACCTAATTTTATAACCGAGTATAGGCACTAGAGCACAAGGTGCGTTGGATTGGGTGAAAGGTGACACAGAAAGGCAATGAAATTTTCACCACAAAAATTCAATTTATAGTACGAGCCCTAACAACTAAATGTTCGGACAAAAGTAAATTTGATAGTCGTTTTTCCATACGTTCAAAAGTTATCTAAATTAACTTCCATTGTATTGATGATTGTTTTCTGTTATAATGCCAACATTTGGTTATATAAAAACGTAAATTTCGTAAAAATCCGCTCGGCGGTTCCAAAACTGTGGCGCTTTAACCCAGCAGGTGGGAAAACTGTAGAAACAAAGAATTATTATTTTCAAAACGTTGGATCTAGTAGTCGGATTTTGATGAAATTTACTTTATTGCCAAGCTGGATGTAGGTTTTCTTTACAAAAAAGTTACACAAGCTTTTATTTGGTGATTTTAGGCATTTATTGGAGCTTCAAAGTTGCACCTTTAAAAATGATAGAATTTTCTAGTAACTGTTTCAAAAAATCACAGTTTTGAAACCGCTGGTTGGATTTGTGTCAAAAAACCTTTAAAAAACGTGTTTTTTTGAGGGTGCTACCTACATTAAAGTAGTCACAGTTTTGGAACCGCTGATTGGATTTTGGTAAAATTTACTTTATTGCAAAGCTGGATGTTGGTTTTATATACAAAAATATCCCTAAGTCTTCATTTGGTGATTTTAGGCAATTTTCGTAGGTTTAAAATAGCGCTTGAAAAAAGTGACGTAATTTTCTAACAACTGTTTTGAAAAAAATCACAATTTTGGAACTCGGTGAAAACGACATAAAGGTGCTTTCATGCGTCTCATCCAGTCCGGACTTAAATGTCATTGAAACTCTTTGGCATAAAATTAAACGTATTCTACGCAATAGTCCACCAAGAACCAAGTTAATAAACAAACAATTAATTTATTATAAGTTTTTTGAGTGAGGTTACTTTAAATTCATATTGCGGGTGTTTCCGAACTTGAGTGAAACGATTTCTAACGGTATGCAATCAAAACAATTTTAGGACTTTTTATAAAGTTTATTCAAGTTTTCAATATTTTAAAAGCATGCATTTTGCCTCCGATATTATTTTTTCTTACATTGCATCTTCTCATAAGTATACAATTCACCATGAAGATTTTTAGCAGCAATTCAGCGACCCAACCGGTACATAAAGTGTAATTGGTGGAAAAACTATATTTCAATGCTCTCATGTTCCCTTGCCCCACATGATTCCCTACAACAAAACATATTCTCAATAATAACATTCTGGTTTCTCGCTTAACCTAAATTCCCAACAAAAGCTGGTTTCAAATAGTTTTTACCTGGTGGATAATACCTACGACCTTCTTGTATGTCAAATTTGCTTTTAAACTGTAATGGGTGCTTTCTGAAAAGATTATAGCAGCGTTTCTCTTCTATGCAATTCATCTACTATGCACAATTATTATTGTCAATGTGGCATTGTGCAATGAAATCTGATTTCCTTCCAATTTCTACACATATATAGATATGGATAGACTGCGGCTATGTGCTAAAAGATAAAAACGTTTAATCTTTGTTATTTTGTTGTTTCCAAGGATAAACTAAAGAATGGTTGAAAGGATGCGGCAAATGAGATTTTGCGAACTTTTGTTACGTCTGTTATTTAGGGATTAGATATAATAAAGGAAATAAATATCTTTTTGCATCGGTTTGTCTAAAAGATTTATGGGATTAATGCATAGATATTCTTCAGGGAATGTTCATTTTTCACTACTTTCCTGAATTTTCAACTTTGCTTTTTTATAATATACCTACGCGCCTTTCCACTTTAAAAGTGTAAGTACAGCACTCAATTTCCGCTGTGAATATACAACAGTACAACACCAAAGCGAAATGGCTCCAAAAAAGTAGCGCGCAAACATCCTAACAATTATTATAAATAGGTATGAAAACTGCTGATGAATCTCGCGAATCCTGATTGTTCCCACGTACAGAAAGAGATTATTAAACTTTGTATTGAAAACAAGTCCCTCGTCCTTGGGATATATTTATAAATTCCTTGCAATGCAAAAAATCATTAATAATAGTTATCGATGGATAATAAAAGAAACATGTTTCAGTTGTAAAGATAATACCACACGTAATTATTATTGATGAATTTAAAAATGAATGCCATTATTTAAACATGAAAGTAGAGCAAGGCACCAACGGAATAAGTAGTCGTATCGAATTTTATATACATTTACCATTGAGTAATTGGATTTTGCTAAATTAAACTCTAAATGAATGTTATGTGGCGGATACATGGATCAGACATCACATCCAAATACTCTCTGAAACGGCGAGTTCGACAGCAATGATAAAAAATAGCAGGTGTTGGCGGTCAACTGGCTCACACCTGGTGTTATCCAGACTGCAGCTTGTTGAGAACCGCGCCTGAGGTGGGCCCTATTCACCAAATGGACTAGGCACTATTGCAATCGCACATACTGCAATTGTTTAAATTACCATGCTGGTAGATGCAAGTGCAGTGTGAATTATATTAAGTTGACTACAAGAATTTTGGTTTTGTTTCTTTATTCCTTATGTAAGTGCGATCCTTAAATTTATAGCTTAAACTTTCAAGGAGTATACAAACACTCAACTTAGGTAGTTACTGTTTTTGGCACCTACTAAAGCTTTCACAACTTCTTTGATTTACCAGTGCTTATTCTATTCCAAGTTGATGTGGGTTACAAATTATTATTAATTATAAAAGTATTTTTATATGTATATCTATTACAATAGTATATTATGCAATGAGCATTTAATGACAGCTATTAAGACACGAGTATGAGAATTACAACACGAGTCGTAGGTGAGTGTCGTAATGAATACACTATTTTTTCAACGACTAGTCAAAATAATGAAAAATGAAAAATAAATATTATAGAAATTTTATCATAAATGTCAAAAAATCAAAATAAACTGTCATTTTTTTTTAATTTTAGATCTGTTAGATGTTCATGGCAATATTTGATATTGCCGGAATATTGCTGTAATGTTGCATTTGTATTGTAACATAATGAAAAATCTGTATCCTAATGAATCTCATTACAGTATAGGTAGTAAATGTCTAAAATGACACATTTCCTACATTAGGTAAGGTTTTGTAGATTAAACTAATTGAAACTTTAAAGATTCCAAATAAAGAGATTTCTACCCAAGCAATAAATTCCAAAACCAAAAAGAATTCATGCACCTGTGTTTTTTCCACAAGTATAATCACTTGCGAAAACCTCGATAAAAAGACCGTAATTACTGCATCAAAATATAACAAGTCCTAAGTGTTTCATATAGGACATAAGGAGAGCGTGTTATTGTCGCCACCTTTCCTTATAATTGATGGCGGAGGAGCCAGGTGGACGTTGCGTGTTTATTTCAAGACAGACCAGCAGCTGCCCGGGCACATGCCCACGTCTTACATGCACCCAACTTCTTAAGATGCTTTACGCCTATACCTTCTAACCTTTACCTCAAGATACCTGGGGGCTGCCGAGGATGAACAACCCTAAAAAAACCGAATGCTACAAAAGGCGACATCATGAATAATAGTGATGGACGAAATCTTTTCAAATAGAATGTGGATGTTTCGTATGGTTGTACAGAAACTACACAAAGTGGTGATTTAAGAACTTTCTACAAAATTATATGCAGGGGGTGATGCTTATGCCAGAAAAGGTGCAGGAATTTCTAAGAAAAGTCCTAAGATTTATCTATATGTAGATACTGCAATAAAATCATTAACACAATAATAAGCTGTCAAAAAGTCCTTGTGGGACTGAAATAATTCATTTTCAGTGAATACATCCCTACAAGAAAAGTAATGTTTTTGACCTCAAGTAATACCTCTTTCTTAATAGGGTTTGCCTGAAAGAAGACTTAAAAATGTGTAAAGTTTATTCAAAAGTAGGTAAAGCTTATTTTCCACAGCTTATTTTTATTTTTGCGACTTGAGAATTTCTACTGCGTACTTCACCATTTATTACATCTTTTAATAGATTTTAAGATTACAGGTGAATTATTTTATGAAAATCCAACATTGACTGTTAAAAATATCCTTTTGTTCGAGGGGTTTTGTATGAAAAGTAAATTTAATATAGCTGCGTTTAATTTAATTTAATAACGATTTATAACGGAAATGTGCACAGAAAGTTTGTCATGTAATTTCCTACAGTTTTCCAATAAAATCGCAAATTGATAATATTGCGTCTCAAATTGGATTCAATTACGAACAAATTTAATTATTTACATGATAATAAAAACAATAAATTAGAGTGAAGTTTTTCTCTTGGCCCAATTTTATTTTCTTGTATAAACATCCTAAAATTTCCTGACAATATCTAAGTAAAAAACCTGATTTAAGAAATTACTTTAGTGTGGCAACTTTTCACTGAACATCTGCCTTATATTATATTTCTCAACGCAATAATTATATTTAGGCAAATTTTCTACAAAATGAAAGTTGAAAGCAGATGTACAAAGAAGTATACAATAATGGAAATAATTATGTATGTACTTACATTTTAATGCTTTATTCTGGAAACTGGAAATGAAAAATATTCATTGTACAAGTGAACATTTTTCACATACACACAAATAGATAAAATTTAAAATCCACCTTATGCACATTATTTTCAGTTTATGTTCAGAAATTTACTTGGCTAGGATAATTTACATGAAAATTAAAGATCGTTTTGTGGTCGGTAAATCTGAAAGTAATCATTCATTTTTATCGCATTCATTGAATGCTCATTCGTTTTGCAATATCTCTGGAAGCAAATGGGGGAGAACTAAAAAAATATTCCCAAATCATCCCACTTATTCCCACATATAAAATTTTTATTTTATTTCCATTATCCAACATGAATAAACTACAGCGTTTCCAAGAATTATTTTTGATATACCTAGCATTTTTTTCTGGGTTTTTAGTTGAAGGTGCACAGATCTCTCTCATGGTACACCCTTCGACCTCCGACCAAGTTGCCATCTGCTATTACGTCATAAATTTAACTGGTTCCCGATCAGCTGTCTCTATTTTTCTGATTATAGACGAGTTTATTACATGCATTTAATAATTATGAAACAAAAATTATGTCATAAAATAAAAGCTAGCTAGCAACCATCATAAAACTTGGAAGTCTAGATGTCGAGCTGATAAAATTAGAAATGAAGGTTACACCCGGATAATTTTTCTGAAAGAGCTTGTCTTGTCTTCGGTGGAATTATTTATGGAAATGTATGTGTTTTACAAATAGATTGTATGTACGTAATGATTTAGTGTATTAGGGTGGATTAAAATTACTCCAAAACCCGGCTAAAAAAATCAATTTACCGATGAAATATAGAGATTTCAAGGATATTTTTCCCTCTCCTAAATCATAATGAATTGTGGACTTCATTCAGGATAACATTCAGGTAGAGATAGTCGCGATTTCTTTTGGTATTCTACCTGCCAAGTTTACTTGAGACAAATAGCCCAATTTACCATTTTGTCGATTTCCCCGCTAGATGGAAACCATCAATTCATCAAAAACTTATTTCATTTAAAGGAAAATAATTTAACCCACATAAATTTACTGACACAAATATGAATGTTTACTCCAGCGGAATATGACATATAAATTAATTTTCACCGTCTATTCAAATAACCCAGTAATTTGCATAATTAACTGATATTAATTAGAGCTTAAAGTAAATACCACCCGTGAGTAATTCTCGTCAAAACTTTAATATTTATTTTTGTGGCGTAAAAGCGTGGAAATTCTTTCGACTCTTATTTTATTTTTCCACTAACATTCTGTTTGTAAATTAATTAATAAAATTAAGACAGATTCCCTTTGTCTCTGCCTCTGTAGTAGAACATTCATAAAATTTTAATTGTTAAATCCTCCTCTCTGCAAGAAAAAAGTTAATGAAATACGTGATTTGCTGCAAAGCACACGCCAACACTTTCAATTACAGGAAAAAAACTCGAGGCACCAGTTTATAGCATTATTACAATTTTATTTGGCCTTGAAATTTATAATTAGTGTCTGAACCAATCGTTATCTCAAACATAAAAGATGTTTCTCATTTGGGTGATGTTTTGGATCATTTAAAAAAAATGTGAAATTTACAGTTGCAGTGATTTTGGTGGGCAGGTGGCAGTGCCCGTTGATGGGAACCGGTGGTAGAACAGCCGGTGGTACAACAACTAACAGCTGATATGCTTTTAATGTTAACTGATCCCTCTCATAAATGAGATCTGGGTTTTCTGCTTTAAAATTTCATGGTTTGAAATAAAACATACATAGGGAGAAACATATGCTAGAGTTATTTTTTTAATTAATATCCAACTACATACACATACACTTTCAATTTCTTAATATTAACTATTTTGGTCCTTAATACCTGGTAAATTGTTCACTTCCAATCCTTACCGAGCTTTACAATAATAATAGTCCAAAAAGTTAATTATTTGTGGCACCATTGTGTTGAAACATTTTTTGTTTGATGCGCTCTACCCAACAATAGAAGTTTTCCCCTTAAATCGGTGAAATATTTTAGGCAAAAACCAGGCAATTATCCGTTGACCCAACTTAGTTGAATGCCCTTTGTGTTACAAAAGTTTTACAGCGCTTGAGATTTCGCCAAACAAAACCATCTCGGTTTGTGTGTATAACATAAACGAAATAAAATTTCGAGTTCAATTTGAAACAAATTCAAATTGCCCGTAGGCTTTTGTATGTATTTTGTATAATGTATTAAATCTATGTTGTATTCTGTAGCTGCCTACCGATTGATTTTTTTTTAAATATTGTAAATATTGTGAATAAAATAAGCAGACCATAAAATTGAGAATTAAAAACAGTTTCAGCTGAAAAGTATTGATTTGCAATTGTTGCGGTTTCTGGCACAGAACAAAGTAGAAAATGGCGTGAGCGTTATAATTATTAAGATAAAAGAGCTAATTATATCAGATTTGAAACGAGAATTAGTCAAAATTTGCCCTTAATATTTCTGTTAATTCTAGTAATTTTATTAATTTTAGCCAACATAAAACTCTGTCAAAACATATTACAAGATCAACTGCATCGCCATTTCTTCTGGTCATATAAATCTTAAGGTGACAGTATTGATGCCAAAAAGCCATTTGCGAAATCAGTGGAGCAAGTTGGCGAACGATTTCTATGGATGTTTGATGCTTTTACTTAATATATGGCCCCATTCGACAGTATAATTCGAAATTCATTTATTTCTTACGTCGAATACCGAAAGATAAACAAATGTGGTTATTTATGATATATAAGATCGGTTTTACTATGTAGTATAAGTAGGAAAAAAACAAGGACCTCAATTAAGTTGTGAAAATCTTTGTAACTCGACAAAGTATAAGATTAAGGAACATGCTATGCTATTCTATCGGAACATAGCATGCAATGTTATAATTTCTTGTGTTATATATGGGAACAATGTTTTCACGTATAAATCTTGTTTGGTTGTAGTGGAGTGGCGAAGAATAAACGATTGTTATCGACTGTGAGCACAAAAAAAAATAGAAGGTGAGGAACGGTTTCTTTTCTGACTGGCCATAAATTTTTTGTGGCAGATTTTTTAAAATATATTGCGTTAAATATTTTTTTACTAAATTTATGAAATTTGGTTATAAATACAAGATTTTATCCAATAAAAAATTGTGGATGGTTCGAATTTTTTTAGTTATAGTTTCTAAATCTCAGAGATCAACTGAAACAAGTTAATTTTTCTTTCAAAATCTACTCCAAAATTTTCATTGTTAGTTTAGTCAATCGGCACTTACAAAATAAATTGCAAGAGATTTTTTGCTTTATAAATTAAGGGCTTTTCATATCTAAATTTCGATAGATATTTTTTTGTAAGTACCATTTACCAACAAATATTCCTGAACGCTTCTGATGATACTAATTAAAATTGTCGCATAGAATCAAGCACAATATGAAACAATAATAATTACTATAAAAACGAAAATATTTCCAATTAGTCAAAATTAAATTTAAACGAATTGCTATGTACAAAATTCTGTTGGATTATAAATTAATTAAAGTTATTAGTTTGATTTAATTATTTATTTTTGAATGAATGAACAAAGTAAAATTTATTAGTTTTAATTATTTCAACAATACGTGTGGAAAAATTCCACATTCCAAAACTCACTATAAATTTTACCATCTGCGATTAAATCAAAACCAAATTGTCAACACAGTTTTGTATAAGCTGTACACAAAAGAAACAAATACCACACTCATGTTCCTTTGATTTGAATTGAACGATGTCTACCCTAGTGGTACTGGTACTTGTGGTACTTGTGGTAGTTCTTCAGACGGTTGCAGGTCCCTGTTAATAAAGCAGACATGCACTGACCTTTTTACGACATCTGTGTGGTTTCATATTTTATTGTTATACGCAGAAAAGACACAAAATCATATTTACGAAGACTTTTTATTGGTCATGTCAAGAAATATTAGGTTATCTTGAGTATATACTGATTTCAGACGTCAGAAGTAAAAGTATACTTACAGGGCAAACCACACAATTTGTGAATTTGTTTCATTTGCTAACTTAGTTTTCAGTCAAAAATCGAGAAAAAAATTGTGTTTCTATGTAACTTACAACGTACATGTACATTAATGTAATAAAAATGCTGAAACACGATATTCTTCGCATATTTGTGTAAATTTTTGTATAATTGCTTCTTGTCATATTAAATGGAGACTTAAATTGGAATATTTTTAAATTGGAATCTTCTATACTGATGGCAGAATTAATTTTAGCATTGATGCATGTGATTCATTCCCTCCTTCTCACTCTCAGGGAGGCGAATATGAGGCAGAAAGAGAGGTAAAGTACGACGACCTATTTACTGAAAATAATATTAATATTTTTCTATATTTTCTGCAAGACCCAACTGTTCTGTTAAAATAATGGGTAAGAATTTACTATAGCTAACCTAACCTACTGCAGTTTCTTCGTATAGCTAAAGAAAATGTATTAGTCAAAAATGAGTTTATTAAACCTTCTAAAATTGAAATCAGAAAATTCTTTATTGCTTCATAAACGATGACATTGTAATAAAAATATCGATAGTGCATGGTGCACCGCACTGATATTTCAGACCATAGATATTGATTGCAGTTATCATATTTAATGCATAATGTATCGCTAATACTATTATTGATTGGATTCATTAATTATTGCTCACCACACAGAATTGGATAATAAATCCCCCATGTTAGCTTTATAAAAATCAGACTTGCTTAATTTATTTCTAATAAATCGACAACTTCGTTAAAACAATCTATAAATAACCTAGTAAATAATGCCAAAATAATTGTCATAATTCGCGTCCTTTTTGCCAAACACAACAGGCGTATAAAGTATTATTTATAATTAATTCATTTCTTTTAATCCTCTATAATTGTGTGGGTTTGCATAAGGATTGTAGGTAAAATATGAAAGGATTACAAAAGCATATGTAGACAAAACAGAACACGTTTTAGCATTGATCAAAGTAAAGCCCATCGGCTACAGCGGTTACTGATGGGTAAGATATACTGGGGTGAAAACTGCCCGTCACCCTCCAAGCTTTAACCTAAAAAAATATTACTAGTCGAAAAGACTGAAATCTCTATGTGGAGCAAAGCTGTTATTATTGTCCGCATGGCAGATAAGCAGATCTAGGTTGATGAATTTTTTATACTGTTAACCCTTTGGCATGAGAATTCACAATGGAAATAAGTTTTTAGTCCAGGGAAATGTTATGTAACAAAAAATGATGTAGAGGAATTTGTTAACTTGTCCTAGTTCTGTCAAATGTTAAACATAAAGGGAAAGTTATTAAATTAGTACAATTTTAATTATTGTGTAAAGCAATTTTTCTTTAATAACAGAAAATTCTTTTTGTTTTAGAAATCAATACTAATTACCGAATCTTAAAACGAATTTGTTTCCACTCCGAGGACATCCTAATAAAGTTTATGTTTTTAAATTCTGCTAATACTACACAGATACTAATAAAATTACTGTCATAAATTAAATTTAAAAGTAGGTAATGTTGTAACACAATATCCGTTTATTAAATTATGCTCGAACAAGATGCCTTGGTGTGTGCTCTTGAAAAGTCAAAAGGTTGCAAATAATAACACATAAAACTTGAAGTTGAGACGTCGCCTTACACACAAAGCGCGGGGCGTAAACTCAAATTTAATCACACAAGCAATATCACCATACATCCAACAAATTAGCCTCGCAGACTACCTTGAACTTACGACAAAAAGGGTTGGACCTTAGACTGTACACTCTAACCCTAGGGGTATTGCGAAGGACACTGCAAAAAGCAAGAAGAATTCACATTCCACTATAGAACCCCCCTGAAAAAAAAATAGTAAGTCTATTGTCCCATTCAAAACCAACGACCGGTATTTATTTTGAATTTGAATCAAGAATGGCAGTGGTGTTATTACAATGCCAGACAAGTCTGGATCTGGCTCTTGGGTATATGTGCAGGCTTTTATTTGGTGACCTAAGAAAATATTCTCACAGTACCCATATATAGACTAACAGTAGTAATTAATGTGGATTTGGACGCGTTAACTGGCTTAAACAGCTTTGGAAAAATTTATTCCTTTACAGAATGTAGAAAACAGGAAAAGGGGGTCATGTTTCTACATAGGAAGCTCTCTATTCTATCTATGAATTGTTAGGTTAGGTTAGGTTAGGTTAGGTTAGGTACTATCGCTTAAATACAATTTCCGCTCAGTGATTGAAAACTATTAAAAAATATGAACATTTAGAAATGAAATTAAATAAAATTTTGGGGCTAAGGAAAATAAATTTATACAAACGCTATGTGTAGCTTTCGTTGTTTATAAAAGGTACCACTTTCTGAATTATATTGGGTATTTTATAATAATTGTGAAAACTACTGCCACAATTTTAGTCTAGCATACCGAATTCATTCATAAGTCACTATGATCTTAGTACCACTTTTTGAATATTTGAAAATTATTTTATTATTTTTTGCAATGTTACTACTCAAAAAGTTTACTAGTTACATTTGGTCCTTCGGACAACGTTTTAGGCAAGAAATATCTTGATTTCACTGGTCGATCCTCGCTGCTTTGCTCTTAATGAGGACATCAAATTCCGCCTTTGAAAAAATCCTAAACAAACACAAATTTGAAATAGTAAAAAAACTTAAAGAAAATCATATAATTTTTTGCATTACTAACTGTTACAGCAGCCATATTTTCTTGAGCCGTACCAATATAATAAATAATATATACCCTAATTTTCAGTATTTTCCCAGCAAACAACTTGAAATGATTTCAAATTGAATGTACACAAAAATAAGCGTTGATATTAAACCATCTCTTTACAAATATTTTATTAATGTCATGTTTTTGCGTGGGCATTTTTCAAAGGTGAGTATTTGATATTTCACAGTAGGTATTTTTTAAGCGTATTGAAAAATATTTTCTTTGCATATTCCCCGTCCAATTAATTGTTGATGAGAGATATTTCCAACAAAATATGTTATTATGAAAAATACAAAAGAGCGAACCATGGAAAATAATTCGAGACATAGTTGAGCTTGGCAACGCCATACAATAATTTCCATTTTATTTCTAATTTGTTCTGTTCGCTGTACAACTTGTACAAGAACACGGAAATAAAGTTGTTTTACTTGTAGTACAAGTGTACAAGAGCATTTTCATGTGGTGCATGAATGGCACAAAGGAGATATGGCAACAGCGCGGCACTAGGGCGTCTTATCGACCCGCCGCGACTGAAAATCAGCATCACGACACCCGCCGTCGTACACCGTATAGTGGTGTATATGCAGGGATGCAGCCTTGACACCAAGTAACCGAGTAAACCTACTCGACTAGCTCCAGGACATCGTAAATAAAATTCCGTACTCCTTGTGTTCTACATTTTCTTTAGAATATCGTGAAAGGAACTTCCGTAATTATTTTCTAGACCAACTTGAATAAAATGAGCTAACCTCACTCACATGGGACAGAGCTGAATGTATTTATTTTTTCAGATTTTTATGCGCTCCACAAAATTGTAATAAAAATGTTTAATGCGTAAATATTTGTATATAAAATAGAATTGAATTGTAAAATAACTTCCCCTCTATTTTCAAATAAACAATTCGTGCGAATATTTTATTGCCTACATCAAATGTAGAATTTGTTTTTGTTTAATTTGGTTATGGAAAGAAATTGATAAAATTGTACAATATTGTACATAAATTCACCGGAAAATAATAAAACGCACTTGCTCAGGAGAGAGCTTTATATTTAATTTGCTGTTTCGATGTTCCTCTCTCGTATCGAAATCAAAATTTCCTCTCGGTTTTGTCTCAAAATTATAGCCGGTAAATTTAAATAAATCTATTTTTTTAAAGGATTATTTTCAGTAGACAAGTACGTTACACTTTCTTTATTTCTAAAACATTTTTTCCTTAATATTATCTAATTTACGTTCTCTAATAAATGTCGCTTTAATATTGCTTTTGATTTTTGATATTCCAAATTTTACACGTAAGGAAACGAGATGGTTTAATTTGGGCAACATTTTTCTAGAAAGAGATAGAAGATATTTAAGGCATGAACTCAGATATAATTGATATACTGAAAAAGCAATTTCATCTCTTTATACCTCACTTTTTTAGTAGAAAGTAATGGTTATAATAAATATTATGTGAGAGAGAATTTAAGTACATAAAAAGGACGCAGACAGAGAAAGTGTAACGTACTTGTCTACTGAAAATAATCCTAATATATGTATATGTTTTCATAAAGAAAATATTAAAAGTAAATTTTGAAATGAAGCTGATTGAAATAAAATATTAAAGAGTGAAACGCTTTTAAAACCTTTTTACAGGTACTCTGACACTTCCAACAGCTCCACAGCGATTTTCTCCTTTTATTTTTGTTCAGTTATTGAAAATCAAATCCGATTTTGCAGATCTTCACAAACAAAACAACCATCAGCATCCTACACTTCCTGGGAAAATATTATCGACCCTTCGAAACAATCCCTATACACCTACAGAATAATTACCCACCTACCTACAGTCGAAATTAAAATTCACTAACGCTTCTTTTGTATCTTGTATCCTAAACGCTTTACAATGACATTCATAGAAAGTCTAAATAACTAAATAACAGTCCTTATTGTAAGCAATTTGCTACAGCACAGCATCATCATTGTTTTCAGTAGAGGCAGGTATTTTATACTTTAAACTGTATTACCGGTTGCGCCTCAAATCTCAAAATGATTAAGGAAATGTAGCGTTAGCAAGAAAGTTATAATCCTTATTGTTTATAAAACACATTCAAGTTGGATATATTTTGGAATACGTAAAAGTTTTTGTTGCGTTAAAATTATTTTATTGTACGTTTAGCCCCTGGGGTGATTAAATAACGCCGAGGTACCCTCGATAAATTTCCATGTTCGGTCCCTAAGTTATAATGTAAATGAAGCTGATTTTCATTTGGACCATATATCATGGCGTATTTGGTAATTTGCTTGCTTATATTCGCGCACCCTTCTTACTAAAGATACAGATGAAGTACACAGTGTAAGCATATCTTCTGCTTACCTAGTATACGTAATTATTCTCAGGGGTAATCATATTTTTTGATAGTGTTTGGGAAATATCCTAATAAAAACCGGATATAAATTTAGGGTTTTATGTTGACGTTACGAATTGGTAGGCGTGCGGATATTATATTCAAAACGTTCGCTTAGTCACCCCCTTCTGCAGACTGAAGTTGAAATGTTTTGACCGCAGTGTGGTGTATTTTACCCGGTCCTCACGTAGTGTAAAATAATACCAACACTCTAGGTCAGAATGGCTATAATTTATTAGTAAAATGTGTGTAATAACAATAATAAAAAGATAATAGTTCCAACAAAATCAGTTTGGTCACTCTGCACGTGTTTCTTATTTCTCGCCCACACTCTCTTTTTCTCCAACCTCGCGCCGTCGTTCTTTCCTCTTTTCCCCGGGGCGACATCTAGGAGGAGTGCGTTCCGAAACCTTAACGAGTGTTATGAAACACCTCCCGGTAATTTCCCACACTCGTCCATCCTGACATACTGTTTGTCCTCAAACTGTGGGAAACAACTGCGAACATACTAGATTTCGAAGTTTAGAACTCAATGTATAAAATAAATAAGAAAGTAAAGTAAAAAAAAACTAGTAACTCGAAAATGAACAAAAATAAAATAACTCCAAAAAAAATTGTAACGAAAAATTATTAATTACTGGGTGACATCATAGTCTCTTAAATAGGGCGGTAACTTTGGTCTTCTCCGAGGTCTTTCTTCTTCTTCTTCTGCGTTTCCTTGCTTCTTCTCGTAATCATTACCTTCTGGCTCCCAATCCTCATCGCTACCTGTGGATTCTGGATCTGAGCTTTCTGTTTTATCTAATTCTTCGGATTTTTCTTCTGTTTCAATCGCGATTTCTTCGTCACTCTCATGATGGTCACCCTCTTCGGTTTCTTCGTCTGTTTCTTCGGCGTTTCGATATAGTTTCAATTGAGAAACGTGCGCTGTAGTCCTCTGGAAATTGTTTTCTTCGGACAAACTCTCCAGTTGATAAGTGTCACTCGGTAATGTTTTTATAATCACATAAGGGCCTTTATACTTCGTTTGTAGTTTGGTAGGTCTCCCGTTCGCTATCGGTAATCTCTTCACACATACTACGTCACCTATTTCGTATTTTGGACCACTCCATCGATGTTTATTGTACGATTCCATTTGCTCCTTTCTGCTTTTCTCAGCATTTCTCCTCACTTTCTCTCGAATCTCTTCATGTTTTACATTTGTTTCATCCTGATCATGTCTAGCAATATTTACCAGTCTAGCATCTTCAAAGCTGGGTGTATATCCATATACGCACTCAAATGGTGTCACTCCAAGACTTCTATTAAAGGTATTGTTTAAATTTCGCACAATTAGTGGTAAATTACTATCCCAGTCTTCGTCCCTTTTTATCTGTGTGACAATTGCGTTCACGATTGTTTTCATTTGTCTCTCGGCTAATCCATTTGCTTGTGGATATTGTGTGGCAATGAGGAAATGTTTTACGTCATGTTTCTGACAAAATCGCTCAAAATCTAGGCTCGTAAAAGCAGTTCCTCGATCACTAACAATCACTCTAGGCACTCCAAATTCATTTATGAATGATTCCAGTTGTTTTAAAGTTTTGGCACTCGATGGTGTTCGTGCAGGGTACAGTCGTATCATCCTGGAAAAAGCATCAACCACCACCAGCAGATACATATTCCCTCTCTTACTTTTAGGGAAAGGTCCCACGTGATCGATGTGTATCTTTATCATTGGTCGTAATGGAAGTTTGGATGGATGTAGAAATCCTGGCTTCTTTCCACCCCCTTCTTTCTGCATCAAACATTCGAAGCATCCTCTTATATGTTTCTTGACATAACGCCTCATTCCCCGAAACCAAAAGTTTCTTAATATTGCATCAACTGTTCTCTCCACTGATCCGTGTCCTCGAAGATCGTGATATTTGACTACAGTAGATTTGCGCATGCTATCCGGGATAACAAATCGTAATAGCTTCTCTCCATTTATTTTCACTGTTCTCTGCAGTCTCCCATTTTCTAAAACATATCCTTGTACTGAATCTTTCTCCTCCTTTGTGGCTTCTTCTTCTAGCTTTAAAATGTCAATAATCTTTCTCAAGCGGTCATCACTCATTTGTATCATACAAATTTTCTCCTCTTCTGTTATAATGTTGAATACGTCTACTCTCTTTTTATAAATTTCCTCAAGAACTCCATCTTCACTTGCGTCTTCGACCGGTGCTCTACTCAAACAATCTACATGTTCCATTTTCTTCCCGCTTCTATGTCTTATTTCATAATCGAACTCGGAAAGTAATGCAAACCATCGACTCATTTGTGGCTGAATTGTTTTGCGTGCATTTAGGTACACTATCGCTAGCGTAAACTTTATACCTATCAACAAATGCCTCAGTTTCTGAGCGGCCCAAACAATTGCCATTAGCTCTAACTTTGATGAATGATATCTCTGTTCGGCAGGGGTCGTTTTCTTCGAAATACAATAAACTAAATGGAATTTTGCGTCTGTTCCCTCCTGTAATAGCATACCCGACAAACCAAGTGCGCTTGCGTCGCAGTGTAGTTCGGTTCGTGCTTTTGAGTTATACAACGACAAAACTGGTGATTTCTGCAACATCATTTTTAGTTCTTCGAAGGCTCGCTGTTCTTTCTCTTCCCACGTAAATTTCACAGCAGCTCTGGTCAGATCTGTTAAAGGTCGTACTACTAACGCGTAGTCTTTGACAAATCTTCGGAAGTATCCCGTTAAACCCAAAAATCTTCGTACTTCTATGGCATTTTTCGGAGTCGGAAACTCGTCTACGGCTCGCATCTTTTTTTCTCCGGGCTGTAAACCATTTTTAGTTATTTCGTATCCCAGGAATGTTATACGGGTGCGCGCGAAGTGGCACTTTTCGATATTCAGGGTAAGGTTTGCTCTGGTGAAAGCCTCGAATACCTTCTCTAATCTCTCCAACATGTCTGTCCATGAACTCGCAGGCACTAAAACATCGTCCAAGTATGAAACTACTACTTTGTTTCGCAAGTCTCCCAAGACTAACGACATCAATTTTGAGAATTCATACGGCGCATTTATAAGCCCGAAACATAATCTTTCGAATTCGGCGGTCTCATCGGGAGTAATAAAGGCGGTTTTATGTTTTGAGTTTTCGCTTAACGGTACTTGCAAATATCCCAACATCAAATCCAGTGAACAGAACAGTTGACACCCCGTTAGGATTTCGAAACAATCGTCCATAAGGGGAATCGGAAAGTTCGTGTGTTGTGTTTGTTGGTTTAACCTTCTGAAATCTATGACCATGCGTTTTTCTCCTTGTGCTTTAGGCACAAGTAATGCAGGTGACGCATATGGCGACGTCGTGTCTCGGATTATTCCCATATCTCGCCATTTTTTCATTGTTTCCTTCATAGTCTCTCGGTCTTCTCTATTACTTCGGTATGGCTTTAGTTGTACTGGTTTGTTGTTGTCTACAATTTCGACTTCAATTAGGTGGGTACATCCCAGTTCAGTTAAGTCTTTGGCAAATGCCCCTCGGTGTTTGTTTATTAAAGCCAATAATTCCTCCTGCTCGCTCCTACTTCCAGTGTCAACTTTTATCTCGTTCAAAGCTATCTCTTCCCGCATTATCTGTTTCTCATTGGGTTGTCCTTGTCTTCCTCTAACCTCTCCTATAACATCTCCCTCCTGTATAGTTACTTCTTGGTTTATGGTTAAAATTGGTAAGGGAGTTGTCTCTTCGTTGCCTTCCATAGAAACTGTTATAAAGTTTATCTGATTCTTCTTGAGGGTTATTCCCTCTCGTACAATAATTTTGTTTTTCTCTGTAGTTGCGTTAATGCTTAAATTCTTGAATGGGTCGTCATCCTCGTACCCGAATAGTAAAGTTCCACCCACTCGGACATACGCTACTCCCTCTTTCTCTGTAAAATCTCGCCCCAATAATATATCGACGCTTTGGACTGTAGAGGGCACCACATAAAGTTTCGCTCTCTCGAAGATGTTATCAAACTTGATGTCGAGGTAAGTATATTGCTTACTGGTAACCACGCCTCCTCCAAATCCGTGTAACTTCTCTTCTGTTTCATATTTTCCGAGGTCTAACCTTGAAACTACGCTCTCTTTTATAGTACTAACCGCACTGCCTGTATCGATGAATACGGTAACTCTATTTTCCCCAATCAGTATTTCTCGAAAATATTTTTCATCCTCGGCTTCGCTTTTGATAACCATTTGTTTCTTGGAATCATCTTTCGCTTCTCTGCTCCATTCTTTGTTAGTGTTTGGTTTCTCTGGACATTCCCCAATTTTATGTCCATCTTTCTTGCATCTAAAGCATCGAATGTCCTTCAACGAGCACTCTCTTGCTTTATGTCCACTCTCACCGCATTTAAAACACTGGTATTTATTCCAATTTTCCCGCGTATTCTTCTCTACATTTTTCTTTTCTGATTTTTGGCTTTTATTTTCGTGCTTCCCAGTTTCTTTCCTGACTCTGTCGAATCTGCTTTTGTTTATCCGATCATATGTTGTAATATCGTGGAATAATTCCTCGACGTTGTGATGTTGTTTAGCCATTAGTGTATTACATAGTTCCCGTGACCAAAGTCCTACCAAAACTTGCTCTTTTGTGTCGCTAAATCCCAAATTTATTCCTTGGCATAATTTTATTTTGTCGAAGAAATAAGTTTCCAAGGCCTCGTCCTTTTGTTGGTTTCTTTTTACCATTTTCTCCCATCGTGTAGGTAAACTGGTTTCTCTAACAAACATTGCCCTGAATTGCATTTGAAAACTTTCCCAATCGATTAATTCTTCTCTTCTAAAAATAAACCAGTCTTGTGCTGCTCCTTTTAGATGTGACTTGGCTGTCTCGAAAGAAAATTCATCCGGCCAGTTGTGTAGCCTTTGCATGCTAATAACATTCTCTAACCATACTTTTGCTTTTAGGCTATCCCCCTCCCCATTGAATTCATTTATGCTTTTTGTTAAATCAGGCATTATATGAAAATTATTATTATTTCTAGGGGACTCACCTGTTCGTGTAGGTGCCAGCGGGGTAACTCTGTCCAATAGCCTCTCTAGCAAATCGTCCCGTCTTCTGTTTTCTGCCAAAAATGCATCCAACATCCTCTGCATTTGTAATTCGGAACTCGATAACAATTGTCTCCTCTCAGGCTCCAAACGGTCTTGAAAAGCTCCCTCTAAACTGTCCACGCTTTTCTCCGGCGTATCACCACACATTTCACTGTCTTTTTCGTTCATCTCACGGTTTATCATTGTTCTAACTCAATTCAAATGTTCAAACTCACTTTAGATTTTTATCTGTCTCAATGTTAGTTCAAACAAAATCTTGTTAACTCGCTTTTCCACGTTTCGCTCGCGCTAAAATGTTTTCTTTTTCGAATCGCACTTCTGAGATCTGTGGTGTATTTTACCCGGTCCTCACGTAGTGTAAAATAATACCAACACTCTAGGTCAGAATGGCTATAATTTATTAGTAAAATGTGTGTAATAACAATAATAAAAAGATAATAGTTCCAACAAAATCAGTTTGGTCACTCTGCACGTGTTTCTTATTTCTCGCCCACACTCTCTTTTTCTCCAACCTCGCGCCGTCGTTCTTTCCTCTTTTCCCCGGGGCGACATCTAGGAGGAGTGCGTTCCGAAACCTTAACGAGTGTTATGAAACACCTCCCGGTAATTTCCCACAGCAGTCTAAGCTAAGCAAAAAAATAATTGAATGTATAAAAAATTAATTAAAAATTTTCGTATAATATAAATTATCCCTAAATTTTTACGTAGGTAATTTATTTATATTTCAATTATTTAAGCAATTATCGTCAATTATCTTGAATTTTCGCATCTATCGACAATAACGACGTCAATCCTGTGAGAATAAAATTAAAAATATCTTCACGTTAGTGTGAAACTAGGTGGGCTTTCACTAAATTCTATAAACAATTCTATTAAAGGATTTTAATCCTTGACAAGTAAAATGTAATTAACGCATAATAATCACATGTGCGGGTTTTTCCCAACACTCATTACCTACTCCTTTGACTAAAACTAATCGAAATTAACGCATTTTCTTTGAACTCCTGCTAAATTACCCTCGGCTCTACCCCTTTCCTATTTCAATTTCTGTTTGTATTATTTAAAACCAGTCACGCATTCTAATAATAATTCGCGTACCTACACATAATCCTGCTGTCTTCCAAGTTGCCCAGAAATTCTTGGTGTGACTCGACCTTGTGTTTATACGACGCCTAGCAGAGGATTCCATAGCAACCCTGACTAAACGAGATAACGTCAAATCAAACAGTCGTCTTGAAAACGCTTATAAGGAGAATCTATTGCCTTTTTGGCAAGAGTGATCTAAGTTTGTTTGCACTCTTGTTTTAACACTTCAACATAAATTGTCTACATCAGACGCACATACACGAAAAGCGGGGTTTTTTCGTTTCATTCCTGAAGAGACAGACAATTCAGCTGAAGGCTTTTGGTTCGGTTGTTAGGGGATTTTAATTTGAAATAAGGAACTCGCGTTGTTTTTCATGTAGAACCAAAGGAGGAATAATTTCATTTGGACTGAAATATGTTAAAAAGCAGTCAATAGTTCTGGATTTAGTTTTATTAGTTAGCAAATCTATACAAATTAATTCTATCAAAATTTTTTTTATTAACGTACAAAAATCGTTCAAATTTACCGCCAGTTTTAAGTCAACAATACCAACATATCCTAAATTAAAGTAAGCTGAAAATCACTATAAAGTACTTACCTAACTAAATTGTTTAAGTTAGAATATTTTCTTGAAGTCTTTCTGTTAATTTTTTTTCCTCCTAATTGTAAAATAGAGAAATTTTTTTGAAATATAATAATTCAAGGAAATTATGTGCGAAATATTCCTAACTACCTACATATAGAATTTTATGCTTATTTGACAAGAAACCGAACTCACGAGCTTCAATACCTTTAATACCACTCTCACAGAAGAAGACATTAATAATATTGTACTATAGGCACGTTTATTAGATCTTAAAACTACACTCCTTTTGCATTACATTTTTTCCTTCATATAATAAGACGACACGTTCGAATACAGAGAGTCTATTGATTTTTTCCGAGGAAGTAGAATTTTCCCGGGACCGTTTTTGTTTTTATGACTGCAGTATATTTGTTTTCTTGTGTTTCTGGTTCGCCAGAAGTAAAGTCGCTTTTGCACGTTTCCCCTTAAAGGAGTAGAATAGGGCACATGGGGATTACGGTAAAAATATTCAAATATTTATAAAGATACGCACTTTATTTTCGGGTTACAGTACACGGCGTTAGCCACAAAGCTTTCTATATATGTGTGGTGTTTGTGTTAGCCTTTTCAAACTCGCTGAATATTATGTGTATTCGTGTGGAAATAATGTTTCATTAGTAGGATTGTTGCTGTTTATTTTAACATGTAGGTGGGAGGTTGGGCAATTTGCAAAAAGGAGGTAAATATGAAATTGGAATAGAGAGGGATAGAATTTATTTAACATAACCAAATAATTAATTGGGAATATTAAATTTTATTTGGGAGAAGATCTTATCCTTAACTAATGAATACCTACGTATTTTTCTTATTTGTTGTTGTTAAAATGATTTTCTTGAGTTAAAACTGTATTTTCTCAATTTCTTTTTAAATTTTTTGCAAATATGCTCTTCATTAAGTACATTACATCCAATAAAGATTCCTTCGTTCTAAATATAGGTCCCCAGATCCAGTAATATAATACGAGAGTGGACTATTTTCTCTAAGAAAACCCTTGTGGAATCTGATGCTTGTCCTTGTTTCCATATGAGGGAGGAATATCACAGAAAAATATGCTTTGTCCATTACAAAATATGCAGTTTTTTCCAATCTAGTTTAATCATTTATATTCTCGTTGCAAAATACAAACTTCTTGGAAAATTTGTTACAGATATTTTCAACACGTTGCGATAAATTCAGTTTGGAGTCTAATCCAGGAAACCTGAAGGACATTGACACGCTTGTATAATTTAATACAAACTTTGGAGTTTTATTAAGGGTTTAGTTTGAGTTTACCTGTAGAAAACTAGTTCTCAGTTATGGAGTTTGTTTTTAGATTCTTCCAGGATTTTTCTGTCTGCAGCAGATCTGAAAAATGGATATAGAGATATTTAGGTAGGGAACTTTGATCCTTGCTCTGTTCATGACAGCTTTCATTATAGGTTGGAAGTGAAAAGGAAGAACCTACAAACTCTGACAGAATTCTTCACTTCTTCAAAATATTTATGTCGTAAGAGGTGTTGTTAATTTTTTTAATGATCTGTGTTAAAATTTGGTTAGAATCATCTTGGTAACAGAAAGTTCTTGTACCATAATCCTAGTTGTAAGAAAATGAAGTTTATTCTTTTTTCCTCTTTGTGTTTTTTTTTCAGAAAGTTTTCTATAATAAACTGCTGGCCAATTAAAACGTACCAAGCGAATTTTTAGGTTGAATTTAAAGTCAAATATTTTGAAAAGGAGAAAAGATATCAACATGAGGTTTTCACTATTCAAGAGATAATTTTATTGCGAAAGCAATAGTGTAACCCGATTTTTTTACTTTGAAGTATGTTACTATCTACAGGGTATGAAAGAAAGTCGTCTTTTTTTTCTCAAACTTTTTACCTACTGGAATTCCACAAAAAAATGTTTATATTTTTTTGATGTCGATTTTTTTAGTCCTTTGTTAATGAGGAAAAAACCAATTTCTCAAAATTTTTATATCCCTCTTATTTTATAAGATACCGAATTTTTTATTAAATTTAATATTGTTGAACAGGTTTTTGCAATAATAATTATGCTGCCATTTTGAAAGCAAATGTCATCATGTAATATCCGGTGAAACCGGAAGTGTCATCAGATTGTTTTAAACGTCAAAATGATTATTCCTTTCAACAATCAAACCATGCCAATCAATTAATACAGTTAAATGTAACAAAATGGTGGGGGTTGTAAAACGATTTCGTAGCCACCCGGTATACACGAATATGAGCAAATTTTTGAAAAAGTGAAAAACCTGTTTCGAGGATATAAGTCACTTAAACCAATGGTGAACATAAACTAACTAAATTCCATTCTATTCCATTAAGAAAATAGCCTCAAAAAATGTATTAAAAAATTTACCAATTAGCGAACGTGTACCGATTTTTGATAAGCCACTGTTTACCAATAAATTAATGAAAGTACAAAAAGTGTACTTCTTATAAGAAAGCCATTCATAAGGTATTATAATCAACTACAGAGATTGGTTCTTACAAAACACAATACGGCCGAACGACAAAAAACAAAGAAAAAATCAAATTTTCAACAAAAATTCGGTATCTTATAAAATAACAGGGATATCAAAATTTTGAGAAACAGGTTGTTTTCCCATTAAGTAAGGACTAAAAAAATCTACATCAAAAAAATATAAAAAAAATTTTGTGGAATCACGGTAGTTATAAAATTTGTCAAAAAAAAAGAAGACTTTCTTTCATACCCTGTAGATAGTAATGTACTTCAAAGTAAAAAAATCGGGTAACACTATCGTTTTCTCAATTAAATTATCTCTGAAATCCTGAAAACCGCATGTTGATATCTTTTCTATTTTTCAAAATATTTGACTTTAAATTCAACCTAAAAATTCGCTTGGTACGTTTCAATTGGCCAGCAGTTTAGTATCAGCTCAGATCGAGGGCGTCTCAAAACTAAATAATTATTATTATGTGTAATGGTCTCGTTTAATATTACAGAAATCTCTTACTGCTTCTTTTGGAAGACCATTTGATTTCAGCTATATTGAAAATACTAAAAAACCTCTCGTACTTAATTAACATTTAATCTCAGACAACAACAAAAACCGTATAATTTGGCCAACTGTGTTTGCACTTAAACGATTTTTTATCCTTTAAATATTCAATCCACACTCACCATCACCAAGCCTTTATATAAACTCATTGTATATCCAATGAAATTACGCAAATTGTGCCATGCCTGTGCCATTTGGGAAGTTTTGGGGCTGTGCGAGTTTCATTTATAAAGATGTACCAGGTGCTGTATGGTCCATAATTCACACTCCCCGTCCCTTTAATTACACTACACACTCATTTAGTCATGCAATTAAAACTATACAATAGCACCAGACTCGGCGAAACAGAACTGTTTATAACACTTTCATAAACATTACAAGCCAACAATGAAATTCGACTAATAGTTAAACCACAAAATATTAATGTGAGGGATTAAGGATACATAGCTTTTATTGGTAATTGAATTGGCTAATGGAATATTTAGGATAGTATCCTCTACCTACATTGATTGCCGTTTTAAATTAAAACAAAATTAATGAGTGTATAGGCGTGGGGCATTCGTATGTAATGTGGAAACTGACGGGGTGTTTTACAAGTTGATGATGAAAATATGATGGATTTTAATAGAACAGAGTTTGTGGGAAAATTTTCAATTACACTGAGATTATCAGCTTATAAGTCAGTTTGTAAAATATTCAATTAAATTAATTTTTTTTAGACAGATCCTCTAGATTCCTTGAAATAATTGCATAAAATAACTTCGAAGTCGAAGTAGCAATTATTACCAACACTAGGATGAACTATTCAATAATAAAACTCTCTATTACATTTGTATTGTTACACTGAAAATTAAATTACAAACACAATTAATACATTGTAATTATAATGAAATAAAATTGAAATATTCATGCTTGCATGAGACATTGTATTTTAACTAGTTAGGAGAGAAAATAATTAGAAACTGGGAACATTCATCAAAGTCACTTGCAGAAATAGGAATAGTTTGTGTTTTCATATATCAACACAAGTGAGAGAGTTGGGGTGCATAATCTGAAAATTGCTTAGGTCTTTTATGTCTTCTTGAAACGAAAACTTAGTCTTGTCTCTTGTAAACTAATACACTGTGTTTGCTATCTATATTCATTGTCTGAAAAAGTAAATTTTGGTTTTAATAAAAAAAGCCGAAAATTTTAGTTGCTCAACAGTTTAGTTGCCAATACAAACAGTGGTTTTATCTTGATACTATTTTGACCATTTTAGACAAAATTATCTCCTGCTTGGTGATTGGATCTACGGGACATGCAGTTTATTTTTACAATTGAATTTAAAAACTGTAAAATATGTTAACCTTCTCTTTCCTCCGTTCTCATTCAAGCCAACGCCCATGTTTTTATGTTAATAAACGAACTGGTTTTCCCCTAAAGTAAGATAATTGTGTATTGATTTTTATTTGTTTATTTACTCCAGAATGAAAATCAAACATTTACTAAAGCTTAGTTGTCATTTCATGCCGGAGTAGCACAAACTCTGTATTAGTATTGTTTTCTTGGAAACCTACAAAACAGATATGTATTTAAAATGTAAGTTTAAAATCATAGAAATACTAATATACTACCTTAGTTGTTTGTGTACTGAACTACTCTCATCTTACAGTTACTTTAATTTCGTCTTTATTAATAATAAATTTCGTTTCAACTCAGTTTTCCATAGAAAATGTCAAAGCTCTTAAGAAATATACACATTAAAAAGCATATTTGCAATAAGACGACATTTCTTTGAAATATGACACACGAAATCGTGAATACTTACAAAAATACATTAGATTTTCTGTTCGGAAACAGAATAACGCTAAAAGTACAGTTTTCGGATACAAACCTAAATGAGAATGCGGTTTTGAGGGCTGTGAGTGACAACGAGCAACCGAAAGGATTCTGCTAAAGAAAGTTTAATGCTTTGGAAGATTAATGAACCAGTCGGCCATTTACCCTGTTTTAGTTAGTTTGCACCCCAGCGGAATAATTTATTTTTACATTAACGGGTATTTTTAAACAAAAAGTAGATTCCGCGACATTGTTATTGTATAATTTTCCTAAATTTTACATAATGTTGTTAGGTTAGTCCTATTATAAATGGGATAAAGAAAAAATCCTTAATAATTCCTATAAGAAAATATCTGATGTGTTAAATTTTTTGTAAAAATCGTGTTTAAATTTTGAGGGTTTCCAGCAGTTTTCAAATAGTCTCTGTCGCACTTATTGCAATACGCATAAATCTGTCCTTGTCCCACTCATTATAACCGAATTTTACGACAAAAATGTGTTTTATTTTAGATTTTTGACCTACTACTCACTTAAAAAAATCTCCCTGTATAAAATCACATTCATTTATTCATTATTATTGTTTTCGGTATCATAGAAACTAGTATATAACAAAAAAAAATAATGGTCCTTCTGGGATTCGAACCCGGAACCTTCCATTTGGCAGCCAAGTCCCTTTGGTCACTAATCTATCTAGACTGTCGGTCGGATTCAACGATCAACGCGCACTATGAGAAATATAAGTGTTTTAAGAATATCGCGTTTTTTGACATTTTTTGCGGAATTTGAAAAAAAAGTTCAAACCAAATTTAATTCTGAATCAATGTTAAAGAATAAAAATCTCGTAACTTGTTTATTTTTCAAGATATTCTTAAAAAACCTAAAAATGTCTTCAGGTGGATACAGACAGACACACAGAGAGACATCATGGCGAAAATGGTCAAAATGGATTCAGGGGCCCTCAAAACGTATAAATCCATCAAAATCTTTAAGTCGAAAAAAATCACGATTAGGTACTATACTTTCTTATTAGGTACTTCGTATAAGAAAGTAAAAAGTGCTAGTTTATGTGAGGTTAGGTTTTCTTTAGAGACCTTTTTAAGTTAGGTAATCACTCACTTTTATTTAGTTAACTTCGCAGAAAAAGCACGATTGAGTGAGTGATAAAAATGTATTTTTATTAACCGATACTTTTTCTTTGAACTGCGTAAAAAATGAACTTTAGATAACTCCGCTTCGACGTCAGACAGAAACAAATTATTCTATAAAAGGTCCTCTCTAAAGGTTGATATTAAATGAAAATCCTTTCCTGTTTTCCACCAATGTCATAGCTCCGCTACAGATATAAAGCGACTCAACCATATCCTGAGACAGGATTAACCATCCCACATATTTTATGTTTTCCTACCGTCCTCACACTAATCTAGAGATGGTTTCTGACCCTGGCCCTGTATCCTTTATCGTATATTGGTAAACATCACACACTCACTGGCTGTGTAAGGTTAACATGGCAATAAATTTATTATTTATGTTATGTGATGGGAAAATGCCACCACACTATCACATCATGCTGCATGAATTTGCCAGGGAAAATGCAATTTTCCACAGTAATGGAAAAATTCATCATGAAAACGACGACAAGAAACCATTTTTGTAAAAAACAATGTTTCGGTTTGATATATTATAAAGTTTTAGTTACTTTATTCTATTTATTAATTTGAAATGATTTTCCACCATTAGGAACTCTCCTGCAGGAAATGCAGCGAGCGCCGGTATTTTCGAAGGTTACAACACATAATCATCGGTCATACATTCAACTGCTGCAACTAAGGTTACTACCCTTACCTTGTCCGGGCCGCCATAATACGTTTCAGGGGTTGTAATGGCTACGCTGCACCCGGAACTCTACCCGGAAAAGTCAATCAATTTTTGTGGTGGCATTAATTATGAATTGTACAAACAAACCCTTGTTTAAAACACAAATAGATTTCAAATTGGTTTCGTTAGTAAATAATTAATGAAATATTTACTTAGTTCAGCAAAGATAGGTACCTAATTAAGTTTAGTTTAGGTACAAAATAAAACGAAATTGTCAAATTAAAAATGTTACAAGGGGGAATATTTTATTTTTGTGCTGTACTTTTGCAGGGTTTACGCACATAAAATTGTTGAAAACTGATGTGTATGTCCTTGTAAAGTAAACAAACATAAATCCTCCTTTTTATTTAATGAATTAAACGTATTCAGCAAATATATACCCTCATTTCATTTCGCCGCTGGCCTAATTGCTCAAAACTACGAAGCAGCTTCTCAAACAAAATATAAAAAACTCCTAAAATTTTCCCCTAAATATATGATGTTTTTGATGTCAAACATTTTAAGCAGTATAAAAACAAACTTTAAAGCAGGTAGATAATATAAACTTTACATTACATAAAAAGACAAAATGTTATAAAATACTGTAGTAACTTTTTATCGCTAACATAACATTGTATGTACACTTACATATTTTTTGTATGTTGTGCAAAATTTCGCAGGGCAAAATTACATTTGATTATGTGAAATAACGCATAAACACAAAGGTGAATTCGATTAAAAATTCACGTGTAGGTTTTCGATTTAATATGAAACGGAGAGCCAGAATGGAAATTTCACTGTATATGTATGTAGAGCAAAGAACCCCATGGTTAATTAAAATTAAAACATCCCCAAACGCTAACGCACTACACGTTTCACAATCATACCCGAATATACCGAATGTAATTTATCGGGTTGGTTGCTAGCAAAAACATCCACCACGTGTCCGCTAATTTGATAATTTGTTTATTTCCTGTTCATCATTCAGTGTGTTTTTTGGGGGCTGAAACGACGACCTATGCGGTACAAATGTTCCGCTATTAATTAATGAAATTACTGATTACAAATTTTGTTATATGAACACACAACATTAATCTTGTATTGTAACAAAAATAGCGAGCTGTCAGCCGGAAAAATGGGAAAATATGTGCGGTTAGGTTAACACAGTTTTATCTGAAAGTTTTTTCTATAGAATTGTACAGGGGGTAGTAAATTATGATTTCGTTTCGATAAAATAATCTTATTTTTATTTCGATGTAGATTTTTTACATTATTCATTTTATCTTGCATAAATTCCGCATAAAACTACATTAAACTAGTATCAGATTTTTAAATTTCCCGCCATACTTCAAAGCACACTAGGCGGGAAATTCAAATTATTTATTTGCTCTATTTGTGGAAAAGTTTAATATTATAACTATATACAAAAATTGACTGAAAAATTATGTGTTATCAGATACAAATACGACAAAAACACTTAGTGCATTAATTTATTTTGTGTTTTTTTCCATGAATGGTAGGTATGCGGAAACACAAAACGTAGATCATATTTATTGCAACATCCCGTTCTTTAGCGTAGATACAGCTGGGGGTGGATCGGGGATGAAAGCAGGTGAACGACCGAAAGCGACCCAGACCGACGTCGGGCGGCGGCAGGCATCGATCTTCACTGCACCCGGCTTGCGCATTGCGCCCCCGCCGCAGCTCCAGCTTTGTTCAGGGTTCTTTCAAATTCAGCCCTATTCATTTTAATTCACATTAATTCAACAGAAAAATAAAAAGATAACGTTTTTCAATCATCGTATCGCTGTAGTATCGTCTATGGACAATAGTTTGTCTTTTTGGGTAGTGGAAAAAGAGCGAAAAATGAAGATTGGTCTACCGATAGACAGGCAATACTGTAATTACGAGTTAAAATTATTTACTATCGATTTGTCTGTTACTATTTATAGTTCAGGTGCACTACAACATTCTACTACATCAGACTGACCGGAACTTGGAGTCAAATTATTTATAACTTATTCGTTGTATATTTTATAACATTGTACTGAAAAATTCATACAAAATATTGCTTTGAAACTATAAATAGAACGATGAATTCTTCTGAAACTATGCAATTTTTACTGTACTTCCTAAATTTAAGGACATTCTATTATAGGTGAGGGGTGAGGTCAAATCTTCGAAATAATTTATATCAGAGAAAAGGAAAAAATGCAAAACCATTTCCATAGAATATCTTAGCGTGAGTGGTTCAGAAAATATCTCATCTGTGATAAACAGGTTTCGGTACGTTTCCTGATAATTTTTCATATATATTGTTATCAGTAAAAAATTATTCCACTATTCACTTCGTCTTCTACAAGCTGTGGACCTCGAAACTCATTATCCCCAACAAAACAGTCTGTTTTAAAAATAGAGGCAATTCAATAAATTGAATGGTAATCGAGTTTCTGAATTGCAATTGGGTAGTTTCATGAAATCAATTGCAAGTTGTAGGCTAAAAGTCGTTGTGATGTACAATAAGAAAATCTATTCTAAATTCTAACGTATTTCTAGAAGCTTCTTATGAGATTATCTGATTATTATGGTGATACAAAAGAAGTTACATTACGTGGGAAGAATTTAATTAGTCTCAGCAAATTGGCTCCTATTAATGCTTAGCCTTGTTATATTCTGACCTTTTCTTTTATAGACCTCAGAAACTCACCCTTGTAACAAAATAATCTGTTTAAAAATAGGAATTTCTTAATACATTTTAATGTCAGTGATGTCAGGTACCTAATTGAAATAAATTTTCAACTTTGTTGTTATGTAATTCTTTTATAGAAGCCTTTTTTTACTCTTTCTATTCTTAATAATCTTCATTCAATTTTCAAAACCAGTTAATATTGTCGAATATTTTTATGAATTGTTAAGATTTTATCCTTGTTATAAAATTTTTAATTCTGTAGATGTTTTAAGATTTTCCTTTAAAAAGTTTCACTAAAGCCATCATAAAAACCCTTCTTCATTCGACTTTTATCATTAGAAGTTTTCATCGTCGGGGGGCAGACTACATATTATAAAATTCCCCATTGAACCCCATTTTTTCAGTTATGCTTTCTTAATCTATTATGCAACGGTACTTCCATGAAATTATAAAAGTAAATGTAAGAAAGTTCGTCATTCTGTAAAAATTACGAGGTATTTACTACGCACTTATTCATAAAAACTTTTATTCAAACCAGTCATAGAGCTGCCCACTTAATAATAAACCAAATGACTATCTTAAACTGCTAACCCTCTAACATTCTATTTTCCTAATAAAACTAACAAAACGTTATGATTTTGGCAATACCCACAGCACATACATTCCCAAAATTAGCATAATAAAATAATGTTGGGTAATAAAACTGCAACCGTAAAATATACTTTTACCAATGTACCTGAAAACGCGGAAATAAAGCCAAGCAGTAAAAGAATACTTTTGGAAAGAATATGAAATTATCTCAAACTAGCTAGGGCTCCACTCACAATACCATAAACTCAGTGTAGCAGCAGAGAGCTGAATTTCCCACCCCTCTAATATAATGCTACTGGCTGCAACTACCCCAACTTTATGATTTATTTATACGCCCGTGGCTAATGTAACGGGGAGAAAAGTATTCTTTTTTTGTAGCCGAAGCGCTTTAAAATTAAACACACTGTTTTAATTTCAATGGATAAATATTTATTAAAATTGCAAATGGGGTTTTTAGATGCGATGTCGTTAACCGGACACTACGGTGGCCGATTCGTCAGTCAAGTAATATGTTTTTTTAAATAATCAGAAAAATGTGTCTTACTATACACTGTGTCCCAAATTGGTGACTCCACTATGGGTAACTTCGGTATTATTGGAGATACAAAGACGGTTAAATTAGAAAAGTTTTAAAGAATTTTATGGCCATTTCAGATTAGCCAACAGATTTTGAATATCTCTTTTAGTTTTTGAGATATTCGGGAAAAACCAAAATGTTGCATTTTCTTTAATGGTCAATATTTTTTTTATTATCCATTTTGTGCTGTTAAGACTTTGACATTCTTCATGCACTTTTTTAAGATACTTCCAACGGTGTTGACAGTTTTTTCCCAACTCTTTTGTTTTTTGAGATACGATTACTAACTTTTGTTTTTCTTATGGACGGCAATTGTTTTTTTGGCATTGACAAGTAGCATTTTTTATTACCTTTCCAACGATGTATCACAACATAACGAAAAATTCCTATTTTCCCAAGAAAAATCAGAAAATTGTATTTTTCAATAAAAAAAAACAAAAGACATTCTACAATGAATAAAAATCAATCCCTCTATCGCTGCATGAGCATGATGAGCGTATTTGTATGCTCGTAATTTACATACGGGTAAATTGAAATGTTAACACTGCAGCTGAACGACAACAACCCCACGCCACTTATTTCAGAAAACTTGCCACGAATTTGATTAATTTTGGGCCATTTGAAGAAAAGAGGGACAATCGTTATGATATAAATAATGAAGAGAGATATCATACACTCATCATGCAGCGATAGATGGATTGATTTTTATTCATTGCTGGGATTTCTTTTGTTTTTTTTTATTGAAAAATACAATTTTCCGATTTTCCTTGCGAAAATTGGAATTTTTCGTCATGTTGTGATACATCGTCTGAAAGGTAATAAAAAATGCTATTTGACAGTGCCAGAAAAACCATTGACGTCCATAAGAAAAACAAAAGTTAGTATCCGTATCTCAAAAAACAAAAGAGTTGGAAAAAAACTGACAACACCGGTAGAAATATCTTAAAAAAGTGCATGAAGAATGTCAAAATCTTAACAGCACAAAATGGATAATAAAAAAAATATTGACCATTAAAGAAAATGCAACATTTTGGTTTTTCCCGAATATCTCAAAAACTAAAAGAGATATTCAAGATCTGTTAGCTAATTTGAAATGGCCTTGAAATTCTTAAAAACTTTCCTAATTTAACCGTCTTTGTATCTCCAATAATAAAGAAGTTACCCATAGTGGAGCCACCAATTTGGGACACAGTGTATTATGCTTTTAGCGAGGATTTTTTTTTTATTTTAATTTAACTACTTACAAGATATAAAGATATAACAGAACTAAACTGAAAAAAGTATTCAAAAAATATCTCGTTTTTTCATATTTTTAAGAAAACTATTCCATCTAAAATTTCATTAACATATTTTGATTATTTATTATTATTATACCTGTATTTCCTGTACTATTACTTGGTAATTTCAAATTTGAAGCAAATTAGTAAAAAATTTAAATATTTGTTCATACTTCTGACATCTATCCATGAAAAGTTTAACTAATACCTGGCGACATCTATTAGACAATTTGACTACAAATTTGCAAAACAGATTTCTATAATTTTCAATTTAAATTGTATTTGACATTTTTGACAGTAAATTAGTTTTATTTCTGAAACATCATTTATTCTTATTAATAAAAGTTCTTATCTATTAATTTGCAATAGAAATTAAACTGAATTTATTTATAATTTCCGGAGAGGCTCGACCGCTGATAACAACTACTATAAATGGATTAACCAGCGTTTTTATCTATCCATAAGTAAAAACAAGTTTGTTTTTTCATTACCAAACCTTTTATCAATGTTGTTGAAATACCGGCTTGAATCCAAAGGTTAAACTTGATATATATTTATAGCAACACTTTCTAAATACTAATTCAGTAAGTAGTTTCTCGTCAAGCCGGCTTGTGGCGATAGCAGAAATCCCTTACACAAAATGCCTATTTCTTTGCGTTCCGATTGTCTCAGTTTAACGAGATTTGTATTGGCAGAACAGAAAAAAGTCCCATATGCTACAGGTGAACTTACTCAACTTTTAAGTTCAATCCAAACTGCTGTTAAAGTTATAAGCAGCGCTGTGCGGAAAGCTGGTCTTACACAACTGTAAGTAGTTTCTACCCCTGGGAAATTTCCATATTGGGAAATTGTTTTATTGCTAGGTTTGGAACTGTGGGTTCGAAGAATGTACAGGGTGAGGAGGTTAAGAAACTCGATGTTTTGGCTAATGAGCTGTTCATTAATATGCTACGGTCGTCGTATACGGTGTGCCTGTTAGTTTCCGAAGAAAATGAGACTGTCATAGAGGTACGATGTAATCCAATTAAACATCCTAGGATGAGTATCAGGTTTTCACTGTAGGCGGTGGGTACTTAATTACTAAACTAAATAATACATTTTGCATTATCTAACGTTATTGGCGATGATCCAACAGCAATAAAAATAACGGCTTAGTTGTTATTCAAGATATAGGGTGGCCACAATAAATAAATATCCGGAACAAATCCTATAAAAACGAAATAAATATACAAACTTTCTTTCAAATTATTCCAGGTGGAGACTGAAAAGCAAGGCAAATACATCGTGTGCTTCGACCCCTTGGACGGCTCCTCCAACATCGACTGCCTCATCTCCATCGGTTCCATTTTCTCCATACTTAAAAAACCAGATTTGGTAAATCCAAACATTAAAGATGCTCTTCAACCTGGCAGCCAAATCGTTGCGGCTGGTTATGCTTTGTATGGCAGTGCCACCATGATGGTGCTGTCTCTTGGAAAAGGAACTGGCGTACATGGATTTATGTTGGATCCCCAAATCGGTGAATTCATCCTAACAGATAAAGATATGAAAATTCCAACCAAGGGTGACATTTATGCCATCAATGAGGGAAACACTCACACGTGGGATTGTGCTATAAAGGAATATGTTGCTTCTAAGAAAGATCCAGCTAAAGGAAAACCGTATAACGCACGGTATGTTGGGTCTATGGTTGCTGATGTACATAGGACGATTAAGTACGGGGGGATTTTCTTGTACCCTGCTACTGCTGCTAACCCAAATGGAAAAGTAAGATTTTAATTTGATAGTAAAATATTAAATATGTTACTTTCAAATTTGTTTTAGTTGAGGTTGTTGTACGAATGTAACCCAATGGCCTATATAATTACTGAGGCCGGTGGTTTAGCAAGCAATGGTAAAATACCAATTTTGGATATTGTGCCTACCAGCCTCCATGAGAGGACCCCATGTTTCCTTGGTTCTAAAGAAGACGTGGAAGAGGTCTTGGGAGTAATTAAAAAACACGAATCCTAAAAATATGAAAAATAATCTCTACTGATTCTTTAAAAATATTTTTTGTTATACAATTTACATAGGTATAAATAATGTTTCAAAAACCGTTATTAATTTTATACTATAAAGCCAGATTAATTAACTTATAGAAGCTATTTCATTTAAACTTTAAAGTAGTGATTTTTAAAACAAAATTAACAAATACATACAAACTGGTCCCATTTTTAAATAAAGACATTTAGACCAACAAATTTAATAAATACTCAACAAATACTAACAATTCTGCTGTAACTGTTCCAGCTTCTTACTCAGATCACTTAATCCATTTATTACCTCATCTGGTTCACCATTCAATCGATCATATTCACTAGTCAGTTTCTCAGTTAGATCGTTCACTTCCGTTAATGAATCACTAAGAAATTTTCTAGTTGGATTCGGCAAATATAACGATTTTTGCTCCAGTAAACTATGCACACTCTGAAAGAATTTTATTAAATCTAGTTCAGAGCTATTGGCATTAATCAGATGCATAATTTCATTTGGTACAGCAAGATCGCTTTTGGAATGTTTCAACGTCAATTCCTCGTTGGTTAAATGTGAAACGAGTTGCGCGGTATCATTTAGTAGATTGCAGATTTCTTGGAAACTATTTGATTTAATTTGCAATACGGCGATTTTTTCTTGCAGTGATTCCAAACAACCACTGGTGATGATTATATCTTTTTTCAAGCTTTCGTAGATAGTTTTTTGTTCGCCCAACTCCGCACTAGCTCTGGCTTGGTCGCTAACTATTTGTGCCGCGGTACTGCGACATTCGGCTACAAACTCTTCATACTCCTCTAACGATTCCTTGGTTTCTTTTTCAACTAAAGCAGTCGTTTTCTTTACATTGCTTATGGTTATCTCGGTAATATCAGAATTTTTATTTGCGGTTATTGGATATAAGACATGTTTATTATTACGTTTTCGTAGTTCTTCGAACACCACAAGAGACGACAGTTTTAATAGAAATCTTACAAACTTAAAGCCCCCTGGTGATATTAATTGTGACGGCATTACTGTGGCTATATTTGCACTATCGTACAGATTATTTAGCTCGTTGATGTATATAACTATTTGAGATCTCAGTTTATTTTCACCTTTCGCATCGAAGGGGGGCCAGTTTGTTAGTTTCTCCTTAGTCACTTGTGGATTTAAAGTGTGAAGCAAGTAATAAATTACCTCATTAGCGGCTTGTTTGTTGTTCTTGACAAACATATCTTTTTTAAACATTGCTTTAAATTCTTTCCTTGGTGGATGGAGGTTTGTTAAAAGTGCTAGATGGTTATACAGGAGTTCGTGTAGTTTGTTTTCATGTTCTTTGCGCTTCCTTAGCGTCTCGCTCATTTTTAGGCTACAATAAATTAAGTTTATATAATTGCATTTTACAGTAAATATGTTTGGTTTACCTTGTTAATTATCGGCTAAATTTAAAATTTGAGGTTAGTGTTAAAAACCGTCAGATTGATATTTGATCAATGCTGACAACTGTAACAATATTATTACTGTTGGTCACAGTGCTGCATACTGTATTAATTTGTAGCTTTCTTAATTATAAATATTCCGTTTTCTACTTTATAAAATTTCACATTGTCAGTTTGTTACATATTGGTTGCCTATTTCACAATCGGCCATATCGACCGATAAAATCAAGTGGAAATGAAATAACTAAAAATGTTAGTGTTCCGATGTTGGTTAAACTGATTTGTAACAATCAGTTTAACCAACATCTGAACACTAACATTTTTAATTATTTCATTTTCACAGACAATAATAATTGAATTTTTCAATAAAACAATGTTCTCTGTCCCTCCTGATGTCACAAGACACCCTATTAACAAAAAATTGAAAACCTGCTGTCTCTGATTTCCATTTCATTTTATCGGTCGATATCATAGACAACTATATTATCGACGATTGTGAAACAGGCAACGTGGCAACACCGCAACAGTACAGTCAGGGGTGTCCGAGTTGCGCACAGCCAGGTAAGTTAATCCTTTGTCCTAGTTGCGCACATGAGAATTTCTCAGTCCGAGTACAAGTGAAATAAGTCAGTTTTTTTATCGTTCCCATGGACAGTAGCGCGATGACTGGGATATTGAAAATGTTGAGTGAAAAGGGTAAAGTTTTACTAGTTCGGGATGGTTTCAAGTTTCGAGAACGTCGTTTCATAAAAACAACAAGTGAGATGTCGTGGAGGTGTTCGAATAAAAAATGCAAAGCGGTACTTTACACAATCGGACCGGATTACACGTTTTCGAAGACAGCGAACGAACACAATCATGAGGTTACTACTAAACAAGTACTCAACAGACAAATGTTGAATAATACAATTAAAAGAAAAGCCCAGGAGCAGGGCTTTTCTGAGAAAACTAGAAAAATGATCACAGCCGAAATTGAGAAAGATGTTGGTTTTCTGGATACTCTTACCGACAAGGACATGAATCGCATTAGACAGAATACCCATCGAGCCATGAGACAATGCATGCCCAAAGTACCGAGATCGAGGGATGAGGATGATAAAACAAGTATCTATGATAAGGCAGATGAAGAACTCATTGAATGCGTCCGGGTATACGAAGAATTATACGATTTGTCTCATTACAAGTATACTGATTGCCCTCACAAAAACCAGATATGGAGTGATATAGGGATACAACTAAATATAGGTACCTAAGTAAGAAATTCAATTTATTTAAAAAATGTAAAGTATCATTATCATTTACATCCACGTAATATACGAAAAATGAGATTATAGCATTATTTTTTCCAGATCCTCATAAATGCAAGCAACGATGGGAGTCCCTCCGATCACAGTTTAAAAACTATTTACGTCGTAAACCCACAAGTACAACTCATACACCATGGAGATATCAAGAGCAAATAGAATTTCTGCTTCCTCACATGAAGGATGCGCCAATTCTGGATTTTAAACCTGCGGAAAATGAAGACAGAAAAAATTTAACACCTACGGAAAACGAAGACATAAAATTAGAAACTGATGAACTAGATGTTGAGATACACCATCTTGAAGAACCAAATGAAAGTGGGCGTCAGTCAAAGGATTCGTCATGTGATGTAGAAACCCACTTCTTGCTCTCAAACCCATCCACTAGGACAAGATTACCTGAAGAGGAAACTATAATGTCTAGCAGGACATTCAAGACGGAAGTAAAGGAAGAACCACTGGATGAAATGGATCTATTTTTTGAATATATGAAAACAACTGTGCAGAAATTTTCTAATGCTGATAAGGCTTTGGCTAAGCAACAGATTATTCAGGTTGTAACTGAATTGGAAAAGAAATACGTTAATTAGTTATTTATATTTGTCTTCAAAAATTTAATTTATTATGTAAGTAACTTTGAATTAGAGAAAAACATTTTTGGAAAATAGTAAAAGAATAAATTTATTATAAATTACATAAAACACAAATATATTTAGTTTATTACATTTCCTAGACTAAACTTTACTTTGGGGCAGGAGTTATAAAAATTAAAGGCACATCACACACATTATTAATCTCATTATCTCTAACTACGCTCGGATAAACTTTATTCTTAAAGTAATGTTTACTATTAGGCACATTCCCATTTTGACTTGATAACCTATTAATTGATAAGCAATTACAACTAAACCACGAGCGCATAAACTTCCCTGCCCATGAAAAGCGGTTGCCCATCAAGGGTTCTTCACTAGTCAAAGAAAATTCCCGAAGTCTACCTTCCGAAGGTGTGTCAAGCGATTTCTTGTCATAGTCACTGTTGTTTACAGACAAATCTGAGAGAGACTCATCATCAAGATTCGTGGTTTTGTTGGTGGATCTAAACGGGTTTAACAGTGTTCTACTCAAACTCCGAATTGGGGTTTTGAAATTTTGACGCCAGCTTCTGATGGATAATGGTGTACCAGTTTTTGAGGATTCGAAAGCCTCCATTTTAGTCTCCAACTTTTTTAATTTTGTTAGTAAGTGGTCTCTTTCGCTTTTCATGTTATCTATTGTTATTTGTTTCGAGGAGTTTGCCACAAGTTCATCGCGGTACATACTTTTGTATAGTTCTAATTGTTGCTTTATGTCTTCAAATGGTTCCTCAGCGTAATCTTTGCAACTAGTACTTGGTGATTCACATTGAAGTTTATTTCTTTCCTCTTGTAGCCGTTTTCTTTCTTGTTCTCTACGTTTTAGCTCTGATATGTAGATTTTGACTTTGCTTTCCACATGGTCGTAGTTGTGTTTGTATGATTTTATAACAGTGTTGTTTGAATCTGCTGGAATATTTTCCAGAGATTTGCTACGTAAATTGGAATCATCCATGTGGAAATCTTTAGATGGACATAGTTTAATATTTTCATTGACATCTATGTGTGAATTGGCTTTAATAATATTAGAATTAGATTTGCAGTCCATCATTGTATGGCCCTAAAATAAAGAAGTTAATAAATAATTCATTTCTAAAAGACTTACTAAACATTAGAAAAATTATAAACCATGTAGCTACTTGCCTTTGGGTACGACCGTTCGAAGCAGAATGCGTGATATTTTTGAAATATTCCAGAAAAAAATTTTAATGTTTTTACTTTCTTATACGAAGTATAAGGAAGTATTGTAATCGTGATTTTTTTCGACTTCGAGATTTTGATGGATGTACACGTTTTGAGGACCCCTGAATCCATTTTGACCATTTTCGCCATGATGTCTGTCTGTCTGTGTGTCTGTCTGTATCCACCATAACTCAAAAACGAGTTATCGGATTTGATTCAAATTTCATATTTAAGAGTTTGAACAAATTTGTGGGTGCCACATTAAATGTTTTTCATCTAGCACCAAAACAAGTGACAGTTACCTGAAGACATTTTTAGGTTTTTTAGGAATATTTTGAAAAATAAACAATTTATGAGATTTTTTTATTCTTTAACATTGATTTAGAATTGAATTTTGAACAAATTTTGTTTGAACTTTTTTTTGAAATTCCGTCAAAAAAATTTCAAAAAAACTAAATATTCTTAAAACACTTTATATTTCTCATAGCGCGCGTTGATGTTGAATCCGACGGTCGAGGTAGACCATATGTCTCATTATATGGCTGCCAAACGGAAGGTCCCGGGTTCGAATCCCAGAAGGACGGACCATTAGTTTTTTTTTATTTTACTGGTTTCTATCTTACCGAAAACAATAATAATGAATAAATAAATGTAATTTCATAACGGGAGATTTTTTTAAGTGAGTAATAGATCAAAATCTCAAATAAAACACATTTTTGTCGTAAAATTCGGTTATAATGAGTGGGACAAGGACAGATTTATGCGTATTGCAATAAGTGCGACAGAGACAATTTTTGGAAATTTGCTGGAAACCCCCAACATTTTTACAAGAAATTTATCTTAATTTCTTTAGGAAAAATAATTATTGTAATACTATCCGTATAAGAAAGTTATGTGTTGGGCATATCAGATATTTTCGCTTGGTGTAAAAGACCATTTCAATTTTATATCTAGAAAACCATTGCATATTTTTATCTCTTGTACAACGACAAAATATATTCTTTTAGCTTTATCAAGGTGAATGAAAATCCGTCGAAAATTCTGAAAATAGTGCCAAAAAAAGAAATATCGGAATCCGCACTAAATATTTTGGTCTACATATTAGAAATTTCAAATATACTGTTAGATTCTCTATGAAATATTACTGAAATTAAAAAAACAACATGTTACTAATTATGAATATTTATGAGCAAAGTTGTTCTAATATCTAATAATTTATTCAATTTTAGGTAGTGTAGTATATGCAACCCAACATACACATCCCATTTCAAATATACATTGTTATGTAGTGGTGTAAACCAGACTTTTAACAGTTGCCAACACTTCGCCTTAAACTTCACACCACTTTACCTGTCCGTTCTGTCAAATCGTCAACAAAAACACGTCAAGATGTCACGTCAGCACCAAGACGTTGATGAAGTTTTCGATATAAAAAACTACTTTTACATAGGAAATTACCAACAATGTATTAACGAGGGACAAAAATTACGAAAGGTACAATCAGCCCCATAACAGTATCTTCTTAACATTTAAGGTTATGTTTTACAGCCCTCTAGCCCAGAAGTCGCCATACAAAGAGATATTTTCATATACAGATCCTACATAGCGCAAAATAAATTCCTGGTAGTACTGGATGAAATCTCCGGTACATATCCTGAGGAAATTAAACCGTTGAAAATTCTAGCAGAATACTTACAATCGAAATCAAAACGTGAGGCAATTGTAGAGCAGCTTGAACAAAAACTGTCAGCAAACATTAGCAATGATACGTTAGCTTTGGTTGCCGCTACAATTTATGTGAATGAAAATAACCTAGAAGCCGCATACAGAGTGTTGCATTCGTCGGAAAGTTTGGAGGCGTTGGCTTTTCTTGTCGATATACTTTTGAAACTGGATCGTGTTGATTTGGCTCGGAAGAAACTGAAGGAAATGCAGGAAAAGGATGACGATGCCACTTTAACGCAGTTGGCACAAGCATGGATCAATATTGCTACTGTAGGTAACTAATTAATGTATTTAGTAAAACATTACTTATTGTTTTCTGTCAGGGTGGAGATAAACTACAAGATGCGTACTACATATACCAGGAATTGGTGGACAAATACGGATCAACTCCTTTATTATTAAATGGACAAGCAGTTACCTTTATTGGACAGGCTAAATACGAGGAAGCTGATGCTGCTCTTCAAGAAGCTCTTGAGAAGGATTCGAATTATCCTGATACTTTAGTTAACCTTATAGTGCTTAGCAGGCACCTAGGGAAAGGACCAGAGGTACGAAACAGTTTAATAATAGTTAGAATTGATTTAATGTAATATTTTTAAGGTTGGGAACCGATATTTATCTCAGTTGAAAGACGCCAATGCTGATCATCTGTATATTCGGGAATTAAAACAGAAGGAAAATGAATTTACTAGAATTTGTCAACAGTATGTGGCATCAAATCCAACAGTTCCAGCTTAAATTGTTTGAATTAATTTTTTGTAAAAAGTAGTTAAGGAATAAAATGTCAGTTTTTTAAAAAAAGTTAAATCAGCCCGCATTTTTTTTTTTTAATTGTTACAACAAGATTTATGATTTATGTATAAATTATGTATTTGATGAATAAAGTTTCATCTTAATTGTACCCTAGATTTTTTATTTGGTTATGAATTATGCGTAAAATTATGTTATGCTTTTGTTGTGGTTTCACATAATTATTTATTTGAGATATTAACTAGTTACAAGTTTTATTACTACTTACCTGATTTTTAAGTCACAGACTCTGAGGCATAAATTCGAACCTGTTAGTCGTAGAAAATTTTTGTTAGGTAATTTTTGTGGTCATTTAATGCACTCCAAATTATCTTATTTAAATTTTCTTCGCCAGTTGTACAGAAAACAAGAAAATATTTAGAATTATATTTTTATTTTTATGGTTTTTATTCTATTTATTTTACAGGAAAATCTTATAAAACTTTTTTCTTATTGCCCAAATGTCTGAGTAGTTATTTATAATTTTATAAGCCAATTGATTTTCTGCGAAAACTGATTAAATTACAGTATGAAATTCAACTAATACATTTACGTATTTGAAATATAATATATCTATTTACGAAGCGCCAACACAACACGAATCAATATTTCATTTCGTTTTAATTTACAATTTAAAAAGGAAACAGCATAACAACTAGCTCTGGTAATAAAACTTGATATATGGTTGCAATTTGTTCCGGAGTAAAATCAAAACCTTTATCCCTTATCTGTTTTTAATTACTCCATAAACATACGTCAAAACGAGACGTTACACTCTAATATTCCTCGTTAGTACAAATTACACAACGAGAAAAACGTTACAGTTTACAGTCGGTTATTTACTGGGTATGTACACACTATATTAACAAAACTGATTAAACACTGTGGGGGCTTTAATTATATTTTTTGCTATGATATAGGAAATTCGTGTTTTTATAATGTTATTAAATTTCTAGTACGTTTCATGTGGTGAAAATGACTGGGCGTGAAAATACAATTCCTACACATATTTTCTTTATATAGAAGCCTTGTGAAATTGAATTTTATTTGTAATTTCCGTCATTTATAACTTTTTAATTTTTCTGAATTACTTTTTCCGATTCAATTTCAAATAGACTGACAGTTTCAATTTCAAATGCTTACGAGCAGTAGAAGTAAAATACTCTGTTACTTCTTCCGTTTCTTAATTTCTTTAACTTTCCCAAACTTTATTTAACTTAGCTATTCACTTTTGTTTTCATTGCCACTTTAGTAAATGAGTTTGCTGATAAATTGATTTTGTCGTCAGTGGAAATGCTTTCCACCATTTGAATTAGTCGAAACTTTTTTGAAGACTATTTAAATGTTAATTAAAATAATTCACACAACGACAGGACTTTAACTAGTTTTAATAAAATTAATTCAACAATTGTTGTAGGTATACTTGTGCACAACTGCATTATTTCGTTTACTGAAATTTGAAACTGAACACTTTCTTATATTGGATAGAAGCTTCAAAAATTAATTAATTTGGTAGCAAGATAAAAGAGCCACTAGATATACTTACTACTTAGGAGTAATAAGATGTATTTTACAGTAACTAAGGTGTGGTGTGGTCGAGTGGTCTTCGCCCACATAACAATGTCGTCCAGAGCTGCTGGGGTCTAAATCACTTCGATAAGATACTGGTTCCGCATAACATGGTACACCTTTCAAACATTCAATATCAGTTCCTACAATTGTGATAATTTATCTTGAATATGTACCTACATTTCTAAAAAGCTAACAAAGCTGGTTTGTATATTCAGTTTAGTTCAGTACAAATAAGGAACTGAATAAAAAAAGTTTTTTTGGTTTCAAATAAACTGCTGGCCAATTGAACCGTACCAAGCGAATTTTTAGGTTGAATTTAAAGTCAAATATTTTGAAAAGGAGAAAAGATATCAACATGAGGTTTTCAGGATTCAAGAGATAATTTAATTGCGAAAACAATAGTGTAAACGGATTTTTTTTCTTTGAAGTACGTTACTATCTACAGGGTATGAAAGAAAGTCGTCTTTTTTTTCTCAAACTTTATACCTACCGGAATTCCACAAACAAATTTTATATTTTTTTCAGGTCAATTTTTTTAGTCCCTGGTTAATGAGGAAAAAACCAATTTCTCAAAATTTTTATATCCCTCTTATTTTATAAGATACCGAATTTTTTATTAAATGTAATATTGTTGAACAGGTTTTTGTAATAATAATTATGCTGCCATTTTGAAAGCAAATGTCATCATGTGATATGCCGACAAAAAGGTAATTTTAAGTAGAATCTAATTCTTAAGGAAAAAAATATACAGGGTTGTTTTAAAAAAATTTGAAAGTTAGTAGGTGGCCCTTGTTTTAAACGTCAAAATGATTATTTCTTTCAACAATCCAACCATGCCAAATTTCAAATTATTACAGTTAAATGTAACAAAATGGTGGGGGTTGTAAAACGATTTCGTAGCCACCTGATATACACGGATATGAGCAAATTTTTGAAAAAGTGAAAAACCCGTTTCGAGGATATAAGTCACTTAAACCAATGGTGAACATAAACTAAGTAAATTCCATTTCATTCCATTAAGAAAATAGCCTCAAAAAATGAATAAAAAAAATTTACCAATTAGCGAACGTGTACCGATTTTTGATAAGCCACTGGTTACCAATAAATTAATGAAAGTACAAAAAGTGTACTTTTTATAAGAAAGCCATTCATATGGTATCATAATCAACTACAGAGATTGGTTCTTACAAAACACAATACGGCCGAACGACAAAAAACAAAGAAAAAATAAAATTTTCAACAAAAATTCGGTATCTTATAAAATAAGAGGGATATTAAAATTTTGAGAAACAGGTTGTTTTCCCATTAAGTAAAGACTAAAAAAATCTAGTTCAAAAAAATATAAAATTTTTTTTGTGAAATCTCGGTAGTTATAAAATTTGACAAAAAAGAAGACTTTCTTTCATACCCTGTAGATAGTAATGCACTTCAAAGTAAAAAAATCGGGCAACACTATCGTTTTCTCAATTAAATTATCTTTGAAATCCTGAAAATTGCATGTTGATATCTTTTCTATTTTTCAAAATATTTGACTTTAAATTCAACCTAAAAATTCACATAATACGTTTCAATTGGCCAGCAGTTTAGTATTATTAATTTAGAAAATAATTTTTGAGACGTTTTAAGGGATGTTAGAGCTGTGATTCAGAATGAAAAAAATCAACATAATTAGTAGCATAAAAACTGAAATTATTCTTTAGTTTTTCCCGTATTTTGATTATTTCTTAACTTTTATCAAAAAAATAGAAATTAGAAAATAGAGGAGGAAGTGCACGATTACTAGGAGGTAGTAAAGTAACTAAAAATGGTGGTTTCATCATGAAACCAGCAGGCCGGTTATGGTATCTAATAAAACTCCTTGCAAATACGCCAATGAATTGAAAGAATAAGTCTCAATTTTAATATTCCATTAAACAATTCCCTAGTTCTGGTGACTATTGTCTCCCAGCTCATATTGTATAAAGTTTTTCTTCTTACGTTTAATCAATTGCTTTTAAAACAACCGAATCTCGAGGTACAAGCAAACTTTCCCCTTAGAAACTTTCCTTTTTTAAGTAAATTTGTTTTTTGTCACTTTTACCTAAATCATCAGATATTTCTTTATTTCATTCCCCTCCTTATCTTCTGTCCTTGTTCCGTCTTATTAAAATGCTTATTATCCATCCGCTCTGTTCGAATTGATCGTTGAATAAAAGTTGAATACTTTATATTAAATACGGCAAATTATTGATGAGATTCCTATAAGCAATTTACTCTTGTAAACTTTCCAGAAACTTTTCTTTTGTAAGTATTTATAATTTATTGTCATTAACAAGTTTTAATTTAAAACTTATTAAAAAATCCTTTTATATTTTTTAATTAAACAAGTTCTCTGGAGCCGGTCTCTCGTTATTTGCTTTTATAGATGCTGAATGCATAATTATTTAGGAAGTATAAAACAAAACAATGCAATTAATTATGTACGTACCAATTATATTTCAGATATACAACTGTAGTATGATTTACACCGACATAAATTTGAATAACATCACTAATCATTATTAAATTAATTATCAGTTCTTTCACCACCATTATTCCTACATCGTATTACACATAACATAAAAACTCTGATATTTTCCGACATAAAAAAACTACTTATATCCGGTTTAATATGTAACAATTTTTAAATTTCTTCGGTTACAAATGATGTTTAGATTTCATATGAAACAACCTGCCTAACTTTATTAGTTCCATCATTATTTTAATGGGCAAAGTTTAGAGCTCGTTCAGCCATCGATCAATGAAGTTTGGAACGGAATATCAAATTCAGGTTTATAAATTACAAAGTAATACAAATATTAATTAATTTTTCTTTGTGGACTCAGAGAACACATTTTATATTATTAATCGACTGGTGGGCGGAAAAATTGGTATAGAAATCTGTGTAATTTTACCTGAACGAAAGGCAGGGTTTATTAGGGAAGTTACCACATCTCTAATTTGACAGAAATAAAAATGTTATTTTATAATTATTGTACCTACTGAAAGATAATTTTATACTTGTATTTTGCAATAATACGAATATTTTCCATTTGCATTCGAATTCAGACAGAAGGCGGTATTTTTCAGTAATAATATCTGCATTCCGGAAAATTTTCAAAGGGATTTACACATTTTTCATATAAATCAGCAGTTGCAAACATATGTTGCATAAGATTACATTCATACATGTAATGTAATACATCCATTATTCTTTTTAGCATAGTGCACCACAATGTTTCATCGCCTATAAATCTGTATTTTAACTTATCAGTGAATAGTACACAAACATAAAGGTGGAGCAGTAAATTCTTATTTTTCTATTACTATTGTATAATCAAAGCGTGCATTATACTGAAAAGAGTGCATATAAGATAAAATGCATGTTAGAATGCAGTTCAGTTGAAAATAAATTTCAATCTAATTTACCTACCACACAAACATTTTTCACAACAAAACAAAGTGATCAATACAAAAATGGACTAAACTACAAGCCAAATATTATTATAATTTAATTTTTATTGCAACGCGCCATGGTGTAAAAGAAAATATTTATTTAAGTAATCCTTTCATAGCACGAATCATGCAAACGTTTTCAGAACATTAGTTTTTATTTTTACAAGCACGCCATTTAATGTAAAACATGAATCTTTCATAACTAGCATGTGAACAGGCACATGTGTGTATGTACATTTTGCAGCTTTAAATAATTGTAAGTATGTGCTTCAGTTAAACTCGTGCTGCAAGCAGTGGAATATCTATTGGAATTTATATTCCAAATCCGAAATGAATATTTCAGGTTTATTTGTTTTTCCACTGAATATGTACAGGAGATAACATATTTAATGGCTGAAAGCAGTTAAAGTGCGATTTTAGTTTTTGGTGGATGCGCCGGTGCCACTAAATTTGTAGAATTGGCGAAGTTAAAAAATAATACCCACAGCAAGTCAATCGGAACTATAAAAAAAGTAGTAGGACTTATACATAATATAATTATAATAGGATGTTTTTAAATCCATGTCAAAAATTCGAAAATAATTTCGTGAAAATATGGGAATGTCTAGTCAAATTAGATCAAAAAGTACATACCTAATATCTACAAAATTGACACGGGCCAAATTTTTGAAAGCAAGTCGAGGGTCATTGACGAAGCCCCGTACAGCAAAAATCCAACAAGATTTCCTTGTGCATCACGTGATACGGGTGATTTTTTATATTTTGGTCTCTACTGGTTGGATTTTAATGTAGTTTTTCTATTTTATTTGGAAAAATATGTCAAACAACTTTTTTGATAGCTCTCTTAACAAAAAAGTTATAGTTATCTTCATTCAATTTTTTTTTCTAGTACAATTATAAAAAAAATATTCAAACAAAAGTTGTTGAGGATATTATTTCCTACAACTTTTATTTCAAGTATTTTTTGTGACACAAAAATTACATAAAATAGAGGGCGCAAAACACTGAACTTTTTTAGTGGGTGAGTTTTTTCAAAAAATTGTATATGCTTTTCTGTTACAATTACGAAAAAAATCATTAAACAAAAGTTGTTGAGGATATTATTTCCTACAACTTTCATTTCGGGTATTTTTTTGTGAAACTAAAATTACATGAGGTAGAGGGCGCAAAACACTCGTCTTTTTTACGGGGTGAGTTTTTTCAATCAAATATACATAATATACTTTACTATTACAATAAAAAAAAATTAATAACGATGATTACCAAAAAACGCGAATTTGACCATTAGAAGTAATAATTTGTATGCGCGGTTGTATTTAGCGCCCTCTACCTTTTGTACTTTTTGCGTCACAAAAAAATATACGAAATAAAAAGTTGTAGGAAATAAGATCCTCTACAACTTTTGTTTAAAGATTTTTTTCATTATTGCAATAGAAAAATATATAAGTATATTTTATTAAAGAAACTCGCCCCCTAAAGAAGGGCAGAATTTTGTTTATAACTTTTTTTTAAAGAGCTATCTAAAACAGTTTCAAACGAAAGTTATTTGAGATATTTTTCTGAATAAATTAAATAGAAATTCATTAAAATCCAACCAGTAGAAACCGAGATATAAAAATCACCCTTATCACGTGACGCACAAGAAAATTTTGTTGACCCTTGACTTGCTCTCAAAAATTTGGCCATAGTGTAAATTTTGCCATTTTTTAATCTAATTTTACTGGGCTATTCCCATAAACATAAATATTTAGTCGTACATTACATCAAATAAAATCATCTGGTAATTGTTAAAACACCCGAGCATTTTTAATGCCGCATTAAATTTAATGAAATTAATGAAATTTATTAGTTAATTAGAAGAGAAGACATGCAAATATGGGAGTGTGTATGCAGAGTGCGTTTATATGAATATTCAACCGTTGCTAGCAACGATGTGATTTACATGCTAAACTGTTTAGCAGCAGCAAATATTAATAAGCAAATTGCGCGAAAATTTAGAGATATCTCAATGACGGCTTGGATTACCTTTAGACATCAAGAAGAAAAAATATCCTGATGAAATTAATGTTTTAATGTGATATATGACCTGATGGTGGTGCTTACAAATTAAAATACGAGACCTGCATCATCTCATAATTAAATTGCAGTATTTTATTACGTTATTTAATTATATCTCTAAAACACATGCGACGCCAAAATCCTTTTAAATGACGATAAATGCTCATTAGTGTGCATTCAGTTTCAGCGGCTCGAGCAGGAGCAACAAATTTTCACTTGGTTCTGCAGTTAAATCATTACAGTTTTTCTTGTTTTCATTTGCATAAAATAAATTATTACTCGACAAATTATATTTTCCAATTTACCACCGTGTAAAGTAAACACTTTATATATTTTTATAAATTATCCTTGGGGATGTTGTATTGTATGGTATGATGTTCTGCAGGATATTTAGAATCAGCATCGCGTACGGATGAGTTAATGCGAATTGAAAAATTCCATGGAAAATTAATGGGTAAATTAAAAGCGCGGTGTATTTTAATTTTCTGCTAAATTGAACAGGTAGAACAACACGTACAACGTGAAGCTAAAGTACCAACACTATTTTATAAAAAGTTTTGAGTAAATTTAAAAAAATTGGTGGAATGGGGCGTAGATCAAGACGCAAGAGCGACATTGTGACAAATCGAGTCATCTTGATGGAGACAGTTGCTCCCCTCGACTTCATCTGTTTTCATCTTCAGAACTACTCCTGGTTTCATGGATTACTTATTTTATACTATCTGCTATAATTTATGTATGAGCTCAAATGGTCTTGAATTTCAAATTAAACTAAGTGTGTTTTTCCAATTTCACCAGACTTTTTCCTGTAAAATATATATAAAAAACAATTTCCACCGGTTTTCACATGAATTATGTACAAGCAACTTTATTATTAAAATGTTATTTCGTTTTCCAGGCAGTTTCCACTAAATTAACATAGTTTTTACAGGTTTCAAAATAAGATAAAATTCCAAATATTAACCAACTAACAAACACTTGTTTAGATTATTGTATGTAATTTTACAATATCTGCAGATATAGGCAGTTAAGCTTGTTACAAGTTTGAATAAATTATATTTTATTATACTTTTTCACGCTAGTTTCTAATTACCCAACGTTTATATCGAAATCATAATTTGCATTTTAATGGCAACTAAGCGTTATAATGGTTTAAAAAAAAACCTCTTACTGAAAAGTTAATAATAAAATTTAAATATAAAATTGTCCTTATCGTAAACCTACTTAACACTACATTAACTACGTAATAACACTTTGACTTAAATGCAGCAGATCATGTCATAATATCCAAAAGCTTTTTGAATTAGGTAATTGTTCACATGATTTTAATTTTTTTTCGGTAGAGTTGGCAAAAACGAAGAATTAAAAATTAAATTATGGTTTCTTTATTGGGGAAGAAAATTACAATCGCGCGAAAGGCGGCGCTAGTGAATCAAAACAAATATGGCCGCTGTCGGGGATAAAATAACATTGTCGAAATCGGAACATTTTAATTTTTATTCAATCTAATAGCATTTAGGAGGTGCAAATGTTGGTTTTGTCGTTGGAGGAACTGTAACTACACAAACGCAATATCCAGCAGGCGTAATACGAAAGAAGAGGCCAATAAATCATAAATTGTGGGCTAATTACACTAGTTTACAATAAAAATGTACATTTGATGAGAGATGGCTTTTCTTATGTATTTTCTTTATATCTCGAGCTAGAAATCTCCAAATTGGCCACATTTTTAAAAAAAATGTTCCGATCTCAAAGTCGTCTGCTTATTGTGTGGAATGCAGGGTCGCCTATTTTCACCGATATCTTTTGAACTGCTTAACCAATTAAAGATCCGATTACATGTATATGTTTGTTGTCTTAATACCTTTCATTTGGTACCAAGAACGACCAATTCGGACATTTCTAGCTCGAGATATGACTTTTAAAGTAAAAAAAAATCGAAAAAATTCAAAAATTACAATATCTCAAAAATTGTTCCATAAAAAAATTTTATCCTTAATTTTCGAATTTAGCGGGAGAAAATACATAAGAAAAGCCACCTCCCATCAAATGTACATGAAAAAAATTTTATTTGGTAAACTAGTGTTATTATTAAGTGCGGTGTAAGTGAACGTACACAAAATAAAATAAAACAATATTATTTGAGTGTGCAAACAAGTACCAAGACATCTGAACCGTATATTGTAACTAGGATCTAAATCAGTGTTCCTCGAGGCGGCCATCTTTACTAGTTCGCGCTGTGACCGCGAGTGCCGCATGATTTTTTTTAGTCTTAATAACTTCAGTATTTCAAAAGCAGTTGCAGTCCATCTTTCATGATATTTATAAACAAAATTAACTTTAACTGATCACGGATTCAAATAAAAACAAAACTCTTCTTCTTCCTCGCACTCTTTTTTTTGCCATAACAAATTTGGCAAAAAACAAAAACCTGCTTTTTAGAAAGTTTTCTAAAATCAAATTTTTCATGGTTTTCTCAGCTTTCTAGCAGACCATATAATTCCAATTTGTTTTCCGATTGTTATTCATCAATGAGCTTTACTTACTATTAAAACTAATCCTTGATGATACTGTTTCTTTTTCTCGCGTACATTTTGCGTAAAATCTGATTTAAAAGTGTTTGCCAAGATGACGTATTTCTGAACGTTTAGTGGCGGCAAATTTAAGTTTTGCCTAGGATTTTGATGCGACTATCCAAACATTGCAATTTATATCCAGAACGCTACAATTTCAGATTAACAATCCTCGTTTGACTAGCGCTTTTAATTAAACTTGTTTTGCAACAACATCAATATAACATATAACCGGATATTAGCTGAAAATAAGATTGCTTTTAATATGGCATAAAAAGATCAATAAATGGGGATTTTATGGAATCCTTTTATCCTACACAAAGCGAAAAAATTATCGGGCAATATTCTGTGGAACTGCAGAATATCTGCTCCATACAAATATTCACAATAAATCTGCCTCTTTTATTCAAATTGCAGCAGATTTGGTAAATTATTGTGGATGCATGTTGAATTTTATTATTTCCACATCATAGAATTTTCAAGCAAAATGAATTTAAAGCCTCGAACTTCGATGAAACCGTACAACTTTCAAATAAATTTCTATTATATACTTTATATTTTAAGTATCTTACCAACCACTCTACACTATGGGGCATGTACAACTCTTAAGTAGATCAAAATTGCGGTGAAATATAATTACCCTTGTTCAATACACAATAAAATTTAATACCAACGGACAAAGGAATTATTTGTGAACTTTAGCTGGCACAACTATAACCTGTAGTTAGTTTCGCGCATTTTTTTCAAAACAAACTAATATGTTGACAGTTTGTAATCGTCGTCATAAAATTTAATGCCTACAGTTACAGAAGAGTGTCTGTGGTCTAAGTAATGAAGTCATTTGTCGCGCACAAACCGATGAAACAAGTTGTAAATTCTTTAATCTTGTCAGTTATACGCCACATAATAGTTAAAACTTAATGTCCCATGTCAAACACACAGTCATATAAGTTGATTGAGTTTGGTAATTACAGGAAACTATGTTCATATTCTGCTTGCAGAATGCAGAACCAAAAAACGGTAATTATTACAAAAATTATTGTCTGCATTGAAAGTTTTGTTTGTATATGCTGCATAATAAATTTGCTTTCAATGTTTACAAATGCAACATTAATTTAATATTTATGTATAAAATTAATATATGAATGTAATGTGCTGTTCCTGTTATTAAGCCACGCAATTCACACGGTTTTAATGAATTGGGCTGCCAATGCCAATAATTATACGTTCATTAGTAAAGTCTGAATACCTCCTGTGGTTAAAATACATCACATTAACATCCTCCTCATAATCAATAATGAAGGGAATATCTTTATATCCCTCTGAAGTTCACTGATATAATATCAACAAAAAAACCTGGAAGCTTTGAGTGCTTAATGAAATTGAATGAGGCCTAGCGTGAGTGATTTTTATAGAGCAATATCATATAATGAACATCGTAAAGATCAGTATTTTATAATTCAATTATTTACTTGGTATTATTTAGCTATAAAACCAGAACAACAAAAGTTAATTTACTTAGACTAGATTAGGGTTATTGTGCTAATGGAAGGAAATCATCGCACAGTTATTTGGTCTTTTGCACTGAATTTTTAAACGTGTGAGACAAATAAATTTCTTCGCTAATCCACGATACTTTGCATTTCAATTTAAAAGCATCAGCTGGTAGTAAGTTACAGATGAATATAAAATTTCTCATTGCCAGCTCCTCCTCAGGTATCCCGTCAAGTAGACACGGCGATACGATATCTTAGTGCACTTGCACGCTTTTGCATGTTCTGCAAATCAGTCTGCTATCAAGATTTGCGTCTATTTACTGCATTTGTGCAGTGATCTTGCCCATTAAGCGCAATCGCTTGTTAGTGACCAATTAATAAACGATAAACATTTAAACGCTATCTGGGCATAATGTTTATGCACTTCACTATAAATCAATGTTTAATCAATCTCTCTACTATGTGCGAGGTAACAAATTGTTACTTTGTTTATGAATTAAAAATATTGTAATAACCCACTGGGCACTGCTGATGGAAATCGTTTATATAGCAATGAATTCTAAATGTTGCTATAATTTGAATCTGCCTTTATAATTTCAGAAATTGTAACATCCATAAAAAATATTGTTTGTACTGCTTTGATTCAAAGCCAATTAATATGTACATAATAAAAATATCATGTTGATTTTTAGCGTTTAAAAAATAATAGAATGATTATACTTAGGGGTAATGAGGACGCCCATCAGGTGAGCCCACCATAAATATTAAAAAAGCATTTTTGATAGAATCATACTAAAACTTTTTAATTTGCTTTTGGTCATCTATAAATCACGTTTGGGAGTTCGGTTCTGGTGCCGGAGGCGTGATGTTCCATTTTCGTGGCAATCTCCCGTAAAATTTATGAAAGCTTTTTACTGTTCTTGATTAACACTAATGAAGTATTCAGCTATGTGTGATAAACTTTATGCTTTGCCTGCCACAAGCTGTCCATTTACATATTATACACATGTATTTGCTATTTATGGAGACTTTATTAAAAAATATCCCTCACTGTTAATTCGCTAAATACAACAACGCTTTGCCGACCATAAACATATTGCATTGGCATAAAAGCAGCTTTTACACTACAATGTGCTTTCACATGAAATAATTACAGATACATATGTGCATGTTCTTTGAAATTAACAGCCTTATTGTTGCCTAATTATAGTAACAAACATTTCCGAAATATTTTAGTACAATGTTGTATCCTTTTGATAAAACAACCAAATTTCATATTCAATCCGTCTGTAATAACATTTCAATCTAAATGAGCTTTGAATAAAGAAAACTGAGTAGCAGCAATCTAAGAAGTTTCTTTGATATTCATTATAATCTCAGAAAATCACAAAAAAAAGTACAGGGTGGTCCAGGTTAAACGTCATTAATTTTGGGAGGTGATAGAGCATCAAGAAAAAGTAGACTATTATTAAAAAACTTTGCTCAAAAATGTTTTGTAACAAAGATACAGGGTGTCAAAGTTTAAAATAAAAAATCGTTTTCTTAACATAACTTCTAAACCATTCGATCGATTTCCATTAAATTTCACACACAGAGTAATGTAGTACATTTCTAGATGATGACGGGGTTCATTTATAAAAAACTTCTCCAGTAGCGTAGATACTGGGGGACCGTTCCACTTTTCCCCTCCAATCTTTGACGCCACTGGATATATTGATAAGAAAATTCAATTTTTGGATTGTCTGTTCAATTTAGAGAAAATAGTTACTCTTGAAAAATTTTAATTTAAGGCTTTGTTTTTAAGATATTTGAGTTTGACGGTTTGGAAACACAACCTCATATGCTGCTCTGACCTAAAAAAAATTCGAGTAAGTTCTCAAAATAGGCTTCGATACATTTTCGAGCTCTTTTAGCCACGGAATTAATCTCTGCCAAGACTTAATGGCGATTTTCCGGATTTTTCAGGCCTACCCGAAATTTTCTTTAATTCAGCATAGCATTTTATGTTGTGTTTCCAACCCTTCAAACTGAAATATCTCAAAAACGAAACCTTAAATTAAAATTTTTCAAGAGTAACTATTTTCTCTAAATTAGACAGACAATCCAAAAATTGAATTTTCTTCGCAATACATCCAGCGGCGTCGAAAATTAAAAGGAAAAAGTGGAATGGTCTACTAGTATCTACGCCACTGGAGATTTTTTTTATAAATGAACCCAATTATTACCTAGAAATGTACTACATTACTCTGTGTGCGAAATTTAATGGAAATTGATCAAGTGGTTTAGAAGTTATGTTAAGAAAACGCGTTTTTATTTTAAACTTTAACATCCTGTATCTTTGTTATAAAATATAAGTTTTTTAATAAAAGTCTACTTTTTTCTTGATGCTCTATCACCTCCCAAAATTAATGACGTTTAACCTGGATCACCCTGTATATTATGGAATGAGCATTTAATGATAGCTATTAAGACACGAGTATGAGAATTACGACACGAGCCATCAATTTTTAAATTTTAGATCTGTCAGATGTTCATGGCAATATTTGATATTGACGAAATATTCTTGTAATGTTGCATTTCTATTGGTTATAAATTTGTATCGTAATGAATCTCATTACAGTACAGGTAGTAAATGTCTAATAAATCAATTAAAATATGGGAGTAGAAAAACAAATGTGAATACTGTCTACTCTATATTCTTGAATATTTTATACTTCAAGCTAGAAAAATACAAATTAATTTATGACATGGAAAATAATTAGGATTTTTTTAATTAAAACAGATAACTGTTTTAAGCCTTGAGCAAACAAACAGAACAACTATATATTATCTTGCACAAAATGCATTTGAAACAAAAGTTTAATTCCCATTTCAACCATTCATAATCACAGTTTGTATAATAATGGAAAAATATATTCTGTGTACTTTTTATATGCAAATATCATCCGAGAGCGACTATCATGTATTGACCTATAGAACGTTAACACCCCCATAATAATAATACGTTTGTAATTTTCACATTAATCAATTTTATATATAGATTCGTTAAAATGGCATACATATAATTGCGAATTTTAATTATAGAAAAAGCCATAAATACTAATAAAAGCAAATTTCAACTACGGTTAATAATTTATGGACTTTCATACAAAGAACCGCCTCGTCATAAATAAAACGTTTAATAAGTGTCTACATTTATATGTGGCCATATTATTATTTCCGCTAATTATAAATAAATTATTATACGTGGTATTTCTGCACCTTTTGTGGAATTATTTGGTGAAAAACCACACTTATTGTTAGTTATTTTGTAATTATGGCGCATGGAATAATTGGAATTAGTTTGGTTAAAGGAAAATGAACCGGCAAAGGGTGTATATAAGCAGTGTGAATAGGAAAATTCAAATATTTTTACCTCTGCACATTTGTGGCTTTACCCATTTGATGAATTCTTGTTTAAGCCTCTTGGTATCAAGTTTCGGCAATTTATTTCATGTTTCTCATCAAAGAAGCTCAGGAATACGTTTTTTTAAATTTAAAAAAATGTCGCTTTATGTAAGTAAACCAATTTTCTACTTTAAAGTTATTTCTGAAGCAATTTTCTTCCGTCGTGTATAACAACTTACTTTCATGCAGCGTTTCAAATAGTTTTTGTCAGTCGAGTGTAGTGAATACCGACCTGTTACTCTCACATGCTGTGCCTGCCGGACAAGCGAACCCTCCTTTTTGATTAATTCCTTTTATTTTATAATACAGAAGTGATTCATGATAAGCCTAATGGTCTAAAATACACGTTATTTCATTTATTATAACATATTCAACGTCACATGCAAATGACACCATTTTACTTCATCAGTGTGATGTTTACAACTAGGGAAAGTTAAATAGTCAAATAAATTGAGGATACTTTGGGTGTGACGTAAATTAACTCAAAAAACATTTTTAATAAATTGGGTACATATTTAACAGATGATGGTAAACAAACTTTGACTTGGAGCTTTTGTTAGGCGAAAAACTGACGAATGGTTAGGGTGATGGAAACTGTATAAAAAAGTTTGAGTTGACGATTTTTTTTCGGTTGGAATTTATGATTTGTGAGTTTTTTACATTAGGTAAAGCTGACAAAAGTGGCGATTTCAAGTTAATAGAAAAAGTTTTTGTAGGTGTGAGCCCAAATATATCTGGTGTTACTTGTCTGTAGGTAAATATATTGTATTTAATAGGGTTGGATTGAATTATACCAAATACTTTTTCAAATTATAAGCACGAAGCTTTGTTTTTTATCTGGCTAAATTTCTATAAATACTTAAAATCCACAATGTCCTATAGGACAACGATGGCTAATTATTTTAAAGTCCCAGGCAGGTAGGCAACCAAGCATACACTCTTAGTAGGGAGTCAATCAGTTCAAGTATTATTTGAGCATTGAAGTTTCGACAATTTTTTTAAATTATTATCTTTCTTGGAAAAATAAATAGCAGTTATAATCTGATCTGACAAATAAATAAAAAGTTTTATAGTTTTCGTTTCTTTGAATTTTAATCTACGCTAATGCTTGATATAGTTAAACAAAATTACGCACTTCAAACAAGATTTCAGATGTATTAAATAATAGCGTTCTACTCCACTAAAGCTTTTCGGTACAAAGTAGGCTTAAGTACTTATTTAATACTTGTACCGTATATAGCGAAATCTACAGCACAATTAAACGGGTAGGTACCTATCTAATATCTGGAGATAAGCACTCAGAATGTACGTCTTTGTAAAATAAAAGATTTACAAATATGATAAGTTCATTATGATTGAAATTAAAAGCGGTTTTATGTGATTTTCCGCGGTACAACTAACTCTGTATAGCGAGAGAAACTTTTTATTACGGCTTAATATATTACACAAAACTCATAAAACAAATTTCCATAAATTTATAATTTAAAGAATTCCGTATTATAATTAAAACGTAAAAGGCTGTTGGCTCTTTATTTAAAAGGGTATAATTTGAATACCACACGCATATTTAAAATCATTTTAAAATGCTAAATTACTCATGAGGAAAACAATTAATTTCATAAACTCTCAACCCTTTTCCAAATTATGTAGGAATGTGAAACCGACGGGCGTTTTTCTGCTAGTGGTTTTTAGCGGCGAGTTATAAACTAGGATCCGAACGGTATAACCGCAGCATCAAGTGTGCAGTGCAGTGGTGACGGCGACGGCGGTGTGAACACCACCCTTCTACTAGTAAACTGACGAAAATAGTCGCATAAATATGCAACTTCAGTCAACTACACCCGCGCAGTAATTTATGGTCATCTGGGTCGTTTATTTTACACCGACCGCTGAAACAATGGCTCTTTGAGATAATCCCGAATACCTCAAACGCGGTATGACCGGCTCGCGAGGCGTCCCATAAATTGTCCGTTATGTGGTAATTATACAAAACATTGTCTTTCAACAATGCGACCCTGCCAGCCGAGTGCGTTACCCTAGGCATTGCTCCACCCAGAAAACTGACCCTTTCTGCATTAAGTGAATTTCATTTACTTACACCGCTGATACATAATTTAGAACAATGGTCTCGTTTTTGCAACTTAACTGATTGCAGATGTTCAAGTTGATAGTTCGAAAATCGAAATCGTTCAACAGATGTAGTGTTAAATAAATAAATAATATTCTAGTGAGACAAAAGACGAGAATAACATTTAACTCCATTTCGACCGTGGAACGAAAGCCCGCATGTTTTATTTTTCATGTAGGTATATTTTATAAAATAAAATTAGATACAATTAATTGTTAGAATAAATTACGCCAGTGGTGGATCCAGGATTTTACCATGGGGGGGGGGAAGGGGTTTGGATAAAATAATCCGCCACTGAATTAAATAAGTTGTTAAGATTAATGGCTGTACTATCGAACCAAAGCCAAACTTGAAATAAATTTGAAAACATCCGTCCCATCGTCTTAATGATATTATTTATTATAGATATTGGAAAAACAAAGACCTTTGTAAGAACCACGTTGCTACAGCGTCCATAGTCCACACTCTCGACCCAAATAATAAAGGTACAACATGCCTGAAAATAATTTCTTTTCTATATCGGAAGAAACGCGCGGTACTAAGTGTAGGTACTATGAATTTAAAACGACACGGAATTATTAATGAATTTTTTATTGGTCTTCCTTGTTCCATCTTATGTGACGATATAAAATGGAATGTAGTACTTTTTCAAAAAGGATAGCAAAGTATAAGAGCATAATGAATTTTTAAACATGTTAATAGACGCCGGCCCATTTAATTTTAGTATTTTTATTATTCACTGTCCCAAGCTAGTTTTCAAATTGTTAAAACTAAATTTATCTTCTTGGTAATGGTAATCTAGAATTTCTAGATAATGAAATAATATGATTGCAAATCTGAATTTGAAATTAAACGGGTATAAATAATCCCATGTGCCATACACGTACGCATGCGTGTAGAACTTTACACATGCAGACTTTGTGGATGTCAACGTGGACCTCGAATCTCGGTGTCCATTTTGCATTTTGATGTGTTGGATAGTTGGGTGAAGAATATTTACCAAAATGGTAAGTTGTATTTAAAAAAAGATTATTTTCAATTTACGGTTATTATTAATGTTAAAATTTCTACAAAGTGGAAATTAAATTAATAAAAATAAACGGTAGGTATAAATGTCTAGAAATCACACATTTTGTCTAAAGTGGTCTAAAAAATCAGATTTTTTGCTAAAATGGTTTATTTAGACATTTACTAAAATCTAAAATAGGTGCACATTTCCCATTTTTCACGTGCATATTCATATTATCAGAGATTTATTATTTGAACGTTGTGAGTGTTTGGCATTATCGCCTATTTTTGCTAACATTTTCTAACATAAAAAAATTGACAGTTGTGAATCGTAATCTGCTTGTCTTGTACTCAAAATTGCGTGCATGCACATCATTAACCTTTAACTGGTGACCTGAAATTTTGGTACATACCTAAACGGTGACGACGAGTCTGGCAGAATCCTGGATTCAAAAAACCGTACAATATTTCAATCTAGGTTTCTTTTATTTATTACTATGGATTACTACATAGAATTTACCGAACCAAATTTTCGTAAATTATTAATCGTGTTATTTTTATTTTTTGCAGACTCATATGATGCTCATTCCATGTCCCAGTCAATTAAACATCGACGACGAACACATAAAAAAAGACCTGATTGAGATGTTTAAACTCTTTATTAACCCATAAGAGAATATCAATAAAAAATGTTAATGGATTGCAATCAAAAAACCATCCAAGATGCAGATGGTTAGTAGAGTTTAATAATCACATTACGCTAGAAGATCGGATGGTTGAAGATGGCGTAATTATTGATATACAAACATTTGTTGAAACAATCATAGAAAAAGGCAAACCTCGAAACGTTAAAGAATTTGAAGTTCTGTTCTGTAACCAGAAAAAGGGCAGAGTTACATTCATACTTGAATGTGAATGTGCCACGGCAAATTTTTTTGACGAAGTCATTGAGATGACCGCTACACTCGGCATAAATTAAATTGGGGTATTAGGAATTAATTTTAGTATTTTTATAATTTGTAAATTCCTGCCAAATAGTTAAATAAAGTTGTTGATCATGTAATATGTATAGATTATTATTATTATTCCTTATTCGTTTTCAGACTCTAACGGATTTTTATTAATTTCATCTAAAGCGTTTCTGTTTAGTAGCTGGAATATTAATTGTTATATACCTTTGTTTAGACTTAAGACTCTGTTAATTTTTAGCACAATGAAACCTTTGTAGGTAAGTATAGAAAGGCAAGTTTTTCTCAAGATAAAAAAATCAACAAAAGCCATAATTTCAGCAAAGTCTTATGAGTGAACAGAATCCAAGAATTCGTCACGTTTTTCACATTGTCACAGGGCCGGATTCAGTAGTTGTAGCGCCCTGTTCGGGATTTCTTGTGTCCCCCCCCTTCTTGTGGATTATGGCAATACAACTGGCAATTGCACGTGGGGATAGCATTTATCTTCAGATATCTTCTTTTCGACGCAAATTCTAAAAAAAAACATTTTCAAAATTTTCAAAAATTCGTATCATTGGATTACCTAAACACTTGTAAATAAAGTACGTAATGTAAAATTAATTAGTAATTTATTGAGACTTTACGTGCATGCTGCGGTTGAATTTTATCTTACCTGATAGTATATAATCACTTTTCTGAAGTGCAATGAGCACATTCTCATGTTCTTCTTCATTTTACTTATTTTTAAGTTTTTTTTTGCCAGGCCTTCAGCTTATTAACTTTGACAACATTTTCAAACACATTTTTTATAAACACAAAACGTTCATTTGGTCTCAGGAATGTATGAAAACGGAATTCAAAATCTATATTTGATTGACTGTCGCAACCATTTACCCAGCAATATGTTCTGCACTTTGTTGTACATTTTGCTGTTTTGCTTGGTCTGACAACATATTTGATCTACTTCTCATTTTTACCACCAGAGGTCATATCGACACATGTCAAATCCCAATTCCATTCACGTCATTATATCAGATTTTGATTTTATTGATAAACGGATATATTCTTCAGGTAAATAAATGAATTAATGGAAAAGTAGGTACTTTTTGGTTTTTGCATTCATTCCAACACTGTGAGCACCTCTTGATTTCCTCACATAAAGGACAAAACCATATACTTAAGTGATTTTTATTGTTTGTTTTTTTGCTTGTCTAAAATTTGGTGATTTTATTTTTTCTCTTTGACTTGATCTAATTACCATTTATAAGCACTATTTGTTTATTACAACTGCCTTCTGAGCTTTTCCTCATCGAGAAGACGATGCACCTGGTTGTGGATTTCGTTTTGGTCGAAGGTCGTAATGATATCTCCTGAAAAATATTCTTAAATTATCCCCTACACATTGGAAACTAAAAACGTTCTAATGAAAATCCATCTTATCCAATAATAAAAAATAACCTATTCATAATAATTGCAATGGCTCAATTTAGATAACATTCTTTCCTCTAGAAGGATAAATCTCAAATCTGATGTTCATTATCCCACAAACCTACGATTCAAATTAAATAAGTTGTTAAAAAAGATGATTAATGACTGTAGTATCGAACCAAAGCCAAACTTGAAATAAATTTCCAAACATCCGTCCTAATGATATTATTTATTACAGACATTGGAAAAACAAAGACCTTTGTAAGAACCACGTTGCTATAGCGTCCACACTCGCGACCCAAATAATATTTAATAAAGGTACAACATTAAGATGCGAAGCCTGATAGAAACCCAAGAAAAAAACATTAATTACTTTTCTATATCGGAAGAAGCGCGCGGTAAATTGGTGGGCCAAATATAATAATGAAAGGACAACACCAACACCAACACCAGACCAGACCTAAATTAAGATGTGAGAGCGCGCCTTCATGTTAACTTTAAAATTAATCATTTACTCTATTAGCAATCACTGTTGGAAAACAATTAATCTTCCAGTATTTTGATTGTGAGTATATAGATCGAAGAAGGAAGCAGAGCACGGCAACAAGGCAGGGACCAAAGCTGGTTGCGCAACTCCTGCGGCCGTCTCGCGTGGGACCGAATCCTAGCGCCATCTAGAACAGTTCGTATTCACATTCAGCCGGTTGCGGTTGTATTTTATTCTATCGGGCCGATTTGATTCGAGTAGGACGTGAGTTTCTGGACGAGAGTTGAAGCTCTTGTATTTTACGCTTGACCATCATGACTTTCCGTAGTTATTACAATTTAATTTCTAAATGATCACAAATGGGAATTTTTGAACTGTAGTTTGTAAAATAGAATTTGGTTTGTGATGTTAATACAACTTTTTAAAAAAAATTTTGATTTATAAAACATTTTAAAAACAGTTTAAACAGTAGTTTCTAACTATAGTCACTTCTAGTGGAGTAAAATTCTATTAAAGTCGATATTTTAAATACAAAACGTCTGTTGTAATTGTTAAAGTTAGGTAATAGAAAAACACGTGTTTTCAAATTTTTACTACTACTGTCTTTAAAATAACAGAGTGTGTGTACTAAATGTGCTTTTTAAGAATAACATTTCCTTAAGAAAAATCCACTAAAATAGGAACTTAAGCAGTAAATACACAGTATAAGAGGATGATAACATCTGCTAAGGATAATTAAAGGTAAATTGTTGTTTAATGTTTTTGGTACAATCCTGGAAAGATTTTACCTATTATTCTGAAATGATTTCCAACAACTTCGAAACTTCCTTTGTATTTTTATAATCCTGATGAAGTGGATGAATTTTATTTGGTGCACATCGCAGACATCATCCTAGTACCTACTTGGTAATGTAAATGATCCTGATTTATATCGAAAACCTTGAGGTCTCCATTTTAGCAATTTGTTACAAACAGTTTATTACAGATCGTTTATCAACCAATAGAAATGCATAATACAATAACAAATGATGTAGCAAAATAAGAAAATAAGATGGCGTGTGGTAAATAAGATAGTTTTAGTACGTTTTATAATTAATAGTTAATATAACTCATGATCTGTAAGGGAAGATATCGTGAAACGGTGTGGAATGTACTTTGTATAAGAGAATATTTAATTAATCCTGCTAGGAAAATTCTATATAGCGCGATCTGATAAAATATCTCCTGCAACTGAAACATAAGCTTTTACATAATTAGTTGGCGTTCCACAGAGATATATTTAAAAACATTTTTAAGCATAAGTTTAGATTTTGTCCTTTAACCTATTACACCGGACAATGTCGTTAATGCCCGCTTTGTTTCATTCGATACAAAATGATTAACTACTAAAGTGACTGCTACTCAGCTATATAATCTTATGAAGAATTTACTCTTCTTGTTGTGATATATAACGACAAATTTTTTTCAAAGGATCAAAGACTCAAATTACCGCTTCCTCGCATTGACTAATTAAAACCCAAAATACCTTCGCTAATAATTTTACCTAAAATTTGTTCCTTGTAAAAGTATTGAATTTCAGTCAACTCTGTAAACATAAACAATGAATAAGGTTTCAGCAAACTTCTATGGTGGGTGTCACAATTCTGTACAGAGAAGCACAGAAACTATATTAGTTATTATTAGTATTGCTTTGCTAGTGTGTGAAATGAAGTTTAGAAGTGGAGATTTAGGTACAGAAACATCACGAACTATTACAGTTTGTTAGAAAAGTTTGAGCGTTTACAAGTGGAAGATTTTATAGAGTTTTTTTAGAATGTTTTGCTTTCACGTAACTCAGCAAGTTGAACTATATTTTTTCTAAAATATCCCATATGAGGTTTAAAGAACAGTTAATGAAAATTGATGAGCTTAAAACTTCATCGTTCGGTCTAAATTAGTGACTTTAATGAACGTTGTACGAATCAAATTACAATTTTTTTTACAACTGCAGAAATAAAGTTGCTCAACAAAGAAACTTCAAAAATATATCTGTATGTAAACTATCATAGATTTTTTATAAAAATGTGATTCATGTAGATATTTGTCGAAGGTTGAATGTACAATACTTGAATTTTAAGTACCTATACGTAAAGCGCATGCGCATCAAAGAAATAGCTTCTACAAATTTTTTCTGTTATTTGTTTTTTTCTCTCGAAGGAAATACTTGAATTTTTCGAAGAATTTTAGGGCGTTAAGTTTGAAATGAATTAGTTTTTTTAACATTTAAAAGCAGTTTTGGTAATTTGAGGTTTATAATGTTTAATTTTTTGGAAAAATAATAGTACAGGACATTTAGATTAATTTGCAAATTGAATTCTCTACAAAATTACACTGATAACATTTTTCGCTAATTGCAATTGCTAATTGCACATTCCACGGTAACTCCTAAACAATTGCAATTAGCGAAAAAAGTTACCAGTACAATTTTGTAGAAAATTCAATTTGCAACCAAAATTGCATTGGAATATTTTCTTCTAAAATCGAAAATACGCGATTTATATGCGAAAAACTAAAACTACCCTTAAAAATAAGATAGCGGCTTTTCAGCACGGGATAGAATTGTGCAAAATGTGTTTCCCAGCTTGTATACTTATACACTGTCAAAATTCGCATGCAAAATTCATCTCGAAATAATTCCAATAAGAAAATTTCGCGATGATTTTTTTATAGATATATGTATTCATTTGCTTATGGAATCGAGCTCTATGAAAACATGTTCATCTTCCATGCGCTGCAGAAAGAGAAGTATTGGTCATACCAAAATCTTTATTTAAAAAAAAATATAAGTAATTGAAAGCTCTACACTTTTTATACGTACAATTTTTCAATTAGAGCAACGTAAAAAAGATATAACGAGTATAAAAAAATAATCCCCTATTTTTTATTACACATTGCACTGTAACTTGTAAACAAGTGCAATTAGCGAAAAAAGTCATCAGTGCAATTTTGTAGAGAATTGAATTTGAAACATTTTCTTGTAAAATCGAAAATACGCGATTTATGCGCGAAAAACTAAAACAATCCTTAAAAACAAGATGGCAGCGTTGCAAAATGTGTTTTCTGGTTCGTATACTTATACGCTTTCGAAAATCGGAGGCCAAATTCGTCTTGGAATTATTTCCCAGAACACCATGTACTGAAATCTAAATGCCCCGTACTATTTATAATGTTTAATTTTTTGGAAAAACGGCGTTTTTGTTCCTCTAAAGAAACAGTTCGAGTTTTTAAAAAAAATCGTAAGTAAGTATAGATGAAAGAAAAAAATTTTTGCAAAGGTTTTTAATAACATTTTAGAAAACCACAGTTTTGCATTCAGTTCCAATACTGAAAAACTGTAGTTTAGAAATCAGTCATGCTAACTTGCTTCTTCGTTTTAATTTTTTTTCAAAGCACTTGCAGTTTTAACAACTCATGTTATTAATTACAAACGAGATTTTTTTTATTTGACACATCGAACGAATAGATGCATAAACCAGCATTTTTTATTCAAATTAATCAATAACAGCAATTAGCAGATATGCATACAATATATCTATATACATGTGTATAATTCTGAATTCGAAATAGTTGCTAGTACATAATAATCCCCCTAAAACAATGCATTCCCATGGAGATTTGATTCGAACATTGGTCTACATGTATAGGGTATTTTACATAACTTTGTATTACCTTCCAATCATTATACCATACCACCACCGGTACAAACTATTGATGTTCGAGGTGCTTAGACCGGAATAATTTCAATACTATTCAAAATTATACCAACACTCTGCAACCAGCCAATACTAGTAGATAATAATTAACCGATGCATTATTTATCCTCGGAATTAATTCCTTGTTCTCTTCACGCGAATTGTCTGATTGCGAGATACAAACTTATGCATTTAGTTAATGCCTATGATTAAGATAAAGTAATTTTGTAAAAACGAAGGTCTTGTCTTGGAAACTAGGTAATTCTACTATACAGGATTTTTGCCTATAACTTTTCTATATTTCTAAAAAAACTTAATGAGCTGTGAAAATTATTATTATCTTCTCTACGTATTCTTAATTATATTAAGCACCTGGAACAATTGTTTATATTTAATTGTCCATAGGATTAAAGGCGACAAACACCCAGCTTTATTTATGCGGACATTTAAAATGGAAGAAAAATCCAGTAAAACGAACATAACTACGCAGTTTGTCTTTTGTGTTTTATTTTAAAAGTAGATACCCGAATTACATGGACAATTTGTTATCGGCTGGAAAGTTCTCCATAAGCTTTCGAGTCTCTGTCATGGTGTTAAGTCGAGCGCCAAAATTACGAGTGGGATATACACCTCGATGCGACGTACTAAGGTATCTAGAGAGAAAGGAGTAAGAGCATTTGGACCTTCGATGTTATCAAACTTATTTACAGGAGCAATCCTAGAAGAACCATTAAGCGAATTGCGTTTTTAGAGAATTTTGTATGTGAGTGGATGTGTGGATTTCAGGAAAATTTACAATAGTACAAAATAACACAGGTATGCAGGGTGTTATAAAAAGAAGCCTGTTATCAAACTATGCATATAATAAATTTCCTATCAATTACCACAAAATTCCTCAATTTCCAAAAAACATTTAAAAAATGCCTAAATTCTGAAAAAACTAATTTATTTCACACAAATGTAACCGTGAAGTCATGAACTTGTACATACTGTACAAAAAAGCTATTTACGAATTAATTTTGAGACATTTTGCGGCTAACGAATTTATGGTCTAGAAGGCGCAACTAAAAGTTTAAATTTCATCGCATCGTGCTGTACTAATCTCATCACCTGTGCTTGTCAGAAATAAATAATGTAGCAGCTTGACAGTTGGTGACTTTATTACTTGGTTAGTTACCTGTTAAAACAATAACTTCATATTTCAAGCAAAGTCCACGTCAAATTTCAGTCAAAAATAACAATTTTTTTTGTAAAATGCCTCCACCATTGAATAGCTGTTATTCATTACGTAGTGTTAAACAGTCCACGAAATACACATCCAATACCGATTACTACAACAGGCAGCCACCGTCCAAGCGACTGAGAAGCGCCGAGTACATTTCGAGTATACCAGACGAGATCCTCCTGTTCATCTTTTCATTTCTCGACAACGAGGAACTGTACTTGACCGTTCGTCTGGTGTGTAAAAAATGGCAAAATCTCGCCATGGCCCCCACCCTTTGGAAGAAGATAGAGGCGAGAAGTGAAGTACCAACGCAAACGTTGTGTAAGTGGATTCAATCGGCGTATTTACTGAAAGATTTAAGACTATCCGAACGAACAGACGTCAACGTTGTTACCGAAGAAGTGTATAAACATTCGAAAAATTTAGAGTCAATCAAGATCGAAAATTGCTGGGGTACGGCGAGGTCGAACGTATTGAGAAGTACCAACCTTTGTCGTATGCTGACCAGCTGCAAAAAATTGAACAATCTCTATTTCAGCGGAATAAAAATCATGTCTTGTAGGTTTTTCAAGCTACTGTCTAAACGTAAAGTTAACGGCAAGATAACGAAGAAATGCAGTTATTATGGACCTGTAAATCAAAAGCAAATGCAAGTTCTTGTGGAGTCTATTGTACGAGGTGATGTTTACGAGGCGGCTACACTTTTCACAGCCAGCAAGAAGAAAATTAATATTAATCAACTTTTCGATTTTAACAATCACATTGATGTACCAGTCACTATTGAACACATTTGGGAGGATATTGTTAACAATAATAATATCGACGATGTTGTGGAAATGGATATTGATGATTAAATTGTAATTGTTTTGATGAATTGCCTATTTGTACTGATGTAGTAGATAGTATTGGTTCTAAAATATGTCTTTTTTTGAAATTTCGTTCAACTTTCCATGACAGTATCTGTAAGTAAAAAATAAAATTTGTGATTATCTGAATTTGTTTGTTAATAACGTGCAGAGAACGCGCGTCAAAATAGACGGATGATGCGATGAAAAATAACTACTAGCAGATGTAACTGACGAGGAAATTATGAAAAAGGGATTTAATTTGTGCTCAAAGCGGAATCAAATAAATTGGAGTCTTATGCTGGGCCTTCTCACTCAATACAGGGTGTCCCAGTTTATATCGTCAGGATTTCACCAGTCGATAGTTTAGCAAAAATTAAAGGTCGTTTGTCTAATAAACTATGGTCGAATGTTGCTTCCTTTTTGATGTACAGGGCATTAAAGAAAATAAATTATTTTAAATAATTTGCTATAAATCAATAACAAAAAAAGTAAGCCTTCTGAAATTTTGCATAGGTTTTTTTTTGTATTATCTTATTAATAGTGGTTGCAATTATTTTATTTAGAACACAGAGGCGTGCGTACGGGTTTCTTCGAAAACATTTTATTGAATAAAACGTACGCCACTGGTTTTTTTGCAGCACCAATATGCAGAGAGGATTTTCCATTCAATTTAGAAACTTTTTCGTATCTTATAATTTTTTGATAACTTAGCTCAAAATAACCTAATAGTACAGTAAATAAGGGAGAAAAAAAGGCTTCAAATAGACTTTTTTTACCCTACAGCCAATTTTTGTAGAATCTTCTAGAGGGTCACCCTGAAAGTTTAAAACTGAGTTTGTGTATTCGTAGACCCCGCCCTTCCTTCACCAGCCCTCAATAAAGGGTTGGATTTTTTTGTTTATTGAATAACTTTTTTTCTATTAAATTTTCGAAAAAAAGAGTCAGTACAAAGTTGTAATGAAAAATATTTCCTACAACTTTTTTTGATATTGTCGATATTTAAAAAGTTATTAAACAAATAAGTTGAAAATTTTGGGGAAAGAGTAGTAAGTAGTAGTAGTAGTAAGTAGTACCTAACTAGAGAAAAATTTCCCTAAAATTTGCAACTTATTTGTTGAATATATTTTTAAATATTGACAATATAAAAGAATATTAAAAGGAAAGTTGTAGGAAATATTTTTCTCTACAACTTTGTACTGATGCTTTTTTCGGAAATCTAATAGGGAAGAACCTCTTTAATAAATAAGAAAAAAAAAAGTTAAGTTATCAAGAAATTGTAAGATACAAAAAAGTTTCTAAATTAAATGGAAAATACTCTCTGCATATTGATGTAAAAAAAAACCAGTGGTGTACGTTTTATTCAATAAAATGTTTTTGAAGAAACCCGTACGCACGTCTCTGTGTTCTAAATAAAATAATTGCAACCACTATTAATAAGAGAATACAAAAAAAGAGATCTATGCAAAATTTCAGAAGACTAACTTTTTTGTTATTGATTTATAGCAAATTATTTAAAATAATTTATTTTCTTCTAGATCAAAAAGGAAGCAACATTCGACCATAGTTTATTAGACAAACCACCTTTAATTTTCGCTAAACTATCGACTGGTGAAATCTTGATGATATAAACTGGGACACCCTATATAATTCTAAACGCTAATAAAATAAAAACTACTTATTTTTAGAAACAGTTCTGCATTACACTGATAACACTTCCCATAAAGTAATAATTATTAGCTTTGTGCGTTGAATTAGTGGCCCAATTAACTAAACTTACATTTCCATAATAAACGAAATTATGAGAGGTGTTACGGCAATGAAAAATATTGTTACGGTAATCTTCGCGACATATCGTTCTGGTATTATCGGTGAGATTAATGCCTAGAACATTAATTAGTCAGATTAGCTGATTAGTTGGGTGTTGGGTGCGCCACATTAGTAGAGTAATCCGGTTAAGGTATCGTGCATGTGCTCTAGGCGAACCGTTGTCGTCAAGCGGCATGGACCTGGCGACCGATAAGTGGATTACATATCGTTAATTTTACACTAATTCACCCCTACAGTCATATCTGTTATTTTAACTTCATTTAGTTCCAAATGTGGTTTACCTGATTCGGATATTATTTTGTCGACTGTGGGTTTTTTGCTACCAAAATAGGAAGCCACCCTCATTATAAATAAATATATTATTATTCATCATCAATAGCAATTAATAATAAATATTGCTAGAGGATAGATTGATAACATTTAAAATTTCAACAACCTGCACTGTTGTTATGATACAAGTAAGTGGAGCTTACCGTTCGTTTACTGGTTGTCATGACAACAGGGCAACTACAGCGATAAAACCATACCACCTAATATAAGTAAAGATTATACACAAATTTTCATTATTTTATTAATGGTTTTGAAATTTTTCTAAAATAGACTGCATTCTCGACTACTAAAAGGATGCTTACCGACCTTGGTGAGTCATATATTAACTAATAGTTAATTTTCTTGGTTGTAATTACTACTTTTAAATATCTATCAGGCTTTCGCGGTTAACCATAAAACAATTATTAAAAAAGGACCATTAGCATTACTTATTTATTTATGTGCATCAGGTCTGTTATTAATGCAAATGGTGTAGCATTAGTGAAACGTTAATAGTATATGAGCAGGAATCCAAACAATTTAATTAATATATCTGTAATGTAGCCAAATAGAATGCTTTTATATTAAATTTTCGAATGTTGTAATACACATTTGGAAGATATAATTAGAAATATTACTATTTGTAATGAATTGTTACGTTTACATAAATTTAACGTTAATTAGAATGAACTAAACTATTCATGAAGTTATGTAGAACAATATTTTTCTACAAGAAAGTCATTTAACCTGTTGGTTGAACACTATACTAGAATCATTGTATGAATTGGAATAATTTCCAAACCCATGCTTAAGTACCTACTTGTTACATACTTATAATTTTGCAGTGTGTATAATTTCCGTTAAAAAAAGCGTAGAACCGGATATATGAAACTGTGTGGAACAGAACAGCTTTAATTTTCCTTCCCTAAAAAAACTAGCACATTTATTATGGGAAATGTACCGTAAATAATATTGACAAACTTTGTCTGATTCATTTTAAAAATCGTGGTATGATGGTGGGGATTTTTTCTAAAGAATTTAGTTAAAAGATGCAAATGAGATGGTAGGAAGCTTAAATAGAATTAAGTTCTGAATACGCTTTAGACATTAGATTTTCTTGATAACCCAAATTTGTTTTCCTTGCTATTATTTAACGAATAATGTCATTTGCATATTTTTTCTAATAATACATAGTTTCCACTTATTTATCCTGTTACAAGTTGGCAAGTGGCCTGCCTCATACATGTTATTTTTTGCAAAAGTGTTTAGTAAACCTAAACATTGCACTTTACAAAGTGTAACACCCCATAAAATATGCAAACTGCAAACAAACTTAGGTAAACCAAGTCTATGCACACCACTAAACTGATTGCAAACTTTCAGCAATAAGTAAAACCGAGTCCGGCAGTGACTGTAAGCTCCTCAAATAAACTACATAAACATTTGCCTAAAGATAAAGGCTACTTTTAATAGATTATGTAGAGCTCGGAGGAAAATATGTATACACTTTCCATTCGAAAATTGCAGGTAAACATCTTTGATGTATAAAATACCAATTTGTAGCAACTAAATGGAAAGTTTGTTATCAGAAAAGCGTAATCAAGAAGAACCTCTTTTCAAGGAAACTACCAATGTTATTATATGTTATGTAAAGCAAACTTGCAGATGATGGAACACTTTGATATGGAAATCTGACGTAAAGGTTCTTTGCTTGATGTGGAAAAAACTGAATAATATGGAAAACATCCGAAAAAGTACAATTTATTTCATACAAACATAAAAGTAACAAGACCATTAAAACTGAATAATTTTGCGTGTGTCGCAGACTTACCTTAAGTAACACCTCAAACATAACTCACGATATTAACTGATTTTAATACTATTTTATGGAACGATATGTTTAACGTTTAACCCTTTCATAAAGCCGGCAGTGATATTAAACCTGTCTGGGCATAAAGTAAATTAAATAAATATTATTCTCATACAAAGTAACCACCGCTTTTATAGTTGCAGAGTTAAACAAACATTTTAATTTAAATTGGTGTAATACTTAAAGTTAAGAATATCTACATACTATCAAAACGAATTAACCGGTTTAATTAAAAACTTACCGCGTCGTTGGTATATATGATGAAAGAATGTTAAATTGGGGAAATTTTTAAAAAATGGCTAGGATATGAAATTATGTCCAGATATTTACAGGAAAACTGGGAAAATAAATTAAGATCAAGAATTTTCTTTAGCTTTCTCAAGCTGGCCATCGTTGCTATGGCAACTGCGCCATATGTGGACTTCTTTGCTTACAGGTGAATAAACAGAGCATTAGAGCTATTTATTCCGATTTTATACCACGAAATCCTTTGAATTTTTTTATGATTCTGCCCGATCCTTCAAACCCAGGCAACATGGACGACAACTATAGCGTGTATAGTTGGCAAGTAATTAATATTAGTACAAGGGCAGCAGGGGTTGCATATAAAGGGACTTATAATGAAGATGGTGCGTGCTTTTAGAATGGAAAGGCGGAGTCATCAAGGGTTTGTGATGCAGTTGCACGAATAATAAACGGTCATTTCGTCTATTGTTTAAATTTTTATGCCATTTTTCTTTGTTGTGTTACAAGGGCCACCCTGGTAATACACTGTGTACATAAATCTTTTCATTTGTGAATGTACAAAACGGTGGAATGTAAAAATACAAGATAATACGAACATATTCCAATTAGTGAATTAATATCGAATCGAATGGAATGATTTTATTTATCTTATGGATACTGTAACAAATAGAGCATATCTCTTTTGTGATCTATTTGGCAATTTTCGAACTTAAATTGATTTCATATATCACGATTTCAATTTCCTGTGTATTTGTGTGTTTTGTACAAACTGAAAACTTTACGAAACAATTTTAAACTTGCTTTTTCACTAAACTACCTCCGGAGTTCACATACTCGTAATTATAAACATACCCTACAGCGCGTAATTTTTTCTATTAGCTATAACTTATTTTAACATTTTAAATCGTGAGTCCCAATTTGATTGAAACGTAATTGCGTAAATTTGTAACGAAATCTTCCTAAAATGTAGGTATAATTTTATCCCTATCATGGCAGTTTTAATATTGCGGAATTAATTGAAAATTGCAGACATTCAAGTATTATTAAAAGTAAATTAAAAACTACAGTAATATCATGCGTTCGTTATAACGGAAAAATTACAGGGGAAGAAAATTAATAAATGATTGCTTTTACAATCTCTACTTCCACTAAAAGCGTTAAACGTTTTAGTTCGAATGAGATTTGCATAAAATTAGAATAGCTTTTAAACAGAGTTTTCCTGCTATTTGCTTACAAAAAAACTCAATTGTCAGTTTAATTAAACGAAATTCTTTTGGATGAAGTTAATAATAATTTTATAAAAATACAAATTGGCAATCTAGCTTCGCATAAATTGATATAATAATTTTTTAAAAATTATTTCGCGTCTTAAGACGTCAAAATACACAAAAAAATCAATCAACTAAATATAGTACAAGGCGTTACCTGCATGCACGTGTCCAAGTGTTTCTTTTGAATAAAAACCCCCCGTGGCCATCCAAAAATATCCTTTTTCATTTGCATGTAGTTAAGAAATAAATTGAAAATCTCCCACTTGGACGACCTGCAATAATTTTGGTTTATTGAATATTTCCACTGAAATATGATTTTGCCATTCAGCCGTAATTTATGAACTGTTCTGCATGCAAGTTAATTTGTTTTGCCCAAACACTTAAATGTTTGATATTTTTTTGTAACTAAAATGTGTTAATACGTTAAAATGATTGAATAAAAGTGTTAATTACACATCAATCACATCTGGGTTTTCAAAGACTGTAGAGTGTGATTTGGATTTACATGTCAAATGCAGTATCAGGCCAAATTTACATGTTGAGCTAGACAATCGATTCGAATACGCGTGGTGAATCAAATAAATTTGTAAATTTATGATATTTTTCACAATACAACACAGCAAACGAACAAACTAACAAGCATATTTATGAAATAGTTTGTTTGGTACAGGGATAAATAAACAACACATAATTTAGAATTCAAAGAGAAACCAACTAAATTCATATACAATTTAAACTTTGACGGGAGGGAAATTTTAAAACTTATAGTAATATAATTAATTATTTCGCAGTTATAATTGCACTTTCAGTACTTCTTGAATATTTAATAAAATAACGACTGCAGAATAATTATTCCTTCTCAACTTTCCAGCAGCTGCACGTTTATAAGAGGAAATGGAAACTAATTATTTGCAGGAGTACTATTGAAAAAATTGCACCAATCTCCTGCCTGACTGCACTAAAATGGCTGCTGTGCTCTTCAAATCTGCAATGAGTATCCCGTTTGCAACAGCAATAAAACACTACAGATACATAAAAACATACTATGAGTACATGCAAAACGTTAGCGATTTAGTGCATACAAAAAATTGTTGGTAGTTTTGGAATCCCGAAATTATTGGATAAAATTTATGTGTGTAGCTGAATCGCTGTGGATGTCGGATATTAACAATATTAAGTGCAGGGTCCGTGCCTTAAAATAGGAAATCTGAATATCCCTTTGTATTTATTACATAATTTATGTGAATTCTGTAGGTACTAATACGAGCCCTAACAACTAAATGTTCGGACAAAAGTAAATTTTATTGTCTTTTTTCCATACGCGCAAAAGTTATCTAAATTAACTAATAATAATATTGATGATTTTTCATTTAGTTACATAAAAACGTAAATTTCGTAAAAATCCGCTAGGCGGTTCCAAAACTGTGGCACTTTAACCCAGCAGGATGGGAAAATTGCAAAAACAAAGAATTATTATTTTCAAAACGTTGGATCTAGTAGTCGGATTTTGATGAAACTTACTTTATTGCAAAGCTGGATGTTGGTTTTTTTTACAAAAATGTTATACAAGTTTTTATTTGGTGATTTTAGGCATTTATCGGAGCTTCAAAGTTGCACTTTTAAAAATTATACAATTTTCTAGTAACTGTTTTAAAAATCACAGTTTTGAAACCACTGGTTGGATTTTTGTTAAAAAACCTTTAAATCAAAGCTCAATAATCGTACTATATTGAAAAAATCCTGAAATGTTAATATGATTTTTTTTTACATTTTTTTCGAGTTCCACAGTTCACTTTTCAAAAAACGTATTTTTTGAGGGTGCTACCTACATTTAAATAATCACAGTTTTGGAACCGCTGGTTCGATTTTGGTAAAATTTACTTTATTACATAGCTGGATGTTGGTTTTATATACAAAAAAATCCCCAAGTCTATTTGGTGATTTCAGGCAATTCTCGTAGCTTTAAAATTGCACTTGAAAAATGTGACGTAATTTTCTAACGACTGTTTTTAAAAAATCACAGTTTTGGAACTCGGTGAAAACGACATAAAGGTGCTTTCATGGCCCAGTCCGGACTTAAATGTCATTAAAACTTTTTGGCATAAAATTAAACGTATTCTACGCAATAATCCACCAAGAACCATTGGGGACTCAAAGACAAAAATAGAAGAAATTTGGGACAATTTCACGCCAGAATTTTATCAAAATTTGATAACTACAATACCTATTAGAATACAGGCCGCTATTAGAGCAAAATGAGACGTAACCTCTTATTAATGGTCCTAAATTAAAAATTATCCCAACATTTAGTTGCAAATTCATTTTGTAAAGTTTGCTAATTTTTAAGGTTAACATATTGTTAAATCAAATAAATCATTTTCTTCCATGCATAATATTGTTATAAAGGCTTTATCTTATTGTATTGTTAGGTGTTTACTAATTATATGTGTAAAATTTCCAGTTTTCCTTTCATACTTCAAAAATTTACTTTTGTCCGAACATTTAGTTGTTAGGACTCGTAATTACGCCCTTTTCAGACAATTTTTTAAACCAGTATTGAGGTAAGCCAGTTTTGCTTCATGGCGCTTAATCCCAACAGATTAGTATGTTCTATAAAGGAACAAACACTTAAGAACATGGGGATATGAGTATGAAGACAGTTGCCGAGGCATATGCAATTTGAATCCCGCACTAAGTCAATGTATTAGTTCAGCTCGCAATTCAATTCAGTGCTGGATAATGCGAGATGAAGTACCAGAGGATCACAGATCAAAACACGATAGTGGGTACATAGTTTATCTGAGACCGCAACAGGCATCTGCAATCCAATTAGGTTTTACACATCGCATACCTCGAAATTGATGATGAGAAGTAAAGGGAATGTTTCATTTGGCATCATGCGGTTATTCCCGATCACTTTGTTCCTATTCAGTTTATTGAAATAGTTTGTTTGAGGTTTCTACAATAACGACAACTAAACCGTACCCTCACTCTGCTGCAGCCACTCTTGTTCGAGTTTTAGAATCCCAAACTGTTTGTGATGTAGGAAACTGTTTTCATTTAACAATGGAAATTGGAAACAATTCCATATTTGATATCGTTGGTGATAAGCGAACTTTCAAACTGCTCTTGTTTAAATGCTTTAAAACCTCTATTCAATGTGCTATTCAATAAGTTTGGCACTCGTGTAATATTTTGTTAAATGAACTCCACAGCATCAGTTGACCTAGATGCCATCCAGAAGTTGTATTTTCAAATCATTTAACTACATCAGTTTCCGGTGAGTATCTACAGCGCCAAAATAAAAGTATGTAGGTAGATTGTGTATTTAAAAAATACAAAACATGAGCTTGGTAATGTTTCTGACATAATATGCTTGATGTGTAATTTTCATTAATTTTTCTTATTACAACGGCGAAATTAATTACAGATGAGCATCAGTGAAATCCTTTGAAATATGTGCCCATGTGGTAATTACACTTTTTTTTTAATTTGGCCCTGCTTCCAATTTTTAATCACAGACGTTAACCAAACAATTTACTTGGTTTTTAATGTTACAAAACAAACGGAATCATAAATAACACCACACGCTGCGTTAAAATTATTATTTCGTGATTTATAGTAAACTTCACAGTGGTCGAATTGTCCACTGCAATGAATGTTTCGCTAGGGATTTTTAGTTACTGCTTTAACATGGCCTTTTTTCTCTCTGTTCTAACAAAACAAAAACAAATGGAACGAGAAATGAAAAATTCCCGACGCATTGTGTACTGTTTATCGCTATTGTCATTTACTGTAGCTCTAAACAAATAAAGTTTGGAAAAAATCCGGATAAACTGAATTTTGTTCATTTGAGGAATGGATTAAATTATCTACTATACATGCATGGTTAATTCAGCGTACAACAGGCATATCATGTATTTTGTTGTGTTTCAATAGCAGGAAAATTGTAAAAAATTTGTTGCATGCATTTTTCTTCATAAGCTTAAATATTAAAAAAAGTGCTTATGCTACTTTTGTGCATAGTTATAGGGGATTTTCGAAATTGTGATACTGAAATTTTATCGTTTGCTTAATTTTATGATTAGGTATAAGTACTCCGGGTCTTTGTGGAAAATACTATAGTTTTTTGACATAGTCAGGGGGCGGGGACAGGGATTCTTATTCAATACAAAAGACAATATAGCGATTCTAACAGCAAATATTAGAAAAAAAATTCCTGCAAAATTTTTTTGTAGATGATAAATTTTATTCTAAATCACAAACTTCTTTCATCAAATTCAAAACGATGATTTTTTTAAAGCAGTCGTTTGAAAATTGTTATTTTATAGATGGGCTTTGAAACCACAAAAAAAAGATTTTTACTTTCTTATACGAAGTAATAAGAAAGTATAGTAATCCTAATTTTTTTCGACTTCGAGATTTTGATGGATTTACACGTTTTGAGAGCCCCTGAATCCATTCACTGACCATTTTCGCCATGATATCTGTCTGTGTGTCTGTCGGTCCACGATAACTCAAAAACGGCTTATCGAATTTGATTCAAATTTCATATTTAAGAGTTTGAACAAATTTGTGGGTACCACATTAAATGTTTTTCATATAGCACCAACACAAGTGGTACTTACCTGAAGACATTTTTAGATTTTTTAGGAATATCTTGAAATTAAACAATTTACAAGAATTTTTATTCTTTAACATTGATTTAGAAATGAATTTTGAACAAATTTTGTTTGAACTTTTTTTTGAAATTCCGTCAAAAAAATTTCAAAAAAACTATTTCATAGTGTGCGTGATCGTTGAATCCGACAGTCTAGGTAGACTAGTGTCACATAGAGGCTTGGCTGGCAAACGGAAGGTCCCGGGTTCGAATCCCAGAAGGACCATTATTTTTTTTTGTATTTTACTGGATTCTATGGTACCTAAAACAACAATAATGAATAAATAAATGTGATTTTATACCGAGAGCTTTTTTTAAGTGAGTAATAGGTCAAAAATCTAAAATAAAACACATTTTTGCATGTTGCAATAAGTGCGACAGAGACTATCTGAAAATTGCTCGAAACCCTCAAAATTTTTACAAGAAATTTAACTTAATTTCTTTAGGAAAAGTCAAACTTGTGGTACTATCCGTATAAGAAAGTCTTGTGTTGGACACATCAGATATTTAATTTCAACATTTCGATTTTGAAATATAGCTAAATTAGATAGGATAGAGATTAGGATACAGATTCAGTGTTTGGTAAAAGTTTGCTCTAATTTCTTTCGTATCTATCTTCAATTTACTAACATTTCAATAAATACCATGAGGATGGAACACTTTTCGATGATCCCGTAGACAGGATTTAATTACAGAAAACAATAGACCCGGGTTTATAGTATTTGACAAGTGTGAAAATTAAATCAGGTTTAAACAAATGAACTATCACGGCGACTGCACAAGAATAGTTGATCTGTCATTAACAGAGTTGTTTAGTTCAGGTCTAATCAACCGACACGATGATGGTTTAGTTGATGAACACCACCACCAACAGTAGCAGACCCTTTGTGATGCAACCGTTCAAATGTCACATTACGGATATTAAATTTCAACGTGTTTCTCTCGTTTCTACAACGCAACGGTTCGATCTTTCCGTTTCTGATTGTATCAATGACGCCTGATGCTGAATATGTTCTAACTATGCACTCAGATATTTTACATTTGCGAGAATTTTGTATTTATATTTCAATATATGAGGCTGGTAATTGATTATGTGGTTACACGGCAGCCCTGTAACAGAGTTTTATTAAATTTCAGTGCAAACGTGGATATAATAACGATTTAAATTGATATCGATGAGGCAACGAACACACTGACAAATATGCTGCGAGGCGAAATTAAATCACATTTGTAATATTTCTTCCATTATTCATTCATGGGAGTAAACAAAAATAATCCATTACCATATAATTTAGAAAGTTTTAATTAGGTTTTAAAATAATTTTAGCCACCTAACTAATAAATAAATATCTTCATAAATAATCCTATAATTACCACGAAATTTGATTTGCATTTAAACAATCGGAATTCTTTAAACTTACAAGAACGAAATTAACATAAAAAACGTATTTGTTTTACCAATTGCTATTCACCATATTCTTTTTATTTTTTCTGCCCAACTGTAGCGCTCACCGGAGTGCCGCCCTAACAAGTTTTTTGTTTTTCGTTATTCGCCAAGATAACGAATAATTTTGACATCAAGTTTCGCAAAATTACTGTGCTGTTAGCAAGCTTTGTCTTTACGTCTCGTTTTTATTCATTTTTTTGTAAACCGGTGTGTGTGTACGCCTGCGGCTTATCTCGACTGTTTTTTTTTTATTTAACCAGGAAATAATAACTCCTCTACGCGTTATACTCGAACGAGGTTTATTTAATCCAAAAATACAGCTCAGCTCGAGGTTACAAAATTAAATTCTTTTATTTTTTATGATGGCAAGCGAGACGACAACGCCGTAAAAATGACATAAGATATACCGGCAAATTGACAGTAAATTAAAGTGTGTTAAAGGGTGCGTTTTGTAGTCCCCAGGTTAATACACGCAGTATTAGATTAACAAAAGTTTGGTTTCGTAAATCTGTCATGAAGTTTACACTAAATTTGTTGTCTTAAATTGATCCCAGAGCAGCTAGTCTAGTTTTCGGAGGTTTGGTATCTTGTAAGAAAATTTCTTGGATAAATATATTGCTTTTAATTAAAACGGAACACCTATTTTGGTGATTGATTATACATAAATTTTCACAAAAGATGTTATACCTATATATTATTATTACGAGAGGTGCAGGTCGCCCACTATTATCAGCGGAGCCCATAAATGACAGAATTTAGATTGATGACCTCGATAACCCCTTTTAACTTGTGCCATAACTTTCGACAAAATCGACTTTAGGTCCAGTTTTTCACTCCATAGTTAACCTTAACTATAATTTAATTTTCTTAGATACCATTATTAAGACAATAACAACCAAGAAAAGCTGGCTCTTGATTATTCTGTTAAAATGCATTTGTAGAACTAAAAGTTGCCTTAATCATAGAAAAACTTTCTTTATTGTAGAAAATAATTGGCTTAGTTGTCTTTGTGGTTCATTTTTAAAAGAATGCTAGTCCTTCACTGAAATTTTGACTCTTTTTACTGACTGAATCTTCTTCTGAAGTTTTATGGCTGGTGGACTTTTTATCCTGAATCAGAGTTTCAGTTACAGTCAGCATAACAAATCACTTAAAATGTTTACCATCTTTAATATGTTACTGCAGAATTCAAGATCTTTACAGTTAAGAAATTCTCTTATTCCACAGCGTCCTTGTTTGTGAAGTTCTTATTCTGTAGATAATTTTTTAGGCCTACATTTCGAACAATAAGAAATGAACTAGACTTTAAAGATATCCTGGATAATCGGAGATATCATTCCGAAATAAGCTAACTGAATTTAGGGCCTTCCTTATCTTCATATTATTGGTATAAGAAACTAAAATATCTGATGTGCCCAACACATGACTTTCTTATACGGATAGTACCACAATTACTTTTCCTAAAGAAATTAAGTTAAATTTCTTGTAAAAATCGTGTTTCAATTTTGAGCGTTTCCAGGAATATTCAAATAAATTTCGGAAGTCTCTCTCGCACTTATTGCAATACGCATAAATCTGTCCTTGTCCCACTCATTATAACCGAATTTTACGACAAAAACCAATGTTTTATTTTTTTTGAAATTTTTTTGACAGAATTTCAAAAAAAAGTTCAAACAAAATTTGTTCAAAATTCAATTCTAAATCAATGTTAAAGAATAAAAAAATCTCATAAATTGTTTATTTTTCAAGATATTCCTAAAAAACCTAAAAATGTCTTCAGGTAACTGTCACTTGTTTTTGTGCTAGATGAAAAACATTGAATGTGGCACCCACAAATTTGTTCAAACTCTTAAATATGAAATTTGAATCAAATCCGAGAAGTCGTTTTTGAGTTATGGTGGATACAGACAGACAGACAGACAGACACACAGACAGACAGACATCATGGCGAAAATGGTCAAAATGGATTCAGGGGCCCTCAAAACGTGTAAATCCATCAAAATCTCGAAGTCGAAAAAAATCACGATTACTATACTTCCTTATACTACGTATAAGAAAGTAAAAACACACATTTTTGTACAGCTTGCAATCATCCATATTCATATTTGTTTCCATATTTTTCTATAGAAATTTCAATAATATTTTATGGAAAAGCATATCGGATAGATAAATAAAGCAAACTTTGCATGTTTACCTTTCTTAAACTATGCGAGTAAACATGATAGTTTTTAATGTAAATAAATTGCTTTGTGCATGTGGGTGAATAGAATGTAATGTACCTTTGTTTCCACATAATGCAATAATAATGATGTGTGCAGGACGATGTGATTATATTTAGTTTCATTATACACTTTGTCTTCGCTCTAGTTTATATGTTTCTTTACAAAACAGTTTTCTTTTTCATTTCCTTTTTATCACTTTACAATTACATTATTTTTCAATTATGATCCAAGAGTTGATAACTTGCGTAGTTTTTTACAGGAAAATGAAAAAGAATAAACATTAAAATACGAGAACAATATAATTTGTACAAATGTTTTTTTCTGCACAGCGTAATTAATCTGTACTAAAGATCTTTCTAAAAAGAAAAATTACAGTGTCGGTGATATAAAAATACACCGCCTTATTTTTCTTTCATTACAGAATAAGATTTGCTCGAGCAAAATTAAATTATTTCCTTTGCCTCGCTTCATCAAAGAGAATAATGTATTTTTGTTCGAAGATATTTAAGAATCACAAACTCTCCATTTAATTTCTTGAATTAAATCATTACCATTTATAACGCAGTTTCTTTGGAACTAATTTTATTTGACCACACTAGGTAATTTAATTTTTCACAGAAAAAACACGCATGTTTAAGATTCAGTTTGTTTAAATTATTTTTTGGTTCCTTTGATTAAACCAAAGTTGCTGCAAAGAGAAACAGAGATAGAAAATGAAGCAATCCACATTAATTAAATTTTAATTAATTCTAAAACGTAAAACATTCAGAATTAATTCCTCTGTTCTATTTCTATCTAACTACAACCCACCAAGAGAATCTACATACCCTCTTTAAATTAGTTTTGTATGTCATTGCCAGCATGAATAGCTTCAAATCTAATATTGTGAATTCTATACGAAATTTATTTTGTTCAATCGCGTGTCTTTTTCCTGGGTAATTTTTTTAATTCAACTCAGGCGAAACTTGCGCACTTTATGTGGAAGGTTTAAATGTGGATTTACCCTTTAAAATATCGTTGGCATAAGGAGGGTATAGATAAGCTGCGTTATGTTCAGTGGAGATTTGTTCTACATGTTTGGTGTATCCATTAGTATAATAGAAAGTGTTTAAGTTTGCGCATAATTTCTTGGCAAACTACAGAGTTGCTAAACAAGGTGCTTCGGAAAGTTTTCGAATGCTGGGCATAAGCCAGAAACGCAGATTGTTGTGACGAATCGAATCATATTCAATAGATAATGCCTATAAACTTTACTAAACATATCGATGTAATGTTAAGTTCTCGAGATATCGTTAAGACAATAGAATTAAACTAACTTGCGGAAGTTTTAAGCTTTAATTATTTGTGATAATTTTCTAGTTTCTTTCTAAAATATTTTATTGATGATATTTCTATCTGACCCAAAGTGCTTTCTGAAAGTGTAAGTGAATTGATCATGAGCTCTTCACTAACTACTATCCTTCTTTATATTCTGAAGCCTACATCCACCTGTTAAAATTAATTCTTTTTCCCTTTCGACAACTTACTTTTTTATTTGTTCCTCTTTGTTTCCACAAAACTTTTATACACGAATCAGCACTTCTATTAAACCGCATATACTGAACAAAGTCGAGTTAAAGTTTTTCCGCGTTTCGTTCTATATCCTAAGAATACCTTCATAAGTGGGTGAGTGGGTCTAACATTAATGATGCAAAAATCCTAAAGTTACTGTCTTGTTTTGATCTTGATCTGAGTTTTGTTTTAAGTTCAGAATTTTGAACTGTTGCATTTTAAGTTTCCAGTTTTTATACTATCATAGAAAAATCGATTCGTAGATGTCTTCATAAAAAGAACAATTAAGTTGACTTACTGCTTTTATTCTTCTTTAAGTATTGTCTTATTGTAATGTGGAATTTTATTTATCTAAATTTCTAAAATTGCCCTTGGAACTTATTTGTATTTTTATTCTACATTATCCATTTCGATATTAGTTTTGAAACACAAAAGCAGATATGCATTCTAGATGAGCACTATCAATTTAACTCCATACAATTATTAAACTTGAGATATTTTAATTGAAATCTCATGAGAATCTGTCTAGATGAAATTCAGAAACAATACTACAAAGTCAATGCGACCTACTTGAAGTTTCGCCTCCACAAAGAATCAAAAGCATGCTCCTCTCTCTATTCCACTCTACACATACACATCCTATCTATCTTCCTACCTGCTTGGGAAACATTGCGAGACATTTTATTCTACAGAGACAATATATATTCCGAAAAACGGGGAAATGCAAAATTATGTTAGCCACAACTTCATTATAGGAAAGTTGCAATGTGGCCAAAGTAGCGGAGCGTCTGGCAAGTTTTCGTTCACGTAAGAGGCGTAAACTTGGATTCTGATAACTTTAAATAAATGTAACAAATAGGGCAGCACGTCTGTATGGTAATAGGGCACGTCGACCGTAGGAGCAATGTTGCTATTACACTGCCGACTCGCGAGGTAGGTAATTAGCAAAGGAGAGATTGATGTTATTGCGCTTCGCCACCGCTCTTGTTCTTAATTAACTCAGTCCTGCCGTGTTGTCTGTCCAACTTAAAGTTATTCATTTCTTCCAGCTTTCATAAATGTATCTAAGCTTCTTCTTTAAGCTCACTGCTACAAATAATAATTATGAACAACGCTTCGAGCATGTTTACTTAATTATGTAAGGTTAATATCACAGGTATAATAAAGATTTTTTTCTGTTTTATTCCGCTAGCCTCTCTTTTATTTCTTTTATGCAATTTGTTTTATTCTAACGCATTAGCAAACGAATTTGTGTTTGCTACATTTTTATATTCCAGCAAAAGTTTTTGATATTTATAAAATTTAGATACGGAGGCTGTAATTAAATTATCCACACGAACAAAATAATTGTACGATTTCTTTTTTTTTTTGTATAAAATAAGTTATTTCAGCAGAACAGTCCAGTCAAATTTTTAATTAGTAAATATGTATATTTGGTAAAATATTGCGGGTTTTGTACAGGTCATCAAGATTCCAGTTTATATTAAAATTACCTATTAGATAAATAAATATGCAATTTATTCGCAATTTAAATATTTTATAAATCGGTAATTTTAAGTAAATATTTAATCTAATTTTGATTGAATATAAACAACTGTTTTTGTAATTAATAATAACCATCAGGTATTTATTATTAGATAAACATTGCTAATTTAACATTTAAAAATTGCAGATTTATTTGTTTCTATAATTTTTACTAACATCGGGATGAATTAAAAATTTATAGTGCATGTGGATTTTTTTCAAGAATTTGAAACAATAGTTCAAAAAATTGTGAGTTAATAAAATGTTCCATTACGAAATTTGAAAAAATTGAAATGAAGCAAATTTTCTTGATAACAACTTAATAAAAACAAAAATTAAAATAATCTGAAGTGGTTCTAAAACTAATAGTTTTTGGACAGTCTACACAATTAGGTATAGGTTAGATTAATTTATAGGCTACTCCATACCTTGACCTATGAATCCAAATATTTAATTTAATGTCGTCACCCCATTCTGTAAGTCTTCCTACGTTTCCTACGCTCTGTTTCTCGAGGTCTCCATTTTGTTAGTATTAAAACCCAAAGTTTTTATTCAAGTTCTGTTATATGACGAGATTTCCTTGCTCTTTGACAGACTCATAACTTTTAGGCCCTTAGAGAGCCAGATTTTCAATCGTCAACGAGAGGAAGAGAGATAAACGTGACGCACATGTCTACTTAAAATAATCCCGATAGCTGTTAGAAAACTTTAATAGTAGTTTATGCATCAACAAGGTAGGAATTAAGAGATTCTGACGAGTGTGAAAATTGCGCCAGAGCGAAGCGAGGGCAGAATCAATTCCTACCGTGTAGCATACTCTATTTTTTCTCATACCTGTACGAAAATGGCTACTTCTTTTGCGTGAAACGCGCGAACAAATTAAAACAGCATAACACTGACATTTTGCTTGACACTGTGCGGTGAGCAAATCACCATAAACAAACACAAATAACTCCCGCATATCAGTAAGGGAATGGCTACCCAAGTGAGAAATGTTATCCCCACTCCTTATTTTCCGCGACTACCCTAAAAAGGCGACTTTGTACCCACATTTCATGCAAATAAAGTGGCCATTTTCGTGTAGGTATGGGAAAAAATTATTTCTGATTCGACTTATTTAACAAAATAGTACAGAAAGTCACTGGATTTATTGTAGACATAAATAAAATCTGTGTCTTGGTTTTTTATAAACGATTCTACAGGAAATCTACATTTTTAACTGGAATATATGTCAGTTTTCATCAATAAATTAAAATAGCAAACAGACTGTTAATCTGGCCTAACTTTTTCGGACAGAATCGTACATATAGAAACGCTCTGCATTTAGTCATATGGTCACATTTGCCTTAATATTCACGTCTATACCTGAATCATCTCTATTTCGTCTCTATGTCTCTTTCGTCCTCTTCTTTTTAGTCATGATTACACATCAGATTACTTGGCTTATCTCGTCCCATCTTTGCAATTATGATTTGCATTTCTGCCATCAAGGATTTCCGAAAGTAACTGAACGCCCGGTGGCCTACTTATTAAAGATCCATCCTCGAATTCCGTTTCATTGAGTGCAAGGGAAAATTGTAAGCTAACGTAATCCATGGTGAGATAGTCAGTGATGACTTACTGTGGTTTAGAATAGCCATCCAAAATTCATAGTGAAGTGACAAAATAACCAAGGAAATTTAGACTTATTTAGAAAAAATTCTAAATAATAAATATCTTTCAAATTTTTTGAGAGGGATTATTGAAATTCTTACCCCATAATTGAAATTTGTTTTTTAATAATAATTCAAGAACATATTTTTTGTGATTTCTAGACAGAAAAACTAATTATGTTGAAAAATTGTACCTAGTAGTTAGACGTTACACATTTTCATACAAAAATTTATAGATTCATAAATTTACTTGTAATGTTTCCATCATTTATGTCTAATTAAAGATAAATAATTCCCACTCCAACATCATTACCCTCATTGGCACTTCATTAGATTAACTCAGCGTTTATTTTAATTATCTTCTTAAAAATTCACGATAATTTGACTTAACGTTGAGATAATTATTCTAACCAAGCATGTCTTGAGGTTCCGCAATAAACGCTGCCATAAACATGACTATAAAGTAAGTAGCGGTATGACCGTAAAGTAGGCACAAATAAGGAATATGCGTTTTCAAGCCAACCATAAGGTCACATGAAGTTTATTACTGAGTTCGCGGTATGCTCTCGACTCTCATCCGATAATAATCAAGTTATCTGCATGTGATAGAATAATGTGTGTTGGGTGACAACATGGCAAAGAAGTGCATTGAAGACATGTTAATTGGGGGATAAATATGCAGGGTTTTTTAGAATGGTTGTAAAATTTCCTTTTGGAGCTCTATGAAGTGAAACGTTATATTGTCATAAAAGCTGAGTTATACATAATAATATACAAGAATTGCCAAATTTATGAAATATTTTTCTTCACCAGTCTCATATCTTTTACTTTAAAGATATTTAATTTTAAATAAAAATGAACTGTAAGTATATTTTTACTATTATTAAAATACGCGCCGACGCGACGGTTCATATTATTAAATATGAAATATTTTTAACAGCAAAAACAAAATACCTCTCTAATCTCCCACAGGATATTACAGCGCTGAATAAAGACATGAAACTAAACCCTGAGAAAATAACTGTTATAATTATTATTCATGCAACAATAAAAGCATTTCAATCATAAATTTCAATACAAGACATGTGTATACGTGTGGTGCTAATAAATATGTAAAATATATTTTATAACCGTAGCTGGACGCACCTTTATGTGCTCACAAAAGCTGCCTGATAAATATGTAAAACGATGTATCGCTTACATCTTTCCTGTAAACTAATATGAATTAATTTCGAACATAAATTAGCGCAAAACATTTCGCGATTTACAAGCAGTTTTGTTGTCATATTCATTACTATTGTTATTGAAACACATTTGCTGGAGAATTTATTACTTTGCTGGGTTTGCAAATACAAACAAATTTATTTCCTTTAATTCATGCACATCTAAATCGTGTGTTTGATAACATTAATACAAATACACAGTTAATTAAATTCTAACAAACTCTGTAGGGTTTATAAAGTTGGTATACCTATACACATATATAAAATTTTTGTGGAATTTATAACAAACAAAATATTTGTTATTTCAAAAGTCCGAACATATAATCATGTATTTTATAGACCGTAAACTTTGTAGATGTACCCCTTTTTGAGATATTAGACACGTGAAGGCAGCTGCCATCCATTTCAGTTACGAGCTTTCTCCCACTGTTGCAAAACTAATAAAACAGACTGGCTTTGTTATTATATCTAAACTACAAACTATTGACAGTAATGGATGTTTTATTTTTGTCCCTGGTGTGGGTAGAGGAGGATATAATCTAACTATGTTAGCAAAGTTACTAGATTTGTGTTATTAGGCATTTACACTCAGGGACGAGTCATGATAATTTAAGGTCCCTCCCCAATAAACTGAATCAATATTTTTTCATAAATTATTTTATGTAGTCACTTTTTTGAAAACATAACAAAAAGTCCTGATTTATCCATTGCAAGGAAATAAGAACCGCCAAGGAAATTTCTCAAGATGCTACAATTAGAAATCTTCTTTCTAAATTCGAGTTCTGTACAGGGTGTCCCATTTTCGTCACTTTTAGTTATTATCAGAGATAGAGTGTTGCGGTTTTCACCTTCCTTTCCTATTTTTTTACGAAACGAAAGATTCCGGGGTCAAATTTGTCATGGCTCTCTTAGTTTTTAATCTATAGAGTGATTCTCAAAATCTTTGTTTTTTGACACCCTTCGTATTTCCGTTATGCGTCTACTTATCAAAAAGGTGAAAACTGATCTTGATAGAGTTTTTTACCTAGAATTCAGTGGCGTAGGCAGTTTTTGTGTAAAAGGTTTAGTTTTTGAGATATTGCCCAAACTTATGTTTTTATAAATGGGACACCCATTTTTTATATTGATTAACCAAAATTTGGGCTTTCTAAAAGTATATAATATTTAATATTTATTTTGAAAAACAAGCTCAAAATTCGATATTTTTAATAATTTACTTTATTTATAACAGTAGGCCATGGCTAGTTTATTAGAAACAAATGCAAAATTTGTCAGATTTCCATTATTGATGAAATATTTTTGTTACGTAGGAGTTTTTATTTTACTTTTAATTTTTTATTACAATTGGCCATTTACGATAATTATGAGAAGTATTATATTGTTGGTATGTTTTATACAATGCATTAAAATTATCTTTTGAAGTGTTTAGCTTTAGAATAATTACGCATTGTGAAAATTTTGCATTTGTTTCTAAAAAATTAGCCATGGCCTACTGTTATAAATAAAGAAAACTATTAAAAATATCGAATTTTGAGCTTGTTTTTCAAAATAAATACTAAGTATTATATATTTTTGGAAAGCCCAAGTTTTGCTTAATCAATATAAAAGATAATATATAGGGTGTCCCATTAAAAAAAAACATAAGTTTGGGCAATATCTCTAAAACTAAACCCTTTACACAAAAACTGCCTACGCCACTGAATTCTACGTAAAAAACTCCATCAAGATCAGTTGTCACCTTTTTGATAAGTAAACGCATAACGAAAATATGAGGGATCTCTAAAAGACAAAGATTTTCGGAATCACTCTGTAGATTAAAAACTAAGAGAGCCATGACAAATTTGACCCCGGAATCTTTCGTTTCGTAAAAAAGTAGGAAAGGAATGTGAAAACCGCAACACTCTGTCTTTAATAATAACGCTGTACAGGGATACATAAATTGTTTGACCCCTGAAAAACTGCTAACATTAATACCTGAAATTCATGACCCAATCGACTGTATACTTTTTGCTTTGATTATATTCCGTTGATTCATTAGAGTCTTCCTAATGCTATTATAAGTACTTGAGCACAAAGTTGGTTCCTCGCGAAATAAATTCCACCGTAAAATCACAATACTGATTTGCAAGCGCAGAAACTGTATAACTAAGCCATTTTTTTCCGAATTACTAAACCCGTAATTTTAAAAGCGCAGTAGAAAGCGCGAGTTGAAAAAAAGAAAAAGTTCCTTTAAAAGCAATTCGTACGTTAAAATATGTTAATATTCTTATTGTAAGTAGTGTACTTCCAAAATAACCTACCAAGTTTCCAATGGTATGTAAATTATTTTCTTTAGCAGCACAGTAAATACTAAAAGTTTTTGTATAAATTAGAAATGTAAATTGGTACTTAAAACTACTTCAATTAAAAATAAGTATTTACCTATTAAACGGAATTTCACAAACAACTCAAATAAATTCTCGCAGTATATTCTAATTTATTGATACATTTTTGTTCTACAACACCGAACACGTAATTTTGTTTAAAACGGAAACTTTCCAAGTGGAAAATATTTTTCAGCGCGTAGATATTTATTTTGTTGTTTACCGTCGTTCATCAGTGGGACACTCAAGAACTTTTTATTTATATAGACGAAGGAAGACCTCTAAACTAATTCCATTATACATATACGAGCTGCAGAGTTTTCTTATCCATTGTGATACCTTACCTGGAAAATCAATTACAGATAAGGCGGGGAAATGTCCCAATTGATGGATAGCTGATGACCTGAGCGGAATTATCCCCCTGATGTCTGAACTAGGCCATGTTCAGTGTTCAGAACAGAACTAGCAATTTAATTTCTGCTAGTGGGCCACGATATTCAATTTAGCCCGAATCATATTATATTACTACTGTCCCATGTAAAGTAAATCAATTCCGGGTACACAAGGATGGGAAAAATGGGCTTAAAATGATATTATGTAAGATTGAGTTTGGGGTTGTGTGGTGATGGAGAAATATTTTTCGTCTTTTAAGAAAACAATTTTTAAATGGCAATTTCATTATTTTGAACCTTGTCAACCTCAACGTCGTATAATAAAATCCCAGCAATATTTTATTTATTGCATTCTTTAACTCTTACCAATCAGTCTGTAAGACAACAAAATAATTTCATTCCATCCCGATCTCTTTCCAATAATGAAATAATAATTATGTGCATACAGATGACAACCCCAAACAAATGTAAATTAGTTTAAATTAGAACGCGAACAATTTGAAATTCGGATGTTGTGTTAGAAAGCAAACTATAGTGAAGAACCGTACAATAGTAAGCCGATTAAATTAGTTGAAGAGTATGCGCTATCGGGTATTCGGTTCTATTGAAATCGAGTGCGCTTCTGGTACTGATCTGTTATGTCAGCGTCTTCTTGGGCTGGCTTTAATCCTTAGCGGCAAGGGATTTTACTTCGGCTCATGTTGACAACACACAAAAGAGGTTGTTGGGAAATTATCCTTCTTTATATATAAATCTGTACTTGGCGTAGAGTCCAGATATAAGATCATCGTATTCCATTCTTAGTATCATTCTGCTAACAAATTATTAATTAGCATGATGAAGTTAGTTAGATTTACGCACAAGCCTCTCTTTTGTACATTCGCCAAGTTTGATTCAATATTCTGGAAATCTAATTTTCGCTGATTTAACTAACGTTCTAGTTCCAATCTCCAGCAAAATTGTCTATTTTAAATAACAATTTAAATTGTACAAGGGTAAAGTCTGGATGCGGCAGATTTTCAGATGGAGAAACGTTACTTTGAGAGATAGCTGTTACAGTTACTTCAATATTAATTCACAAAGCCGCATTCAAAGGAGTCTTTGACAACACCTTATCAATAGAGCAATAATTGCCTTCATAATCCAACATGAACTAGACTCGGCTTTGACATAAACTAAGATCGCTATTTCTCTAATTGTATTGATACAGTTTAATTGTATTAAACGTCGCTTTATTTCATCAAAATTATCTGATACATTAATTTTTCCTTTGGAAGCTTCATACATATAACTACATACAGCATCCAATATATCAAAGTAGGGAACTTGGAAATGATATAAAATCTAAACATAAAGTTCCCTGTGAGTTATACATTTTCTAATCCCCAATTTTAGGTGATAAAGTAAAGTTTAAATTTGGTTTCGTTCCAGTAACATATCTCCAGTTATTAATTTCGGAGTATTAAAGAGGCAAGTTTGAAACTTCGGTCATTCTGAATGTATAGGTCTTTATCTACATGGTACACGTAGAATTGTAGGGACCGGTACTTTATATAAGTTTCAGATACTAAGATGAAAGATGAGCTAACCTAAGTGTGGATGGACTCTTATCTTCGTCTGCTATGAAATTTGTCGAGTCAGCTTCAAGGGCGTCATTTACAAGGCAGGATATATTAGATGAATATCCACTTAGCCCTAGACTTCCATTAGAGACGTGCCCATTAGTCTTTATTATAACAATATCCCGAATCGACGTAAAATGATTAATATACGGAAAATTGACAAAAATATGAGACAATTTAATCCAGTTCCAGTTCAACTTGTGTAAATTACTTTCAGTATTTTACACCTTCAATAATAAAAATCGAAATAGAATTCGTGCATTTAATGACAGTTTGAAATAAGGTTTCCTCGGTACCTATACTATTACAAATATTAGAGAATTGCAATCGTTTGAGTTACTGATTCGGCGACGGTTTAGCGGTGCATTTCCGGTGATGTGGAACAATCTTAAGTGCACTTGGGTTCAGCTGAATTTTAGATCAATGTGAAAATGCAATTTTCTTTTATTGTATACAGGAATAAAATATTTGTAAAATATATTGTATTTATGTAATTTCTTTTTATATAAATTGTAGCAATCAAATTGAAGTGGAGGTATTTGTAGAGAAACGAAAAATATTTCATTAAAATAATTGAGTTGCTTGCAAAATTTGATTGGCTGAAATAGTTTGTTTTAAATATGAAAAACCCTTAATATTCTTTGTTTTGTTACAGGTAAACAGACGTCCAAAGCAAATTGTCGAAGCGTAAGTTATAAAGTTAGTGGACAATGTTTCTAAATTACTCCGCTTTTTTTGGTTTAAATTTTCCTTGAAATTATAATGAAACTCCACGCAAAAGCCCCACACAAATTCATTAAATATAAAAGACCACGATGAGGTTGTTCCCAAAAGTAAAAAATCTTGTTAAAAATGCGTTTTAACAAATTATTCAACGCATAAATTATTTCTTCTTCATCGACACTTCAGCAATAGGTATCTTGGGGCACATTTAACGCGAGCGAAGCCTTCTTCATTCTTTATGTATTATCTAAAACTTCCTCGTCAACACTGTACAATGTTATATAAGTTTCCTTTTTGATCCCAACTTTAGTTAAGTTTATTTTAAGCTCGGATTTATTTTTCATTATATTCATATCTTTTATGGGACCATGAAATTTGGTTTTGTTGCCATTTTGGTTTTAAAACCCATAGTAAAATCCGTTAACAATATCGCTGCTTAAAGTTATATTATTTTGAATGCTACGAAATGAAATAACTTTTAATTAAAACGTTATTTGATACTTGGAGTAATTGCGAATAAAGTGAGGTGGAAATTTGTTTAGAATTATTTCTGTGTAATACAATATATAATTTTTGTTTAAAAGCTCAGTTTTTCCTTTGTTGTTACCGGTTGTAAAATATAAGATCCTGGAATTATTGCAGTTGTCTTTTATAATTTAACAAATAAACCCACGAGGATTACTCGTTGCAGTATTTGAGTAGAATTTTAATATTATAATCAAAGAGGTTCTATGTCACAAAGCTCCTTTGACTTTAATTGATATTAGAGCTTATTATATTTTCTGTAAAAGAGAAATCGTATCACGAAGAAAGTAATTATATTAGTCTTGTAACCTGATAAGATCTCTTACATAGTTTAATGTAATTAGGAACGACAGGCCCCCATCATCATAAGATTCAGTAATGAGTTAATGAAGTACTTACACTAACAAATTTGCTTTCACTCTAGCTAGAATGATTGAGGCTCGTGGTGGAACCTTTAGGGACGCGTACTGATAGACTACTTAACTCCACTTCCAATAACCTAAAACTCAATTCCCCTTAGTGAATACCTCTGATTCCTACAGACATGCACCTTACTCACCCTTGTGTCGATAACTGCTAGGGTCGATGCTTCTATCAAGTGCTAGCACAGCGCCCATAAACTTTGATTTACCTCAAGTGGAGGCAGCGATATTCATTTTAACATAAAACTAATTTTACTGCCCTACAAAATTATTATCTCGCCTCGATATGACTAATTTTGTTAAAAGTATCGTAAAATGTTATCGCTACTTTCCACTTATTTAATAGAACGCAGAAAGAAGTAAATGAAAGATTATCTTCAGTAATCCGTCATTTCTTTTTCGTCGATTTATCATTAAATTTACATTACTGAAAACTAATTAAATTCAAATAATTATCTGCGGAAGTTAACAGTTTCTTTCCCGTTGAAAGGCGCTCGAAGAAAAACTCATGTGTTAGAAATTTAATCCGTCTACTTTAAAATATTTTTTAAAATGTAATTTAAAACTCATGTCAAAATATAACTTTCTCCCTTGTATTTTATTCTCGCTTCGATGTGGCAGATATCAAAGCAAAAAGAACTGTAATATAACCATCGTCATTTTCATATTCTATTTTCATGGAAAAAACTCAATTTGGGAAACTTCGTTTGTACTTTCGGTTGGGTATAAGAGAATGTTTCTGGATAACATGTACATAGCTTGGAAAACTTCTGTGACACAAAGGTGTCATATATCACAGAAAAGAGAAATCGATTTTTCGTGTGTTACTTAAAGTTAAATGTACTTTTAAAATGATGCTTCAACATTACTTTTCCGCAGCAACTTCACCAAATATATTGCACCACAAAAATATATTTTACAACTCCACTGTCACTATTTCATATGAACATTGTACTCGATTTGATATTACATAAATCATGCATTTTTTCCATTTCTTTTATATAGTCGAATTGAAAAGGTAAAAATTTGATGAGCTTGATAATCCGGAAAGACGAAAAGCAAACTAACAAAAACACTCCAAAGTAAAAGAACAAACAAAAATCACATATCCTATTCAAGATTTAAAAATCGATGGGAATTGTCTACAGAAAATTTAAGATTCAAAGTAGGCGTAAAACGAAAATGCGGTTGAAAGAACATCGGGATTTTAAATAAGAGGAGAGAACAGTGGGTATAGAAAAGAAATAAAATATTTAAAATGATTGGAGTATTCTTTAGGAGAAGGCAATCAGAAACTGTCTGGTGGATGTGTTTATTTCCAAGAGTTAAATTATGTGCTTTGTATCATTATGTTCTATTCTGAATTTAAAATACAAATTAGTTTTTCAGTTGATTGTAAGCCATTTGGAATCGGTGATATTTACTTAAATATTTCGAACTTTTTTCTAAGGAGATTTACTGAAGCAGTAGATAATCGCCCCTCTACCTAATATTAAAAATCGTGAGAATGCGAAATCCTAAACAAAACTAACCTAGCTAATGTAGTGAAAATTTTTTTTATTAATATACCAAAATTAGAGAATTTTGAATTTTTATCATAAATTTGTTCCTAAACAAAGTACCCCCAAAAATCGCGTTTTTTAATTTCTCCTATTAATTTCAAGGACAATTAAAATTAAAACTAGACTGATTGAGATAGATTTCGATGCGTTCTATTCAAATTTCCAAACTTCATTGCGATATCTCTAAGCGTTTTCAAGATATGACGTTTTGAAACGAAAAAAAGTTGAAAATAAATATTTTTTCAAAGTGCTATAATTTCTGAACTAGACTAGTTATTGGTGAACTGTTTTCACATTTATTATCACCTCTCAACTGTCTTTTATAATTGTTATTACTTTACCAAATTTAAACCATTTTGAATTTTTATCATAAAATTGTTCCTACCCAAAGTACCCCCAAAAATCGCGTTTTTCAATTTCTCCTACTAAATTCAAGGACAATTAAAATTAACACTCGACTGATTTAGATATATTTCAATGCGTTCTATTCAAATGTCCATGCTTCATTCCGATAGCTCTACGCATTTTCAAGATATGACGTTTTGAATAAAAAAAAAAGTTAAAAATTGACATTTTTTCAAAGTGCTATAACTTTGGAACTAGACTAGTTATTGGTGAACTGTTTTCACATTTATTATCACCTCTCAATTATTTTTCATAATTGTTATTACTATACCAAATTTAAACCAATTTGAATTTTTATCATAAAATAGTTCCTACCCAAAGTACCCCCAAAAATCGCGTTTTTTTATTTCTTCTGTCAATCTCAAGGATAATTAAAATTAAAACTATATTGATTCAGAGAGATTTCGATGCGTTCTATCCAAATTTTCAAACTTCGTTAAGATATCTCTACGCATTTTCAAGATATGACGTTTTGAATCGAAAAAAAAGTTGAAATTGACATTTTTTCAAAGTGCTATAACTTTTGAACTAAACTAATTCTTGATGAACTGCTTTCACATTTATTATCACCTCTCAACTGTCTTTTATAATTGTCATTACTATACAAAATTTAAAGCATTTTGATTTTTTATCATAAAATTGTTCCTACCCAAAGTACCCCCAAAAATCGCGTTTTTTAATTTCTCCTATTAATTTCAAAGACAATTAAAATTAAAATTAGACTGATTGAGATAGATTTCGATGCGTTCTATTCAAATTTCCAAACTTCATTCCGATAGCTCTACGCATTTTCAAGATATGACGTTTTGAATCGAAAAAAAAGTTGAAAATTGACATTTTTTCAAAGTGCTATAACTTTGGAACTAGACTAGTTATTGGTGAACTGTTTTCACATTTGTTATCACCTCTCAACTGTCTTTTATAATTGTTATTACTATACCAAATTTAAAGCATTTTGAATTTTTATCATAAAATAGTTCCTATCCAAAGTACCCCCAAAAATCGCGTTTTTTTATTTCTTCTGTCAATCTCAAGGATAATTAAAATTAAAACTATATTGATTCAGAGAGATTTCGATGCGTTCTATCCAAATTTCCAAACTTCGTTAAGATATCTCTACGCATTTTCAAGATATGACGTTTTGAATCGAAAAAAAAGTTGAAATTGACATTTTTTCAAAGTGCTATAACTTTGGAACTAGACTAGTTATTGGTGAACTGTTTTCACATTTGTTATCACCTCTCAACTGTCTTTTATAATTGTTATTACTATACCAAATTTAAAGCATTTTGAATTTTTATCATAAAATAGTTCCTATCCAAAGTACCCCCAAAAATCGCGTTTTTTTATTTCTTCTGTCAATCTCAAGGATAATTAAAATTAAAACTATATTGATTCAGAGAGATTTCGATGCGTTCTATCCAAATTTCCAAACTTCGTTAAGATATCTCTACGCATTTTCAAGATATGACGTTTTGAATCGGAAAAAAAGTTGAAATTGACATTTTTTCAAAGTGCTGTAACTTTGGAACTAGACTAGTTATTGGTGAACTGTTTTCACATTTGTTATCACCTCTTAACTGTTTTTCATAATTATTATTACTATACCAAATTTTAAGCATTTTGGATTTTTATCATAAAATATGTAGTTCGTACCCAAAGTACCTCTATTTTGGAATGTGGGCGTGACTTATTATATTTTTGTAGATATTTGGAAATAGGTTATGTACAAAAATAATTTCAATTTTAGTTAAAAATTTTGTATATTTTTTACTAGGACGATGAACATTTTTTCTAATATTTTACAAAATTCATTTTCCCTTGTTGTTATTTTGTGATTTATGTATAAGAGACAGAGAGTGAAACGTTCGTTCAAGTAAAATTCAGAATTACATTTCGTTTGTATAAGAAAGTCATCAGAACTGTCTATAAAAATATCCCACAAAAAAGTTCCATAATTTTCTATACACAAAATTTTAAACCTTTCCGATTACTTCTCTTCCCTGGTACAAAATATCCAGCTTCAACTTAGCTAACTAGAAATGTGTTAGATGCTAGCGGCTACATATTCCCTCCTTAATGTTAATGCATAAAGTGTATTGAAATGCCTCGCTTATTCCTAATACAACCATTGAGGAAATTAGATTTGCCCCAATTTCAATTGATCTTACATTTAGCAAATTGATATGTCTTCGAAGCAATTTAACAGAATTTAGCTGCCTTAGTTTGTGCTAAATGCTGTGTATTGATATATCATTAGAGATTTAATAATTAATTCACAATTGATAAATATCGAAGTGCTACAGATAATTTATGGCACATTGAGTGACTCCTACATGGTACACAATGTTCATATCATGTTATTATGTCATTATAAAGGGTTTTAATTAACTGAGCGAATTAATTAGATCACCTTTTAGAAGAACACTTCACTCCTTTTTAATAGAATTGTCTCAATATATGCAAATGTATTCCGAAATGAGGTGGGTATCTTCTTTTAATTACTAATTAGCTGGTAAAGTTTAACGGTACCAATAAACTTTAAAATGTTAGTTGAGCTTAAGAATCGAATTTAAACTTACAGATATGATAATGTGTTAATTTAAATTCCCCTTTATACATAATTTGTGTCTTGTGAAGACCATAAATAAAAAGTGTCTTGTTATGTTTTCCTGCTTAAGTGTTAATTATTCTGTTTAATTTAACTATTAATTTGCAGCTTTCAAGAAAGTTTACAATTTATACCAAGTTTTTATCTTTTATTGTAATTTATGCATTCAACGCGCTTATGATTTAAATGTACATACATCCGTTTAGTATTAGCATAATTTTAATAACAGTTTTTGCGTCTTTGAATTTGATAAACTATGTCTGGTTTATGAGACAGGTAGATGTAAGGGTTAGCAAAAGGAATTTCGTCAATTTGCCATGTAAATTACTGAAAACATTCTTGTATCTAAAGTGTCATAATCCGGGACGCAGTTGACAAATACCACTGCATAGGGACAAGTTCCGGGGTCTAATGGTTAAGCCCTTAAACAATCGTAGTTGTTTGACTTTGGGATACCACTCACCAAGGCTTTCAGATTTTCGTCCGCAGAATCCTATTTCGCTGACGCATAAAGAATTTCCACAAAAATTACATAAAACACAAATGTGGATGTGTATGGCTAGAAAAGGCTTGGAATATCTCTTGACTTTATTGTTTTGAATTTTTTTATCCCTTTATTAGACAGAAAAAATGTTGGTGGATAACAAGAAAAACAAAGTTGGTTTTATATTTTTCTGGAAGCAGTACATGTATATGTGTATGCGGTTGGATATCAGAAAGTGCTGACACATTCACTAAATACGTTTTCATTAAACCTCTTCCACCCTTATCTGGTTTTAATTTGATTGAATGCAGCATCACTTCTGTTGGGTTTAAGGAAAAAGGTAATGAACAAAAAATAAAACAAAAAGTATCAACAAAGTAAATTGGGATTTATTAATCAAGATCCTTCCAATTGACAGTATTAGAAGGAAAGGAGTTTTTTATAGTTCCTTCCCCAATCCAAATCGCTTCAGGAGAATTCAACAGTACGATCAATATCACCAACAGCTGTTCCGGATTATGTATAGAATACAAACTTGAATTTTACATTTGAGGTATAGACAATCTGGAAAAAGTTTCGTTGGTTAATGTTTTTACTACAAAAAATTTAATGGTATATCGTGATTTTCCTCAACCAACCTCTAGAAATTTATTGAATTTTTCTCAAGATTTAACTCAAGCAGAGCCACAGGAAATTAGGTACGTTTTCAGTTGTAACATTTAATGTAAACTTTAGTTTAACCTGAAATGATCTAATTTTTTATTAATTGCCTAAATTGACATTCCGATAATATGACGAAAGTAGAAAGTTAAGGGCTGGGTAAAATATGGTTCTACAAGACATTGAGAGGGTAAAGGTCAATTTTCATGCAAATCCCCTCTGTCACGACCTCCATTTGTCCCAGAGATAGGTTTATGCGGCCGCTCTCTAAGAGTTTTGTCTTATTTTACGCCCCGTCGACTGCAGCATCTCTTTTGGAGTGCATATTAATCAATACTGATGAAGACCAAGGAATAAAGTGACATTTTGAGGTCGTTTTATATTATGATTTATTATATGTTCTCTCTAACTCCTCACTTTATATTATTCTTTTAATATTTTCTACCAGTCTCTTTATTCTGTCATTCGTTTTATTTAATATAATATATAATAACTCAGGCCAATTTTTCCATCATCCAAAGGCAATTTTATGTGTCTGATTTTGTTTGATATAAAATATATTACGTTATTTGAAAAACAATTATTTTGCGTTTTGTTTATTCAAAGGGTTGCAAGTAAAAAGTACACAAACCATGCGTTGGGTACCGTGTAATTTATATTTTTACGTAACATTTGTATTGTGTAGTCGTCAATTTATTTCGGTATGCAACACAAACATTGTTTAACAAAATAAAGGCTTTATGTAGGAATACTCTTTGATTTTAAATTCCTAGTTTCACATACTATAAGGTCTATACAACGAAATTGGACAGTGCAACGTCATTGCTCTGTTTGATGTTAGTTAAAATTCAATTTAACAAAAATAGTTATTCGTTATTATTATTGGGCGCTTGTAAATAAATATAAACATCAGAAATTTGCAGCTTCTCAGGTTTAAAAAAAAAAACTTGGACCATTAATATTTTTTGTTCGCTTAGAACTATCACGAAATTTTTGCTTCAATTAGATTTATTTGTTATGCGGTTTTATACGAAATACAGAACAGGGTGCAGATAGAAGTTTATTCCAATGTTAATTCCTATTTGTCGACTTTTCGCACCTTGGCGCGCTCGTTTACCAGGGGAAAACCTTTGTCACATTAAATATAATTGACAGAACGACGATGTGGGGGAGTGCATGAAGGGGCGCCGTTTTGTCTCGTATTCAGACTAGGTTATTGTGACGGGTGTGACATGAGGGCTGTTCGCACCTCACCGGCCACTTAAAGCTTTACACACTCTCCATGCGGGTTTTGTATTATACACACATACACACACAGTTCCCCCCAACAATTCTCCATTACAAGTTTGTTCCTTGGTCTCTCAATTCTCTGGTCCTACTTACAATTAATGACATGTTTTAATCAACAACACTCGACGCATTTGCCAAAGCCAATAATGCATAATTAAGTAACGGTCAGCGCGAACGTTGGATTGTACTTTGGATGTTTAATTAAATTTACATGAGGGGTAAAAGGTTTTAACCAGAATTGAACAGGAAATAATCTGGGCGTTTGAAAAATTTCTTATGTGCCATTTGTAAACTAATTATCTTATCCACTATTATTTTCAACAAACATTTGCGCCACACTAATTATTACCGTCTACAGAGACAGAGGAATGGGGGGGGGGAGAAAATAATCCTACCATATGTCATATTTATATTATGCTATACTGAAAGTAACAGTAATTTAAAGCCTCACCCGTTTCTTGAATATTTAATCGAAGATTATCAGTTCATTAATTCTAAAAATGAGGATTGGTTTAATTTCGAAAATGGTCCCCAGTTTGCCATTGTAATTATTACGGATTATCCGACATTAAGTTGGAAGCTAGCAAAATTTATTTCGTAGTAATTAATAAGGCAAATCGTTTAAAGCAAATATTTTGGTATAATATTAAACGGCGCAGACGACAATGTTTTGAATGCATAATAAGGTCAGGATGGTCAGGTTTCTGTATTGGACCTAGCAGGGTTGCGGTTGGTAGATCCGTACGGTCCTAAAACCACATTAACCATTATAACCGATGTTCTCACCGAGTTATGGATTAAACTTGTGGTCTGTACATGTCTAATAAATTTAATTTTACCAAGAAAGGTCAACATTTACCGATAATTTAAAACTTTAATAGTCTGTGAATTTAATGAAAACCACCAGTCTACAAATTTTCGCTTTTATTAAAAGTAATTAAAATAATTCTAGATATAAAAATTATTACGCGCGCATGGAATGTCATTGTACGTAAACTTAATTATAAACTTTAATAATGAAACGAAGCAGCATTTTCCCCAGTTTTTTTCTCCATCATAAAATGAAAGAAGAAGAGAATGAAAGAATGACCTCGGAGACAATTATCAAGCAGTGAAATTGGAAAAAATGGAAATAAACAGGAAAAGCAGAATCTTAATTACAATCAGAGCAATACTTTATCAAGTTAACGGCCAGTTAGACTGTCAACGATAAAATCTTATAAATCTTTAGTTTGCGGAGTCGAGACAGCATTACTACCTCAATATAGTGCTCAATTCGGTACTTGAGGCCTTCAGCCCCGTTACAGCTAGGTGGTTTGCGTTCACGGTTCATTACAAACACACCCCTGATTTTATTACAGAATTCTGAAATTAATGCCACATAAAAACCGAATGAATTCTGCCAGATAAAACTGTTACCCAAAAATTTACACCATAAATATGACTTCAGTATTACTGTATGCGCCGAAAATTGCTCAAGGAAAATAATAAAAGTTTTTATGTTCGCTACAAATCCTTATTTGCTTTAAAAGAGACGGAAAAAGTGTAATTTTGCATAACAAATTAAAAGTAGATTTTCATCATCGCGCTGTAGTAATTTCAAATTTATAGTGTTCAAGTCATAAAAGATATATTTGACTAAGTCTAAACACTAAATCATAATGGGGTTCTGCACAAACATATTGCCTCTTCTTTCCAGAAGGAAATTATCATAAAACAGCTAGCTGCAAGTTTGTATCTGAAAGTTCTAATAGAACTTAGCCGCAATAACATTGAAATAAAGAAAAACACCACTAAAATAGTGTTCTGTATCTACCATGTACTTTAAAAATGAATTATCATTAAATATAAAATTTTAAAACCCACATAGACCTTTATATATTAAAGCGAGTTAAATATAATTCCAGCTAGGGAACAAAGTTAACCAATTTGTTTGAATTATACGAACACAGTATTAAACTATACACTAAATACACCTACAGGGACCAGTAATGTTAACTCCTATTTAGTTGATATTATTATGTTGATTTTTGTGCACACAGCTTAATAGTGTAATAAAAATAAAACTTTGCTCCTGCGGGCAAAAATAATTATTCTGCAGACAAACTACATACCTAATACCTACCAGGTAATGGAAATTGTAAAAACACTTTCTGGTTTTGGCGCAAGGTTCAGTTAGATTAAAATATTTTACTGTGCTAAAAAATAAGCGAGCTTAATTAAAAGTTGAGCTTGTCTTGTAGAGCCGTTTTTATAGAATAAAATTAAATGTGCGGCAAGAGAACGGCTAATTACATTTTCATAATTTAGCACAGCAAAAAGTGACCACCAAATTTCCTGATGGTGCAATCGTTGCTTGCGAGAATTTCCTGCAAACAGATTGAAGGATTCAAGAAGCTTATTTCGAATAAAAGCCAATCTCGTATTAGGTTAGGTTAAATGAAAATAAAGAAAATTGTATTGTAGAGGCGCTGCTGTCTCTAATAACCTATAAAAATTACGAACTGAGCTTACGTTCATAAAATGCGGGACGTAATGTAAATGTTTACGCTCCTTCTGTTAAGTACCAACAACTGCGCTATGTATTTTATCGAATTGGATGTAAATTTCTGTAATATAAAGATCGGTGTCCTTTACTCTGGTCTTCTTGATTATGTATAATTAATATAATACATTTCTTATTTCTTAGTCGGCTATACAGATTGTTTACAAAAAAGCTAGACATGGACCCTTCAAGTGACAACGTGAATTCAAATTAAAACAAATAGTTTGAGTGATTCTATCTCAGCACAATAAACAATGTTTATAAAGAAATTAATAAAAATGAAATTGCTTCTTTTCCCTTTAAATCTAACGTACTACTTTAGGATTTTCCTTTGGTAATTAAAGCATCTAATTTCGGATTTATTTGTATTAAATTGCTGTAAGAGCTGGAGCTTAGTCTTGCTCTGTAGAGATTAATTTGACGTATATTGGATTTTTTATTAAATGTAAATTTCAAGTGTTTTCTTTAGGCTCCAAAAGCGCTAGTCTAGTGCATTTAAAGCGATGCCCAGTTTTATGGGCAGCTGCAAAAAGTGATTAATCTGTGGAAAGCTTCCTCGACGGGTCGCTAGTGTTAGGGGATTATCACTAGCAGTACAGACGCTCTACTGCTTCCATTATGTCCGATTTGCACTGCTTCCTAATGCAGTTCAGCGTTTCCGCAGCTTATGAAACTTGCATTTCCTATACACTTATTCCTTGAAAATTTAACAGCTTTTTGTGTTTTTAGCTGCAGGAATATAGAAAAAATTTTAATTAAATTACCATTTACATTGATTTATGGAAATGGATTATGCGGTTTTTTCGGTTTGCCATACAAAATTTTGCCAGCTTATCTACTGGTGTAGTTGAATAATAATACGATTCCTTCCGACTAAAAACCATGAATAATGTAAAATGAATTATTGTTTCCACCTCACGCGCATAATGTTCTATCTAAATCAGAAAATATTACGTATAATACAACATAATAGTATGAATGTCGAGGTAGACGGTGGCAGCGTCACTATGATTAATGGTGTCAAGTCATGGATTGTAGACTTAGCAGCCTGCTTCTGTATGTACGACGTGTTTAATACATACGCGGCGATAAAAGCCATTCGAAAAAAGTGTTTGTTAATCGCTTTTCAAGAGCAACCATTTATTTATTTGGAATAAAAAGTACAATACACTTTAGATATCTACTGAGTACTGGTATAGAGTTTATTTTATATCATCGCTTAAAGAGGATAAATTTTATAGCTGTCTATGTCGACATGATGCCATTTACAGGTAAAAAACTTACATAACTATTAAATTTCTAGACTTAAGGTGAATCCAGGTTTGTAATAAAATTTAATCTCACCTAAACATTCGACCATTTCTATCCACTCTTTGTAATGGTGCCATATTTGCTATTGGCAGGTTCGTGTGAGGTTAAATATGTCAAAGTAAGGTTAGATGAAGAAATCTGCACATACAATGAATTTTTTTCTGAATGCGCATGGTTTTTTATTGGGAATTTTCATACGATTTTTGGCACTCTTTTAGTTTACTTTTTTTGCATTTTAATACGTTACTAGGTATGTAACAACAATATTGTGAAAACATTTTAAGAAGACATCTTCTTTTTGTCTCGAGACTGTAATTATTTAAAAATTGATTATTTTTTCAAAATAACGTTATTGTAGATATAATTAGTAGAGGCCAGAGGTTGAGGTTTTCCTGGAACTACAACCAGTTGAACCAGTTCATTTAACCGTTTTCCTGAAACTGTAACCAGTTCATTTTACCCGTTTTCCTGGAACTGGTCCAACTGCTTGCAGTTCTAGAACCACAGCTAAATCAACTGCTTCAACTGGTTGCAGTTCCAGGAAAACGGGTAAATGAACTAGTTCGACTGGTTGCAGTTCTAGGAAAACCGCTAAAAGAACTGGTTTAACTGGTTGCAGTTCCAGGAAAACCTCAACCTCTGGCCTCGAATCCCCCAACTTCCTCTACTATAATTATCCGAAGAAAAGGTGAGTGTTCCCACAGCATTTTTAGTTAATAACAAAACTTATAAGGTAAAAGCCCTCTGCAGTTTTTGGAGTATAAAAATATCTGTATCTTAGTACATATATCCAAACTTTCAAGCTTTTTTCTATTTCCTAACCGCAGAGCAACAGCCAAAGACTTGTTTCCAAACATCCGGCCACGGTTAGGTGAATACGGCATGAGAACAATAAATTGAAAAGCAAATGGTTGTGTGCGATATTAAATGGTCGGTTAACTACAATAAGTACGAAGACAAGTGATCGCCATATACGGCTATCCGAACGTCCCACATATTGTTGATCGTTCTGTACAGTAGTCTATTAAATTGATATATATTTTATATTCTGATAATTGTAGAGATAGCTTCCATTGCAACAAAAACTAATATAATTTGTTGGGGGCTGATTTGCATTGTGGTTTTATACAAAAATGTAGAAATAATCAAATTTGTAGAAAATTGTGTTGATTGGCTATAGTAGAGTTGAAATCCAACAAAATTAAACATATAGAGTACTGTATGTAAATTATTATTAATAGTTTCAATTAAACCAAATTAATCAATGTTACCGAATATGCATTATTTAACAATTTAATTAGAGCAACCTTTCGTTTTAATTTTATGTACAGTTATAACGAATCAATAATCCAAACATAAAATGTCGAATAGCGAAATTAATTTAATTACTAGCGAAATCCAACACACTTCTATTATTTTATCGAACAAACTTCAATTATTGCTATACATAAATATACTACAAGTTTCCATAAAGCTGCATTAATTGCACCTTTACCACAATTTAATGCGAAGAAAATAAATAAATAACCATGTAATTTGTCATCTGCCAGGTAATAGGTTATATGATACCACCTAAGTAAGTTCCTGATGCTTTAACTGAAATATTAACGAAACTTTATCATAGTTATTATAAATAGTAAGTTGTGACAGAAGCACTTTACACGACGCTCGTTAGCATTCATTTTAAAAGCTGTTTTAAGATAATGCGTAAGCGTGCGTGTAATATGAATACAACGGTGAAGAAGAGACATAATGTCAACTACTTGTATCTACATGTTTGCATAACGCTAGTGTGATAGAAATTGTACAAAGCTGGTGGCAAACAAATTATTTACTCAAAGTCTGTAGTTAGTGTTGACTCTTTTATAATTTAGTTTAAAAATCTTCTATGGGCTTTCTAGAGGATTTTTTGTATGCAGCAAATTATTTAATTAAAAAAACTGTTTGTTAATTTTTATTATAACTCATATTTTATAATCTGCCATTCTCAAAGGAATTTATACAGGGCGTTCGCAGATAAATAAAATATTCTACTTGTAAGTATTTTGTATTCTGTGGTCTACTTCTTTTATCCCTCCTGCGTCTCCATTCTAGAATCGCGTACTCATCTATCCATTATCTGTCATTTGGGATAGATAACCCGCCTTTCTTTATTTTGCTTGTGGATTGTAGTCCCATATCTTCGTTTTGCTGCATAGGAAGAGATATCTGAAAAACTTAAAATTCAAATAAATACAAGAGAAATTTTGAGAATAGTAGTTTATGTAACAAGGTAGGAATTGAGAGATTCTGACGAGTGTGAAAAGAACACGAGGCAGAATCAATTCCTACCGTGTAGCATACTCTGTTTTTTCTCATACCTGTACGAAAATGGCCAGTTCTTTTGCGTGAAACGCGCGAACAAATTAAAACAGCATAACACTGACATTTTGCTTGTCACTGTGCGGTGAGCAAATCACCTTGACAACCCTAAACAAACACAAATAACTCCTGCATATCACTGAGGGAATGGCTACCCAAGTGAGAAATGTTACCCCCACTCCTTATTTTCCACGACTACCCTAAAAAGGCGACTTTGTACCCGCATTTCATGCAAATAAAGTGCCGATTTTCGTGTAGGTATGGGAAAAATAAAATTACTGATAAGTAAAGTACAAAAGTATTTTTTTAATGTCAGTTTGAGAAGTGAAACTGCTCTTCAAAGTGTTAAAAAGTGAACAATTTCACCGTAACTCTCCAAAGAGAATCATTAGATATTATCTTATTATTTTCCTGAAATACTTCCGCAGGCATAAAGATTAAGAAATAAATCAGTTTATGTAAAACAAACTAACAAGATATTTGATTGTGTCAGATAAAAGTAAAGATTGATTTCTTGTGCGTCCCCCGACAAAAGTCCGATGTGAGGCGGCTTTTAAAGACGTTTAAAGGCGTTAGTGAAAAGAATTCACTCGTTTAACTGCATTCCTACCTCAACTACTGCTTCATTTCTCAATGTCATTCACAGTTTACTTACGAGTAGTATGTTGCTATTTCTGTTAGATTGTATACCACACTGATGCTTATCATTTTAAATACCTGTAACGATCTTATAAATTGCAATTTACTCTCTGTAAATGTAAATCAACCACTCTCACTGGTAATAATGTTCCTGGGTTTCTTTCAACATGTTGCAATTAAATTGGATTTGGTTGGAAAAATAAATGATGGGGAAGCGGAGGAGGGTTTTTATTATTTCGTTTTTTTTGACAGTAAACTTAGAAAATCTACTTTATACACATAATTCAAAAGTGCTGAAAGGACTGTGTTATCTCAGTAAGCCGGGGGCTTTCAGTAACAAACTGCTATGGCCCGATCAATCCAAAAGGTCAGAAGATCCAAGGGTTACCAGAATATATTATCATAGAAATCAGATTTACACCGGCTTTACTATCAGCTTTGATTTTGTTAATGTTTTTCTGCTGTCCTACAAACATGATTTTTGATCGATCCGAAGAAAGTTTATATTTAGGCTGTCGGTAGGTATGTACTTACGTTCGTATAATTTAATTAAGGTGCCTACCCTAATATCATTACATGAAAACGGTTAGGTAGTTTTGTGCCCTAAGCATAACTATTACAAAGCGGACGTAACAAATATTGATAGCGCCAAAGTTAATGTTCTTTTGTGTTGTTAACTTCACCACAAAGCATTAAAATAAAACGAAATTTTCGCACTTCACGTGATGCTAATTAAATTATGCAAAACAACATAAAATAACAATAGTTGTCTAATCAGGGTGGTATACGACGGACCGCAAGGGGTAGTTAGGAAACACAACTGGTTTCTTTGGAAAACTCGCTCCCCTCTCTCAGAGTTTGCCAACTTCTTGTCTTTAATAACAGCATGGTAGCAGCTAGACTATAAATTAAGTAAACACGTATATTAGCACCCCCACATTAGTATCAATATCGAGCAGTATCGAATTAGGGGTAAATAAGAAGTTGATTAGTAGTGGCGGAGGGTAATGCACGTGCGGATGGCGCGCTACCTACATACAAAGTAAAGTAATAGACAGGGGAGGAAATGGTGTGCTCGCCCGCGGAATCTATTGTTTGAGACCAGTGATAGTGTAGATAGTAGACAGACATTTAGGTGATGCATGGTGATTGCAAGAAGGCCTCGGGTCACTTTAATCTTCTGACCGGACTCGACACACTCACACACACCAGCTGTAAAACACTTTACGTTCGTGACGGTTTCACATTTACATCTAAATGAAAATAAATTTACCTGGGCTTTATTAATTAGTATTTGGCTGCAGCCCTTTTGACCCGATAAACTGGAAGAGATATAAACAGTGAACACTTTTGACGAAAATTGTTGTAGCGCAGTTTTTTTTAAAGACAGTGAAATAATTTAGGTATGCGAACTGAGATTAGATTACATATTTGGGACTTTTGTTTTGAAATTCATAGAAACACAGCAAAAAATAAAATGTAACGGGATTTTTGTAAACAAAATTGAACTTAATCCTTTATATTGGCAACCCTTTTTCTATTAATAACCGGAAGAATTAAAGTGAAGATATTAGGGACAAAAAAGAACACCTTTGTCGTATCGCATAATTGAGTTATCAGTAAGGAAATTCCGGTTTTGTTTGAATAATATTAACTCGGTAAGTTTGTACAGGAAAGCAGAATAACCTTCGAGATTGCAGTGCGTTTACGCCCCTCGTCACAAATAATTTTGTTTAGAAAATTTTATTTTTAATTTTAAGTTTAAATTGTTCATAGAATGTTATTCACTTGTACAAATGTGAAAAAATTAAAGGACGAATTCTAAAAGATGATATGTATCGTATACTTACTTCTCCAAAAAATTGTATTGAGATATTTGGACAATTATTAATAATATGATAGAAAATTTTCAAAAAATATATTCCAGATGCAAGTGTCAAATGCAATAAATAATAAAAATTCTAAATTACTCCTAAAGTAATAAAATATTCATCAATATTTTATAAAAACGTTTTTAATTTAACAGTTTATTGTTATAAATTGACCTAAACATGCATTCAAACTGTTATGGTAGCTTTAAAACAAGTCCCGTCGAAAAACTGTTAAAATGTTTAACAAGATTTAACGTTTATTTGTAGTTAGAATCGATTTGTTGATTAACACAAAATACCGCAATCACAGTGGTTACATGTTTAAGTGAATTGTGAAATTAGTGAACATGTGCAATAGACATTCTAATTTTCAGTAGCTTTATTTGATTAGTCCCTGTTTTATATCAGAGAGAGGAGGGAATGAGGGAGCGTTCGAATCAAGTTATTCTTTCGGTGTATTATAGGTTTTGACTATGATTTACTTGTTTGTTAGGGCGCTGGTCTAATAAAATTGAAGTAGGAAATAAACGTATTTAAATCCTTAAGCCAAAATACTTTTGAACAAACTACAACAACAAGTTTTTGCTATATTATTTTTTTAATAAAAAAGGTATTTGTCAAGGCGGAAAAAAAGGAATACCACACGAATCCTAAAAATAAATAAAACATCACAGAAAAAATAAACATACAAATTTTTGTATGTTTGCTTTGGCGGCCCAAACCTTATACCGTATATTTTTATGCCCATATTTGCATGTAAAATATGTGGGTGTGTGAGTGTAGCTAGTAGGTATATTTTTGTAGTAAAGTTTATACATGGCAAAAAACATTTTAAGCCCAGCAAAAGTTGTAAACCCAAGAGCAAACAAAAGTGCGAAATACAACAAATCATTAACTACTGTGAAACAATTAAACTTTTGCCAGAGAAAAACAGCGTACAGATCAGTCTGAAAAAGTTTTTAGCGATTATCAGCCAGCTGGCAGTTTCCACGCGAAAAGATAAAGAACATCGACCCAGTGGAGTCATCAAATTTACAAAAAAACGTCAGCAAAGGGAGTGAATGCAAAAGTTAATTGGACAATTGTTTCCGTTGGTGGAATCCTAAAGGAGATTGTATTTTTATGCGAAAAGCCTACATTCACCTGATTTCATACACAGGATAATACGATTATACTGCATAAATGGCTCTAATCCCAAACCGTACCGCTTTAATATTCAGTGGACCTCCATACATCATAAAACCAAACTAGATAAATTACTTCATTTTAAATGTAAGGTTGCGGAAAATTAAATAGAAATTTGCGCTCTGTACCCAAACCTAAACTAAAAAACGTAAAATTCCGGTAAATGAGCGAAATTAATTAGTCAGTTTTGATCACGTAGCATCGTAAACTTTTTTATAGGTAAGGATGTGGCGTTATAAGGTATATAATTTAAATTAAACTGTGATGAGCGTAATGAAATGATGCAAGCTTGTTATGGAAACAGCTCAGGAAAGCGTTAGTTTAACTTTTACAGGCAAACGGCTGTGGTGGAGCGGTTAAAGTGTGTTAAAACTCAAATAACAGCGACGCGTGCTTCACCGCGCTTTGAATTATTCAATCACGGCCCAAATGGAGCTTTGCTTTTATTATTTTATTATGTCTCGCCATTCAAATTGCAAGAATTTGCACAACTTCTTCTCTGTTACTTCCTGAACTAATTTCAAAGTTACGGAAAACTTCAATCTTTAACGAGAAATGTTAATTAGGTAGCCATTCCTCGAAACATAGTCAGAATATTAATATTTATTTGATATTTATTTGCAATGCAAATTATTTTGATGAACATTTTCAAACTCATTACGGAAATTCCTTATAGCCATTTTTGCATACTAATTCATTAAATACTTGTTGTGATTAATCCTTGCCAATTTTTTGCAGGTAATACCACTTCCACATCAAATATGGTTGATGGTTTCTCGTCCACGTTTCGACTAAATTCTATAGTTTTAACTTATTTTTAACTTCTGTACGTATGTAAGTAGAAATATTTAATGAAACTCTTAAATGTGGGTTCATGGGAACCAATTTTGAAATATAAAAATTTGACACGCTGATTACAGATATCTAAGTAAAGTTTGGTTACCCAAATAAATTAAGTATAACAGTTAGTGGTAGTGCATAGTTGTAACATTAATTTTCCTAATTCCTATACAGGGTGTTCGCGCAAAGTGGCTCACTATTGCTAACTTCGTTATTATTGGAGCTACAAAGTCGGTTAAATTAGCAAACGAGTAGCATTTTTCCGCTGATTAGAATGATGAAAACGGAAAAACAATTGGCCATCTGATTTTCGAAATATTCACAAAAATAACATTTTTTAAATGGAACACCCTGTATATTTTTGCGAAAATCGATGACAAATTAAATTCTGAACAAAGAATGTTCTTATGCTTTTTTGACAATTATTTAAAAAGCGAGTTATTTTGAAAAAAAGTTTTCAAAGTTTTAATATCAAGTAGCCATGAAAATTATAATTTTGTAAATTTTCAATATTTCCGTAATTCTTTCAAGTATTTTTCAACTTGCTTAAATTCAAAATTATGATTGTTTGATTTTAATAAATTACTATTCCGTTTTATTGCTACTTGATTTTAATGAATTGCAAACTTTTTTTCAAAATAACTCGCCTATTTTAAATTATTAACAAAAAAATATAAGGACATTTGTTGTATAAATTTAATTTACCATCGATTTTTGCAAAAATATATAGGGTGTTCCATTTAAAAAAATGTTATTTTTTTGAATATCCTGAAAACCAGATAGTCAATTGTTTTTCTGTTTTCACCATTGTAATCAGCGGAAAAAATGCTACTAGTTTGCTAATTTATAATATATATATATATAATTATAATAACGAAGTTAGCAATAGTGAGCCACTTCGCGCGAACACACTGTATAGTCGCTATTTTTTTAGTTGTTAATTGCATGCACTATTAGTTCAAACATTTAAATATTTAAAACAATTAATAAATATTCTGTTGTACTTGTGTATTGTTTATCTGCATTGTAGATACATCAACATAACACTTGATGCATAATACGAAAAACAAAATCTGGTCGTGTAATAAATTCTGTAAACTACTATGGGAGGACAAGCTAAATGAATATTTTTGCTTTTGCTTGTGCTTATCTCGCAAATAATTCAGTCAAAACTATAATTTCGCAGTGTCGTATACATTGGCGCAAACCCTAAAACAAATTACTGACGCATATGATTTATCTTGATATTTTTTTCTGCGACGGTTTGGCAACAAAACACTCACAAATATCAACAATATATCACGGAATGAAATTTAAAACTCCTACATTATGCATCGCTAACATGAAAAAGCCATCTGCATTTGCGATTGCGATTTTCGCATTTTTGTATTCGCTAGGAGAACAACAACGTAATAAACTGAAAATGACAAATGTTGTGGTCATCGAGTGCGATGATGATAATTGAGTTGTCAAATGTGCATCAGCACAAAGTATGTTTATGGTCACAAGATTAATGACTGAAAGGGGTTTACCTACACTAAATTCTTAGGAAACGTGGGAATCTAATATGTGTTAATTATTAGTTCTTGTCTGATGATATATGGTACTTTTGGCGGGTACGAGTGGTTTGTTAGTGATGAAGAATTTACCAGTAATTATTAATAAAATAATTGAGGAAAAAATAGTGACATGTACAGGCTATAAATACACAAAACATGGTGGAACATTGAAAAGGCTTTTATTTATTACCTTGCCAAGAAGCTGAGTATAAATCTCTTACAGGTACGTCATGAAATATTGCTAGCAGATTTATTACTTTATAATGGACAGCCAATGTTATATATCTATCTAAAAGGATCAACTCCCCGGGGATACTTTGCTTTTCTAGATTTCAGAACAGTTTAAAATTTTATTATGCTGTACTAGGAAATACATACTATTCCATATCGTATTTACAATAACACTATAGTTTATTTTTTGTACTGCAAACTCAATTCTATTTTATATACATCATGCAGGTAATTTCTCTAGTATAGTTTATGCTAGATAAACTGGCGAGTACGTCACACGTCTACTTTGAATTATATATTTCAAAAACGCTGTTAATTTTGTTATAAATCGGTAAGTGAATTAGTAGCTATTTCTCAATACTATAGCATACTACACTGGAATCCGTTTATAATGGACTTCAGTTTTTTAAAATAATATATAAACCTACCGTTTTTTTAAAAGAACACTGAGTAAACTAAAACTTGTGGTACTAAAGCAACACATTATTTAATAAATAAAATAGCGTGTTGGTTATATTGCTTTAATAGCTTTCCGTCCATGTTTTCGAAATGAAAAGTAAAAGTTTTATATCCCCAATAATTTACCAAAAAAAAAATGGCGCAACCCCTTTGTAAATATTAATAAATCTGACAATGTGTATTCAGCTAAACTAAAAACAGATTTATTTGATAAAATGTTACACTTTTATAACGACGCATTTAAACTCATATACGCCACGGTAAACATGAAAATGCTATTTACCTAAAATTATTAGACGTGCGCTATCAAATAAGAGAGGGGCCAGCCACTGACAGAATAACAGGCTTGTATTTAAACTAGAGGGTGTAGAGGCATTTACTACCCCCTTTCATTTGCATATACGTTCAACAGTGCGATTCACTTGTACTAAACAAATATCCAAAAAATTAATCATCAGTTCATTTTATATCGATCGCAATTTTGCGAAAATAATCATAAGATTGAAGTTTGATGATGAAAATAATTTTATTTGGAAAAATCAATTAAAAGTTACACAAAATCAATTTCTTTTTTGGTGCACCGAAATTTAAATTGTTATTTTGTTCTAACAGCTTAAAATTTAATGCTCTAACGGTATGAGGGTATTTCTAGCTGGCTGGTATTGTCTTATCGGATAGATTTATGTCCAAAAGCGATAGCTAAATCCCAGCACAGAGTTACGACATACTCGCCCGGAGCATTTTACCACTTATAAATACTGCACTTTGAAATGAAATATATCCGTAGTAGACCAGAATAAAATAACACAAAACTATGCTCGTTTTTGACAGGAGGCATTTAGGAAAATAATTTGAGAGCTCAATAATAAATAATGAAATATAACCATCCCAATTAAGTCTATAGGTGTATGAGATTAAGTTGCACAATTTTCAAATTTACGTAAAATTGACGTTGAATCCACGTCGATTCGCCCTAAGTAGAAAATAAGATGACGTCGAAATTTAGCTTAATTGACCAAAATAAAATTACATACACATTTCTTTTGTAATTGCTTAATGTGCCATGTGCCATGTCATTTAGGTCATTTTTACGTCGAGTCAACGTCATAACTAGAATTAACGAAATAAAAAAGCACCAAATTACAAACTTTTCGTACAAGATACATTTCACATGATGCTTTCGCATATCTTGTAATTTTCGTTTAATTCCCGAAGCATTGTTTGAACAATAATTCAAGGCATTAATTTACAAGAATTTTAAAACTTGTAGTATATCCAAGCGTTCAAATTCAACTTTGCGCGAAATATTTCTAGAGTTTAGTTTCTATACAAATATTTAAAACTTTAAATTGTAAATACAAAACTGTGTGCTGCTTGTTTTGCAAATACTTGTGCAGAGTCGTATTTAAATGCTACATGTAATATGTTTGTACAAATTGCCGTCTTTGAATAGGCAACAACAAATTCAGTGACCTATGAATGAGTACATAAATTAGCAGTCCTTGTTTCAAGTTTGTTTTTTGTATTTTTGCTTTTATTTGTTTGCGTCTTTCATTGCTTTTGTATTTATTGTTATTATTCCAACTATTTTACTCCTGAGCTCACTGTAATTAAATAAAAATCTTCTGGTAACATCTATGTTACAGAACCGAAACTATTAATTACAATATTTGCCTCAAGCGTAAGTCTGCTTCGGATATTTCTATATTAATTACAAGATTATCTTATTGTACAACAGTTGTTGAAGTCATTTTGTTTGATAGAATATTTCCAGATAAAAGCAAATATAGTTTACAGTTAAAGCAACGGGGTTTTCCTTATATACGCATACATGCAAAGAGAAGCAAATTTCACTTGCCTGAAACATAGAAGCAAAGTTCAAAAGCTTTACCGCCTTTCTATGCTACCTTACTAATGAGGTATGTGTCAAAAGTGATGCCTCTCTCATTAAAGCATCGTTGAACTAAATATATAGCTAAACATAACATCATGCTGATTTTTTCCATGTTTAAAAAGTTTTCTCATCCGCTGATAGCCATAAGGAATATAAGTCAAATCAAAATAAAGAACTGCTTTTACATATCCCAGATGCAAACTCCATTGTTGGCAATTCGCCAAAAAGTGCTCAAGAGTTGGTACTTCCTGCAAGACAGCCCTTACCGCAGCAGCAGCCTGTGTTTCAAGAGGCGGGTCGGAAGCTGAATGTTTTAACCACGTGGGCCACTGTGTTGGAGGGTGTGTTTTTATTACTTTGCTCTGCACTAAAATCTTTTTATCCACACTTCAGTAAATATGATAATATAAAGTTCACCTATACAGAAAAATCCAAACTAGGGGAAGCTTTTGGTACCTACAGGAAAAATAATAATTGTTTTAAACAGTGAACACAAGTTCAATATAAAGTGTTTGTAAACTTATTATAAATAATATATGCAATTACCTTGGCGAACTGAAATTTAATTTAAACACTTTACATAAGAACACATACTAAATAAACTTGGTAAAAGTAAAGAGCATTTAAAATTCATTAAATTAGGGAGTTTAATTTCTGAAATTTTATCGTTTTCCAATTTTACACATTTTCGCCAAATTTACTCCAAGGACATAAAAAAACGGTCCAACTTGTACAGCTTTAGCAGTAATTTGATTGGCCAAACTGATATAATTAATTCGAAATGAAAATCTCTATTCACGACAGCTTCGTTTCAGCTATTTACTGAATGGAGTTACAAAAGTTTGACACATTTACACGAACTTTATCAACATTTATGCTCGTAAAGTCCTCGCAAGTTTTCAGGAGATTAGAAGTAAATTTCTTTGCTGGACAAAATACCTAGATTTGTGTGTTGGGAGTGGATCTAGTAATTAAAATCTTGTCAAGGGGAGGGTCATTTTGAGTAATTAAAGAAATTGTTAGCCCGAAAGAATTTTTTTGTTTGATATGATAAAAAAATTATTAAATATGAAAGAACTACAGGGTGTCCCAAAATTAGCCTGCCAAAGTATACCAGTTGATTCTACGTTCAAAAATAATGCAAAAAGTTTCAATAAATATAGGTTGAAAAATGCTTCCTAAGGAGGCTACAGTCCCCCGAAAGGGGAACCCCAAAGAGGAGTTTTCTGTAATATCTTTGCAACTGTTTGAAGTAGATTCATCAAATTTGATGAGTTTGAAGCTTTTATAATTTGCCACATATTTCTTTTTCCAATTTTCAGAAATTTTGCCAGGGGCGTCACATACAGGGTGGGTGCTGGCTAAATTATGCCCCACATTTTTTGTGGGGATAATTATTAAATTTTTTATATCAAATTTTGAAACTTGGTTTATTTTTACACAAAAAAGGTAGTCTCAGTCGATCATTGTATCTTGAACAGTTTTCGAGTAAACTCGTTTTGAAAAAATCACGTCCATGAAAACTACACTAATAAAAATAATCACAAAACTAAAATTTATCAAAAGTAGACGATGGATTAAAATTTATAGGTATTTATTACTTCGTTTAGCATTTCTTCGTCAAATATTAACAATAAAAACAAAATTCCAAAATGAAAAAGTTTTTTCAATTTTGTGATTATTTTTATTAGTGTAGTTTTTATGGATGTGACTTCTTCAAAACGATTTTACTCGAAAACGGTTCAAGATTCAAAGATCGACTGAGACGACCTTTTTTGTCTAAAAATAAACCAAGTTTCATAATTTGAAATAAAAAATTTAAAAATTATCCACACAAAAAATATGGGGCATAATTTACCCAGCACCCACCCTGTATGTGACGCCCCTGGCAAAATTTCTGAAAATTGGAATAAGAAATATGTGGCAAATTATAAAAGCTTCAAACGCACCAAATTGTATGAATCTACCTCAAATAGTTGCAAATATATTACAGAACACTCCTCTTTTTCAACCTATATTTATTTAAACTTTTTGAATTATTTTTGAACGTAGAATCAGCTGGTACATTTTGGCAGGCTAATTTTGAGACACCCTGTATATGACCTAACCTCACAAAATTGCCACATCTGCTAGAAGATCTTTTCCTTTAGAAAGTTTACTACTTCAATTTTAGTTGTTCACTCATTTCTAAACTTTACAATGATTTTTGTGGTACATTTTATTATAATATTAGCATATTTTAATCAGGTTGTTGATACTAAATCATAAATAAAGTGTTCATGTTGTTGTCCGTTGATACTTTTTGTCGCAATACGGCACGTTGAAGCAGAATTTGCATATATCAGATTTCTCGTATGGCACACTGACATGTCGTGGTTTGTTCCCTGAATTCTCATCTTCTCCCAACACGACTGTAATTTAGTCCTTGGAATTAAAGGCTACCAAAGTACGTTATTCACTTTGGCGCGTTTGTGTAGCGGCCATTTACAACGCTGTTGTTTTAAAAGCAGAACTCGCTCTATATTACTCAAAGTAATGACGTGTCTATCACTATCACCAAATTAAGAGACAATTCTCTTAGATTAATCTAATTAAATACAACATACTTTTCTTTGAAAACAAAGTAAATTAACCATTGCTTTGCCCAGTCTTTGTTACATGCACATCTCAAGATCTTTTGAAAATATTCCTGCAAATAATGCTCTCGCAATGTAATGGAAGTCTTCTTCTGTCACTTCTGGTTTCTGTCGCTGTGACAATGTCGGAGACTCTTGGCTAAAACACAATGAGTCTGAAGGTAGTCACACTGCGATAGTTAATTGTCTAAGTGAAGGTTCTGTTTATTTGCTTGTTTATTTGTCTGGTTTATTGCATTGTCTCCTACACGTTTAACTTAATAATCTAGTTTATTCTGTAGGTTAGCTTTTCCTTAGATTATAATTGAAAGAAGGATGTTTGTTTAAACTTATTTCAAATTATCTATACATATAAGACAGTTTTTTTGTTGTATGATAATCTAAGTCTAGTAGTTCTCCATTTTCAAACAAAATAAGACCCCATTGTAGACTAGAGTAGCCTTAAGGATAGTAAAGCATATTTAGGAAGCGGACCCGTGTTTTGTTTGCTGTTGCCTGTAGGCAATGTTGTCAAATTTCAACGGACAATGGTCAACAAGCATTGCACTTGAGGAAATTGAAGCGGTGTGTAAATACTCATCTTTGATTAGAATCGTGTTCAATTGTAAAAGGCGGGGGATTTGCAGGATATTATAAACAAATTCCCTAAAATCAGTTTGGCTGTAGGTATTTACTTTTGGAGTTATTGCTTAAATTAAACGCTTATTGATATTTTGTATATTGTCTACGTTTTCTTGTATTGTAATTTAAGATAATTTAATTTTGGGAGGAACTTTCCATGCAACATTATACCAAGCATTTATAATCGTCTTTAGTGATAGCTAAAATTAATTTAATTTTTTGACATCAAAGGCTGCTTTGCTTAAGTTAATTGCTAAACTTCAAAGCCTTTGGTATGTTACTTTATGTATAAAGCAAATTATTAATTAAATATTTTTACTCAAGTTATACGTATCAAACCAGTAAACAACTTAAATGTTATAACGGATATAAGCTCTATGAAATTGTTATTTCTATTATTATAGATAGGCAAAGTTCTGTTTCGGTTTGTTCAATACAAATTTTCCCTACCACTAAGCTGGGATCTATCCAAAAGTTAATTCAATTTTCAATGGATCATAAAGTTTGTCAAATGTTTCAATTCAGTTCTTCTATAACAACAGTAGTTTGCTTTTACTGGAACATTTTCTATGGGTCAGTTACACCTTTAACTTCCATCCATGCTACTGCACAAATTTCGAGTAATAAATGGAAGAATATCTAAACCGCACAAAGAAAGTCATTAAATAAATGAAAAAAGAGCTTTATCTGAAACTGCCACATGGCTTCAGATATGTTTTCCAAAAGGAGGAGCAATAAACGTAAGTTAGTAAAAAGCTGAGTAGAGAGACCCTTCTTTGTGAAATCCAACTGACCCCTGTCTGAGTTTCAAATACTTCTCTGGTAAAACCGCACCCTACATAAACATTCCTTAAATGTTCAAAAGGATATATTACAAGTGTTACGTCAACGCCTACATTAATTTAGTTCAAAATTGCTTGGCTTTAAGACGCCGACTTGCAAATAACTAAACAGTTATTGGATCAAACGCTGTAATTAACAGCGATATTTACAACTGCGACCAGGAGGAGTTCAACAAGGTCGTTGATAAAATGTGCCAACGACTCTTCATTTCCATGTTGGGAATAATTAGAAGGGTGTAATTGTGATGATGGGAGGAAAGTTTTGTTTTGTATTTTAACACAGCAAAAATAACACATAATTATTACAAAAGCACTTTATTTTTATGGGTTTTATGGCGATTTTTATAGCATTGCGTGTTCATTTCGATGCGTCAAATGTCCATGAGGAATTTATGAAATATCTAAATCCATAAATTTACCAAACTTACTTTATATTGTTATATTCTTGAAAACTACACTTTAATTTTATCCGTACCACATTCCAAATTAGTTGCGATAGTTTGATTGACTAAATATAGAATTAATAGGTACTCCTGATTTCGATTAGGTACACTATAGTTACTTAGATCAGATATTCCGCATTTTTTTGTTGTTATATGTTATACCATTAAATTGTAGTAACAATATAGCACGTAGTTGCTACTGAACGCTGAAATTGTTTCAGTAATTAGTTTAAGTCGATTGTATATGCGATTAAATTGATGCTAAAGTGATTTCCACCCAACTAGCTTGCAAACAAGGGAATACTCTGCGGACAATATTAGTTCTCTAATCCAGCGTAGTAGTGGTACATAGTAGTAGTGAAATTTACTACATACTCGTGCATAGACAAATTTGGTTATAGAAAAATGTAGTGACAAGATTTCTGTGAAATATAATTTCACGTAATTCTAATGTATCATTTTTCAAGCAGCAAATTTAAATAAGTATAAGTAGGTGTGAGTTGGTTCACTATCAGGTAAATTAACAGTAATTCTTTGGAAACGTTTGAATCTAGAATTCTAGTAGCAACCATTATTCTATTACTATTTTTTAAAATTTCATAGGATCAACCCAAAATACTCACCGAAAAATTAAATCAAAGTTTTAACTAAGTATATGTATTGAGCTTTATTTTGAAATATTTTGATCTTTAGCTCGTATTTTGAGTAAAATTTTCTAATATATTGTACAAAATGCGATCGAAATAATATTTACCAGAAGAAAATGTCAAAAAATAATTAAAGAAAACTTAGTTTAGTTTCCTTGAAAAATAACATAGAAAATTCCGATAAATTGATTCAGTTACATAAATTTAAAGTTCCATGACAACGATTTAAACCCAGAATCTTCATTCGTTTATGATGGTTGCCATGACAACCAGATGTCTAAACTAAGTTTTAGTTCTATTAAGAACAATATTACATTATTAAATAAAAAGAGCTACCTAGGAATTAATTTTAATATGGACTTTTTTTTGAAAAGCTGATACCAAATTATCACTATCAGTATTTTTGAAAAAATTTTTGGTCCGTACTTTCCGACTAAATAAATAAAAAGTATTGTAAAATTTGAAATTTCCACGCATTGTCCGGAAACGCCCGAATCGGCCCAAAAACTGCTGACGTCATGAATCTAGTTCCACAGTGCAGTACGCCGCATTTTGACTTATTTCGAAAAATGTTAAATGTGTAAAAAATATTTAGACATGGCAATATCAACTAGATTCGTGACGTCACACGGGGCTGGCCGAACTCAAAGCTTTTTCGGACGGCAATAATATATTTGAATTATGCTCAATTTGGAATCGTTCATTTATGTACAAATATTGAGGAAAAAAATTATTTTTGCTGTAGAGTATTATTAATATAGTCGTTTTACATTCCTAACAAAAAAAAACGGGATTTAAAAAAAATGCAACATCCCTCTTGTTCTTACAATTGCATCAAGCAAGATGAATTAGTTTCTAGTAAATTTAATTTAACAGCAGTGTCCTTAGAAACGATTGAATTCATTATTCAGAATCCTTATTGGTTCGTTTATAGCGGTTACCATGACAATTAGTTTTCAGTAGATAACGGGTGATTCATTAAATTTCCATTCTGAGTTGGCGGTGGAAAAAAAATCATGTCTTTGATTACACCTCATTTCTTTAAATGTTAAAAAAGGTTAGGTTTTCTGGTTTTTGTTTGAAACTGACAGCAACACATGAATCAATTCGGCGCGTACGTTCAAATTCCAAGGCTTACCTAGAATGGAAATTTAAAGAATCACACGGTATTTGTTCTTTGGCAATATTATTTTCAGTCGTCACACACGTTCATATCTTCTGAAAATAATTCTGTCATACATAAGGTGAAGATTATAAAACCATTTTGTATAATTGTTTTAGTTCTTGTATTAACCGACAATATTAAAAAAATGTTAATTAATTCTATATAAATTATGTTATTCGTAATGAATCAAAAGAAGTTTAATTAATAAGAAAGTTACGTTAGTTACTTTAAAATAAAATTCTTCTGGTATACAAATTTTGACTAGACCAAATTAAATTTTATAACTTTGAATTAATTTAGACAAAGTTTGTTTAATTTAGTGGAACCATTTCGTTGCATTTCCACAAGCAAATGCAGTTAATTTCGTTATTTCACCATTCTTGGTGTAACAATTTTCCCCATATGACATATCCAATTTAACTGGTTAGAATACCACGTGAATACTAATGCCACATAGTAAATAATGTAATAGTTAAGGCGACAAGTGTTTAAGAAAGTAAATCGTTATCAAGTCATTAGTTAAGCGAACTTTGGATAAGACAGTTTGCAGAAAAGCATTTGTAATTACTTCTGACTTCTGCTTGGTAATTAAAGCCATTCGTCAGATGTCAATAAGCGCCGTATTCAACTCTTAGAAATACTACTCCAGCACCAAGTAATTTTCTACTGCAAATAGATACAACGAAGGAAAATATCTTGGCATTTAGTAAATTGCGTACACGGCACAAGTTGTGTAGTAGTGTACGAGTAGTGTTTTACTAGAATTTTCAAGTACTGCATTACTTTTAGCTCCGTGTAAAAATAATGAAATAATATGCAAATTTCTGAATTAAATCTCATGAATACGTTTGATATTAAAGAGTGTACACCTACATACTTGTTAAAAATTTAATGAATACGCCACACCGAGCCATAGCGAGGGAGAACAATAAAATTGTAAGTTCTGGGTAGTTTTAGGCGAAGAATTAACGAAGACATTAAAACGTGTTTTTGACACACCTACCTCATTAGGGTTACTTGTGTTTTTTTTTACTACGCATACACATAGTTAGTATTTTGTGCATGCAGCGACAATGATTTTTTTCGTATTTAAATGTAATTAAGAGAGGGGTTGACGCTGCTGTCGGCTTCAAAACCAGCTACAAAAACAACGAACAATGATTTCGAAACACTAACGATCTGTTACATTATTCATATCGGACCACTTAACTAAATCCACTCTACGCATATCGTATTTTGGGCGAGATATCCTTTTATAGGGTTTGTTCACATTCCCTTTGTTTTCTACTTATTATGATTGTTGTAAATTTCATTAGTGTTTAGGCTATATTTGATAAGGAACCAGTAAATTAGTTTTCGGTCTGAAATGCTAACAGAAACCCAATTACTTTAACAAACATACGATGTATCCAACATGAACATGATTCGCCACGAGTTTTGTAAACCTTTTTCGACTAAAAATTCTGCGACATTATAATTTGTGTGGTTTACAAGACCTTTTTATAAAAAAAAATATAGACTCTTCTAACCTTATTTATAATACGAGTATAATATAATATAATATAATATAATATAATATAATATGGCCTCAAAGTTTTAGAAAAAAACTGCTAATTTAACAAATTGTGAGTATGATTTTCCAAGTGTCTCTATAAAAATTCTTAAAGGTGCCAAATTCCATTACCTATTTTCAGATTTCCACTTGAAAAACGGTTTATAAATGTTTTTTGCCCAAAGCAGAAGTTTTAATTTAATTTTAATTTGTCGGGGAATCGGTTTTCATACGTAAACAAAATTGGATTATGATACAATTTCCTCCCCTATTACACGTGTCATGTAAGAATATTTTAATTGGACAACTTCCACAAAACTAATATGGCAAATTTCATAATTAAAAAATCTCGTGTATGGAATTTAAATCATTATAATCGCAGTCTAGGGAGAACTTTTAATTAAGTCTAAGTAATTAAATCGTTCCCTATTAGCAAACTCTAGTTTAGTTCAACTGCTTCGGTTATGCCAATTGCTAATTGTTTGTGTTTGCATAACGTAATTAATTTAATTCAAAATTTCAAAATAAATGATTTAAAATATAAACTAATTGTTTCCAACTGTAGTTGTGCTTCTTTTCCAACCACTAATTAATTTAAAATTTGATTAGTAGAAACATGTTAAGGACATTTAGTAATGAAGTACATTTATATGTTAAATAAAGTTTAGGAAATTGCAAAGTTGTAGTTACAACAGTGGATTAGAGACCCTCTCTCTAAAATTTAAACTTTGCAAAGCATCTTATCTTTTACTCTTCTGCATTCAATAAACTAGTTTCACGCTAGTATAAACGCAATACATCTTGTTTTAAGTTTGCACAATTTTTAAAGTTGGAAAAACCATTAACGAGTACATTAGAAAAGCTTTGCTTTCGATAATTACAAAACTTGTAAACAATAAAGCTAACTGGTGTTTTCTGTAGTGAACTACATTTTAATTAAGCATACGAATTTAATCAACAGGAAAAACAAATCCATTATTCCTCGATATTTTTTACGTCTTGCTGTAACTGTAACAATCCCATCAACTTTTCCCAAATCTGCAAAACCGAGGTAAATTCACCGTTTTTTCCTTTTCTGCTGTGATGGATGAAATATTCTTGTTGGTAGCTGAGATTTTATTGTCGCGCTATAGTCAACGTAGTAAAAAGGAGTGAGTTAGTATTACAACACGTGTGTTCCGATCAGAATGGATGAGTGACAGTTGTAGCAATAGAAAGCATGTAAGCGGAGCAATAACTGAGCTACAATATTGGAAGGCGTGAGGATGTCGGCAGCCTTCTGGGAAATTCTTAGCGCAGTTGGCGACAATCAATACGGTTGCTGGGTTGGCAGCACACGCATTGTCGTCTCTTCCACAGCGTTCACCAGCAAGTATAATTCGAGGGACTCTCCCGCCTTCATAACCGTCAAAGGCACACTGAATATATATATAAAGGAAAATCTATTAAGGATCCTAAAATACTTACTTTTCTATTAGGGTACGTTCAATCAGTTTTTGAGCACGTTGCTGGAGCAGGCCTATCTGCTCTTCCCATATGTGGAACAAATTTCCCATAGAAAGCCGTTCCAACTTTATATTTTACAAGATTTTATTCCACCTCGAGTCCTTTTCAATTTCGCACATTTTTCCAGAAGGAGCTTTATTAGGTTTTGTTGGTAATTAGAAATTGATGAGAATTTTGTTGCGTTTCTAAGCGTTTTATTGTTTGAAAGATCATCATCACGTTCTTTTCTTTCAAATAAACAGGGGCCAGCCGTATGTCCTGGTTTAGATAAGAGATAAAAGTGGCCTATTTATATAAATGCGTCCGTGGCATGCGACAAGGAAAACGATTGGCTTTTGCATAGATAAAGTCATGAAAAGGCGAAAATTTCTGAGATAAAGATCGTGTTTTTTGAGGGTGCACTAAAGGATAAAGGAAATATGTGGTGTTGTTTTCTTATTCTAGTTTGTTTGTCACATACTTACCATTACATTTTTTATTATATCTAGCAAATCAATCGAAAAAAAGTATCCAACTAATTTTAACTATACACATACTTTTGATGTAAAATATTTATTACCACTTGAAACTTTTTCTTGTTGATCAATCAATCAATTCTCAAAAATATACATATTTAATATTACGCCTACTGAATGTTTTTCAGTACTAATATCTACGATAATATTAAAACCTAGAAACCTAATACAACAGCAATATTAACTGGGAAAAACTGCTTTTTATTTTAATAAATCTCTGTAAAGCTTTTAATCTCAATTTGGTTTGGTTGACTGTGATATTGAACAGCAGCGCCCCCGGCAGTCAGAATAGAACCAAAGAATCGTTCAATGACCGGAAAGACCTAGGCAGTGTTTACTTTTGTTGCTCTGAAAATAACGCTAATCCTTCCAAACGTTATGAGACTCCTTTAGCAGAAACAAAGATTAATTTTTTTGTAAATTACGTTTTGCTCTCATAACAAAATAAATAAACGGTTATTATTATGCTTCCGGTAAATCGCACTTGCAAGTTCTTTGATACTGTTGTGCATAAAAGGTAAATTTCGAGATTATTCAAGTGAGAAACAAACATTTAATATACGAGTTTTACATTATACCTACCTGAAACTTCTATATATTTCAAACACAAAACAATAAAGTTTGATATAGATACATACACACACGAAATGAAAATTAATTCATGTATCGTTTTATAAGAAATGAAACGTGGAGTTCATGTGTTGTTTGAACCCTTGCCTGATTCCGGTTAAAATTCAGTTATTTACGTTTAGTGCGCAGGATTCGCATTCCACGTGCTTTCGAAGACCCGTCAAATTCACCCCGTTGAATTCGGCTCTCCAGTGGAAGTAAAGTTGAGCAGTTGAGCGAATTTTCAGCAGTTACACTCTCGGCAGGATTATAAAAATTAATACGTGGCCTGCCGCCGACTCACAAAAACTAAGCTCGTGAAAATGATGGTGACAATTTATTTAAGCAATTTTTGAACTAAGTAGTGATTTAAATCAATACCGATTTTTTTGAAAATTAGTGTTGTGGTTTTTTTCAGCGCAACGACGATGAAGGTTTAAGAAAAGGTGGGTGTAAATTTACAACGTGAGTTTAAGAGGGGTGTAAATGCTATTATGCAAATTATAATTAATAACAGGAATTTGTAAGGGTCCAGGGGCAAAGCTAGTTATTGCTCCAATAGGTACGACAAGTTTATATGGAGTAGTTCAGACGCACACACACTTACACACCTTAGTTCCCGGCAATTATTGTCCCCCATAAACAACGATAACAATATTCCGCTGCGTAAACTATAGATTGGATTTAAAGTTGTGTTTGCCCTGGGGACGATGACGATGCACACCCACAAAATGGCATATCTTATGTATCCAAGGCCCACCTAAGGTGAGGCTTAGTTTTCTCGTTCCGGCCCGTTAAAATGTCACCGCGTAAGACTGGCCGTGTGTTTTATGGCAAAAATAAATTTTCGTCTAACATGTTTGCAGCCACTGTGCTTTCTTTCACTCGCCGGCAAAACCGGAAACAGTTTTTGTTCGAGGTAAAAATATATATATAAGTAAAAGAAAATGGATAGAACAAAACAAGAAAGGTTTCTTTTGGTTTTTCTTTTGTCCTTGTTTTTTTATTGTGAGTGCAACTTCTCTAGACAGTGAATTTTAGCACGATTTGTATTACCAGGCGCTTCTGAAATATTTTCGAACACAGTCATGCGTATAAGTTCACCGTTTAAATCTAGATAATTCACAACTGTCACAACTTACCAGACGTGAAAGATATATGCACTATTTTATATAAATTGATCAACACATTTTCACTCCTGTTTTTACTTGTTACTCACAGTTAATAATACAATCACTTGAATGAACATGAACTCAAAACATCGACATTTATCTTTTAACTGTCTGCGAAATTAACTTGTTAACTAGCAATTATTTCAGCGAAATAAACATTTATTTGATAAGAATCCATATTATACGTGTAACCATTTCTACTATACATATTAATAAATGATATAAAAATGAGGTATGTAAGCAGCAACTTTTTTATATTTTCAATGTTTTCAGTTCTGACCCTCACGCAAACAGTCATTTTTAGAATTTTAATACCCAAAAAATAACTGCTGAACTTCTTATGTTGTAGGCTTATCTTGTCGTAAACTTAGAGAGTTATTTTACAATTTAAAAAGGAATTATTCAACTAAACTGCACTTATGCGCCCAAAGTTTCATTTTATATACCCACAGAAGTTTAATATTTTTTTTTAATTTACCCTTAATATTATAGTTTCACTTCATACTTCATAGACTAACATTTCGATAATTCTTTTTGGGGATATTTGCTGCGTTGATTCCATTAAAAAAGTCGCCCTGCTCGTTTCTGGTGGAGCCGCTTAAGTTTTGACCTAATAATCCACAAGGGCTGCCGACATAACATTTCAGATAGCTGGTTTTCTTTATTTTTCGTACTTCCTAAGTTTTCGCACGTAAGCTCTTTTCCGCTATTTGTTCTTATTTACGGCACACTTCATTATCCAGCTCTGTCGACATTAACACAAGATAGAAAGAAAATTAAACTATGAGGGAAAAAATATAGTACCTTATACCTAGTAGCCGCAAACAGTCATGTTATATCCATTTGATTTATATCCAAAAGTTTTCGGCCTTATTTTTGTGCTGGCTGCTTTTTAATTAAAGTTTATCGAGGATAACTGTCTACTTTAACCTGGATGGATATACTGACAGGTGAGGAAAACTTCTTTATGTAGTAGCTACATCATATTTTCCGCTGGTATAATCAACTTAGCTAACACGAGAACTTTGATTGTCATTCGGGGGAAATATAAAATTTAATATATTAGATATTTTTATTGGCCATTTTTTCGTGTAGCTGGTTGTGTTGTTGCAATATTATGTCATAAATGTATCCCTGCTTCGTGTCCAATATACGAGGAATTTATATTTCATCACTCCTGTACGTGCACCATTAATAATAAATGAAAGGAAGTTTATGTGTTTATATGTACAGGCCCTAAAACTCGTCCTGTCAGATCATCAAAAACTAAGGAAGTTCTTTACGACTTTACTTTTTCACACATTTACGTAATTCCCTATCGTGTCGTACGTTACACAGGAAAAGATTACCTGGAAAGCCCATACATCGTGCTTTGCCGTTTGAAAACAGCCTTAGTCTTTTTCACATTTGGTTTTGCCTTTTTATCCTTTGCTAAAGTAACAGAGAGCATCATGTTTCAATATTTAACTTTTTCGGGGAGACAATACTTTCTTTTTATCTTTCGTATTAAGCGAACTGCTTGGAATTTATTTGTTGCAATTTTAGCAGATGAAATCTTGCTACAAATAATTTACATTGATTCCTCCTAGATAAAAGCAAGCAATCAATTTTATTAGAATCAAAGCACAAGTTCTTAAACTTTTATCATAAGTAATGCTTTACGTTGATTTTAGAATCAGGGCCGGATTTTGGAATTTTCAGCCCTTAGACTAATGAAAATTATCTAGAAAATCCATAATATTGCCATTTATAAACACAATTATTTTATTTTGAAGCCAAAAGTGTTTAGATTTGAAATTTTGGAACCACTGATTCGATTTGAGCAAAATTAGAATTTTAAAATATTTGCCTACACATTCCTTAATCCGGCCCTGTTTAAAACAGTGCTTAAAATTTTTGTCGTAATCTGCAAATTCCTTAATAGAAAGAACTAACTTTATTCCATTTGGGAAATTCGGTAATTTTTTCGGAAAATTTCCCCGGATATCAAATATTCTCAAGGGTATTCCATAATAGTGAAGGGCGCACAGAACAAGTTTGATAAGTGCGATACACGTTAGATAAAGGAAAAAGCGGCTGGATGAATGATGGTTTGGAAATGACAAACACTGGATGAACCTGCTGCAAAATAGACAAGCGAGAAACCGCAAGGCGGGAAGTCTGTGCCCATTTTGATTGAATGAAAATTGCGCATCCTCCGTGAAATGATATATCCGCTATCCTTTCGATTCAGATAAGAACCTTCTTTTTTATAACGTACCGAGGGCAAACGTGACATTTTTTCACACTGACAATTTGTCCCAGAAGTCAAACTCCAACGCCGGCGAAGAATGGCGAAACAATATGAGACGAACAAGGACTATGTACTTTTTTGTAATAAAACTGTTTGCTTAGTCTTGTGTTTTTCGATATTTATTTCGCTGATGCTTCAATTTGACAAATTGACTTTCATTTTTATGTGTACTATCATTACGTGCTCGTGCATAATAATATTGTAGGTCTGCCCTTTTTTACATCCAAGCATTCGCTGATGTATGTCAGGAAGTAAGTACCTACGCTGGAATAAAAGAAGATATTTGTAATAAAAAATTTATTGGAAAATCCACCTGGATCCACTTTAGATCATCTTATTAAATGCTTTGAAAAATTAGGCTTAAGCTTCCATTAAGTAATAAACTTATCAACCTTGGAGATCATAATTATATTGTACCAGAAGATAATATATTTAATCAAAAAGAGTAATATGTGAGGTTGATGCCAAGAAGCAGGAAATGAAAATTTATTATTTATATAACGGTAATTTAGAGACTTAGCCGCAATCTTGTGGTATATAACGTCAAACATCTTACAGCGAAGCTCATTCTCCTGAGGATTTCATTAATCCGGTGCAGAAACAACGTCAACTATAAAATTCACTATTGCCAATTAAACTCATTAAGTTCGTATAAAGTTATAATTATCTGCCTAGACTGTATAAAGTCTGGATATATAGCCATCCTAAATTTAACAACCTGCTTATTATTTTCAAGATTTCGTAATAAATTAAAACTAGAAACATTTTAGAAAATCCACGATATGATTGAGATTGGAATTAAATGTGACATTCCACTTGTAAGTGATACTTTTCCGCATTTGGGTAAATGCTGAGCACGTCTTGAAGTGACGGCGGCGTCAGTCCCAATAGAAGTGGCAAGTGTGAAGTGTGTCGGACTCGAGCAGCCAACTCTTAAAGCCGGCTATGAATTAAACATGCACCGGAGACTAGAAATCCTACTTCTTAGTCCTTACTCTCTATGCAGGATGTCCCTTACTCTCCCCAGTCTCATACAGATTTAATACTCCCACTATAGACCGAACGGAAATCCATCAGCACCGCGTTAACATCGATTTTAAGCACGATTTGGAATTGAAACCAACCAAATTAATTACATCAGCCGTTTTTGTTCTTGCAAGTTTACAGCTGCCTAAAATATTTTGTTGCAGAAACATCGAGAAGCGTTTCTTTATTATTGACAGTTAAGTGCGCCATCCGCTTTTATAAAACGGAAATTTAAAAGATGTATAATTCATAAGCCAACGGGGGTGGTTTTAGAGAAATAATCAGAAACAATTAAGCTTTGCGTGAATCTCTTAAACCATGTGATAAATTTTGGATGTGCGCGCAAAGAGAACGAGAAAAAATACGTATGAAAATAACAAAATTTATGTTTGGGTATTAAAATAATAAGCTTAAAACTGGGATTTATTTGGGAACCGTATTTTACAAGTTATAAGAATATAAAGAAGAAGAAGTGCTCTGCTCTAACCATAAAATATGCCATCAGTAAGGACTAGAAGTGAACATGAATAAATTATGATATTAAGGGGCATAAAACTCTCGACACGTTATTAAAATTTTAAGAGCCGAATCCTTAAATACTGCTATTTTAATGTTTTATACTTTTACTCCACAAACGGACAACCATAAGTCACTCTGAAAGCCGCTTATCATAAGCTGCTTCTATACTATTTTACCTGGCATGGACATTATAGACTATGATATTTCTACCATATTTTCTGCTTCATGTTACTATTAATATAATTACCATCTTCAATTTGCTATAAATAGTACAAAAGTATGATTGGTTAGAAAATAGAGGCTTATTTAAAATTATGCTCGAAGTTGGAAGTTTTTGTATAAAATGTTAAACATTTTCCATAGAGACACATCTTTTATTAGCAATTTTATGTTGATTTATCACCGTTACCTTCAGCTTCAATTACTCTTCTGTATCAGCTAGCTCCGAACACGTTTGTTAAACAAAAAACCAGATACATTTCAGTAATGGTTGAAAATGTCATTCTCTAATTAGGCAACTCTGGCATTCCAGGTCGGCTTCGTTATTTACAGATATTGTTTTACATAGACTGGCGGTCTAAAAACAATGGTAGTTGGAGTCGGGACTTGCAAGCCCGGTATGATCAAAATGTTTAAAGGCATGAGCAAAAACTCCCAGGTCTGTTTTGGTATGATGCTCATCTTAATTCCAGGAATTATTTTCGTTGGCTAAATGAGTCTATTGACTCCAAATCAGCGCGTTTGTTTTATTTGTTTTATATTCCGATTAATTCCGTTTGAAGTGACTAATGAGCAGCCAAATCAATTATTTCAACAAAAAAGAAACCGCAAACAATATTAACATTTTTACGCTCAAAATATTTTTATACCTAGTCTATTACTGTATAAAAGTTGATTTTATTAGCTTGACAATAATCCTATCAGAAGTTTTATTATATAGATGCTATAAAATTTGCATACGTACCACATTCTATTAACCCCTATTTGAAAGGATCAGCTTACAATAAAATTCCCAGGATCGATTAAGGGCAGCCAGAGACAGGCAGAACAGATCATTAGAAGCGAATGTATGTTAAGTATGTGATAAACTTCACTAACCAGTTGACAGTCACGAAGACATGATGTGCAAAAATACAGCAATGTAGGCGTTTACAACAACTGCCTGAATACGAATGGTAATTTTATTCCACTTGAAATAGTTTTATTTAAAAGGCAAGAACCACAAGCACTTATTCAATGGAATCGGCTAATCAGAAAGCGACTCATTAATATAATAGGTTCAGTTGCACAAAGACATCATCTGAATTCGATTTAACACCACAACCAGAAGTTCTAATTTTAACAAATAAAAAAAATATTTTTTGAAACTTTTAAGAATAGATCTACCAGCATATTTTAGTAAACTAAGACACGAAAATTGTGCAAAGTTTTAAAATTAATTTAGTTTCTAATATGATGTGATTATTATTTGAAAATACCGTTTAAAAGATTAAAACCTCATAACGAATTGTTTGTGCCTGCCTACTGAAGCATCCGCACACCGCGCTTCATAACGATAACTCCAATTTCTCATATTCAGTTCAAAATTGGAATATTTTATACGCTTATAAAACGTATCTACTTTCAAATTATAGAGTTTAGTTATCAAATCTATAGATATTCTGCCTAATAAAGTCGTAAATCTACTAAGTCGTAAGGTTGGGACACCCTGTGTATGAATACTTTAAAACCTATAGTTAAGGCACAAATAACGTCACAGTCTAGGGTACTTTTACTTAAACTGGGTTTTAATTTTTATGAATTATACAATAAATCATCATGTCCAGGTCTGTTTCAAATTAATTTGTCTTTTATAATTAAATGGAAATTTGTTCAAAGTCAAGTCACATTTTTTCCTATTGTTTCTTCATGTAAACCCCAAAGTGCTGGATATGGAATATTAATTTAGTTACCCAATTAACTAATATTTACAAATTAATAATATAGGAATGCTTTCCTCGGTAAACATTCTTGGCACGAAGTTACAAACTTGTTAAAGGCTCTTAGTGTACACAACATCGTCGCCTGCATTACTGGAAGAAACAACACCTTTCTGCACGCTCTACAAGATTCAAACAAGCTCCAAAGCACTTCTGTAGCTTGTTTTTACCAAATAGGTCACTAAAAGTGTTCGTAAATATATCAACATCAATTATTGTATCTTTAAAACGCATCTTATCTATTCGTTTATCGCTTAGATCGTTATCAGTCAACAGAGTCTTAAGATATATACAGAGTATGCATGCAATACGACAATTTATTTTATTCTTTTAAAATAATTACCCTCGCTTGAGGCATTTTATTAATAATGTTAATGGATTTCGAACTATTTTCCTTTTTATATATGAGCAGCTAATTCTAGTGATTAAGTATAAAAAAATTACAAGGTTTAACAATATGTAATCTAGAATATAGGGTAGGTAAATGTAGTTTATTTACCTTATATTCAGAGTGAAAACTAGGGCAAATCCGATTTGAAGTTTTTATATTTCGCTGAAATATGTTTCGCATAAAAAAGTTTGAAGACCTTTCAGTCAAACTAGCATAATTTGGTTTTTACGCAAAAAGAGGACTAACGTCAAATTGCAGATTTGCAGGAAAATGTAACGATGGATAACGTATGAAAATCACGTCGTATGCTAACTTGAGACGTGATACCCTCTGGACCAAGTGTGCCAAGGAATGTCCCTAAGGAGAGGCGCCCTTCTCTTCCTTTTGACCCCTCAGGGGTAGACTTGACGCACGTTTCCTTCAGATATCACTATAGATCTTATATCTTAACTCATCCTTAATAATGGACTTTATCATAAATTAATATTGAACTAAGGGTGAGGCATCACCGTCACCGGTTGATTTGGGACTGTAGGTAATGTATTAAATATCAAAAGTTTGTGGTGGGTATATTAGATTAAAAAAGTTGTGTACAAACCATTACTTTTTATTAGAGGGAGCATAAGACAGTGCCCATGTAAAGCTCTGGTAGTTGTCTTCATATATCTTAGGAAATTGAAAACAGAGGCCGTATATGACATCGTTAAGCGGTACGAAAACCAGAATTCTTCTGTAATTGGTAGTTTACCAACGTTCATGGAATATAGATAATCAGCAAATGGTGTGTTTTTGTCAGACTGAAAGGATTTTATATTTATTATGGATCTTAACCCAGTTCTAAAATACACTGTGCTACTGCATCGTAACCTGTAATCGTGCACAATATCCCTGGATAAATATTAGAAATCACCCAATTTTCCTCGTGTATTGTCTTGAAAATTAAATAAGCTTGTTGGTTTTAATCGTATTCACCATTTGAAAATATAGAAATGCATGGTATCGATTGGTGGTAGGAATCACATGAGCGATGCTTGCTGACTACGGCACTCCGGGGAAATTACCCGAGTCCGGGCGGTCGTGGGCACCGGATCTCTCCCGACCGATGCTAAGATTTACCGCTGCGCCACTGATAGCGGTTGCACTCAGTCATGCTATTAATAAGAAAGTTATAATCTTCATTAAAACGACTCTCATCGAGAAAACGTAAAAGCACACAAAAAGCCACCTCGTTTTTGTTTAATGCCTTCATTTCGTGGTGGCGTATACAAGGTTTAGCTAATGGGGAAGTTTTGTAGGTTAGCGTTAAAAACAATCACTGTAGAAATTTGTCTGGGAAAATTTTACAACAGTGAGGTTATGACAATTGTCTAAATTGGCTAAATAAAAATACAGATTTCGTAAAATTCGGATTAGTAGTTTCAAAATTGTGACATTATAAGCCAGGAAAATGATGGAAAATTATACAAACCAACTTCTTGATTTACAATTTAGAAGTACAAAAAAATCTAGTTTTATGTGGTTTCAAAACTCATCTATAAAATAACAATTTTCGAACGACTGCTTTAAAAAAATTATCGTTTTGAAATTGCTTGTTAGACTTTTATGAAAAACCTTTGGTTTCAATGACGGATTTATTTTGGAAAAATTCTTGAACGTAAATAAAATTTTTCCATTCCGAAATAGTGCGTATTTTTCGAGGACGATTCTTTTAAAAATTCAGAGTTTTGGTATCACTGGTTTAAGATAATAACTCTATTTCAAAGCGAATTTTGAAAAAATTCATAAACTGTTAGTATGAAATTGTTCAATTTTTTAAAAATTTTGCGTATTCCAAAAATCGCAGTTTTCGAGGTTGAATATTTTAAAAAACATTGTTTTGTTTGCATTTTTTTAATTCTAAATTCATGAATCGCATTTGAAATAGGTACAACACTATTAAACTATTTTTTCTTAATGAATATTTATAAAGATACAATGTTTCCAATCCAATCAATTACAATTAGCCTCAATCGCTTTTTATAAACTTTCTTACTAAGATTGTCGTCATGCAAATGCCTCATTATTTAATTAATTTAAAAATGGTTTAGATAATAAAATTATCAATGGCACATCATTCAATTAGGTGTAAATAATGCACTGATGTTTATATTCTATTAAATAGACGAACACAGGAATCTTATTATGCCTTTTCCCTAGAAAATACCCCGAAAACAATAAAAATAAAGCTTAAGATGTTTTATAGAGATCATTAATTGAAAATCGTTGTATGGCATTCTTCGTAAGTCTTTCGAAAGCATTGACACACAGAACTCCAAAGTGGTTAGTCTTAATTCTAGTCTGGAGAACAATAATTCTTTGTAAAAGAGAAATTTATTGTAAAAGAACAATAGTATTCACTGATTGGTTTAAAAGTTATTTTAGGTGCTGTCGCAATTAATCGATAATGCTGCAATTTTAGTTTGGAGATATGAAAAGGGTTGGGAAGGCAGTCTTCAATTTGCGTGATGTATTTCCATGTCCATTTGGAATGTATCCGCCATTATCTGCATCCATAAATCAATCTCAATCAATATAGGTATTATGTCAATCACGGTTTCGAATTAAAACAGGCGGTCCCCTAAACAAATTATTTCATTAATCTGTGACCTTTCTGTGAGTACTTTTTGGATTTTACGCAGAAGCAGCTAAAAAGCTTTTTGTGTTTAGGCAGAGTTAATTTTTGTATAAATTAGTTGGAGTAAAATTTAACAGTATTTGCAGATGATTCTTATCTGTGCCATTAATAACATTTCGTCATTTGCATTTTGCTAATTTACGTTTTACCTTTGAACTCGTAGGAGGGGGAACCAAACCAAAGTATAACTCTGATATAAATCTTGAGTTTATTTTTAAATACTTACTTGCTTAAAATATTCAAACAATTGGGTTGAATTTATGATTTTACGTGATGGTGTTATTAATAGTTAGTTTTTCATTAGCGATCCGTAATCAATTTCAATTTACTATGTATTTTATATTCCAATCTATTCAGTCCATTTATTTCTCTGTTCGTTAGGGCAAAAGTGTTTTTAATAGCAAATTTATAACAGATTGTTTTGTGCAGTTTGTGCACAAAGTGCCATTGAATTTACAACCAACGTTTATTCTGAAACTACTGAAAGCCCTAGAGGTCGTTCAAATTAACTACATTATATTTAAAAGATAACTAACCGGTAATTTGTTTTCAAAACATACGCGCATATTACATTTAAAGTAGCATTAGAATTTAACTAAAGTTTTAACACCCACTGTGAAGTGATGAATTATTAATCAATCTCGGAAAATCAGTGGAAAAACATTCAAAAGAAATGCGTCGACTTTTGGCTATAAAATCAATGAAATTTCTGTCGGCTAGATTTGCATTGGCCTAGATTGTAAGCCTGGATGCCTCACACATAAATTCGAAGACTTTATCCCACCCAAAACGTCCTTTCGAAGCCAGTGGGCCGGACTGAAATTAAACGAGTTCCGGTATCTTGAAATATATGTGCGGTCTCGTAAATAATAAGGTAACTCATCTATGTAAGGTTGCACATATGAAATGTGGCTCATAATTTACCCATTCCCAAAGGACTCAAAGAACTCCACTCACTTGGCGAACACAAGAACTTCTATTTCAGTTTTAAAATTTTCTAAGGAACTTGTAGGAAGAGGAGGTAATATAAGCTTCATTTTAATTCAAGTCGTGAAATTTCTATAACCGCTGCAACGAATTTTTAGCGGTTTTGTTTTTTTGAAGTTTCAACTTTGAGATTCTTGCCGCAGAGGATTATTAAAAGTTTAAGAACAAATATTGAAGGTGGGTTTGTTTTACAACAAAAAACTATACGTATAATTTTTTTTTCTTCCTATTGGGTGACTCTTTACTTATGATTAATGGTATTTATAATTAATAAAACTACATTAACGGTATTTTATCAAATTAACTACCAGTGGCGGCTTATAGTCATTTATTTGGGGGAGGCAGTTAAAAAAGATGCGAGCGTAGCGAGCCTAAAAGCGCCGCAGGCAACATTTTTTTCGTTGTTCAAGGTCATCCTTTTTAAGGGTACTTTTTGCTTAATAATCTTGCTCACGTCCTATGCCTGGTTGCCTTGATAGGAAAGTTTTTTATCATGTTTTTATGAAATTTAGGAAAAGGAGCTCTACTTGGTCAGAAAAATATTTTGCATAAATACCTACTAAGTACTAACTCTTGGTTACAAAGAAAAATACAAATATCGATTAGTCTGTTTAAAATTTCTCTATTTTTTCTTACAGAATCATTAAATCTTTGAATTTCGGTTTGACTAGCTGAATCTAGGACGGTTATTATTATTTTGTTTGCCTAAAAGTTGTAATTTACACATAGATCTAATATGCTCTTGATTTTTTGAATGTCTCTCAATCGAGCGAGCTAAATTTTTCAGGCAGTCATAGCCAAATTTTGACCAAACTTCTTCACCCCGAATTGAAAATAAAACACATGGCCAACAAAACTTTTTTTTTAAATGAAACTACCGTAAGTCGTAAGTGGTATAGAACCACAGATAAGAGAAGTTAACGAATATTTCGAGCATTTCAATTAATGTTAAAAAAAAAAAATAATAAATTATCTGCAAAAGTTGTTAAATTAGATGTATCTAGTATCTATATTTTAAGAAATTGAAAAAAACATATTTGTAAAATAAAAATAAAATAAACTAAAGTCCATAGAGTAGGCACAGCCTCCCCTGACGAGCCGCCACTGTTAACTACATAATAAAAGATGGTAAACGTACACTACTAAAAATCTTGAGTTTTATAATAATGTGACAAAAGTATGATCATGATTTAACATTTTTATTCGAAGCTCTAAAAAAATTGGACCATCAGAGGTTTATTTAAAAAAAAATTTGTTGGTTGAAAACCCAAAATTATCTTGTAGGTATTGAATTTTCTTGTGGCAAACGACAATTCCATATACATATACCTACACATGTGACAGAAATCGTTCGTCCTTACATGACTTTATAAAAATCTCTAACATTTAAAACATATATTCCCTCAATTAAACATTAATCCAAGTACTAAGAATGGACTGTTGTTAGATACCGTATGAAATAAATTGTTGTTAGTGCCCTATGAATACCAGCTCGTGCATATCTGTCGTATGATCTACATGCGTAGCCTTTTGCTTTATTATAGCACATTTGTTTTTATTACTGCTATGTAACCTTGCAAAAACAATGAAAACGTGATCAAATTTTATTTACCAGACCACTTAAATGAACGTGTTTGTAAGGATTCCGCTATGTGCATTTTACGTGTTCTATCAATTTTTTCGTATTCTGAGTTCTGCTACAATTCATTTTTTATATTCGGCATAATATGTTACTTTGTATAGTAATTTTTCATGCGCTGCGGTTGACTAGTCATTGCCTTAATACATGTTTTGGTTAAATAGTATTCCTGCTATAGTTTAGCAAGGCAAGTTTTTTATGAATGAATGAATGAAAATCGCTTTTCATGCTCGAGAGAATTTTGAACAAAATAATATAATATGTAAGTACTCTTTGTTCCTACAATTTTATTTGAAGTAAGGCAAAAAGTATGTGTATGACACACACTAACTTAGTTGATACGCGAAACAAATATCGGAAAATGAGTAGAAAATAACTCTTCTGTATTTCGATCGATATAAGTCGTTCTTCAAAGGAAGTACAACAGCGCGAAACCTTAGTGGCTGGGAGGGAAATTTTTCTTTGGCACTTTGCGCCCGGCTTTTCTTACACTCTCTTTGGCTGTGCGTATTAGTGCAAACAATTTGTGAGTATGAGATACTTGGAAGCCAGAATGTATTTTACTGGCCGACTATTCAACAGCACGTCAAGTCTTTATAAGCGCGGGAATAAGAAAAGCAAGCAAATCTTTGCTTTGCTTCTAGCTGGGAAGTATTAATGCTTTTTACACACACCAGCACATCTTTCTTACATATGAAAGTCGATTACCATTCAGAAAGCCTAAGGTACTTACGTATTTATTTAACCGCATGCAAATTTTATGTTGTGGTTTACATACGCATTTCCTCTTTACTTTTACATACTGTTAAAACTGAGTTATGGTGCATTACAAACGTAAAAATAAAAATAACTTGTAATTAATTCTACAGTAAATTTATTGATTATACTAGAGAAAATTATAACTAAGAATATTTGGCGGAAAGTTTTAAAAATATTAATCACTAAACGAGATGAATATATTTTAAATTTCCCGCCAATTTACCTAAACATGGGGTTTAGTTTCCTTTGATTTTTATTCTAATATTGTACCATTTTTTTAAATAATACAGTTCATAATAAAAGGATATCTAAAACATAAATATATTTAGGTAATCTAGAGTTATTGTAATGGCAAATGGTAATGATGCGACGGTTATTATATAATAACATTTCGGAAAGTAAAATAAAATTTTATGAACGGTATTCTCCACTGCTGTGCGGCCACGCAACTGAATATTGCGTGAAATAAAAGAGATGCGTAAGCTACACAATTTAGAAAACCTCTGAAAATTGATATTAATACTGCATGAGGAAGACTGCGGCTATTAAAACAAATCGTTCCTATTCCTGAGCACCTTACAACAACGCATATAGGTGATAATTTATTTATATAAAGACAATTATTGAGGTAGGTATTGTAGGAAAAAAGCAAATCTTGAAATAAGTCAAAATTGTCCATAAACGCATACAAAAAGGAGGTTTTTGTAAAGTTGTAAAATTATTTTTTCTACTCCTATACTTTAATTGATTTATTAGACATTTACTATACCTGTACTGTAATGAGATTCATTACGATACAAATTTATATCCAATAGAAATGCAACATTACAGCAATATTTCGTCAATATCAAATATTGCCATGAACATCTGACAGATCTAAAATTTAAAAATAGACAGTTCATTTTGATTTTCTGACATTTCTTAGTTTATGATAAAGTTGCCATAATAGTTATTTTCTAATTTTTCATTTTTTTGACTAGTTCTTATAAAAAATTGTGTATGCAACTCCTGACTATTAAGACACTCGTATTCTCACCTACGGCTCGTGTCGTAATTCTCATACTCGTGTTTTAATAGCTATCATTAAATGCTCATTGCATTTCACTTTGTATTTCTGGAAGGCTTAGAATCTGTTGGATTACACTTACAGAAATATTACTGACTTTCTATAGAGTTAGTGCTTAATGGTTTCAAACATAAAAAATTAAAATTAAATTATTTTGGTTATTTTTTACACAATGTCAAGTCCCTAAAAGGAAATGCCAGATTTAAATGATGACATTTTCAAATAAAAACTTCTTCTTACGACGTTGTCACACAAAATACAGGGTGTACTGTAAATCAATAGCAGATATATCATTAGTGCGGCTGAAATAAATCGGGAAAAATAATGTGGTTAAACAGCAAGAGCCTGTATATAGCTAAATGTTTCAGCCATGTCCATTTACAGTCCAAGGTTTATCAATCATAACACATACACACATTTCCCATTATACAATCCATGAAAAATGCCTGTAAGTCACTATGTCAACATCCATTGTCGTACAAAACAAAGTACACAATACGACAGCAACATTTTTTTTGTTGTACCCAGGCTCAAAACACAAAACGCGGGTCCATTGTAAAAAATCATATTTATGGACTTATATACATTTTAAACCGTTCCTTTATTTTTCCCTTTGTTCCCAACGTGTTTTTAATTAACTTGTAACAGCCATGTTCAATTCTGTTCATTGGATCATTCGAGTGTGTAAAACAAAAGTATTCTGTTTCGAAATTGCCATTTCTCCTGAACTCGACGCCAGTAACAAACGTGTCATTCTTTACATACAGAAAAAATCAAACGAAATTGTCGCCTCATATACCCGAAAAGCTTTTGTGTGTGCGCTCTTTATGTTTCTGTGTAATATGAAATAAATTGTTCAGTGAGGTAAAAATATTTCTGTCTAATACAAATAGAAATAACTAATTTATTATGGAGATGAGCCCGAAGTTTGTGTAATAAGAATCCGCTGTGAGATCAATATTCAGCAAGTAGTCAGTTCAATAAAGTCAAACCAAGTCATTTTATGGATTTTGATTTGTGAAAAGTCATCTTAAAGCACATTTCAGTGGTATCTGTCGTTATGTGCCCTATTTCGGTGCGGTATTTTATTCAAATCATGCAATTTTATATATGTGTACGGCTGCGAACATCACTCGTTTCCAAAATGGCAAGTGCACAGTACATAGATATGTTCTGAATGTGAATTGAGTTTCAAATAGTCAATCGACATGAATATACGATTTGTTTAAATGTTAAAAATTGGGGCTTCAAATCCTGCAATTACTGTTTCTATATATGAAATTATTACCTTTGACAAGAAAAATTGCTATAAATGGAAAATGGATAATAAACCAATTTGTTGGATCGTTAAGCCATTAATAAAAACGCGTAATAGTTTTCAACTATTTAATTTCTGATACAGTCGAGTGTGTAGCGGAAAAAGTTTTAACATAGTGAAACTTTATATCTCACGATCTAATAACTAATAGCGCGGGAAAAAAGGATTACTTACGTCTATTTGACGTAATGATGTATAGCATTTTATTGACCAGTATTTTTAAAAATATCTAAGATATATAGGTCAATTTAATCATTATAATAGTAATTTTATTTAATCGGTATAAAATATTATTTAATATTTTGGTAAGTGTGTCCAACATTTTCCCAAAATGGCATTGAGAGAAATATTAAAGTTAATTCAACTGAAGTTCCGTTTGTGTCCAAATTATCTCCCAAATTATCAAAATTTTTCCTGCTGAAAATTATCCGTTTCCAGTGTTTATTCCACGTTGTAAATTTTCCTTTGTAATTGTTGTCAAATAAAGCCAACATTTCAGTTTATATGTGTAAGTAATGGTAGCATCTTTATGGCTTACGTTTGGCTTTGACTGCTTACGATTTCTTTTTTATATCTTTCACATTTCAACAGGAGCTGTGCTGGGAGGCTTGATGGGCAACAATAAAACTACCATTGGTATAATTTACAATGCACGCCTTCACTTTTACCAAACAATTCCGGTAAATGACCAAACAGTGTAAAAGCTTAAAACCTCTCGTCAATTTTATGTGTGTCACTTGAAAGTTAGGCAAAGCTTAGTTTAAAAAGGTAGTTTACATTCAGCGTACCGACCAAAGGGGCAGCCAGCCTGGACAGAATCCTACTTGCCAAAAGCATTATGCATATTTAAGCATTTCGCTTACCTAGTTTTTCAACTTTATTTTCTTTGTAAACACTCCTCCAATATAAAACTTTCATGACTGCTGGATAAACCTATAAAAAATATTTTATTCCAGTGTTCAAGGGGAAATTCTGTTTATACAGGGTGGTAGTGTTTTCAAATGAATCCGGATAAAGGTTTATCCTGAAAAAGTGGTTCTAACCAGCTTGATTATATAGTAATCAGGGAAACTTCTTTAATTTCTAGTTTAGATTCATTTTTTGACTCATTATTTTTTCATAGAATTTTTAAAATAGCTACTCAATTTTTATAAAATTCAAGCTAGATCTTAAAAGTTTCAAATCTTTTGGTCAAAATATTCAAATGAAATTCTATAATTATTATTGTATACTTTTTTTTAAACATTTTTTTGTACAAAGTTTAAATTGACACTAAAATGATTCTACTTTTTTATTTATTTATTAATTCAGTTACCGATAAAAATAAAATATCTGTTATAATTATTGTAATTTTGATACTTTAATCAAAGGCTGAACTTTCTTCAAATTGTATTTATTATTTTTTTAATATTGAGTCTTAGGTAATAGCACCAGGTTGTGTATAAGGAAACTTTCCGTATGTTGTGTGCAATAATAAACTTTTTTGGGGCCATCATATGCTGCAAGTAATATATTTCATCTGTTTTCGTATAAAATAAAACAGCATGATGGTTGGGGTAGAAAAAGAAAATAGTTTACGTGTGTAGAAATACGGCTGGTATCGGTAATAAAATACAAATGACAGGACCGGTGTCCTTCAAGTCAATAACATAAAGCTAAAAAATGAAAAGTAACTAAAAGTGATCACGTGGCTTGGCAATCTTTTATCCTCGTTTGAAAGTAGCACTTACTGTAATACACTGAAACCATATATTCCCCTGAAATACAGCTACGAACGAAGAATACTGATGTATTCTGCTGTGGTTCTCACCTTCAGAGTCTCCAGAATCGGCTTATTGATTCTTGGCGCGCTTGTTGTTTGAATATTAGATAAGTTCAGATGGAATTTAATCCCACAGGCATTCTACATACAGACCCAGAAATGTGATATTTATATACGATGCGTACACATTTCGTGGTTTTCACAGTTATTTATATTGCTTTATGATATTACTGGAATCGAATATCAACGGCTCGCTCATTCACGAATATGAAAATATGTAACAGATACTTTGTATTCGATGTTTATTTAAGGTTCATTTGGACAAAATTCAATTTGTTGGGACTATTGGATTTTACGAGTTTTGTACCTATACAAGTTCCAAGGAGGAGGGAACAGAACGTGAAATTTAAATACGTAACAAACCCACAAAGTATGAAGAGAGAAAATTGAAAAGAACCAATTTTTTACATCTAAAGACTCTCATTCCGTCCTCAGGATGATATTAACTCATTCAAGGCAAAATATAGATTACATAAATTTCATGCTCACAGACAAATATTTAAAATCGGTATAACAAAAAATACTTATTTACAAATTATAAATTGTTTTCTTAATATCTAGGTCACAGAAAATACTTAAGGAATATCTTTTTACTCATTTTTTATCTTGTATGTCATAAAAAATATATTTCTTAAAACCCATCTAAAGTTAAGTTAAAAGCCCTATAAAAATACCAGATTTTTCTGAATCTTGAGCAATATAATACAAATAAATATTCCAAATATTTTCCCAAATCAACAAAATGCTGTAATTTGCTTCTTTTGAAAATGTTTCTTGTATTAAAATAAAGACTTATTTACTATAAGCTGAATATAGATAATGAGGTAGAGCTTATTTTTTGTTGCAGGTTCGTAAAAATCCTCCCACTCTTTCACCACTATTGTCAATAGAGTAAGTATTATGAAGTGTTAAGAATGAATGGCTTTGTATTTTGTGTAAATCCAAAAAAATACATAAACACAATGGACGTAGTTTTTTAGTGCGCTATTGTGATTTCTTGGCTACAGTAACACATTCCAAATATTGTTTCCTTAAAAGCACTACAACATCGAACAAATATGTAACTGGGTCGATTGTTATACGCATATCAGTTTATAAGAAAATCCACACAGAGTTTTATTTTTAAACAACAGTAAAATCAAGAGTTATTGGCAGTATTTTCATGTTTATTGCTCACTTTCAGTAAACAAGTTTTCGGTTTTTGTTTAAATTTATTGTATTTGTGCGGTTGGTAAACATATCAGGAATCAATAGTATTAAAAGTAACGGTGAGGAAGGTGAACAACAAAAGTTGTAGAAAAAATGTAATTGAGTAAAATGTAGGCTATCCATTTTATAATGGCACTCACGTGACCTGTGAAGAAGTTATTTAAGTACATAAATTGTCTATTGTCTAACTGCATGTCGTATTTTTAAGAAGAATTGACAGAGACGAACTAAGGTCTTAAAAAACAGATAAAATTTTATGGTTAATTATGTTTGCACATATTTATCACGTGGCCACAGATATAAAATGGATGTCCTTTAGGGAAATATAAAAAGAGTCGTTAGAGAGAAAACTTCACTATTCAAATTCAATATTTTGTTAAAAAAATAGGTCGCAAGTGTGTCTTTGTACTTGTCAAAAAATTCTATAAAAAATATTTATATCTATCTATACAGTGTATATAAATTTTCTGATAAATCTAATACAAGCACCAAGTTCAGTATCCTTTTAATCTTTTCACACATGTTAATTCCATTTCCATTGAAATCTGTTCGGTGTACCAAAAAAAACCTTATATATCGCGTGTCTTACATGATCGGAGAGTAGAAAACACCTGGGGGAGCGATATCTCCAATTGCAGCGGCGGTTGCAGAACACGGTTGACCGAGTCGATGTTTCCCTCGAGATTTGATAACGTACTGCCCATCATCATCTACCACTTGTCTTACCTTCGGCCGGAGGAAACCAAAATCATCTTCTAAATCACCGTTTTTCGACGTTTTTAAAACAAATCACTTCGTACCCTACTTTATAAAAAATAACTTAACCGTGTGTGATTTTGTAAATGCATAAATTGGGGTATTGTATTTGTCGTTCAGTACAATTACCAGCTGACAAAGAATGAATTGGCATATTGGAGTAGTTTTATTGTTGACAATGTGGCTTTTAAAAGTTTGAAATCGCTGATGGTATAAAAGCATTTGAACAAAAAGTCGGCTAAATGCAAGAAAATATCAAATTCAGCATGTTGAAAACTGAAAAGTACTAACACATTTTTATAGAATGCAATTCAAGCATTTGATGTGGATGCATTTGAATTTAGTGTATAGTGCGGTTCGTTTGATAGTGTGAGATATCTAAAATGCACGATCTCGTTTTAAACATCTTTTATTATCAGCAACAACTTCTCCTAGGTATCAAACTGCTGGGTTTTTTAGGGATCTTAAACCTAACATAAACACTGTTTATGTTCGTCTTTATGTAAGAAGAAATAAAATAAAAGTTAAATTAAAAATATGTTTTTGGTTTTTTACATTTGTATATTATTTAGTAGGTGATCGAAATAATATTATTTTTCCTAAAACGAATTCATATTTTTGCCTACAATATTTGTCAAAATGTACATGCAATTATTTACAAAATTATTATTGAGTTTGCTTAGTACACAAAGAGAAATAATTAGTTTTTCATCCGTTTTCATTAAAAAATTTGGTATTGATTAAGTCGGGACACATAAATATGAAGTTATGCTATAAAATTAATATCATAATCATACATTATATAGCAAGTGATTAATTTTACTTATGGTTAAATAGAAAGTTATTAGTAATAATACACAAAAATAACTGTAGGTGACATAAATTTAACTTAGCAATATTTATTTTGCAGAAGAGAAGATAATTCCACCAAACATACTGTTGTAATAAATGAAATGAAAAGTTACTGTAATTTAAGGAACATTGTTTCACCACTTTCATAGCAATTTTTCAAGCAATTTAAACTCACTGCCAGCAGAGTGCATTTGCTTGCTTTGCTTACTGTGATTTTTACGAAAATATTTCCTGCATATAAATTTGAATTTCCTCAAAATAATACATTTAGATATATATTCTATAAAACTGGAACATACATGACTTCTAGTTTTATATGCAAAGTAGAAAGTATTGTCGCCATATATCCAAAAATACAGCAGAAAAGTTTATTGATTTGATATATCAGCATCGGTGTTCCACAATTTCCCTTTTATTTTATTTTATTGCAAATTCAACTACCGCCACCTAAATTTTAAACCATTTTTTACGAGTGCATTAAACCAATTTATTATGTGTTACACTAACAGTAACAGAAACTAGGCGGATTAAATGAAGCCAATATTTTTTTTGGCAAAAGCAATTTATCATTAAAGGATCTGTAAGTAGAGAAGCATGTACATATATAAATTTCAGGTTTGACATATACTGCAGGAGAAATCATTGATTCTGGACATCCCCTAATACCGGGACTTGCATTTATACATAGAAATGGCCCATAACTGGCTTTTCGGTATTTCCGGGATATTGCTTCCTAAATTAAGCTGATGGTCCTTTTGGATACAGCTTTACCTTTTTTTCATATAACATGAGATCAATTCCGCTAAGCTGTCTGTCGATAAATCAATCAGAAATATAACCTGTTGGATACAATTGGCAATTTTTAATTTTAATTAAATCTGAATTATAGAATATAGTTTATACCTACCTACTGGCATCCTTAAAAAAATCGATATAAATGTCTTGATTATTAATAATCGAACCATTTTAATACGAAAGTCACATTGTTTCATATCATACCGATTTAATTTCGGCAACACTGAGATTGATATTTTTTCAACAAAATTTAAATTAAATTCCTCACAAGTTCATCAAAGCAGAATCGGTTATATAAAATTTGTTATTTGTTTAATTCAGTCAATGTTTGCTAAAATTTAATTAATGTTACTAGGTACTTTTTAACATGCTACACAATTTCAAATTAAACACATTGCACCATGTGATTTCATGAGAGCTAAGTCAAAAAATTAATAAACAAAATAAAATATTCCGCATGCATGCTTTTATTCTGTATTCAGTGTAGCGTGTGGTAAATAGTTCATTATTTTATCAGCAATATGCGTACATGTACAACCCCCCAATGGGTCGAGCACAAAAATACACGCTGTTTAACGCTTTCGCAGATAACACCATAATATAGAATGTTAAACACAACAATTAATATTACGGTTATCACAAATTGCACGAATAGTATGCAAATGATAAATCTTGCAGTGGCAACAGAGATAAATAACTGATCCATCACAAAAAGTCCTTTATGCGTTATAAAAATATAAGAGGGAGACGTCTAAAGAAATCCTTTTAGTCATGTCAGGATTCTTCTTAATTTAGCGTTTTTCCCCTTTTTGTCCAGCAGGTGTATTTAAGTACAGCTAAATAAAATTAGTTTAAGTAAGCCGATTAGGGAACAGATTGCGCTAAAGCAATTATCAAATTTTCAGTAAGGATAAGTATAATAAACGCAGTCAATGTATTTGGCTAACAGATAAAGGGCAACATTTTTAACAATGCACTTACAGAAGGGCTATAAAATGTGCTATAAAAGAAATTGCTTTAGAATGTATACAACATCAAATGTGTTGGGGCGTCAGCTAGAAAATTCCCCCAATTGCCAGATTTTATATTTGCAAAGATACTGAAAATGTTTAAACTCAATCCACAGATAAGTATTTCAATTTACTGAAAACTAAATATCCGATGATGGGTGTGTTTTTAGGGTATATGCGAGGTCATAAATTTCGTCATGTGATGATGAAGTTGGGAGTTTCATGGAAAACATGTGGAGGATTAGGGGGAGATGAGGGAGAAAATCAAGTTTAATATCTGGAAAAAACTTTATTACGGAATTAATCTTATTTGAAAGTTTTCAATGATGACAAAACAACGTAAATTTTGGGAGGAAAAGCATCGAAAATTGAATTGGAATGTTCTGAAATTGCGAAGTGATGTAAATTTATTAGCTAAATTATTAATTTTTGGTTTGGTTGAAGCAATATGTAAAAGTATTTGGTAATTTTGAATTCGAAATTATAACAGAATTGAATAAACTGGATGAGCTGGATAAAGTGACTTGATTTCTCGAGAAACAACGTGATTTATTTAATGTAGGTTTTTATAAATTTGGTGAATGCGCCGGTCATTAAAATACAATTCTTCAAATTATTCTTTTCTTCTTCGAGGTGTTTTCTTGTTATTGATATTTATAGCAAATAGTTTCATATATTACCTACTAATAATGATAATCTAAAAAGAAGAGCCAAGAAATCAGGTAAATAAACTGCTGGCCAATTGAAACGTACCAAGTGAATTTTTAGGTTGAATTTAAAGTCCAATATATTGAAAAGGAGTAAAGATATCAACATGAGGTTTTCAGGATTCAAGAGATAATTTAAATGAGAAAACAATAGTGTGACCCGATTTTTGTACTTTGAAGTACGTTACTTTTTAAAGGATATGAAAGAAAGTCGTCTTTTTTTCTCAAACTTTATACCTACCGAGATTCCACAAAATTTTTTAAATATTTTTTTGGTGTCCATTTTTTTAGTCCCAGGTTAATGACGAAAAAACCAATTTCTCAAATAAAAAGGTAATTTTAAGTAGAATCTAATTATTACGGAAAACAATGTACAGGGTTGTTTTAAAAATTTTTGAAACTTAGTTGGTGGCCCTTCCGGTGTAACCGGAAGTGTCATTAGATTGTTTTAAACGTCAAAATGATTATTTCTTTCAACAATCCAACCATGCCAAATTTCAAATTAATACAGTTAAATGTAACAAAATGGTGCGGGTTTTAAAACGATTTCGTGGCCACCCGGTATACATGGATATGAGCAAATTTTTGAAAAAGTGAAAAACCCGTCTCGAGGATATAAGTCACTTAAATCAATGGTGAACATAAACTAACTAAATTCCTTTTTACTCCATTAAGAAAATGGCCTCAAAAAATTTTACCAATTAGCGAACGTGTACCGATTTTTGATAAGCCACTGGTGACCAATAAATTAATGAAAGTACAAGAAATGTACTTTTTATAAGAAAGCCGTTCATAAGGTATCATAATCAACAACAGAGATTGGTTCTTACAAAATACAATACGGCCGAACGACAAATAACAAAGAAAAAATCAAGTTTTCAGAAAAAATTCGGTATCTTATAAAATAACATGGATATCAAAAATTTGAGAAACAGATTTTTTCCCCATTAAGTAAGGACTAAAAAAATCTACATCGAAAAAATATTAAAAAAATTTTGTGGAATCTCGTTAGTTATAAAATTTGAGAAAAAAAAGACGACTTTCTTTCATACCCTGTAGATAGTAATGTACTTGAAAGTAAAAAAATTGGGTAACACTATTGTGTTCTCAATTAAATTATCTCTGAAATCCTGAAAACCGCATGTTGATATCTTTTCTATTTTTCAACATATTTGACTTTAAATTCAACCTAAAAATTCGCTTGGTACGTTTCAATTGGCCAGCAGTTTAGTTGCAAAATAGGTACACTTTAATTGTTTGGATATTTTTATATATCTACTATATGATATGGCAATTAAAAAGAGGTCTAGCAGTCGTTCTGCAGTTTAAATTTCACCTAGGTGTTCTGTGGTGAAAAACAGCATGTTAAGGTGTTAAAGAAGCTTCAAAACTGTTACATCATATTGTATTTCACAACCCTAATGAATAAATTACATTAAATTGGATACATTTCCTTTCATTGCAATAATGAAATCTGATGCAATTTTATACATAAGACCCACCAAACAACAGATCCTAGATAATCATTTCTATGCGCCTGAACTAATAAAAATGTTGAAATATTATGACAGAGATAAGAAATAACGACAACGCAAATTCAGCTGGAAAATAATTAAGCCTGAAAGTGTAGTTAATTGTCCGGATAAACACAGCCAGTGCTTAAATCTGCGTACATCACTGCAGTAAGTAAACAAGAGCAAGCCGTTGCGTACAAAGGATTAAGGATGTAGAGAGCGCGTTGAATATCATACCGAGAGCGCCCGTGTCAAGTTGTGTAATTGTAGTACCTTTGAAGTAGTCAAGTTGTCTACAGGTGACAATGTCTCGTTGATTGTAGGCGCGGAAATAGCCAGTAGTCTGCCAACAATGATACTTTTTGAATTAGTAAGAAAGTTAGGAGTAGATGCAAATTAGGTATGCGAGGTGGCGAGTTCGAAATTTATCAAATTTGTCGCATATTCTCTCATTTTTCCATTTAAGATTTTGAAACTAGTGAGCGATTGAATAGTCGACAAAACTTTAAAATGAAATATTCTTTTAATGAGTGTAAAAAGTTAAAGAAATTTACTAATTTTCTCAATTACAATTTTCTTAGCAATTAATTTTAAATAATTATACTTATTCTCTTGCAGGATTGAAATATTTCACAATCACATTTTTATTCCTGTCAATCCCGTCTACTTTGTAAAAGCACAGAAAGACTTTAAGAAAAATTTATTGTCCGAATGATTGGTGTGTTGGCGTTTCGCAAATCCGCTCTGGTTATTGATATAAATGTGATCGTGACGGTCCGTAATAATAATAATTTGCTACCGAGCGTATTTCGGCGAGCAGCAATTGCAGACGAGGCGTCGAGGGACTCATAAATGTATGCCTGGCAATATCGGTAATAATATGTTTCGGCGGCTCCGATATTGTATATTATATTATATATTGTATCCACCCCCTGTCAGAATATAACTTGTAAGTAAATAAATTTATTCCATTTTATTTACTTAGCAGGATTTTCATGAAATATCTATGTATGTATCTAAGCGAAAATTATTGCTTTATTCAGTTTGCTGTGATGCAGGATACTTGGAAATATTTCTAGGAAACTTCGCGTTTTCTATAAAATTTAACTTTAAGTCGATTAAAGAATCCTGGAAATTTTCGAAATACACGTACTTATATAAATTAACAAGGAATTTAATTATAGCATCTGCAACTTTCAAAGAAACATCATAAAGTGTGCTTCATCTTGACGTAATTAAAATATTTAATTAAGAACTTTGGAATTTCTCCAAAAGGTATTTAAACTGTGATTTAGATCTTTTGGTTTATGCGTGTATAGTATTGTTAAAATCTTGCGAAAAATTCCAATGAAAATTTCCATGCGAAAGCACAAAAATTTAATAAAACTTTTCAACCCATTCATAACAAGTTTTAGGTGCGTGTTATCGGGAATAGTTATCGATCTTTTTTAATTACAAACGTGAAGTATGCAACTCAGTAAAAAAATATATTTTTTTTCTTATACAAAATGAACACGTTTGGGGGTTTCTTTAGCCATTACGATCCTAACCTTTTTCGCAATGGTGCCTGAAAATAAATTTTTCTACGAAAATGCGGACTGACGTTTTTTCTGACAAGATAATCGAACTTGAAAGTAGGCTTTTGAAAAACTAGTACGGAAAATTAGTGTGGAAATTTTTTTCCGCACACATTTTTTAAACTTTCCGCACGCAAACAAAAACATAAAGAAGTACTTACATTTAGTTATAATTGTAACATTTATTTAATATCTAACAACCGGAGGAGTGCACATTAATTCATCGCTTTCGCTTTAGTTTTGAAACTCCATGTTTATATTCACGTAATTTGATCTCAAAATCAAAATTATTTCGATGACAGGACACAATTTATAAACTGTCAACAGCTATGAGCTTTCAGTTCTATGACAACAAACTCACTTGATGTTTTTTTTAATTAGAAAAAGATTTACAAATAATTTTATTTTTTACGAATTCCACGTTTTCGTAGAAAAAATCGTATGTAACACGCTTGCGGAAATGGCCCATGATAATACTCGTGTGATTGCAGCACTCGCTATCATCATCGTATTGTCATGATGCGTTTTCCACACTTGTATTACAATACACTATTAATATAGTTTAAATTTTTTTGTTCCTATAAAAATCTACAATTTCTCATCAAATCTCCTTTGAAAATTTGTAGACTGCACTTGACTTAGGGATTTTCTCTTAGAATACAGTTTTGCAAAGTTCAATGTATTTATGGAAAAAATCTTTTAAATATTTGCTCAAGCTGAAAAAATAAAAGTAATTTTGATATTTTTATTTTCACGTATATTCCCTGTCTGTAAAGGTAAAAGTTATATCTTTAATGAAAACAAATTTACAGTACATAGAAGAAAATATTTTCTGCCCAAACTGAAAATATTAAACTAAGTGGATTTTTCCGACGTTCCTCTATAAAAATATTGTAAAATGTCACTGAAAGTTCATATTTTTATTGAGGTTGCCTATAATAAAGTTAAGATTTGTAAAATCTTCAGCGATGTAGAAATTTATTCAGAATATTTTTGTCCATTAAAAAATTTCGAATATGCCTACCTATTAAAAAAAAATAAAATTACAATACAGGATAAAAGTTAGGTTAGGTTTGTATAAAATAGCGAAATGTTGGGATTATCCTTCTATATTCTTTAAACCGTTAAACGAAATCCCATTTTCTATTGCACAAATATTTAGATGTCTTTGCATGGTACGAAGCATTCCACGTCAATAGGTAAACTCCATAGAAGAATCTATGAAACGGGGCAAACAAATTTGTGGGAATGGCTCCATGCAAGTCTTGTAATAAACGTAGGATATGTATATATGGTAAGCGAGATGCTTTGTTTTCGTACAATACAAATATTCTGAATAAGAAGGTGTCAGGGTAGACAGAGCAAGAACATGCGTCAAATTGTTGTAAGGCTTCTCGTGTTTCCATTTGCTATTGTGCACTACTTGAATACACAAGGTGTTGTATTTAACTGACTAAACAACTCTTAAAATGGATATCCGTAGATTATCACAATTTAGTTCCATTGTTACAAGAAATGTGAATAATAAGTCTACTGTTGCAATAGAGCCAGATTATGTTTTATTGTAGACATATAATACATATTTAATTTCAAGACGCGGCATTTTCAACTCATATTGTTCCTAAACGAACCTTTCATTGAAATGTCTAGTACAAGGAACGCGCCTTCCTATATAATATCTGAGTAAATATATGAGGATCGTTTATTTTATTTCACTGTACAAAAAGCGAGTTTTATTATATTATAAGTCTAGCAACTAGACTGTAATATAATAAAACTAGCTAGATTCTAGCTCAAGTTTTTTTACATGGAATCCATTTGTGTAGTTTAAGTAAAATACCTGCCTACATCACCTCATACACTTTAGTTAGACGGAAATTTCGAAGAGGAAAAAAGTATATGTTGAAACAACGCATATATAAAATATAAAACATATTCATCCGAATTCCCTGCTTCCTTACATTATGTACATAACTCCGTGGGGGTTGAAAGCAAAAACGAAACATTTAAATAAACCATATCAGCACAACAATGAATAAACAAATAGCTCTTTACTTCTAATAATGTTTTATGCATGTAACAAATAGTTTTAATATGAAATGCACTTTTAAAATCCGGAATGAAGAATAGCCCTTTGCGAATCATGCTTTTTCAGCTGATACATAATTTACCGATGTAGCTGTCTGGCATGAATGATTCATATTAGCATTCTATCAATCATATGACGACGTACAACGCCCGTGTAGCCCAGTTATGTACACTTATTGATAAAATCTTTAAAGAAATTTGCTCCACCCGGCTTAAGATTCATATCAGCGGCTTTGATTTATGTTGTGAAATATTTGACTATGGTACTCATGTTTATGTAAGTACTCGCCAGTTTACAGGATACTGTTAGAGATGATTTGTGTATTTCGTTAGTAAAATGAAAATAATTCTCTGTGCACTCTCTGTATATGCGCGACATGGTAGACAGTGCGCCATCTAGAGTAATTAAAGCTAATTTCAGTATGATGAAAAAAATTGTTTCTGTTGATTACTAAATAAATAAAATTGCGAAGAATGTACAACTTGTCCCTAAAGTATAATTACTCACGGTACTAGACAAACTTACTCTAGCTATCGCCATGTTTTACATACCATGTTGAATACTCGTATACACACACCCCGTCATACAAAATTCATTCAAAATTGTGTTCGATCTAGTTGTTTACCGCATAATTTAACATTATTTCCTTAGCTCCAGAGCGGGTTAAATAGCCTGTTTATCGAGCGCTGACACAAGATAAAACATATGTTTGAATATAAGTCAATTTTCACCCTACCCAATACTCTTGTTCTTGAAGGGTTTAATTAACCCCTACTAAACAAACATTGATTAAACACCTATGCCAGTATGTTCTACTCTCTCATTTGCGCGACACTGAAGAAGAGTGTGAAATAATTACGGGGGAATAACAGAATACCGGGTGTGTAAATTGTGTACTGGAAATGATTGCTTGGGGGATGTTTATTAAACGGTATTAGATGAAAATTTGGACCAAAGTGTACATTGTTTGGGTTGGAAAATGCGGTCATGTTCGAACATGGCCACGAATTTAATTATAAAAGATTTTCGACTACATAATACAAAAATTTGTGATGTTTAAATCGACTGAAATGATTATTTTCTTACATCAGGCTGATCCGTTCCGATAGTTCACTTCATTGGCTGTAAATAAAAATTTTCCGAATGTGGAAATAAAATATGGCTGCATTTTTTCAGTATAGGAAAATTGTTACACTGTCTCTGTCTGTATTTTATGTTCATCTCCGTAGAGAGTAAGAGAGAGGGAGAGGATCACGTGCGCATCTACTGAAAATAATTGTGCCATATACATAAATATAAGAAAAGTGTGTATGACTGCTAATAAAATATGGATATATTTATGTATAAAAATTCAAGGTCCAAGATATCTTAATTCTTTAAATTACTGAAAAATTAAGTTTTTGTGAATTAGGTACACTAGTTTACAAAATAAAACTTTTTTCATGTACATTTGATGAGAGGTGGCTTTTCTTATGTATTTTCTCCCGTTGAATTCGAAAATTAAGGTTACAATTTTTTTTATGGAGCAGTTTTTGAGATATTGTAATTTTTGCATTTTTTCGACTTATTTTTACTTTAAAAGTCATATCTCGAGCTAGAAATGTCCGAATTGGTTGTTCTTGGTACCAAATGAAAGGTATTAAGATGACAAACATATACATGTAATCGGATCTTTAATTGGTTAAGCAGTTCAAAAGATATCGGTGAAAATAGGCGACCCTGTATTCCACACAAGCAGACGACTTTGAGATCGGAACATTTTTTTTAAAAAGTCAGGCCTATTTTCATCGATATCTTTTGAACCGCTGAACCAATTAAAGATCTGATTACATGTATATGTTTGTCATCTTAATACCTTTCATTTGGTACCAAGAACGACCAGCTCGAGATATGGCTTTTAAAGTCGAAAAAATAAAAAAATTACAATATCTCAAAAACTGTTCCATAAAAAAAACTTTGATTTTCGAATTTAGTGGAAGAAAATACATAAGAAAAGCCACCTCTCATCAAATGTACATTTTTAGTGTAAACTAGTGTTATTTGGAATATTGACTTAAAAAGTGTTTGGAACATCTGGTAAGGTCCGGTATATTCTTTGTCAACCTTTTTACTTTCTTATACGAAGTAATAAGAAAGTATAGTAATCGTGATTTTTGTCGGAAAATTAGGTTATAATGAGTGGGACAAGGACAGATTTATGCGTATTGCAATAAGTGCGAGAGAGACTTCCGAAATTTATTTGAATATTGCTGGAAACGCTCAAAATTGAAACACGATTTTTACAAGAAATTTGGTTCTATGACTTATAATCCTCGGACAAAATATCCTCGACAAAAAATCCGAGACAAAATATCTTTGGACAAAAGACATTGAAGACAAAATATACTTGGACGAAATATCCTTAAGATAAAATATACTTGGATGAAATATTCGTAACATAAAATATACTATAGTCAAAAAATTGTAATACTAAATATTTTCAGAACAAAACGAAATTCAATTTATTAACCCATTATAAACATTAAAAAATATTATTTATATTAAGTAATTATTTCGGTTCAGGGCTAAAACTTTGAAACAAAACTTGAAAATGAAAAATAAAAAACCTAACCTAACCTACAATATTTTGTCCAAGAATATTATGCCTCAAGGATATTTTATCCAAGGATATTTTAACAAGAATATTTTGTCGGGGATATTTTGTCCAATGATCAAAACGCCGATTACCAGAAATTTAACTTAATTTATTTAGGAAAAGTAATTGTGGTACTCTCTGTATAAGAAAGTCATGTGTTGGGCACATCAGATATTTGAACAAAAAAAGTAGCCCTCGAGAAATTTAAATCAACAAAATAATTTAACACTATAGATTGGTTTAGTGTAAAATTTATAACTTTTTTGGAAAGATAATCTTAAACGTTAGTTTAGAAATAATTAATTCTGTATAATTACAAAGGGACATTATTTTACACTGTAATCGGTATCTACAAGTATTGCCCAGCGCTGCGTTGTGATTGGAACATTATTGTTCAATGGAATACAGACGATATCAATGGTGTTTAGCTATAATAGGCTAATAATTCAACCTAATTTAGATCCACATTTAACCAGGACTACACAGGAAAATCACTAGACGCACAATACTCAGGTACAGAGAGCAATGTTGTCAGTACGCACAATAGTAAGTATGTGCATATGTGAAATGGAATTTCATTGTTATGGCAAAACATGATTGATGGGCCTATATTGTATGTATGTATATCATTATTATTAAGTAAGCACACAGTGCACCTGCAAGTTCAATTACTATTGAGCAACGATATATTACTGTGAATGATTAAATAATATAATTGGAATTAGCCAGATGTTAAATCATAGCCACATTGTTTCAAGACGACTTGATGGAAATTGATTATTTTACAAATTCAATTTACCCTGGACAAGTTCTGATTGCTAATTCAAACAAACATAAAATAATAAAACTAAGCGTGCCCGTAAAATTTTCCCATGTTAATAAATAAAATCAAAACATAAAAAGCATTAACTCGGGAGCAGTCTAAATCCATTCTACAGAAAACAATAGGAATAAAATTTTAACTGCTAAGTAACTAATCGATACCTTAACGAGTGACTTGTAAAATTGGCAACGTAGGGGGCAGATTGTACAGTCATGTAGTTATAGTATCATTTAAAACGCGCTGTGAAATCACGTGAAGCGACATTTCCTGAATCGTTTCCCGCAGCCATTTCCTCTGGAGGGCATCAGACTACACAGTTAGTAGTGGATCGTTATCTGAACATTTGGCGGCTAAAATATACCCAGTATACTCTCCTCTCGGAGCATAAGACAAAAGATTGGTGGGTTTGTGCCACTTAAAATTCTACTTAGAATAATTGTCACTTTTCGCCCAAAGGAACGCCGCACATTCCTACATAATAAGCCTACAAATACTTGGGGACAAAATCCGCAGATCTAATATTGTCCCGAAATTAAATATTCTCTTTCACTTAGGTCTCAGTTAAGAATAAACAGCTCCAAGATATTTTATAATTTAAACAAAAATGGGCGATTCATTCAATTATTATTATTAGACGCAATAAAATTTTAAACAAACTGGGGGAAAAATCCAATCCACTAAAACAAAAGTTATATATCTGTCCATTTGCCTTTTATCTTTGATTCCAGATGATCATTAGTATTCCATTGTTGTTATTGACATCTGGAGCTTCTAATATAACTTCCTTTCGTTTTAAAGCAACATGCCTTTTTATCCCTTTTTGGCTTAATACAATTTTTATGAAACCGGTCTGTGATTGAAAAATTATTTTCCGTTGGAATTTGATTTGTTTTATAGAATTTCAGTTTACAGATTTATTTCGCTGAGAACGAATTATTAATAAATACCCAACGTACAATTCGTATTAATTTAATATTATTTGTCTGTGTTGAACTGTTTTCATTAAAGAGCCGAGAAAAATAACAAAATATATTAGATATTTTATTTTAGTACGTTTTTGTGCGAGCATATGGTTCCACAGCTGTCGGTATTTAAAAAATTTCATAAGATATTAAAGATATTAGAAATTATTATAGTGGCAAGTTTTTATCTAAATTTTATTCATCATCATATACCAAAATCCATAATTATCGAACAGAATAGTCATATAGTAAAAATGAAATTGCAGCATTATTTTAAAATAAAGTTTAATATTTTTGAAAATTGTCATTTATTGCTATGTTAATTTTTCAGAAATTGAAAGATAATTTATATTTATATTTATATTTTTCTTCTTCACAGATACAGAAGATTAAAAATAAACTAGTGTGGGTAATTCTAAAAAAATCATTCCTCGAAAGATATACTTACACACAAATTTAAAATTTGCCTTAAAAAAAATCCTAATTTCCCTGCTATGATCATATTGTTAGACCTTCATTAAATCAATTTCCCATAAATTAATAGTATATTTTACAAGACATGAAGATACCGGTTTTTTTTTGTGAGGTGAGAATTGTACAGGGTGTCCCATTTTCGACACTTTTAGAGGGTATTGGCGTTATTATCAAAGATAGAGCGTTGCGGTTTTCACCTTCCTCTCCTACTTTTTTACGAAACGAAAGATTCTGGGGTCAAATTTGTCATAGCTCTCTTAGTTTTTAATCTACAGAGTGATTCTCAAAATCTTTGTTTTTTAGACACCCCTCGTATTTCCGTTATGCGTCTACTTATCAAAAAGGTGAAAACTGATCTTGATAGAGTTTTTTACGTAGAATTCAGTGGCGTAGGCAGTTTTTGTGTAAAAAGTTTAGTTTTTGAGATATTGCCCAAATTTATGTTTTTTTAAATGGGACACCCTATATATTATTTTTTATATTGTTTAAGCAAAATTTGGTCTTTCCAAAAATATATAATACTTAATATTTATTTTGGAAACAAGCTCAAAATTCGATATTTTTAATAATTTTCTTTATTTATAACAGTAGGCCATAGTTTTTATTTTAACTATTTTAAGCTTTATATATAAAATATTTTATGAAAAGTGAACGAATTGATATTGAAAATGTATGTAAAATTAGTGCATATAGTGTTTTTATTAAAAAAATCACGAAGAAAATCATAAATTTGAAATTTTGATATTTTCACTCTAGAGAGAATATGACTATTTTCGCAGTAGACAAAAATGTAGAAGTTTCAAGTAGAGTACTCGTAGGTCATGGAAAAATGACTATTTTCATATATAAAGAGTAGAAAAAATCTTTTTTCCCTGTATCTATTTAATACATCACAAAGCAATAGTAATTGAAGAGACTGCAACAACGCCATGATACGCTGAATATAATCAGTTTACCTCACTTTTCCCTTCTTTTTTTTGTAGCTGAAAAACCAATTAAATCGAGTAATTTCGTAAGAAATGAAATGTTGCGAACTTTGTTATTACCACCAAATTTATCTGAAATAGAAAGCTTTTTATTTTGTCGCCTTAGGCTTTGCGACGTCAGTAAAGGATGGCAAATATAATTTAGTAAAGTCTCACGAGAACGGAAGAAAATTTCATTGAGACGTTGAAGTTTTTGACATTATTAGATACTATTTTTTTGTTTTACTTCCTCGCTGTCAAACAGTGGAGGATCATATTACGAAGTTATGTGATTTATTCCAAATAATATCGTATTACTAAATACATATTGTGAAAAAAAACGTGTATTACTCATCATAATTTTGTTCTGTAGCGTGACAAAAAGATACTGCTACTTTGTGTTTACGGTTCGTTAGAATATCAATAGAAGTAAACAGTGTTATTTGGATAAAAACACAAACAGTGGAGTAATTTCCGTGGAAAAAAAAAACAAACACATCCCCTTTGTGTCCGCAATAAGTTAAATAATAAAACCCATTTTAAGATTAAAAGGGTCATATTCCCAACAATTTATAGCAGGTAAAAAATTAAATTAGGGCAATTTAAATACTTAACTTTATACTAGAGTACAAATTGGGAGTTTATTTCATAAACCTGGAATACTAGATGTCTCCATAAACAGAGCTAACGAAACTCCACATAAATTGGATTGGGCTATCGTCTGGGTAATTTCCTCGCACTGCCGAGTCCGGTAATGGCTCAAATAGAACTGTGAGGCATGCAAGGTGAAATTCCCACGCCATTTTCGCATATGTTGCATTTACGTTACGTTATATTCGCTCAAACAGACACGTAATTTAGAACTACAGTACTTACAGTATTTAATAACATATTTACTCAATTTATAATGTTCCACTTTAAACTTCTAAACATTAATTAAGCGGTAATTTTGTTTAGGCGAGTTTATAGTTTTCAAATGAATCCGGGCTTGGCTACTTTAAACTCCGGAAAAACACATTGAAATTCCACAGAAGATTTAATCAATATTGAGAGAATATTTCCTGGATTATTTAAGTCTCGGTTTTTTATTATTATTGCCCCCAATAAATCTGTGTCTTTAGGTAAACGAAACATTGTGGTTTTTCTGAAAGAAAATGTTTCAAGTGCAACACAACAGAAATGTCCGCAAACATTGTCGGAACAAGAAAATTTCTTTGTGATGTTTTCGCGTAGCAACGGGCTATCTTCTGTTTAAAGAATTAAACGAATAATCCGCCATCAAGCAATATTTCACGTCGAGATTTCCAATTGAAGTTCCCCTCAGCATTCCAGACGTTATTCGCTGATGGTGCATCTCGATCCCAAGCTATTAAAGGAAAAATATTTTCGTATTATTTTCCACATATTTTTTTTAGCCCTCCTCCACTTCATAATATAATTACCCAAGATTTACACTATAGCGAAATCAAACAGGCGGTTCATTGTCAGTGGTCACTATTTATATGATGAAATGGTCAGAGATCGATATCTCAGGGGGTAAAAGAGGGAGCTCCTAAGAAGGCCGCAGGGCTACAAGGCATTACCCGCGGAAATAGGGATCTGTTCGGATCAAGTTGTAAGCTGGATGTGTTGTGTGAATACCGATCACTGTTTCCGGTGTTTTTCTTGAACATTTCTAGCAACACCACTATAAACTATGTGCACTGAATGTAATCATGTCAGTTGTTGTTTTGTCGAAAAAACAATGTTAAAGACAGATTGACTGATGGATTATTGCGCCATGTGATCTGATTCCATGAATCTTATACATAACATATTGTATTGAAAAGTTTATACAGTTTATGACGTTTGATTGATTTATACGTAAAGGCAGCGTATTTTGGGCGAGGAAGATGTGTGTCAGAAATAATAAGAGATTCTTATCGGTATTTTGCAATTGCATTTATTGTACAGTCGTTATATAAGCTCTACATCAGGATTTATTGACATTTCGATTAGGAAAATAGTTTTGCAAACTGTAATTTTGTGATAAAGTTTTATTGCATTCCATACATACAGAAGAGTCCTTTAGAAAAACAGGAATGCTGTAATACAGGGTGTTTCCAGAAAGTATAATTTTCTAATTATGTTTAGCTTCTGGTATCTTTTTTTTTATTTTTTCCACATTGAATGTGGGTCTTCTTAATTAACCCGTGCAACTATGATTAATTTTTTTATACACCGTGCAGCTAAACAAGCTGATGCAATACGAACTTTCCGTGTGTGTTCGCAAATAAAAATATGTATTTCCATGTAGGTCTACATTTTATAATGAAAATAGGTGCCCATGCAATAAATTAAATTAAATTTGTGAGCGGTTTTTGCATAACCAGAGTTTTAGAATCCAGACCAGAATTTACTTTACAAATATACACATAAATATTCAGTGAATATTCCGTTAGTATAACTCCAGGACTTATTAAATTAATTTTATGGTTCTGTATATAGCAGAGTGGCAAACCGCCGAAATTACATTTTACAACTTGCAGCAACGTTATGGATTCAGTATTATATATACGTTGTACGTTTTAAGACCCCTTTTCAGCAAAAACTTACGCACAAAAACATTTGTACTGATTACTAACCATATACAAGATGTTTTAGTTGTAAATCTGACCGAAACAAGCTTGTTTGCGTTGTTAGTACAAGTTATTACGCCACTGGCGAAAGAAATGTTGAAATTTTTGTATGTAGGTAATATAAATATGTTTTTCTGGAACATTTATTAAATATGAAAGAATACCTCTCGTTATATTTAAAGTAAAACTGGTACATTTCTGAACACTTCAATTCTTTCCAATTCTATTATACGTCTAACTGAAATCTACTTTACCATTCAAAGCAAATGATTACGTTTGAGTGAGCGTTTACATGAAAAGAACTAGGAATCGTCTCTGCAGTACAAAAGAATCTGTAGGGCCCAAAGTATTTACAAATAAAATAGGTTCCTAATAAGGAACTCCGTTTTTAGTTCAATTAATTTTATGTGGAAAATTTATTCATCTTGTAAGATGTTATGTGCATCCAAAAGGAGAATGTAAATGAATTTATAAAGATTTCAATGGTAATGTAAATGTAAGTTTTTGGAAGCAATAAATTTACATTACTTCTAAAGTTTGGAGTCTGCGGTACTTAAATAAAAATCGTAACATCGTTTTAAGCTATATTGTACTCTATAATTAAGTTTAAAAGAGTTAACGATAATTTTAGAACGGGAAGTTTCAGACCTATTGAATTTTTTAAATCAAATTTTAATTTCTGGTACTTCTTTCTCAAAAGTTCTACCTCAAAAAAGGACACATATTGAAAAACCGTTTTTTTATAAATTAAAGTTTCGAAACACACCATGCATAGCATATATAGGGGTGTCCCAGTTTATATCGTCAGGATTTCACCAGTCGATAGTTTAACGAAAATTAAAGGTGGTTTGTCTAATAAACTATGGTCGAATGTTGCTTCCTTTTTGATGTACAGGCCATTAAAGAAAATAAATTATTTTAAATAATTTCCTATAAATAAATCAATAACAAAAAAAGTTAGTCTTCTGAAATTTTGCATAGATCTCTTTTTTTTATTCTCTTATTAATAGTGGTGGCAATTATTTTATTTAGAACAGAGGCGTGCGTACGGGTTTCTTCAAAAATATTTTATTGAATAAAACGTACACCACTGTTTTTTTTTGCAGCACCAATATGCAGAGAGTATTTTCCATTCAATTTAGAAACTGTTTTGTATCTTACAATTTCTTGATAACTTAACTTTTTTTTCTTATTTATTAAAGAGGTTCTTCCCTATTAGATTTCCGAAATAAGCATCAGTTCAAAGTTGTAGAGAAAAATATTTTCTACAACTTTCCTTTTAATATTTTTTTGATATTGTCAATATTTAAAAAGATATTCAACAAATAAGTTGCAAATTTTAGGGAAATTTTTCTCTAGTTGGGTACTACTTACTACTACTACTTACTACTCTTTCCCCAAAATTTTCAACTTATTTGTTGAATAACTTTTTAAATATCAACAATATCAAAAAAGTTTAAAAGATAAGTTGTAGGAAATATTTTTCTTTATAACTTTGTACTGACTCTTTTTTTCGAAAATTTAATAGGAAAAAAGTTATTCAATAAACAAAAAAATCCAACCCTTAATTGAGGGCTGGTGAAGGAAGGGCGGGGTCTACGAATACACAAACTCAGTTTTAAACTTTCGGTGACCCTCTAGAAGATTCTACAAAAATTGGCTGTAGGGTAATAAAAAAGTCTATTTGAAGCCTTTTTTCTTCCTTATTTACTGTACTATTAGGTTATTTTGAGTTAAGTTATCAAAAAATTATAAGATACGAAAAAGTTTCTAAATTGAATGGAAAATACTCTCTGCATATTGGTGCTGCAAAAAAACCAGTGGCGTACGTTTTATTCAATAAAATGTTTTTGAAGAAACCTGTACGCACGCCTCAGTGTTCTAAATAAAATAATTGCAACCACTATTAATAAGAGAATACAAAAAAAAGATCTATGCAAAATTTCAGAAGGCTAACTTTTTTTGTTATTGATTTATAGCAAATTATTTAAAATAATTTATTTTCTTTAATGGCCTTTACGTCAAAAAAGAAGCAACTTTCGACCATAGTTTATTAGACAAACCACCTTTAATTTTCGCTAAACTATCGACTGGTGAAATCTTGACGATATAAACTGGAACACCCTGTATACTTAGTAAAGTTGTACTTTTCTTTTGACGAATTAAATTTCGGATCGAGTTTCGGATTTACGGAAATGTCCCTATGCAAATTATAATTTAATTAGCACATATGTGAAACAGCTGTATGTACAGACGCAAAAACTTCTCCTGGTGTTTTCGTAGGGAGATTATTGTTTGTGCCCAAATATTTATAGAGCTAGGGACCACATTTATTTGGATATTAGTTGGATGGTTGTGCTGGCAGGCAGTTATCGAACAAAGGCATTTGCGATAGACATTTTAGATTGTTTTAGGTTGTTTTGGTCAATATTTGGACAAGTTCATTATTTTGAAAATCTAGTGTTCGTATATCAGGCTTAATTACTTGGATTTGGGTTTATCAAGGGACGGTAGCTAAGTGGGGTCGTTAATGTAAGCAGCCAACAACTCGTCAGTCCCTCAAGATTCCACTGACCAAAACCGTGTGGGCAAGTTTAATCTCACGGACTCTGAACTCGTATAAACTCGCTTACCACAAACCATTGTTTGCAACTAATAATACAATTCTATTTCAACAATACACATTTTGTTACATACGTATATGGGTAACAGTAAACGAAAGATATAGAAGACCATTGTTTTATCTATAATGTTGTTTAACAGTTATACAGCATGTACTTGTGGAATTTTGTTGCTGATATTGAAATATTTGTTTTCAATGCATTAATTATTATTATTCAATATATTTTAATTTTTTGAGGATAAACATTGGGTTTTCACCTGTCATATTATAATTCAATGTTTGAAGACTCATCGGAAAAATAATTAAAATTTATAAATGCAGTTTAATTATATTTAATACCAGCGGAGCTATTGTAAAATTTTAATTATTCAAATTTTATTATTTGTCAGTTTTACAGAAAGCATTTCCGTTAATTTGAAAATAATCTATTCACAATTTTTTCATTAATTTAAATATTCTAAAATATTTAATTCATCGCTGTTCTAAAAAACTATTATTCTGTATTCTCTTTGTTTTATCATAAAGAGTACTAAGTGCAAATAGACGTAATGAACTGTCTATTTAATAGTAACGTGTCGCGAATTGCTTAGTATAAAGAAAAGTTAATTTTGTTTAGTGGAGCTTTTCTACTGGTTGATTTCCGGGTGCGACATTGTATTTGACGTTCACGTTCTAGTCAGGTTTAGACTGCTTGGTCGTTGGGTCTGGCAGTTAATACATTTAGGTGCACGCAGTCGCTGGACTCACCACAACAAATTTAATCACAGGACGAGTCCTATAGTTCTGACGCGAATTTCCTGATCCTAACGTGCCTTGCCTGAAACCCTCTTTCTTTCTAGGACTCTATCGTTTGTACAAGTAATTGCATTACCATTTTCTTCTGCTAACGTTCTTTTGTACTTTTTAAAACAACTACTTAGAGCTTGCTTGTCTATATCCAATATTATTTATCATATTTTCTTTGTTGCAGGTAATTGTTGCTGGGAAATGTGCTTTGACGGTAAGCCAGGGCATCAGACAGAAAGAACAAACTCATTCTATAAATATCCGCATAATAACATACAGGATCTGTTGGTAATTAAGTTATTAACCAAACCTTTACAAATTATTTTAGTTTGGTACAAAATTTACGTGTTCCAAGTTATTCTTGTAGCAGGTGCTAACTGAGTATTTCAATGCATGTATAATTGCAATTATCGCAGCATGTTACCTTTTCTCGTTGAGCGTCACGACTCAAACTTTATAATTAGTTGCGAGTAAACTGTATGCTCTGTTCATTTTGTCTTCTTAATATGATAAGCTTCCTTTATCTAAGTGCCTTTTAATCTTTGACTTCGAGGAGAGGATCATCCAACTTGAAATACAGAAACATAAAGGAACTGAAGAGTTTTTAAATGGTCATAAAAGTGGGGGTGTAGTGGAAATTACATTCAAGAAAACTAGCTTCAAGCTATTGTACAGGGCGTTTGGTAATTATGTATCGTGAATTTTAGGATGTATTTCTAGTCTTCTTTTTCATAAATAAAGCTTTTTAGTTTTAGTGTTTAAAGGACATTTATTAAAAACTTATCTTATAAAATTGAACAAATGTAAACATTTTGGCGACTTAATTTTTTCCGAGATATATTCCGCCTCTATTGATTTTCGGTGCATGTTAGTCAAGCTGCAGCGCTTTACACACAAAATCTGAAATTGAATTTCTCCTTGATGCTGATATTTTGAAACCGTTGATGCGTGAAAATCTGTGACAAATTTCAATAAGCCCTTTTTTCCATATTTTTCTTTAAGTTACATGAACATAGAGGATCGTCGCGGATATGAAAGAGAAAACTCAAAAAACTCTTTAAATGGAAATGAGTGAGTAACGTAAACCGAATACGTTATCGTCTGGGCAGACTTATATCGAGGGGTTACTTATCGTTAAATCGCAGTTTAAATTGACGTATCTGGTTTTAATCAAATCTGCTTTGAACTGTTATTATTCGCGGAGTAGCTTGGGCGCCTTTATTCAATTGTGCATTCCAATTTTACATCGTTGGAAAAACACAGACGCAGTGGAAGAAGGCCACTTATTTATTTAAACGAAGTCAGTGACAAAGTGACAACGTGTCTTATAAAATAACGTAATTTCATTAGTTTTATTTTATTCTAAATACATCAACACAACAGGGAATTTTCTAGATAATAACCCAAATTTAATCCGGGCGAATGAACCGTAAACATATTGTATAGATAAGCTACTTTATCACATCTTCGCCGACTTACTTTATAAATCTGTCTACGTATATTCACCCTCCCTAAGTGTTTGGCACCCAAAGAACTATTCCAAATAAAATTCTTTGAAAATGTCCTTAGGGCTACAATAGACTTCCCCTTATAATGTCACTAAATGCTGCGTATGACTGGAATATTAATGTTTTATAAAACAAATAAAGCCCCTCCCGGTGTGTATTATACTTTAAACGTGAAAAAATTTAAATTTATAGTCCACATAGACCCGAATATTTTCCTGCCAGTCTGCGTGGGAATTTCCCATGTAACCTTTACATGTTTTTATAAAAACATTGTAAGCACGAGTTAATTTTATAACACCGGATCGTAAAATTATTATTTCCAAAACTAACTTTTAACAGCAGATAAAACGTGGATTTTATTTAATCGTTCAGCATTGGAACGACCTATTGAAATTGACGAATATACTCAACAATGGATAATAAAACTTACGACAAATAAAGTTATTAAATTTGTATTCCGCAGTATTAGTAGTAATAACAGCATTACAAATGTGGTAACTTGCGCCATAAAACTAACCAAATCATGTTTAAAGTTATTGCCAAACCACAATTATGTTAATATGAAATATTCCGGTAAACAAGCCGCTCTTGTAAAAAAACATACATAAAATTGTGTGGGCCCTTTAGCAAGTCTTTATAAAACTTACAATGCGTACAATATAAGTTTAGAGTTTAGACCCTCCTCATGAGTTAGCCCGTCGAGATTTTGAATTCATTTTAGTTTAGCAAACTGTTGAAAAAGCGCCATTAAGGAAAGCTTCCAACCCAAAGTGGCTGGCATTAGACTTACATTTGTATAATGACGTCCTTTTCCACGCGGCCGCATATCAGAATATCCTCAACTTATTCGATTCTGATTTCTTGGTTTTAATAATGCAGAAACTCATTTACAACAAATGGGCGCTATAATGAATTATTAATAACAATCATGATAATATACAGCCTTGGGAAATTAGAGCAAATATTGGAATATTAAACTGATACACTTACAATCGAAATTATATTGTCTCGCCCTCATCACCTTTCACCAATTATACCTTATGAAAATTTCAGCCACCAATAAATGGTTACGTTGTTGGATTTAATGAAGTATTTTGTTATGTAAACGAAATCTAAGGGTTTTGTTAAAGTGTAAACAAATGTCTTACATCGCTTGCAGTTAACTGGTAGAAGCGGTCAGTTGCCCGGAGTGCGGGTCCGGTAAATCCGGGTCGAGTCAATGTTTGATCAAACAGCAGTAGCTTGTTTTCCCCAAGCTATTTCAATACAAGACATTTGACAGAATGGTATACAATACTGGCAAATATACTTATTGCGAACGCTGTATCACCAACTTTAATCTTAGTAATCTAAAAATGGGAATAATGTAATTTAAAGTAGAAAGCTTTATAAATATTGGAATTGATTTTTCTGATGTTTATACAGAAATAAATAAATATTCGCATATTGTGAGTTCATGCATTTGTAAACCGTATAAAATCTAATTTTGTTATTTATTTTATGCGATATATAAAATGTAGATAATCATAAACGATAAAAAGAGAAATTAAGAACTCTTCCCGAGTTAAAGTAAACGATGAGTTATTTTTACAACAAATAAACGAGAGTTTACTATACAGGGTGTGTCACGACGACTTGACAGTAGACATAACTCTATTACTAAACACAATTTGATTCCAAAAATTGGTACACACCCATTATACAATGTACTCCATCTAATGAAAATATTGCCACCTTTCTGGTACTTCCGGTTATACCGGACATAAAAGTATTTAGATTGTATGATCCTAACATTAACGGTATTATAATTATTTACACTTTTTCATTTTTTTTTATAAAAACGTAGATGTAAATAAAAATTCAAATCTTGACAATAACACGTTTTTTCCAAAACTTTTTTCTTGTGTTTGAGGTAGAAATATACAACAAATAAGCTGATGTTGTTTTGGAAAACTTGCTTTATACAGGGTGTTGGTGGTTGTCCGTTCATTTTTAAAAACTTTAATCAATGATAACTTAATTTTTTTAAATGGAACACCCTATATATTTCTAGATTTTCGAATTCTACACTTAATTCGAGACATAAAAGTATTGAGGTTGTAAGGTCTTCAAATTAACGGTATTATAATTAATTACGTTTTTTTAAAAATTAACGGTCAATCACAAGTACCCTGTATAAAATAAGTTTTTTAAAACCATATTACCATGTTTCTTGTACATTTCTGCATCCACTAAAATTTGGTTTGTTTTTTTAAAGAACGTGTCACTAGTAAAATATGAAAATGTTTGACTCTAAGTTTTTGTATGGAAAAATTGGAAGAAACATAATTACTTAATTAAAATAAATAAATAAAAATAAAAAATATTAAGTTAAATATAATAAAAACAAATTTTAGTGGACGTAGAAATGTACAAGAAACATGGTAATACAGTTTTGAAAAACTTATTTTATATCTACAGGGTGCATATGGTTGATCGTTAATTTTTGAAAACCTTGAAAATTGTAAAAAAACATAATTAATTATATAACCGTTAATTTTAAGACTTTAGCACCTTAATACTTTTATGTCTAGAATTAAGTGTAGAATACAAAAATGTGGAAATATATACGGTGTTCCATTTAAAAAAATAAGGTTATAATTAATCAAAGTTTTTAAAAATGAACGGACAACCACCAACACCCGGTATGAAGCAAGTTTTCCAAAACTATATCGGCCTATTGTTAGTATATTCCTACTTCAAACGTAAGAAAAAAATTTTGGAAAAAATGTGTCATTGTCAAGATTCGACTTTTTATCTACATCTATGTTTTTGTAAAAAAAAATGAAAAAGTGTAAATAATTATAATACTGTTAATGCTAGTCTAAAATGAAGTGTAGAATCTAAAAATTTAAAAATATACAGGGTGTTACATTTAAAATAACAAAGTTTGTGTCTACTTCCGGTATCACCGGAAGTACTAGAAAGGTGGCAATATTTTCGTTAAATAGAACACATTGTATAAGAGGCGTGTACCAATTTTTAGAACCAAATTGTGTTTAGTAATAGAGTTATGTCTACTGTCAACTCGTCGTGACACACCCTGTAGGTATTCACTTTTCAATAATAACTTTTGTATTTAACTAAAAATAAACTTGCTTACAAGTTTTAATATAAATACAAATTTATAAAATTACTCCAGTTTTGGAAATTACGTCTGAAATTTTTGCAATGTACTAAATTTCTGTTTTTTCTGTTACTAATGATTGACAAAATTGAATAAAGTGGTTATAAGTCATTAGCAACTTTGCCAAAGGAAAGCAGGAAATCCTCTGAAAATTTTTATAAATTTAAGTGCAGATGGAACTTTGTGGGTAGACCAAACGTGCGTTATGTGTATTTAATCGGCATTAATTTACATTCACAGCAGGAATTTATAACGTGAAATTGATTTTAATCCTGTGTAGTGATTTTCATGAATTACTTACCCACGAGTATAGTACATGCATAAAATATGTTATTTTACATTTTATAAAATTCACCACCACAAAATGCTTTTCATATATTTACACAAATAATTAAACGCGCACACGATTTTATATTATGTACCTAGTGTTTCTATTGAAACAAAAAATGTAATTTATTTTTTTGGATAAAGAAAGATTTGCCAGCAATATCCAACAGATTGCAGTAGTAGAAGGCTTTAGGTTGGTTGTTGTAACAAGCGTTGATAAGTGAGGATAAACCTCAATTTAGTATACAATAAAAGCAACAAAACGCAACGAACCATGCACAGCAGTTATAGATTTCCCATTAGGCGTCACGGAGTGCCGGAAATAGGCCTCGACCTCCCGGATCGACGGGCAAAACTTTCACCTTTACTAAACATCGAAATTCACAATTCAATTTAATACACCTTTATTGGATGTTTTCAAAACAATGATCACATAAACTTGGAAAATAACGTTATTTTATACCTGTCTGACCAAATGTTTTCAATACCAATTTTACAATACAGTAACTTTTGGCCTTTGATGATATTTTTATAGCGGCTCTAACGACAGCAATAATGTATTAAATATATGTTTGATCCTAAAGGCCAATAAAGCAAAAATGTTTCTGAATGGTCAGTTCAAGGGTTCATCACACAATACTCGATAAATATATAAAATGCTTTTTGCTAATAAAAAAAATTTTAAAGCAGCTTCTCTATTGTAATATATTTTTTACAATTTAATAATTATTGTTTGGAAATTGGAAAAAATAAAGTGTCCCATCTGTACATTCCTTCATTTTAGAGTAAACACAACATCCCGACATCTGTTAAATGTCAAGTTATAACTTCAGTGAGTATTATCGTTGTGGTTGGAACTTTGAAGCCTATTACAGGACCTTTACAGGATTACCAACTGGCACGGCTTGCTGCGATTAGACATTACACTAATAATACGATTTGAGCCATGATGATGTTACCTTAGGGCTGTTTTCCATTACTCCTTAAAAGCGACACGTTGATGGATTTGTTACTGACCTAACCATTAAATAGGGGGTAGCAGCAGCAGGATTTATTAATATTGTGATTTGTCGCACGCAAATCGCTCTACTACAAACAGCTTACAATTTTATTGGTAAACAAATCAGTGGGAAACGACAAAATAAACACAATTTTCAGGTGTAATTAAGTGTTGGGCTTATTGACTTTGGTTTTAGTTTTGGTATCGGTTTTAAAGTGATTCCTGCACCTCGGGTGTCGCGATCAATGAACCGAGGGTAGTTAGGTGGTTGCCGTTATATGGAAGAGATGATACAATAGGAATAAAACTAACTGCATGCGCAATTTCTTGCGCATTTCTAGCAATTTGTTTAAGTAGTTTTGATGCCTTTTAACGTCTCATGCAATTATTCGTGAAGGAGCCGGCTGGGAACTCAAACACAAACAAATATTTTTTTTATTATTTTGCACAATTTTATTATATAATGGCATGTAACTTATTCTAAATATTTTCCAATTTTATTTTATATAAGAGTTGAAAACTAATTGTTAGTTGTTTTTCTAATCCTCTTCTACATATTTTTCTTATTACTATTATTTCCTCTGCACTTACTAAATAATTTTCCTCTTAGTTAGTTTGAATATTAAACGAATATTTCAGTACATGTGGATTTGTTTATCACTGAAACAAATTCCTTGGTGTTTTCTGTAAATCGGCCATCTCTCGGCAAAAACCCTAAATACGTTTCGACGCCCCTGCCTCGTTGTAGAATTCAGGCGAGCTTCGGCGTCGATAAAGCCAACACCGCCGTTTCAGCATAGATTCAGTGCAGCGTTCAGTTGCGCCTTCCAAACTGAAATCAAGCCCTGCTCATAGAGGGCTCCAATGTGTAGGTTAAAAAGCTATTTATCTAGACTATAAATTTCTATTGAAATTAGATATGTATTTCTAGATAATATATAAAGATTTTCAGTTTCAGGAAATTGGATAATTTAAAAAATACTTAGTTCCGTTTTAAAAATTGTTGTAGACATTAACTCTAAAAAGCACAATGAGCAACGGCCCACACTGAAAAAAATGTATGTACTTTTACATGTAATTTACATAGCTAGTAGTACTGTAAAAATTACTTTTTTATTGTAGAATTTACACTTTTTTAGTATTTTATTGTGAAAATTAAATTTTTGTTGTAAAGTATAAGTAAAAGTTCAAATAAAATGTAAAAGTTATCTGTATTTGAAAAAAATTGTAATATTACATAAAAATGTAAGTGAATTTTGGAAAAAATGTAAAAGAACATGATTATTGTACTTTATTACAGGTTTTATGTAATTCGTTGACTAATCACATAGTTTGTTATTTGGTAAAAGTACAACATTCCTGTAATTTTGAAATTACACATTTTATGTAAAATCCCGTGAGACATGTAATTTTACCGAGTTACATACTTTTTTCAGTGCAGGGACAATATTGAAAAATACATTGTATTTTTTTATTTATTAAATTTTAATCTAATATATGGGTGCCTAATTAATCCTGCCCCGTCTGCAGGGTGTATAACTTTATTAGTTCTATATTCAAAATAACCAACGCATTTTACGCTCATTATGTCAGGTAAATGTTAAAAAAAATTGTGAACATTAATTTAAAATGAAGTATATTAGTTTTGAGCTCCATATTACATTTTAGGACTTTTGCTAGACAAAATATGCAGACAGTCGTGCCATTACAAGAAAATTTGTTTTGTTATTACACAAAAAACCTTCCACTAACTATCCCTTCTTCTCCCCCAATGTATTTAGTGTAAAACCAGCAGAGCTAACACGAAATTACTGCTCCTCCACCAAGGTAATTGTTAGATAAGTCTGCATGAAATTGCAAAAAGACACCAACTGTATTATTTCATCTTTCTTTATGTTCATGTAATTTTTTCCAAATAGCTTCATTTCCCCATGTACCCAAACAAGTCCCCACAGTAATTTTTTTCTGTTGTTGTTGCAGCAGCAAGTTTAATTTACACAGTGCTGCTGCCGTTGCGATATAGTGTAAAATATGTGCTAGTTGATCTGCAATCTACCCTCTAGTGCAAGGGCTATATTATCTTAATTCTCCAATTTCACCTTGGGTATCTGTATTTCTTGGAATAGAAAGACATTACGGAAAGGCAGGGGGCGTAATTCTCCCATAAGGCAACAAGGGAATTCTCGAATGCGTGAGTCGTTAAGTAACAATAACCCAACGTAATTCACACCAGGACAATAGTGTAATTGCTGCATACCGCACACACCTCTAATAATAAGAAATTTGAGAATGTTGTGGTTTTGTGGCTTATGTTTTTACAACACGCGTCCCTAAACTGTTATGAACCAACTACCAACTCATATTTTCTTCTTGATGAAGCAGTGATAAGCGTGTAATTAATAGTATAATTAAGCCTTGTTATGACAGTATAAATTTTACTTAATTTATGATTGCGTCGAAAACACAACGTTAAAACGTAATAAAATCTGTATTTTTAGTTTGGCTATTATAGCTTGGTAATTTTTACGTTTCATTAACATTCAATTTATGCCGTGCGCGCTTTCAGTTTTAACAGGTTTAGGTTTAGACCGTTACTTTAAGATACTTCGAACACCTATTAACATAAATTTCAATAGTAACTACACTGGAATAGTAAGCAAATAAGCCATAATAAAATTTTATATTTGTTTGTTATTGTCAATCCATAACAATTTCATACAAACAACTCTTAAAAGTTGGGTGGAATAAAATGTTTTATGATTGTAAGCAACTAAAATGATTTTTTAAACGCAAATAGAATGCTGAAAATAGACTAAAGCTATTATTTTAAATTTCCCGCCTAGTCGTTATTTTATTGGTCATAATAAAAACAAGATGACTGAAAAATTAATGGTAGCTACATGTAAATCTCTACCATACCAAAAATATTTATGTATTTTTTCATGGAAATATCATCAGCTTGTATAGTAAATCCATAAAAGGAGGATAGACATGAAGACAGGTGATTAGCCCTTTTATAGATTTGGTATATTTTATTGTAAATATTTCTGTTTCCATATTTTTTCAGTTTGTAACATTCACAATCAGGGAATGAGAATAATAAATTTGGACACTTTCTCCCTTGTGATGCAAATTTTCTATTGGTGAAACATTTTGGTTCCACTTTAAAAATATCATTACCGAAACGAAAACCATGTTATGAGAGTTAATTGAATGTAAGCAAAGACGAAGTTAATTTTAAATCCGAAATAATTGAATTAGCTGTATAAATACAAGATAAATTTGTCACTGAAAATCTGAATTTATACAAGCTTCTTAATTGCGAAGATGTAGATTTGAATCTGGCAATTAAAATGAAATTTCTTTATACTGTTATCTCTTGCTTTGAGAGTCGAGAAGAGTAGTCACTCATTTCAACGCTCCGCGCTCACCGTCTCAACATTAAAATTGAAATTACCCTTGCACAAGTTTCGAGTCACATTCTCTACGTAATGAGTTACTGATACAATCTTATTAAGGCACAACTTGACTATCTTTCATTCTTATCCACAGTTAACACCCTCGTAAACTTTGATAATCTTCCAGGAATAATACCACTCACTTTGCCATACACATGGTGCTCTGCTGCTATAGCTTGTACAGTCAACTTTGTTGTTTAAATTGTTTTGTACACTCGATCAATGTGTGTGTGTGTATATATACATTGCACTCTGTGAAGCTTGCAATGGTTATTGGGCCAGTTACACAGAAAATTTCCTCTGCTAACATACAACTAAAACAATTCAAACTTCATTTCATCCTCAACACGATGAAGTCTGGAACTTGGCGAATTCTCGTACACTTACCGGAAAGAATTTCTGTTTATTACAAGATGAGCTCATGAAATAGTTCATTATGTAGTTTGTTTGCAAGCTAATTTGTTATGTTTACAAAAAATGGTAAATAATAATACACTAGACAAATAATAGTATATTATACAATGAGCATTTAATGATAGGTATTAAGAAACGAGCATGAGAATTACGACACGAGCCATAGATGAGTGAATACGAGTGTTAATAATAAATAAATGTGAGGTGCATGCACTATTTTTTCTACGACTAGTCAAAATAATGAAAAATAAGAAAATAAATATTATGGCAACTTTATCATAAACTCAGAAATGTCCGAAAATCAAAATGAACTGCCAATTTTTCAATTTTATGGCAATATTTGATATTGACGGATGTTGCATTTCTATTGGTAACTTGTATCGTAATGAATCTCATTACAGCACAGATAGTAACTATTTAATAAATCAATTAAAATATGGGAGCATAAAAATTGATATAATTTTTTTATCTAGTCACACACTGTCTGAAGATAATTTTATTTAGTTCTCACGCGAATGATGTCGTTAAACTTAATTAATTAAGCATGAAATGCGCCTTTTTCTTGCATCTTTCTTATAAGCAGTGAACAATTTTCTTCTTTAACTTTTTACAACTTTTACTTAAATTGTTATACGAGCCCTAACAACTAAATGTTCGGACAAAAGTAAATTTTTGAAGTATGAAAGGAGAACTGGAAATTTTACGCAAATAATTAGTAAACACCTAACAATACAATAAGGTAAAGCCTTAATAACAATATTATGCATGGAAGAAAATTATTTATTGGATTTAACAATATTTTAACCTTAATAATTAGCAAACTTTACAAAATGTTGGGATAATTTTTAATTTAGGACCATTAATAATAGGTTACGTCTCCTTTTGCTTTAATAGCTGCCTGTATTCTAGCAAACATTGTATTTATCAAATTTTGGTACAATTCTGGCGTGAAACTTCTATTTTGGTCTTTAAGTCCCCAATGGTTCTTGGTGGATTATTGCGTAAAATACGTTTAATTTTATGCCAAAGATTTTCAATGACATTTAAGTCCGGACTGGATGAGGGCCATGAAAGCACCTTTATGTCGTTTTCCGCAAGTTCCAAACCTGTGACTTTTTAAAAACAGTCGTTAGAAAATTACGTCACATTTTTCAAGTGCAATTTTAAAGCTACGAAATATGCCTAAAATCATCAAATAAAAACTTGGGGATTTTTACGTACATAAAACCAATATCCAGCTTTGCAATAAAGTAAATTTTACCAAAATCCAACCAGTGGTTCCAAAGCTGTGATTATTTTAATTTAGGTACCACCCTCAAAAAACACGTTTTTTGAAAAGTGAACTGTGGAACTCGAAAAAAATGCAAAAAAAATCATATTAACATTTCAGGATTTTTTCAATATAGTACGATTATTGAGCTTTGATTTGAATGTTTTTTGACACAAATCCAACCAGCGGTTTCAAAACTGTGATTCTTTAAAACAGTTACTACAAAATTTTATCATTTTTAAAGGTACAACTTTGAAGCTCCGATAAATGCCTAAAATCACCAAATAAAAACTTTTGTAACTTTTTTGTAAAGATAACCTATATCCAGTTTTGCAATAAAGTAAATTTCTTTAAAATCCGACTACTAGATCCAACGTTTTGAAAATAATAATTCTTTGTTTCTACAATTTTCCCATCCTGCTGGGTTAAAGTGCCACAGTTTTGGATCCGCCAAGCGGATTTTTACGAAATTTACGTTTTTATGTAACTAAATGTTGGCATTATAACAGAAAAAACCATCAATATTATGGAAGTTAATATAGATAACTTTTGCGCGTATGGAAAAAAGACAATCAAATTTAATTTTGTCCGAACATTTAATTGTTAGGGCTCGTAGAACACATCAAGTTCCAAAAAATTATTTTCCTTGCATATGCGAGTATAGAATGTTTCCTTTTTGTTGTGACATGCACATGAAATCAAGTCCATTTTTCATTAACCATTTCTGTTTTGTACAATATGTGATTAAACTGTTGTTCGCATTTAATTAAGTACAAGTTGGCAAACAACACATCATATGTATGAATATAGTATTTGGAGGCACATAACTAGTAAACAAGCTAAATTAATTACAAATAAGCTCATAATGTGCTTTCGAAATAGTTACTTAGTACTTAGATGTATGGCCGTGCAGGAATATAATGTAGGATTTGGCAGTGACTGCAAATCTGAACTAATTTTCCCAAAAGGTAAAGTGCTATTCCCTGTTCAGTACGTCTCGATAATTAATAGTATAGCATGAATCCCTCGCTATTATCAGACTAAACGTCTTAAACGGAGTGTGTATTTATTACTTTAACTTTACAAAGTAATCGTTTTTAAGATTATGTTGGGAAATTGAATTTAACTTCTTTTGATAACATTCGAACTTCTCTGAACAAACATGACGATTGCTTGCAATTTTAAATGGAAACATGTTCACTATAGTTTCCGTCCATCATTCATACAGTGCCGTAACGGTGTGCAACATTCAAATACACTATTTATTTCGCCCCAACTGCATACAAACAGTGTACTTTACTTTTCAACTTCCAGATTCGTTAGCGCGACAGGAAATTCAATGAACAAACTTAGATAAAGAAGGGTTGGTTGGGGGGGGAAAGGGGCGCGACATGTATGATAATCTGGGCCTCTTTGAAGTTTGCACACATACCAGCATTTGGTTTTGGTTTCTGCTTGTGTGCCAAAATAACGCAATTATGATTTGGTTCGTGGATGGAGGACTGAAAGTTAATTTTTAGCGTGGTTTGTTTGGACGATTTACGGAAAATTTGTGGAAATTGTCGGGGCAGTACTACTGAACAATCTGAATTTTAAGTAGATTTTAACCTAACCTACGCCTGCTTACTGAAGCATTCCCACATTAGTTTCTCTCTGGTACAAAGAATCTATCATGCGTTTTACTCTTACGTAAATGATAAATTTTCTATTAACTAAAATAGAAAACAGTTTGCAACTAATTTCTGCTATTTATTTAAAGACCACAAAACTCGTCTAAAATAATTTATAGGTAATTTATAATAACTTTGTGGATGCATCTCCGACATAGTTTTAATAAAGTCCTCAGAAAATTAATTGTTGTTTTCGTCCATAGACTGTTGGGAAGTATTTAGGTACAATGTCACATGCCCCTTCTCCCTTATAGGTAGCAGGTGTGAATTTCCTGCAGCAAGGAATAAAAATCTATCAAAATAGAGCACGATAGCTATTTAATAAAGTATCGTAGTATCTTGTACGTGTCAAAGGTATCTGTTACCCAGCCGCCATGCTGCAGTGATATAGAGGAGTTAATTCCTTCAAGGATATAGACACATGCCAGACAAGGCAGCTGTACCAACCTTTATCTCAACAGTAATCTCCAGCTCCAGCAGTCTGATCCTGACGGATCTGAGAATGCGAGACAAATAAATATTGTAATATTTACCAAAATAAAACGAAACAAATAGAACGTTAATTTATTTTTGTTTGCTGCTATTGGGTTTCGTGACATGCACACAGCCCACGGGTGTAGATAAAGATTGTGACAAACGAAAATTTACTTTTTGAATTTTTGAACGGTTATTGTGTGTGAGTGTTTAAGCAAGACGATGATAAGAAAACTGTTTAAGCACGTGTAGTAATCATAAATGCACCTAAGGTATATGAAAAGGTGTTGAAATTACTATTGATGTAGTTTTAAATGAAAGCACGTTATGTAGAGCGATGAACAAAAGAGATGCTATCTGAAAATGAACCATTCCATAGGATAGGAAACTGTGTGAGTCGAGTTCTATTTTCATCAAGATCTGTACACATAAACGGAGGTCTTGTCATTTAACGAAATCGTGAAAATACCCGATGAATACAAAATACAATCAATAACTAACTACAGAGGGACGTTTTTAAAGGAATGTCGGTGATATTTACTTTATATAAAAATTTTACGAGTGCCTTTTTATAGCTATTAGGTAATATAAATTCAAATACACTTACTGTACTTCAAAAGTTTATGTGCTCTAAAGTTATGAAACAATCACATTTTAAATTATCAAAATAAAAGGGGTCTCGTTCCAAACACACACATTTCGTATTCGGCTAACGTAAAAAAACACAAATTCGAAATCATAAACTGAAAATTAAATGCATAAAGGCAGAACTTATTATCGTTCTCCACATACACACCATTTTCTCTTTTTTGGGTTGGATAAAATATGAAGCCGAAGTGAATTTAAATGGTTGGATAAAAATTGATAGACGCAAGCCTCTGATTTATAAACATTGAAAAATTTGTGAATTGGCAGGTGGGATTCAGGATATTTGATCATTTTTAATTAGATCCAACAATTGCGCGAGCATAAAAAACTTAATTTTGTGTGGATTTTTCGAATGATCGTTTTTGAAATTATTTATCTTATTTTTTTAGGGAATTAACTTCTCATAAATATTTAAAATTCTAAAGAAGAAGTGAAAATACGTCAATTGTTTAATTATGAAATTCTTTTTAAAATTTTTGTGTTTTTGACCCAACAAAGAAATATTGGGGCAATCTTGGACAAAAACTTAACTCTCACTTCTGGTTTTTATAAATTCAAATTTTCAGAGTGTGGGAGCCTGATCTAACCTAACCAATATCCCTTCTAAACCCTTCCATTGTTTCAAAGTAATTCCTATTAATTAACTATTATAATTATTAAATTCCTGGATTTTGGAAATATGTAATCTGTAGTCTCAACTAAAACAAATTGTAACTGCTTGGAAAATTTGTGGCAATCCTAATGCTTATAATATCTACGATGTTATAGATAAGAAAAATATATTTTATAAAATTATTTTTGCAATAATTTTACTGTTTTCTATTGAATAGGAAAAATCGTACTTTTTGGTCATATCAAGTATACCTACTTACTTAATGGATATTACTTATGCAGATTAGCTATTAGAGAATAATGTTGGTTGTATGTGTTAGAACACTGCAGAATAATTAATCACCTAAAATATTCTTCTGATAATGCAACGCTCCATCATCATCATCGAAGAGAAATTAGGCAACTAATGGATTAATCATTTTATCTCCAGCAAAATCGAAATTCCCGAGAGTGGTACGGGTATCATATCGTATTATCCTAGTTTATATGTGAGTACACAACTCCTTACTTATGCTGCTGCTCCTATTAAGGACAAAATCGCTATAGCAAAGCTCTCAGCAACTTAATGTTTTTGGTAGGTGGCGTTGGGTGGTAACACTGTCGCGCCAAACAATCTTATTATGTAGCTGAAAGTTTACGCCGTTTAATTATGCTGAGACGCATGGGTCGAAAGCTCACAGCTCGGTTTCTCTATACGAATGCGGTGCTTTCAGCCAGCGTGAGGAACAGGGCACCGGCATCCAGAAAGCTAAAGCTAATTGCAGTGGTTTCGCGTTTCTCATGAATTTCAATTACACTACTACGAATTGGTACATCGAACACGGACCGCCACCAAGTATTAATGTTGTTTAGAAAATATCTCCAGTTGTGCATGTCTTCCTCTCAAATAACTTTGCGAAGATAAAACATGGAACTAACTTTATTTTTTCTATAAAATAAATAACCAACACATGGAAATGGGGCGGTAATTTATTCCAAACCTACATTGCACACTCCCCACAATTTTTTTTTTTTTCATGAAAATGTATCGGTGTAGAAACTACTGGTAATGCAAATGCACAAATGTCCGTAAGCATTAAAAAGGTTAACGCTCTACAAATACCTATTCATAGGGTTTGCCCAACCATCGACCAATTAATCCAGCAATTATACCTTCTAGCGCTGACGCTGGATATCACAGGGAGGGCCACTGATTCAATGTTAATCCTTTCTGTATTTGAAGACCAAATGAGATTTTTCCGAATTTGAACATACAAAAAGAATAATTAACAGAAACATTAATACAGTTTCCATCAGTTCAGTTACAACCCCAAAATTGTGTGATGTGAGGACTCAAAGTGGATTTACAAATTATTGTCAGAGTATTAAATATGAATATTATTAATCTTTGAACGAACTTACTGTGCTTTAAATAAACAAATCCCGCTTTAATTCTCGAACAATAATAGTTAAAATTGTGGGTGTAAACCCTTTCTTAATCTCCAACAGTATTCAGACTCATAGGTCCTATTAACACTTTAATACTTAAGATAAATACATGAGTGTAAGTTTACTCCCCACAATCCAAATTCAACTCCCTTATTAATTAAATTTTGTAGGCGACAAAACAACAGAATTATAAGTTGGCTGTCCTTGTTTAGATGCTTTTAATAGAATCTCTTATCTAGACCACTAAAAGCAAACTTATGGTTATGCCAACAATATTAAAATTTATTAGATTTAATTAAAATTTAATTCGAGATTTATGCGAAAGTATGGAAATAAATCCGTTTTGGGTCTAGGTTCTAGCTGAGTAAATAAAACTATGGCTTGAATTTGTACAAAAACGAAAATGAACCGATAAATCTGTTGTTTTTTATAACAGAAATTATTTTAAATCTTATGGAAATTGTTACTCTTAAAGAGAGCTCGCAATATTTTTATCTTTCCTTGTGACCTAAATGTGATGTTAGCCGGAATTTAATATTTTGAGGGGCAAAATTTTTAAAGGGAACCTTTACTAGGTGAATTCCTGACAGTAAAACTGACATAGAAGGTGAGTAACAAGAAAAGTAATTTAGCATTATCCGTCCTTTAAAGAGACTTATACCTAATATAATATGCAGATATGTATCGTGGATTCAAATCCTCAAGCACATAAAATAAGTAAGATCATATCACAAATCAGACGTCAGGCGGTATTAAAGCGTCCAACTGAATGGTAACGAGAAGGCTTATCCATTCATCAAGTTAACGGCAGTCTTATAATGGGCGATTGTACCAAGTAAAGCAAATGGGTTTGGTAATGTGAAATGTGGATTGAAATGCAAGTCTATAGTGCGTAAAATTGAAAACGTGTTGTGATATGATGTATTACCGATGTCTCTGGCACCCCACTTGATAATTCTTGTGTTGCTCAAAGGTTCTCCAATTCGATTAAAGAAGGATGGCTTAAATTAAAATTTGTACGAAGGAAAATCTATCAATAGTTTATCAACAAAATTACAAGAAAGGGTTAGAGCGCGTTTTATGTTTTTTGTAAACATTCCAAAAAATTTGACTTGTGCTTTTAATTTAGTGGAAATATTCTTAAGTGTGTTTTTGAATATGAAACTGACAATAATAGCCTATAAATATTCGAAATTTACACATTTTCCTTACAATATCGCATGATTCTTAAAATTTTTATACTTCGATTTGCAGAGAAATTGAAAATCAGTACGATTTATACATATTTTTATAATCTCTAGTCTCTATAGAATAAGTTGATTTATTTGCTTCTATCAAAGCGAAATACACAATTTGCATTTTGAAATTTCAGCTGTGTGAATATATGATAAAGTCTGTTGTTGAACTCATTGATTTAAATAGCTACAGCAAATTTTCATGAATATTTCTTGTATACAGGGTGTCCCAGTTTATATCGTCAGGATTTTACCAGTCGATAGTTTAGCGAAAATTAAAGGTGGTTTATCTAATGAACTATGGTCGAATGTTGCTTCCTTTTCGATGTACAGGGCATTAAAGAAAATAAATTATTTTAAATAATTTGCAATAAATCAATAACAAAAAAGTTATTCTTCTGAAATTTTGCATAGATCTTTTTTTTGTATTCTCTTATTAATAGTGGTTGCAATTATTTTATTTAGAACACAGAGGCGTGCGTAATGGTTTCATCCAAAACATTTTATTGAATAAAACCTACACCACTGTTTTTTTTTGCAGCACCAATATGCAGAGAGTATTTTCCATTCAATTTAGAAACTTTTTTGTATCTTACAATTTCTTGATAACTTAACTTTTTTTTTCTTATTTATTAAAGAGGTTCTTCCCTATTAGATTTCCGAAAAAAGCATCAGTACAAAGTTGTAGAGAAAAATATTTCCTACAACTTTCCTTTTAATATTTTTTTGATATTGTCAATATTTAAAAAGATATTCAACAAATAAGTTGCAAATTTTAGGAAAATTTTTCTCTAGTTAGGTACTACTTTTACTACTACTACTTACTACTCTTTCCCCAAAATTTTCAACTTATTTGTTGAATAACTTTTTAAATATTGACAATATCAAAAAAAGTTTAAAAGATAAGTTGTAGGAAATATTTTTCTTTACACTTTGTGCTGACCCTTTTTTTCGAAAATTTAATAGGAATAAAGTTATTCAATAAACAAAAAAATCCAACCCTTAATTAGCTGGCGAAGGAAGGGCGGAGTCTACGAATACACAAACTCAGTTTTAAACTTTCAGGATGACCCTCTAGAAGATTCTACAAAAATTGGCTGTAGGGTAAAAAAAGTCTAGTTGAAGCCTTTTTTTCTCCCTTATTTACTGTACTATTAGGTTATTTTGAGTTAAGTTATCAAAAAATTATGAGATACGAAAAAGTTTCTAAATTGAATGGAAAATACTCTCTGCATATTGGTGCTGCAAAAAAAAACAGTGGCGTACGTTTTATTCAATAAAATGTTTTTGAAGAAACCCGTACGCACGCCTCTGTGTTCTAAATAAAATAATTGCAACCACTATTAATAAGAGAATACAAAAAAAAGATCTATGCAAAATTTCAGAAGGCTAACTTTTTTTGTTATTGATTTATAGCAAATTATTTAAAATAATTTATTTTCTTTAATGGCCTGTACGTCAAAAAGGAAGCAATATTCGACCATAGTTTATTAGACAAACCACCTTTAATTTTCGCTAAACTATCGACTGGTGAAATCCTGACGATATAAACTGGGACACCCTGTACAAAGAAATATACTTTGCTATTGCGTATACAAATAAATAATATTTAAATTAGAAAAAAATAGTTAGCATTTTTTTGGCTAGTTAAAAAATAATATAAACCAACTTATCTGTTTCCCTAATTCGTTTCTGTTAAAAACTGAATTAAAACACTTCCAGTCAGCGAAATATCTAATTAATTTTACTTAAAATTTTCTTGTGAAGTCCTTTTCTTGTCTGCATTCCTGCTTTGTTAATTTTAATTCTTAGAAGGGCCTGATTCAATAGAATAGTCAGTGAACAAGATAAAACTACATAACCAATAGGACGGAAACCATTTAGAACTACCCATTCGTTCTAGATTGAGAATACCGGGGCGTAGAAATGCTACTTTTTATTTGTGAAGCTCAAGCAAGAATTAATCATGAATGCCTTGAAGCGGACAATAGTCTCAAAAGAAAATAATAATAAATCAATAAGCCTCTTTTAGTTGTGATCAAACAGAAAACAAAGCGGCTTATTTCAAAAGTATTAAATTCTAATATAATTTATATGAAAAGGCTCCTGGCTTTTATAATATCTACGAGTATGATTATAATAATAAATAATGGAAGTGCACAAAGGATTTTCCAGTAAAATCAAAGCTTGTTCTAGTCAGTTAGGTCGAACAATTTCACATCGTAAAGATCACCACTAGTATATTCTTCGGATGATGTAATTAGATACTGTAAGAACTCCATTAGGTATGGGATGAGTGTACAAGTAAGAATCTGCATATAATAAAACTCCCGCAAACCTTTTACAGCACTGTTAAAAGCTTTTAGAACTTTTAAAACTTACTTTATTTTACTATACCGCTACATTATTTAAACAGTATTAAAATATTTTAGTTTTAATTTTAAACGTCACTTAAACTTAAGAATCGCCTATTTATTGGACATCACGGCAACTTTGTCTCTGGAGAAATTGATGGATTCTTCAATAAATTATGTATATGCAGAAATTAATGATGCATTTAAATAGTTTAACGTTTAACGACTAAATGCGGCTTGTAATTTTCGTTAACTTGAAGCGTTTTCTCTAAATGATTCTTGGTAAGTGTATCTATAAAATAAACAGTAATGTGGTTATGAAAATATAACTTAAAGAATAAGTGTTGCTAAATAACAGACGTCTTACTGCTCTAACCTAACATTTTCCTTTGAATAATACTACTTATAGTAAAATTAAAGAAACATTTTCTTCACATTACCGATAATTAACACTGGCGCATCCGCCAAAATTTCAAATCCATTTTCAAGTTTTCATAATATAGAAAGCAAATAATAAAATCACTGTGTTGATGTCTTTGTGTATTCAAAATAGGCAAATGTGAAAGGGCGCCCGATAATATATTAATCTAATAAAAACGTTCACACCTTATCATTGAATGGTGAACACAACACACAGTGAGCAGATATAACATGCACGTGTCGTGTCGCCTCCATCGGGATGAGTTGGCATAAAACGTAGATTAATGGAAGCGTGACAAAGTTTCTAATAGAGATGCGCCGGAAGGGCACCAATACAAACTGTGGCAGAGCATTTCCTAGTGTTGGGAAACAGGCCAGATGTGCACTGTTGACCTGGCTAATGGAACCGCCGTGTTTTCAGGCCTTTATCATTCTTACAAACCGTCACTCACCTTTTATGTTTGCTGCAACGAGAAATGTTAATACTGACCAATTTGTTTGTAATTTGCTTTCCTGTTATTTGTCTTTACTAACACCAGTGTTAAATACGTTTTACCGAAAGAATAAACAAGAATTTCGCATCCGGGCCAGAATAAACCCGGAGTGGAATTTATTTACTCGTTTCCATGAATTGCAGACCGTTTCAATTACAATTTCACGATAATATTAAAACAAGGATGAATACCCAACAGAATGTAGTCCAATCTTCACTCCAAATAAATACTTGAGGTAGATCATTCATCATAAAATAGCGAGGTAGATAATATTTCACCTTTCCAAATCACAATTTGAATGTTAAAAGAGTATAACCAGTAGAGGTTTATTTGGATTAAATTTATTAATTACAAGCACTATTTTAGTTGTAGTTAATAAACATTTAATTAGAGGTAATAAAAGTTTACTAATATTAATAAAATGAAACACTAACCGCTAATCATCCATATATTTGCTACTGGTAAATGTTTATTTACATTTTTTATCGTTCTAAATTACTATAGCTACAAATTAGAACTGATATTTCTGTACCAGTAGGTCAATTATTCGTAATTTTATGCCAAAATATTTCAGAAATTGTTTTTTTTTAAGAAAATCTGACAAAAAAGACAACTGCAGAAAAAGCAACATAACCTCATGAAAATTGAAACTGTCATTAAGTCAGTGACTCAAACTGATTTCTTTCTATCGAGTATATGTCACACTCTTATTATTATAAAGAGTACATGTTACATTTTAGTTGAAGATTTTCAACTATAAACATCCATGTATGCCATAGAAGCCGTTTAACAATTTTTTGTAGTAATTTTCCATCGATTTTATGAAAATTTATGCAGCACGAAAAATAATGCACTTTTCTCCACTACAAAACTTTTTACTAAAAGACCTCTCTCACACAACATTATACTTTGCATCTGTATGTGATGGCACATCATAAGTAGCGCCAAGAACTATTCATTGCTGAAATTGACGTTCGGACTAGTTTTCTCATATCCTGCATGTACCCGAAACTTCTGGTTCCGTCAGTTAATATTAAACCCCTTCGAATTATAAACTTTAAATTGATATTTTGACGCACCGCTACAGGGAAGAAATTAGTGTCTAATACTAATAAACCCGTCTAAACTGTCGATAATTAACTGAAAAATACAACGCACTAATAGTTGCTTTTTACGGGTAGCTATCTAAAATCAGATTATCATAAAAACCACAGCAATAAAAATTTTATGCGTGGTGTATATCGCCTAGAACAATAACACTATTCTGTTGCAGTTGCATTTTTATGCCTCTAATGGATATATGAAACCGCCGAGTGCATAAAACTTCCCTAAATATAATGGGTCGTAACCCTAAACAAGAAATAATTAGTCTAGTACGCTCTTCAATCCACAAATAACCACACACAATAGTCACAAACAGAATGAGATAATTCGTTTCTATTTATTGGTTATTATCCTTTCATCCATTAATTTGAATCTATCTATAAACATTAATTAGTTTCTAATAATAGCACATTATAACTCAATTTTAAGACATCAATAACCTAAATAATTGTTTGTGGGAAACTCCTTCTTTATAATATGATAATATTATGAATTTGTATGATGTTATAACTATAATAAATCCATTCAAAATTAATGTAAATTCGAGGCAACTTCACTCAAGCTTAATGAGAGAAGCGTTACTAATCCGTTTGATATTTGAAATAAAATTAATGAATGGACGGAAGGAATGTTTGAAATGCATTTGATTAGTTGTTAACTTTGAACGCACCAACCCCACAAATATTAGTAATAAAAGCTCTTAATGATATTGCAGGGGCTAAGAGGAAGCTCATGTTTGATTAAAAATACTTATGATTTCATGTATCAACAAAAACTAAGGCTACAACTTAATTCAAGTTACCGGAAGAAATTAGATAATTTAGTACTAAAAAGTCACCAAGGGCGAATTATTACCTACTGTAGAAGGCTATGAGAAAAATCGTCTTCTCTCTTTCTATGATTCCAAATCTTCTGAAATTTCGATTTTGGTAGAAACGGCTATGGATATAAAAGGTCAGATCTGGAAGATAGAGGTGGGCAGAGCTGAATTTGAGCTCGAGTACCTTTGGAGACGTTCTTACAAGATTAGAGTTGTTAACTCCGAGTTCAGCTCCTCTGTTGGAAGCCCACTTCTTCTCCTCTCATCCCGCTGGAATCCAGTAGTCAATCTTCCACAAGGTTGCTCAGATTTTCACGGTTTATCAGTTTGTATCTACACTAACTAATAAAACAATTAAGTAAGGAGAAAAATGTTATATCTAAGATGTAGAGGAAATTTTCCCATGAAATCCGAGGGCATGTTTTCGGTATTTTCTGCAGTACGTACTTTTACTCGACATCTTGTTACAGATCCTGTTTCTCTCAATAAAATTATTAAGTTTTGTTTCATCCGTATACTTGTAGCTTCACATTAGATTAGCATAACTTTTTTCTGCATAGTCCATCAGATTATTTAGCAACTTTGTAAAGTAATATGTTAATTCACCCGAAGGATTACCTCTTTCCGGTAAAATACAATTTCCCTGTCGTTTAGCACATTGTAATGTACGAACGTCTTTATCCCCCGTATAAAAATATATCCTGAATTTGAATCTAGTGTATCGTTTGTATGTTAAGCTGGCCTCATTGTAATACAATGGCGCTGGTCGTGTACTATGTTCACACAGGCCCGTTTGATGCGGCCCTGTGATTGTGTATTTTATAACGCTTTGAGAACCGTCTCCGATGTTATTACCTGTCAATGAAACGGTGAGAATTTGCAATCACAATTTAGAGACGCTGATATCCATTGGACTTGGCCGGGCGATTATCCTGTTCAAAATAATACATTAACTGTTATAGCATCAACTCAATAGGACGTAAATTAAAAGTTCTTTGTCGGTGGCTATTTATAAAATGTTCGCGAGCGCGCGCGCTTTTATTTTCTGTTGTAAAATATATTTTAGTTTAACAGAATATAAAGTTGTTTTGGATTAGTGTATGTTCTATTGAATACCTACAGTTTGCAATTTAAAAGGAAAGTTATCGGCCTATTGTTTTGTCCATGTTTTTCTCGACATAAAAAAAAACGGAGAGTTGGAAGACAATGCAAGTAAAGTTTTTTGTGAAGGGTTTTGTCGTTAAATAATTTAATTATCGCCGCATTGCTCAAGCAACCAAATTTTAAAGGGTTCTTATAATTAAAAAGATATGTAAAACACTGTAGATGATAAAAAACGAAACAATCCTCGTAAACGTTCGTTTTGTGTCGATAAAAATATTATAATATCCAGACGCACTTTTATAGCTAAGATAATGTGAAAAATAAAATACTTTGCAATGTTTGAAGTTTATTTTTAAACACTGAAAATATTCTTGGTTGATGTAATGAGAAATGCACATGTACAAATTCTTTGTTTTATTTCTGACCGAGGATTTATTTTCCAGCTTTCAAATGGCAGTATTTTTAAGATTTTACCATTACTTTGTTACATATTTGCTTACATATTTTTGTGTAACTTTGTGAATAAGTATAAAAAATTTCAAGTTTTTATTCTGTTACTATTATTTTCGATCCTCATTTCAAGGATCTGCCTTCTGGCAGCAACACAAACACTTAACCCATTAATCCATATTTCATTAATATTGTAGATTAAGATCCCACTTCAATCAGCGCTTTTATATCCATAAACAAACTGTTGCACGCACACACTCCCATCATCATCATGTCCCATCAACGTATGTACTTTTGCAGAAAAATAAAGCTAACACAGTGATTTTATTTGTATTTTTGTTGGGCTGTGTAGATTTTTAGGGAGCAATGCGCCATTGAGAGTACATAAAGTATGAAAGGGAGAGCAATATCCAGCCCCTGAGTTGCTTGCTTGTATCTGGGCATGTGAGGGTTATTTCAATTGCTGACCCTTATCATTATTGAGTTTAGCGTCCCTTCTGCCCGACTGCCGCAAGCTGACCACGCGGTAAAAGCAGAGGTTTAAAGGCTAAGCCAGCATAACACTACTGCAACATGTAAATTATTTGTTGAATTAATCATTGAATTTTTCAGGTAGATATTTGTTTATTATCAGTTTCAATTATTATAAAAAATATTATCTATCTATGCTAATGTAGGTACATATATAGTTACTGTCTAGACCCATCATGAATTTATGGAAAAACTGCCATTAGTATTAGAGCTTTTAGTAGGAATTGTGATATTGTTAATGATATTTCGTCTGTAAAAGTTGCCCGATAAAAATTGCTGGTTTTTCGAATAAAACAATTGATGGCAGGCAATCAAGTTTTTTAGTATTGTTTAGAACCAATACACAATAATCGTTACTCGGATTTATCATTTTCCATCATCGAAAACCACAGCAATTATTAAAGCAAAAATTACATTTCAGTACCATTAATAAAAACGACATTTCAGTCAGCAAATATTTTTAAACACTGGGACACCACAAAACAAAAATAATAAAATAAAATTGTGTTTTATTGAAAAATATTATGGTCCATATACCCACCATGGAAATCCGTCAATTACATTTCAAATTTAATTAAATCTCTATGAAGTATGAGTGCATACTTTTTTCTATTATTTTTTTCTATTATCTGACAGAGTTCAGAATTCAACATGTAATGAGAAAACTTACAAAAGAAAAATAGCCAAAGTTGTGAAAAGGTAAGAAGAAATCGCCCCTTCTCAGTAAATTTATTTCTTTGATTAACTTTTTAGGTTGCATTGTAGAAAACATTTATTTAACTTACGCGGAAAGTATTTCAAACTGTAATTGCTAATTAAAGAAAACGTCTGATGCTAAAAGAAAAGCATAATTGTCGCTGCCAAAAATTAAAATTATTAATGTCCTTCAGAAATTTTTACGAAAATTAAATCAGCCACACAAACTGTCTTTTAAAGTGCCATGCAGTGGAATCGTTTATTTATAAAAAATCGATATTATTCCACTCTCAAACATATTGCTTGCAGTTAAAACTGACATGATATGTCGTTTGCTTTGACATTTGACCATTTCTAGAATGCCACAGTTCGGTTACTGGAAAACAGTTATTACATAGATTTGTCTTGGGGTGAGGAGGGTTATCCGTCTCGTCTTTTCCTGTGAGCAGGGAGAAACGGGCTGTTTGATATCAAACTAATGGGCTGGGGGGTAGAAACGTGCTGTGATTGATAGAGTCTTCAAATATCGTAAAACCAATTGCCCTCTTACGTATACACTTTCGTTTTTTACGCACAAACTGAGATAGTTAGATGTACTAGCACTCGTTTATGGAATTGTGAAACATAAGTCAATATTTATGGGGAATTATGTAATAAACTTGGGAAACTTTGGAGTTAATCGAAATTATAGTGATAGTGTTTAACAAAAATTAAAGGGCATAAAATTATTTTTTATTTTTTGAGATGTCGAAACGACATATACCTCGAAAAATTTTGAAATTTAAGAAAAAGATCCATTGTGCCAGGCAAGCAATTTACTAAATAGGTATACTATTAAATTTTTTTCAGCATATCTCGTCCTAATCAAAACTCTTTTAAGTGATTGGTTAACCTAAAATGTCGTAATTTTTCGGTAAAATAAATAAACTAGATAAATTTTATAAATGGCTATCCTCACACTAAGGACTATATATACTAGATATAATAAACATTGCTTCATTAAGAGTGCGAAAAAGAACTATTTTACGCACTCAAAGTAATACGCAAAGTTATCCTCACGTAGATGTTGTTGAAAAATTAATTTTTGACAAATTTACCTCTGCATGTTTTTTATCATCCATATAACTAATATTCTGGAGTAATTTTCATAAATTTTAGGAAAAAATCCATGTAACATATTTAATTCTGATGGCAATTTTTGGTTTGATTTATCACCCGCTCTCCACGTATAATTAATTCCAATTTATTTGCGCGTTTTTGGCTTGCGGTGTGTGCAACAGCTGCTTATACACCAACGTCACCGCTGTTTAGAAAAATCATCCATTTAGTCCGTAACCATCAAGAGACAGCACACGGAGCATCCCCCAATCCAGATTCAGTGGGCTAGAAAGTGGCCAAAGTGAGATTTAAGAATCTTATTGAACCATTAGATAACCTTTATCCTGCACGTCCACAAGTAGACTTGCACAAGGACGATAATCGCAGGATAATCGTTCGGAAGGGCGCAGATTAGCAAGATTTGCCATTCGATACTGTCATTTATATTCGTTTAGCGTGGAGGGTGCTTTGTTTATGGGGTTCTTCCTAGACACGTATGTCTGCGTGAGTGTCTCCTATGGACCCTATGGCTTATTTATGAGCATGAAAAATTGCGATACGTCAGTAAATAATCGCCTGTCATTAGGCTCGTTTGTTATTACCATATATCACACGTTATTATTGTGTGGGTCAGCACAACAGACACTGTGGAATGACATAATACTCTTTAACAATGATAAAGCACAACAAATCAGTAATCAGTATTCAAAGAAATTTGCATTTCTATTTATGTTGTATACGTATGTGGAAGTGGAGGTAGGCAGGATATTTATTGTCAGAAAACGAAAGTAAAAACTAGTTTCTTTGTAAACATGTCTATTATAAGACAATTAAATTCTGTAATGGGTTAGTCAACCTTTACAGGAATTTTTTAATTCAACCATGAAATCATCTTTTATTGATATAGAAAACAAAACATTTCTGCTGCAGAAACTAAAATGTGTTTTTCTTTGCAACTAAACCAATTTATTAAAATTTTTCAGCTTACATTGCTTTTTTATCACATCCATCTTTCAAAGTCCATTTCGCTGTTTCCTAAATAAATTTATAACAACTTTTTTCATATCTAAGAAATGTTGATATCACGTGGCGTCTAATTCGGAGACGCCAAGACATACGGAAATTGCGGATGGTTATATATGGAGACGAACCGCTCACATTTCCTCTTTCTAACTTTTAACTTTTACTTCTCATTATTTTTCTCTTTGATAAATATGATGATGTTCTCATGTTGCCCGTCGAGATTTCTATAGAACAAATCTGATATAGTCACCACATGACTGACTCTCTAAAGCTAATATTCCGTATTTATTGTATGGAATAATAATAATAAATGAAAAACTACAAAGTTTCAAGGTGGATTTTGATTTTGTCTAAATGATCGAAAATAATCTACATTAATTTCTACAAGACGTGATTTTTTCTTAATAAATACAATTCTTTTCTTAGCTTTATGCAATCAAGTAGTAAAAACCCAAACTTTCAGTGATACTTTACAAATTTCGAAAGCCCACCTGAAAAATCTACTCAACTTTTTTTAGTGAGCAAAAAATTACTAAATTAACTTCCACAGTGTTTATGATTTTTTTCACAACATAGTTAACTTTAAGTTTTGCAAAATACATAAATATTTAGTTCTAAGAATTTTTGAATAATATATTGAACGAAATATGAGAACCAATCAAATTAACCATACCCATATCATATGGAGTAAACAAGATCATAACTTCGTATAGTCCCACAAACAATAATGAAGGAAGCGAAAATGGCTCCCATTTCTTGTGATGAGCATAAATAATTTATTCTCTCAAGACCCGACTCATTCAGTTTCCTCTATTATAGTTTTTCTAAACCATTTACAAGTGCTACAATTATCCAACTAAGCCAGAAGAACCAACGGTTTTCAGAAACAATATGCTAAAGAACAAGTAAATTACCACGTATTTTAGAAACTGGAAGAATTGGAATGTCTTACATCCTGTCATTCCACCACGGACATAATTATGGGTTTAAAGTGAAGGTCTTAACAGGTTCACATTTATTAAGTCATTAAATATGGCGCAGATTTATTCCAACAACAGAGTGTTTGCGGTTAGATTCGATCTCTTCAGGTCTGCTCTGTAACAATCACTTATGTTAAAGTTCTTCAAACGTATAATCAAGCCTCAAACAGATGTTGAGGCGAAATATTTCTTTATATAATTGTATGGCTTCATGCATGATGCAGACATGGCGGTTTGTTTTCTTAAAATTGCTATCGAGGAAGATGCAGTTATACAATATGAGTTATTATCTTCATTCATCATTCGCTTTACCTATAGGCAATAGATTTTTTAGGCTATTATTTGAGTTAGAATTTTATGTGGTTAGTTAATAATAATGGTGGATAACAGTGTAATTATCTTGGAGCGCATACAATTTTAAACTGATTTAAGAAGATGACGTATTTTATGCATTATAAACTCGCTTGCTGTTAAATTTGATATTCAAATCGAGCTAAAGTGTAGATGAAAGAGAAAATGAAGCGTAGGATATTAGGACAAAATTAACTATCATGTCATGGAGAGGCGGGGTGAACAGTCATCTCCTGCAATGAAGTTGACTCTAAAACAGTGGCTGACAGCTGTTTGTGGCAGGTAGTTTTTAGTAAGCCATCATCATGGGATGCTTACTAAATATTGTCAACAACAAATCTCAATTTCTGTGTACAAGTCAATTAACTCTATTGTACGTTGGATTTGACATTTGTACATTCAACTATGTTACAACGCTTATTGTCTAGGTATTTTTTTTTACTAGCAAATCTGAGTAATAATTATTAGAAGTGTTTAGTATTCTTGCACGATTAGAAAATGCAAATTTTTAGAAACTTGCTCAAATTGAAAAAAAATGAGAGATCGTGTATAATAATAAATGTCCACTTTATAATAAATACAAAATATAAATTGGGTTGTAGGTTTGTTTTGGTACAGGATGACTAATAAAATAGAAACTATAACTGAATTCCTGCAAAATTCCAATTGATTTTTACCATCATAAAAAACCTATTGTTTAAGCAGCCGTATGTAGACATAATAGCTACACCAGAGTGTATTTTTTGAAGCATGAACACTTGTAAACAATGTAAGAGAATCGTTATTACATCAGAGACAATTCCCATGAAAGGTGCTTTTGTTATTTAGTCACGATCCTGTCAGTACGGGACATTTGAAAATAAATTTAATTATATTGAGATGAGATGATTTGCAGACAAGCACAAAGTCTCATCAAATTGCAGACGTAGCTACTTGCTGCGAGAAATAGAGGTCGAGAGGTTCAAAGGATTTTCCTTTTAAATTCTGAAGCAACCTGATGGTGGATACTGACCACCGAGCTGGACCTTCGCCAAACCCAAACCACATTACATAAGAGCTGCGGTCGTCCATCTAAAAATATGCCCGTTAGTTTGGTTAGCAATCAGTCTGATTAATGTTCTTTTTTCATAATTTTCATCATACTTATGTCAATATTTGTGCGAGGAGCTCTTATATGTAAAATGAATTACCTCTCTTATACAATTTCATCGATGGATCATAATGTTGTAATGATATCGCTTTCTCTATATACTGAACTGAAACGAAATTGTTGAGTTTAGTAAGTTAACGTTTATTTGGGTTAGTTGGAAAGACGATCTAATACAATTTACCTTAGCCGGAATAGGGGAAACAACTAAAATCTAGTAAAGCACTCAAGATAGAAAAAACAAAAACTAATCTCCCTTTTACGAAGTCGCATTAACTATCTCAACAAAGCCTAAATAAAAACCACCCTTCAAACAAAGCAGATTACTTTCACCCACTGACTACAATGTAACTAAAGCCTACATTAATATTGGTTCTTACATGCTACAACTTATTTATCTACGGATTATCAGTTGGACTATTTAATTAATTTTTCTTATCAAATCTGTTTCAGGTGCAGTGAGTGAGTGTAGTGGTTTCTGACAATTCCCTAAAATGGCTTATCCATTTAAAGAACTGTCCATCCTTGCTCTAATTTTCTTATCGAGCTTAGCCACCAAGGAACTGGAAAACGAAAAAATTGATGAAGGTAAGTGGTAGATATCTAGTATCTTTACTACCGTAAAAAACTATTACTTATTTTACTATAGTTGAATTTTACGTTCTAATCAACAACTCAGCTCGGACAAAACTTCTATTGGTACAAAAGGTTTCATTATATTTTCTAAGTAGACCACACATTAACCAGCGGTCGTAAAATATATATCGCACCTTAACTCCACGGAACGCATGAATAAAAGAAATTGTAGATAGGTTTAATCACTTGTACTTGCAGTGTTTGTTATTCAGGCTCTCACTGTAACGTGGCAGTAAACTGGCAAAAATAGAGATAGGGCCTGCAGAGTTTTATATCCATGGGAGTTCGCGCCTCCTTAGAGACGCGGCACAGAAGGAACTGCTGGTCGCCGTTCCCGCGTATAAATCATTGCCACAACCCTAAAAATCCAACAGACATTTGAATATTTGTAGTGCTCGAAATTGTCTTCCGCCTAACTCAAGTGCTCATCTAAGATACAAGTAAAGGCAAGCGGAATCGCCGCCACAACTCTTAACATTTTTACTACCCTCATAAATCTATTTCACTGAATTTTCCTACATTGTCTTCAAACATTGAGATAATACACACACTATTCTGGATGGAAAGAGACTGGGGAAATAACATTTTCATGATAGGAGCGTTATTTTCGCATTTTTTTCTTGGATTGCCAAAGTTAGTGCTGGATGCTATCAAAAAGGAAATTCGCGATTATTATTCAACTTTTTAAATTTGGACCATAAATTGGTATCCTAATTTTTATCGATAAGGTAGTATAGTAAAAATTATGCAATTTTATTTGAAAAAAAAACAACAAAAAACAGCTTCCAAGAAGTAAAATAGTTGACAATGAGAAAACCGACCTGCGACCCTAAATTTTTTATACAGATACTTCGCAAATAATACGTATTTCAGCCTACATTTTTAATACCAATTAAACTAAGAGCCTCATTTCGAAAAACACTTTTTTACTGTACTACATTTATACACAGTGGCATATTTTTTATTTACATCACATACTCCGTAGGCGCATTAGGTAATAAAGACAAAAAGAGTGACGGAACTTATTAATAATTTCCGTTTATACAGCCCAGCGTGAGTTTTCGTGAAGTTTGCAGAAATATTTAACAATTTGCCAGAATAAAGTAAGTGGGGAATGTAATAAACATTCCATGCTGTAATACCTGAGGGAAACAAACCTAACACTGCAAAGTCCGGCTTGGATCACAATGCGAATCCCACCTTGAAAAAGGACATCCATAAATATACTGTAGCATCTATAATTCAGGATCAGTGGCAGCTACAGGGGGAGAATTTAGGCATAGAAATGAGATCTGTAGCGCCCACATGAGTAACATCTGGTTTTATGGAGCGCCGGCGAGACAACACATCCCCATTAGTTTAGCATTGCTCTGTTCATATTTGACTCTGGAGACCTGACTGCTTAATGGTTACTAGAATGATGCATAGCATCACATGGAATGCTCCTTTTACTCATATTTCTACATTAGTTAATTTTACAGGGTGGCTGAGCTTGGTGGCTTATTTGCCCATTTCAACTTTACCCTTTGTGCCGGTGAACATTTTGATTAGTCAGATTTTTATTGCCACATTACATGTTATAAAGAGGGCTGTGTTTTAAGTTCTTTGCTGGATTCTGTGGTCCAATGAGACCCTTTATAGGATCTAATATTTTTTAATTACATGACATTCACCTCCAACCTCGAAGGGGGTGCCTTTTACGGCGCACAACTGCAGTAAAACCTGTTTTATTTCGGTTTTATACAATGTTGGAAATAAATTTTAAGCTCCACTTCAAATCTATTTTTTCTCTATGTTAATCGGCTATAAAATTAGTGGCTAGAACCTTTTAACCGTAATATCCATTCCAACGCGTAATATTTTATTAATAAACTTTTTACAGCACCGTTTTAGAGTAGTTTTTATATTATATTCGGCACTTGGGATGAGGATATGACAAATAAGGTACGACGAGTTGAATTGTAATTGGAAATGCCTTTCACATCTCTGGCTTTTTTATGAAATAATTATTCAATTTGGTGTAGACATAATTTTTCTACATTAATTATTTTCTTGCTTCTCTTGATCAGATTTGTTCTCTCTGTGAAAAAGGAAATTAAATTTTATTTAAGAAATGTACTTGACAAAATTATTCATCAAGAATACTTTTAAAAACACTTAACTGTAATTGACTTTTTAAATGAGTTCCACTTCAAAAGTTAATTAACCTTAATCAATGTCATTTTTAACGTTTGAATCTTTGGTATTGAAATTTGAAATAAATTTCTAATTTTTAATTCATCGCAAATAGCGTAAATAATTTGCGTTTTAATTAAGAGGAACTGATGCTTTCAAAATTATTTCATTTTAATAGGTAAAAAGAACGCATGTAAAAATATATTACGGTGGCATTTTATTTTTGGAAGAGGCTTAAAACCATATCGTAAAAAATAATCACCGATGGAAGGAAAATTCGCCCCCAGGCCTCTCATAATTTTTTATTAAAGATTTCTCGGCACACAACTTAAATTTTATATATTATTGCATCAAGTTGTGGGTGGATTGATGAGCCGCATTTTATCTGGTAAACTCATCCAGCCAGCGTCGTGAAATTAGGTCCCATTTTCAGATCTTTCGTATTCAAATCGAGTTACCCATAACTTTATATTCAATATCATAAGTATAATCCATCCCCCATAAAATATATTACACGGGCAAGATATGTGAGAGAAAGTGCCATATACATTTGCCAGTGGCCAAAGGTGAAATCGCAAACTTTTAATATGGAAATTTTCCGTAAATTCATGCGGCCTAGAAAAGTTTAAAAACTCCTCCACTCCCGGTGGAATCAAAAAGCACCTTTGAATGTGAATATGCTGTACCTATTTTAGTTTATAGCCAAAGTGCGCTCTATATTTTTGATCCTTGCTGTGTTTTATTGGCACAAGAAAGTCCCGCAGGTGCGATAACTCCGAACGGCTGCCTTGCTTCGAGGTTTCTTTGCAACGTTACTCGTACATATTTCTTATTAAAAATGTATATGTTGTTTTACACGTGATCAACCTCAAATGCTACCGATATAAACAAACTAAACCTTTCTTCTAAAATACTGATTTCGCCGAACAACTCTGCTGTTTAAATCAAGAGCTGGAACACTTTTTCTGCAATATTTCATCACAACAGCTTAACCAATAAGGGTTTTATCAGCAGTTATCACATTGATCACCATCACATTTGATTCCACATGAAAATTAAATGCACTGTATTAATTTGCTAGCAATGCGGGTTACATCTGCATAATAATAACCCAACATTGTGACACACTAAAAACCTTCTATATCTTTGTGTTTCGTTATACAGTTAAAGACTAGCAACTTCCGGCGATAAATTGCAGAATAATTCCATAGAGGAATAAAAATTAATTCGGAATTCAGAATTTAGTGGAATGGTTTAGTACTCGAGAGATTTAACTCAGGAATGAGAGAGAAGTGCCTGTTGTATTTACAGTAGATTGATTTATTTTAAGAGAAAAGGGTAGGATATGAATCACTCAACTTCACCACGAGAGGGTTTCTTTGAAATTCTCCAAGGTGTTACAACTTTTAATTTTACCATCTGTTATTTAAACTTTATATACACGGTGTTTTTTTTTTTGGTTTTGTTGATGTATCGAGGCATAATTTATGTACAGACTACAGAAACAGAAAAGGAATATGCAAATGTTCCAACGGAAGAAAAACAAAACATAATGGTGCTAACTTAAGTAAAATAGTCTAATTTAAGCATGTAAATGAACAAGAAACATAAAATAACTTGCAAGTTTAATGAGTATTCTCTTCAGTTGGGAAAAGTTTAAACATAAATAGCAGATTCTATGGGTATTGTGTAATTTTTCCAGGGTGTATAATTAAAAAGTACCTCGAAGTAGTTCAAGACATTCCATTTTACCCTTTCAGTAGCTCTCATCGTAAACTCATTAATATTGTAGGGCGATTAGAAGTGCCTTACCACAGTCATGTCGTAAAAGCTACTGCATATGAAATACCTATCATCTTTGAGGGAGAAATTTAAGGTTAAACTGCCGCTTTCTATCGTACATTGGTAGATTCCACATCGATTATTTAATATAAATTAACTAGGGAATAGTTTGCAATCATGGCATACCTGAACAATTAAGGTGGGGAAATAACATTACGTAAATAGGTTTCGGTGGAATGCCATCCAGCATTCAATTGGAGGCCTATGACATTCGTTCATTTATATATTTTACATATGAGATGAAATACGATGAAATTCTTTCAAAAAAATTTTTTTTTTATTATTACGCACGATTTTGTCTCCTTGAAAAAGTTGAAGTTATAGTTGTTATTTTAATAGGTAGTTAACTTTGGGAAATTCGATGTTTCTCTACTAATCTGAAATTTTCGATATTGAATTAAGAGTGCACTAGACTGTCATGACTTAAATCTTGGAAATCAGATTAATGAAATAAATTTCTACAAGTAGCTTTAGATGTGCTTAAATTATAAAATTTATAGAGGGTGTTCGCGCGAAGTGGCTCACTATTGCTAACTTCGTTATTATTGGAGCTACAAAGTCGGTTAAATTAGCAAATTAGTAACATTTTTTCCGCTGATTACAATGGTGAAAACAAAAAAACAATTGACCATCTGGTTTTCAAGACATTCAAAAAAATAACATTTTTTTAAATCGAACACCCTATATATTTTTGCAAAAATCGATGGTAAATTAAATTCTATACAAAAAAAGTCCTTATCTTTTTTTGATGAGAATTTAAAATAAGCGAGTTATTTTGAAACAAAGTTTGCAATTCTTTAAAATCAAGTAGCCATAAAACGGAATAGTAATTTAGTAAAACCAAACAATCATAATTTTGAATTTAAGCAAGCTGAAAAATACTTGAAAGAATTACGGAAATATTGAAAATTTACAAAATTATAATTTTCATATGGCTACTTGATATCAAAAACTTTGAAATTTTTTTTCAAAATAACTCGCTTATTTTAAATAATTTTTAAAAAAGCATAAAAACATTCTTTGTTTAGAATTTAATTTGTTATCGAAAAAAATGCTACTAGTTTGCTAATTTAACTTTGTAGCTCCAATAATAACGAAGTTAGCAATAAATAAAATGTCAAAAATCATTTCTTCCACAACCTAATAATTTATAATATTTTCTGAATTGTTTTAAATGACAGTCATCTAGTGGGATTTCAAATATTCATTTGCCGTTTTAACTATTAAAATTGTTTAGTTTTATGCAAAACTATTAAAAATAAAAAGCCAAAGTTTATAAATTAAATAACTGATTTTTGTATAGGATTTTTGTATCGATTAATGAAATAATAAAAATGCACTTTTAAACTCACCTAATAATTTATTGATAAATGAACAACAATTTCATACAGTAGAAAAACTTATCATTAAATTGTGGAAACTAAACAAAAAGTGAATTTTTATTAAATACTCTAACAGTTAAAAAATGTTTTAATTGCTTTTCTGTGTTGTCGCAAATAGAAACATAAAATTGCAATGAAATGTTTGCGGAATTTAAATTGAAGCACATTTTGTATTCACAGAATTTGTATGTTAGTTTAAATTAAATCTATTTAAATAAACTCAAATACTTTTAAAATTAAAACTACCGATAATCTCGTCATAAAAAACCAAAGTTACAGATGGGAATTATTATTATACAAAATATTATTTTTATTAATTTGTTTTTCTAGTTATTTAATTAAAACATGCATGCGTTGTGAGATTGTTCAGTTGTCGAGGATTTAAAAGGCCATAGAGAAGCAGTTTTTATTTATAGGTATGGTACATAATCCAATTTGTGTGCTTGTGATATATAACAGCGTGCGTTTGGTTGCGCTTTTGCATTAATTTATTGTTTTTACATACCATTCATTTAAATTTTAAATATGGATTTATAAAGACAAATTTTATTTTAGTTATCTATAAGTGGACATACACATTAAAATATACTCCTATTTAATTAGAGCTATAACTGGACTGGGTAAGTGGTTTTGTTCCTAAATTGGTAAATTAACATCTGACATGACAGGATCAGGAAGATTTTATTACACAGTAAATTTATTTTACAATATGTAAAAATCATAAATTAAGCGTCACCTTCTAAGGTTGTATAAAAAAACGTAAAATTTGTGATGGAATCGTAAAAAACCCGATTATTTTAAATTAAATTGACTAATAAAATTTTAACTCATTGATATTCACTCTCTATAACATAAGGTCGGCGGCATCGGCATCGGCATCTTATACTAACTGATAATTCCGCACATAAAAATCATGTTTCGAATATTTAAAATACTTTAGGCATTTTCGCTTTAACACTTGCTTATTCGTTATGCACCCTATCTACTTTGTCTTTGCCCTGAAATAATCCAGTTTGAGTAACTTTTTGCTCGTTTTTCAGCCCTCCTAATTTTCTTTTCCCTTCGCCGGTGTTACCGATGTTATCTGAAAGGCGGAGTTTTTATTGCTACTAAGACTCCAAGGCTCTAATTAAAAAACTGGCTCCTGTAGTTGATTTTGACGTTGACTTTTTCAGAGAAATCTTTTTATGGCTTGCACGACCCCAAGTTTCATTTACAATGTTCGATTTGGTTTGAACGGAATATTTCATAATAAACATACTGCAAGCTGGTATCTTGTTTTGCTAATTAAAAATGCAAATTGTACACGAGCTGCAGGATTATTTGACGTGGGATAAGACGGTGTTTTTTAAATTAAAAAGCTTATCTCTTCAAGGTTTTTACATCTGGTGATTATAAAAAATTAATAAGTTTTAACTTATCAACTCCCAAGGTGCGGATACTGAAAGTTCAAAAGCAATGAATTTAAAAAGACTTATTTCTCTCTCAAAGAAATTGTTTGGGCGAAAATTAGACACATAGTCATTACTTTGTAAGGGGGAAAGTTGTTTGGGTGACATCTAAATTACAAACACCATATTTTATCGCATTATGTTGGTAAATTTATTAAAACTGGTAAAATACGAAAGCTGTATGAGAAGAGAAATGGCTGTATATTCCAGATAATAGTGTGGTGATTGCAGCTGGATTATAGAGGATGAACGGAGATTAGCGAACCCTTTGCCTGACACCAAACAACAGCGCTGTATCTTCTACAGGATAATATTTTCCCAAAACAGAGATTTACCAAATAAAAAACCAAATTATTCCGATTGGTTTCTAGGTACTCGAATTGTGGCTATGTACGAGTATTTACTACATACTCGTATATTATGGTTGCGGAACAGTTGACACCTCGGGTTGGGGCGCCATCAAGCAATCTCAAATATCCAGCACAGAATCCCGGTCCATTTGAGAATGATGGGAATGCTCGGTGCGGGAATGTTCAGGGCCATCATGTTGTCCTTTCGAATACACGCAGGAATTTCGATGCAAATAGCCCCGTTGACCAGTTAAACATTATCTCGTTAAATACAGGTTGAATTACTTATTAATATTTGCAAAAAAATCGAGGCGATGATGTTAATAAAATATTTGCCGGTTGTTTCACAGTATGACATGAATTTTTTGAAGAGATAAGTTCGATAGAATTTGCTGGAGCTGAAAAATGTAATGAACAACAAATATTTGGATTTAAAAGTGCTTCGGAGAAATATTATGGGGTATAAAATGTGTTGACAGCAAATAATATGCCTACAGTGTGTGCGAAAAAACGGTGTGAGTAGAGTGAATAATTTTAAACAGGATCTAAAAAATATTGTATCACATTTTTTTTCTACTGCCTTGTTTGAAAGTAGGCTATTACTATAGATATTTGAAAGATGAAAGTTGACATTTACAAAAATGAATGGTGTGATGAAAAATTTTTCTCTCTAGAGAGGAAAGTAAAAAATTTGATATAGTTAGCAAATTCAGAGTTGCCGCATTTGCGGCCTCTTCAGTGTCCTTACTATTTTCTGCGTCACTGTATTCCATTTTAGTAAATCTTTTTCTAAAACATTGACAAATAAATACTTTTTATAATAATTTAAATCACAAGTTGACAACGTTGACAGATTTGACAGCGATTGCAAAATATTTAATTAATTTTTGTTTGCAGCGTTTCTAAGGATACGATCAAGCTTACATACTAATTTTTATGAAAAATTCTTAACTTTTTTAGTAAATATAAGTTTAGCACATTTCAGAATAAGGCAGTAGAAAAAATAGTATACACCACTCAAGAAGAAAGTGTCTTTTCTAGCGGAGGGCTATAATTCTACGAGAGTGGAAAAGACACTTTCTTCTCTTATAGTGTAATATACTATTGTGTATATCAAAAATTGTTAAAGTAAAAAGATGGAAAGTAATTTAGAATAATTTAGAACCAAATTTTATATCTACACAGACTTTTCATTTTTTTTATTTTTAATGTTTAAAATAAATATTTATAAAGACGTGGACAACTTGTAAAAAATAGATTATTAGAAGCTGTACACTGGTAAAATCTAAAATGCCTAATTAATAATTTCTATCGGACTTTAATTAAAATTTCGATAAGAGATATTATTAAAAATTATTTTCAAAAATATAAGAATGTGAAATCCTATACAAAACTATCCGAACTATAACGTAGTAAAAATTGTGTTGTGTCAGTTGCACACCAAGTCAACAATTTTATGTACGACCAGATCAAGAACCCGGTCCCTGCACACCAATCACACCGTGCTTTAACAACATTCTTTATTTTAAAACCAATTTTTTTCAATTTCCTTCCAAGCAATTCCTTTGTGTCGCCGTCGAGTACTTTTATCTGCGCACATAAAAAGAGGCTTTTTGATCATTTATTTAAATTTAGCTAATTTTAATACTCTAGTGTCTGTACGTTTAAATCGCCTTAGGCTTAAATAAAATAAAAGAATAAAGTGTTATTTTCATCGAAATGTTAAACGCTCTTAACGGTGGTAAACCAGAAAAAATGTCGTGGTATTAATTTGGATAAATTATATAAGTAGATATCATTTTAAACATATTTCAGAAATACAATATGTTCTGCAGTACTATAAAATATTTTACAGTAGATTTACGAATCATTTATGTAAAAATGGTCGTTTATTAACTAAAATCCGTACGGCAGGATTCTCTATTTCATGGTACGTTGATCTCAAACGTCATAAGTTAAAATAAAGGACTGCAGTGTTCTTTCCTGCGTCCGTTTTTCCAAACACAAAAAGTATTTCAGGTTCTGAATTAATCTGTTATCGAGTGTTTTAGACCAAATGGTTCGGAAAAAAAATGGGTACCTATAAATATTTTCTAATTATTTTAATTAACGACGTCGTAAAGTCTAGTTATTTGTTTACATTGAAACAAAAATATTAAAATTTTTATATGTTTTTTACAGCTTCTTTTCATTATACCCAGCAGCTTCTACAAAGAGAAAAAATATAATAGGTGATAAATTAATTTAATGAAAGATTTTATGGTAATTTTGATTTTAATTCCAGTTTGATTACATTTAACTTAAATATTGGAAGTTGGTTTTCAGCAAGTTTATGACAGTCTGTTTTATACTCGGCTGTAAAAAGAAACACATCAAAGTCATGATTCGTCTCTCCAATCATTTTATTTCTTACATGATAGGGCAACTTTAAAAGAGTTATATACTACAATAAATCCAAACAAATTTAAATGAGAAAAAGCATTATATTACAAGTAAACTGTAGTTAATTTAACGACCCAGCCACGTATAAACTTTAAATAATGAGTCACATAAAACTGTGATGGACTGAACTGAACATTTGAAGATTCACAACAAATATTCCTCTGCTTGTGTCGAAGCAATCGAAGCGATTATTAGAATAAGTTCGACACGTGCATATGTAAAAGGGGTGTTCGTTTTAACATGCACTTGAAGCGTTATCAAGCGGCTTAGATTTAATGTGAGCGTATGTCCCTTTAGATACCCAAGGATTTAAACGTACCTATTCACTGTAAAATGCAACTTGGCTGCAATTTATCTTCTACAAAAAGTAAATTAGAATCCCACTGTGCATAAAGCACCAACTTAATCGAAAGAAAACAGAAATTAAACCATCTGCTAAACTGCACAAATTGTTAGTGTACATTAACAATATTTGTAAATGATTTAAAACAGCGGTTGCCGAGATTACCTGGGACCACCAGTGGTTCGGAAAATAGAAGCTTTTAAATAAATAAGGCTTCACACAACAAGCAGAAATGTACACTTAGAATCTGCGTTTTTCTGATTGTAATGTAAAAATGTGCTCAAAGAATTTAATGCGGCTAAAAAAAACCCTAAAAAGACCCAAACTTTGACAATTAATTTTTTTTTGATACGTAATATTTTGGAAAAATAATGTTACCTAATAAAAACAGATATGCTATATTTTTGGGCTTTAAGAAAATTTTGATTTTTTTATCGATTCTGAAGTAAAAGTTAAACTTTCCAGAAATGAATTTGTAATAATTAGTAAACACCTAACAATACAATAAGATAAAGCCTTAATAACAATATTATACATGGAAGAAAATTATTTATTGGATTTAACAATATTTTAATCTTAATAATTAGCAAACTTTACAAAATCAATTTGCAACTAAATGTTGGGATAATTTTTAATTTAGGACCATTAATAAGAGGTTACGTCTCCTTTTGCTTTAATAGCTGCCTGTATTCTAGCAGGCATTGTATTTATCAAATTTTGGTACAATTCTGGCGTGAAACTGTCCCAAATTTCTTCTATTTTGGTCTTTAAGTCCCCAATGGTTCTTGGTGGATTATTGCGTAGAATACGTTTAATTTTATGCCAAAGAGTTTCAATAACATTTAAGTTCGGACTGGATGAAGGCCATGAAAGCACCTTTATGTCGTTTTCCCCAAGTTCCAAAACTTGATTTTTTAAAAACAGTCGTTAGAAAATTGCGTCACATTTTTCAAGTGCAATTTTAAAGCTACGAAATATGCCTAAAATCACCAAATAAAGACTTGGGGATTTTTTTGTACATAAAATCAACATCCAGCTTTGTAATAAAGTAAATTTTACCAAAATCCAACCAGTGGTTCCAAAACGCTGATTATTTTAATGTAGGTGGCACCCTCAAAAAACACGTTTTTTGAAAAGTGAACTGTGGAACTCGAAAAAAATGCAAAAAAATTCATATTAACATTTCAGGATTTTTTCAATATAGTACGATTATTGAGCTTTGACTTAAATGTTTTTTGACACAAATCCAACCAGCGGTTTCAAAACTGTGATTCTTTAAAACAGTTACTAGAAAATTTTATCATTTTTAAAGGTGCAACTTTGAAGCTCCGATAAATGCCTAAAATCACCAAATAAAAACTTTTGTAACTTTTTTGTAAAGATAACCAATATCCAGTTTTGCAATAAAGTAAATTTCTTTAAAATCCGACTACTAGATCCAACGTTTTGAAAATAATAATTCTTTGTTTCTACAATTTTCCCATCCTGCTGGGTTAAAGAGCCACAGTTTTGGAACCGCCGAGCGGATTTTTACGAATTTTACGTTTTTATATAACTAAATGTTGGCATTATAACAGAAAAAACCATCAATATTATGGAAGTTAATTTAGATAACTTTTGCACGTATGGAAAAAAGACAATCAAATTTACTTTTGTCCGAACATTTAGTTGTTAGGGCTCGTAGAAGCACATAACTTCAAATTTCATCACAACAATTTTTCTTTCTCAAAAAAAAAACAAAAACTCATCCGCAAACTTTATCGGCTCCCAACTCACTTTCATCGACACTAAACATTTCCAGAACAAAACCTAGAATACGATCCCCATTTTGCGCCACAATACCACTTCTTGCAATGTTCAGCTATTGTTTGGCATTATTTTTGTTGTCCTCTTTATTTTCTTTATCAGACCAAAACAGGAAAGCTTATTTAGGGCAGACATAACGCTGCTAAATACTTGTAATTCGTGGATTAAGTCTTGGCCGCATCATGTCTACCGTTATCTCTGCTATCTCCTAACACGAATGAACTCCCAACACTAAAATCCTGAATTTCAGCCAAGTTTACTAATTAACAGATTCATTTTGAAAAGGGATAAGTTAAGCTCTGGTGTGTGTGTGTGGAGTTTTAGTGTCAGGAATTTTGTGATATGTAGAAAAAAATTCATTTGTTAGCATATGTAGCTGATAACACGCGGATTATTATATGAATTATGATTCTTTACAATATGTTACAAAGTGATAGTTGAAATAACTGGATGTTCAATTATATCTGATAAAAGTTGCATGAACACAATTTTATTTTATATGTAATCTAATCCATAGTTCGTTTTATTGCACCACAATGCATTTGAACGGTTTCCAGTGTTTGGCATTAACGATTATAGTGGTTAAATTCTCAAGTCATTTACTCGTAAAGCCAAGAAGATAAACAACCTGTAAATTTACCGGTTACCACAAACACCCGTTGTGGCCGGCGTCTAATGTTCAGATAAGACAGTTTAGTTTCATTTCAATTAAAACTTTATTGCCTTACACATCATTAATTAATTGCATATATTTTACCATCAATATCTGAATTAAATTATTCGTGTCATGTAAAGTGATGCCGCAGAATTTTAACGAGGAATTATCAACCCCGGTGTGGATTATAATAGGCAGGTGCAAACAGGAGAAGAAATTTATTAGGATTTTTGAGTTTTGTTTTCAATATACACGTTTATATTATTTTGAAGGTTCATATGTAAAACTTTGTAACGCTCGATTTAAATATAATAACATCCCAACTTAATAACAGCACTTAAATCGTATTTAATATATATTCGTTAAAACTTAATTTTACAGTTTTAAACGTCCAAGGATCCGCCAAAATTTTACTTAGCGTTTCATGACGTAATTGCTTCATCGCCTTCTGTAATTAACATGAAATAGGGCTACAATTTTTACCCATCTTATCTTCGGAATATTACACTCTAAGTCAAAGTAATGACTACATTTATCCTTAATTATATTTTGCAAAGTTAATTTAAGCAAGTGAATTTTCAGTTGGAGATTCAGATAATAATCAATACAGATTAATCTTTTTGAGAGTGGAAAATTTGTCATGCTCGCACTATTTAGAAATAATCATCAGCAGGAGCGCAATTGTTGCGAGATATAATAAATAAGTAGTGCATTATCCTTCGCTCAGATGCTGCCTCGCAAAAATCTTGTTTCATTGCCGGATTATAACCATAATGGTCCATTGTCAAAGGTACCTTGTTATAGGGATGCTACATGGATCATGTGGAGAATCACATCGTGAGTCACCTCTTCATGCATTGTCATCAACATTTAATGAAAGATCACGTTACAATTACATGTGAGATCTGATGAACCAGTTTATCATTATTATCCGGTTCGATTGACAACTTATTTTAAATCAGATTCCATTGTGAAACGTGATATGAATACAAATTACAAATTGGAGGGTTTTGCTAATATAATTAAATGCAGTTTATGATTTTCCATAATATAAATCTTTTTATTAACCTTTTAGCAAAGGTGCTATCAGATACGGCCTACTCCTTTGTCTAACAGAAATTTAGCGTTTGATATAAACTAAAATGTATAAAAGCTTACTCGTTGGGCTAATTTCAAAAACACATAAACCTGGAAGCATCGCAGAGTGTCTTCTAATTACCAGATAAGATTGCCGTTAAAACAAGGAAATGTTGCTTCTTTGTTCCTGTCAGGCTACGTCTGTATCTATTATCTTTCTTTAGTCTTCTTTATGACGCACCATTTGGCATTTTTAATTCCCTACTTAGACTTACCCCAAGTCTTATTAATTTTTCAAGCCCAATTTAACCGAAATCACTCTCGCAAAATGTTTATAAAACACTTAAGGTGAATAAAAGTATCGCAAAACTGTTTGTACAATATTCCTACGCACTAAAAATTTGCGCTGCATGTGCATGTAATTACAAATTATTATTAAAGTTAATGTTGTATGCGCTCAGGATTGCAACTAAGTTAATAATTATAGAGGTTACAATATTTATTAAACTTCCTGATCCATTAATTAACGGATATCTCTCGATGTAATAAATTCCAGTTTGGTTCTTTTTTTCCAAGCACGTTCACGATGTGTATCCCATTTACAAGGCGTAAATTTTTATTTCAATTTTAATTTTGATACCATCAGCACATAAACAAAATTAACCTTTCATTTATAAAATAAAAGCAAGTTGCAGTATATACTTTACGAATCATAAACATGTAGTTCGTCGGTTTGATCAGATATTATTAATAATTACTGTACTGCATCATTCGGATTGAAATTAAATATATTTACTTGAATTAATCGATAACATCTATAAATATTTATTATTAAATGTCCATGATGGTAAATTAGTTCTTATGGGCTGCTAGAGTTAGTAGGTATTTCAAGTACATACGCATATTTCAGATAGCATCGTTCTAATAACTGGATTTAGGGTGATGTTATCAGGGCTCCTGGTACCAGTCCCTTCTAGTTCACCCCTTTAGCCACTATTCACACACAAGCCGCATTCGTATGTTGTGTGTATTTGCGTTTTATTCACCTAAATGAAGCTACAATGACGCGAGCTAGGAAAATTACAACATGGGGAGACGAGCTGTAGTAGAAAAACTAAAGTAAAAAGTTGGAATTTTAATTTTCCCGCCAAGAAACAGAATACAAATTGGCGGGACTTTCAAAAATTTCATGCAAATTTACATCTTATCGAGCAGGTGTTTTATTTCATTAATAAACATGGTCATAGTTTGCATAAAAATCCGTATAATAATCGATGATAAATGTACAAGTGAAGACAATGACCATAGTTTCATGACATATATAAAGCTCTTTTATCAGTAACTATTGTGCTCGATCTTTACGCGGGTGCCCTGCCCAATGAAGCATGGTATTTGTTGCCGGTCTCATGGATTATTAGGAATACTTACTTAATAAGGCGTAGTACAATAACGAAACAAAAAATCCTTGATTATTTCACCCAACATTTTCCTCTCTTAGCCCTACAGGGGGATTTCTAATTAGATTAACATGCTGTAAAATTCCTAATTTAAGATTAAAATCTGTTATATGTATTTCTCGCCGGCATCAGAGAAAATTATCTTACACTTTCGGTTGAACTTGTTCTTCCTGATGTTTTAATTAAGTGTATCATTAAGCATCTGTAAATAAACAGCAATAACCAGTCGTTTGAAGTAGATCTAAATTAAATTAAAATTAATTATACGGAATCGTACAACCTCAAACAAACTTACCAGATAATTTAAATTAAACCTGCTCCTTTGTCTTAAATTGATTTAGCATACCTAACCAAAATCAGTTATCTGTATATTTTGATCTAAACTATAAAGGTTACCAAACGAATTATATCGTGATTAAGATGTGATGGTTGGATTTTTGGGATTAATTAAGTTCTGAGAAATGGATGAAATGTTGGGTAACTATTTTTTGTTTGTTGTTCGTCTCGGGTTTAATGATTTAGTCATGTGAAGGAATGGATATTGACACTGAAGGAATTACAAGGAAGCTTTTTTAGTAATATTGCAATTTACATCCTAAAATTCTTAATTTAGTTTGACAATAAATCACAGTAAAACCATTTTTGACGCATCCGCTAAAATCTCGCCTTGGGATTGGTGTCGCCATGATAATAAAAATTATATCCTTTTCACATTTGCAAAAACCATCAAGACATTAATTAAATGCCCAAATATTAAGGATTAAAAATTACATTATAAAATTTCTTTGGTCATTTTCCCCTCTTGATTCAAAGTCTGTCTCTTTAAATCATTCCCGCATTCCTCCACCGCGTAATAAATGCAAACATTACCTCACTTATCATAATAATTTGTAGTTAACTCTTATGCCCAAGAGGAGAGGGTTTGGGTAAGCTTGATAGTCTTATTAGGGAAGATCACGAGACGCTAATAAATATTTAATTGATTCACTCGCAATTTTGGAGGGGATGTCAATTTAATACCTTATTATGAGTTACGAGTCATGTCAAACCTAATATTGTTGAATAAATATTTTATTAGACAATTTACAGTAACTTTTGAGGTTACATATGTCAGGCATTAATTTGGAAATTATTTATTAGGTTCATCAGTAGTTGAACTTTGATTCCATTTAAATGTCTTGTGTGAAGTTTACAATAATTATTTATTAAGAGGCAAGTATCTAAAGTTAGTTTTTGTCAAATTTAGGTGTTGGTATTCTATAGTAAGCCCAGCATTAAATAAATACTCACACTACTCCATAAACTAGCTGTAGCAAAGTGGAGTTTAGTTTGTTAAACTTTCAAGTTATACCTTTACATACTTGAGCTTGAGCAAAGAAAAGCTTAATAATTTACAATACTTCTAAAGAAAATCCATAACTTTAGAGTTAATTGATATAAAGAAGTGAGTTTCAAGTAGTTAATATGATATATTGTTTACGACTTACACAAGTTTCACCCAACTTTTTAACAGATAATAAAATCTTAATTATGACTTTAATAGATTTGCAACTCAATTTCGAAAGTTTGCATAACTTATATTTTATTAACGTCTAATTACTAAACATGCAACTCTTAATGGAATTTTTGGTAAGCAAAAAGTTTAATTAATATCGTGTATTATCACTTGAGCAACTTAACTTGTAGCAGTCTCAATCTCACTTCAAATAAAACTTACCACTTTTGCCTCTGTATTTCTTAAACTAAACAATACATGAAATATTATATTTATAGTAATGCTAATGTTCTGTCTTAATTAAATTTTAAATTACTTTGCTGGAGAAGCGAGTCTATAAAATAATATTTAATATACTTTACTATATACTATACTGACAATACATATATACACATATGTATTAATAATTCTCAGTTAATATAATTGAAAAATGTATATAGAAACGACGGTTGGCCTCTATGCAGTCTCGCACCCATATCACTTAAAATTCATATATGATTGGCGTTTTCAATCAATTCTACCTGTCTACAGATAATTGGATTTTGAATTTTATTTGACAAGTACGCGATGAGAAGATAGGGTTGGCAGGTATTTGTTTTGTGATTGTGTGGGTTGGTCAGTTAATGAATAACGACCCAAAAAGAAGTGTATCTGCGTATAGGTCCAGATTTTTTTTAAAGGAGTCAGCAGAATTTATTCGGTAAGGCATTAGCAACTTAAGCCACGAAATTGTTGAGCAATTAAAAGTTGCTTTAATGTGCGACGCATTTAATAGTTTGAAAATAAATTTAGTAGTTTGTACTAATAATAGACACAGGAGTTTAATAGTAATAGAAATTTGTCATGCTGAGAAAAATAGGATTCTTTTAATACTGTCCATAAATAAGTGCCTGATTTATTAACTTTTACATGGACAAAAGTCCAAAATATAGTAGATTTAGTTTAATTTCTATAGTAATAAGTTTAACTAACTTTTTTTATTACTTTCTTATACTATTCTTCGACTATTTCTAAACGCCATTTAAACTAAAGTCGACTTTTACTTGATTATGGAACTGGCCTTTATATTTTTGTCTTAAAATTCGGTTATAATGAGAAGAACCAATTCTTGGTAGTTGCTAATGAATACTAAAGACCTTTAATTTGTGAAAATTTTGGTTGAAATCAAAATTTAAGAAGATGGTTCTTTAAAGTAAGTAAAGTGTTTAACCTTCTGGAACTTTTTTGTCCTAAAATTTTTTATAAAAAAAATTGCAATTAATAGGCAATTTAATTTGGAAACTTTTTCATCTCTTGTAAAGTTTTGATTAAATGCACCGTGAAACTTTAAAAAATTAGAATACATTTTACAAGTTTCATCCAAATGTGTTCTATAATTTTCAATTTATTATATTTTACCAAGTTTCGATGTGTGTTCCTTAAGCTACATTCGTTCCCTTGGAATGAATTACCATGACCTCTGGAAGAAATGCCATATGGCAAAAAATGAAAAATAAACCGACAAAATAAGGAAATATTCTTGGCACGCAACAGAATTTAAACGACAAAATCCTGCTTGTGAATAAAGAAAATGTCTAAGAATGTCCACCATCTTCGGACTTCGGATAGATTTTTAATTTTGAATTCAGGGGGGCCAAAAGTGTAAAAAGCACTCGTGGTATCTAATGTTAATTTTTCATCTTGCATATTGGAAAACAAGTTAGAAATGTAGAAAAATAATCTTAAATTAAAGATTCAAAAATGTGGCCATAAATTTGTAACGGTTTGTGTGTCCAAATTAACTTTGAAAAAAATGCAAAATTCAACACATCAAATCTGATTATTATTAGTAATTAATAAAAATTTATATCCTTTGTTAAAAGTATCCTCAGAAGAAATTTAAATTATTTAGATAAGAGACGAGGGCTGATATACTTACTTTGAGCTCCAAAATCAAGATTGACATATTTTTTTGGAAAAACTTATCAGTAATATAGTAGCTGTAAAACTTTTGAATTTTCTAAGTTCCTGCTAGTCACCTAGAAACTTAATAATTTTGTTATTACTTTCCACAACACAACTAATTATGCCCTTAATAATTGATAAGAATTGAATACTTATCGCTTTTTTCTAATAACCCGTCATTAATTTGAAAATTTATTTGAACTTTTTAGTTATTTTATGAAAATTTGTTCGGGTCTTTAAGAAATAATATAAAGTTCAGATTTAATTAATTAGCTTTGAAAGGATCTTTAAGTAGTTCGTGATTGAAATATTATCATTTCATCATCATCCGTGCCCACATTACTTGTTTTATTTTTTTATCATCCGCCGATTAATCGCTACAACGGCCATTTTCGGGTACCCCCTACAATCTTCAATTATTTTCTTGGTCTTATGTTTGACGGGCTAATCAATCTGGCTAAGGGTAAGTCAAAATTATTATACGTTATATTTATAAGCATTTACTTTGATGATATTAACAGTCCGAGAACAACATAAATAACATTGATAATAATCATTAGAAGCGCTGTCTAATAGACTAAAAAAATTAATTAAATAATTTGAACGCTGATCATTTATATCTGTAAAAGTTTGGACAATGACGTATTAAATCGGCAACATCAAGATAGACAAGAAATCTAAACTCTGAACTACTGAAATTTATTTAGCTTCATGTTAAAGTAAGTTTATTAGTTGGTGATTAGTAGCTATTAGTATATTAATTATAATCGCTTTATTATCCAAAGATATTAATCGTATATCTACGTATAATACTCAATGTGCTATAATTGATTTATTTCAATCAAATCAACATTAAAGAAGGATTGATGTCACTCAAATGTGCGCTCAATAATAATAACAACGTATATAATTAACAACAGCTTGTGATATTTCATCCCCTTAGGCGGTTATTAGTCACTGTTGATTTAATTAAGTGAAAATTATGGCTATGACAAGCTTAAAATTGCTTACCTTTTAGATTATTGCGACCATTGTTACCAAGCCGCAGAGCATTAATGTACGAAATAATATTTATTGTTTGCAATTGATCCGTAAATTTATTGGTAGAAAACTTTAATGATTTAAATTTTTAATGCATGTTTTAGTAAAATGTTGTCCCAGGATAGACACGAAATATTTTAGGTGTGATTCTTGAAGAAATAATTCTGCATTGTCCTGTATAATTTTTTTATCCCCAATCCGGGTTAGTTTTCGAGCAATCATCTCTTGAATGTTGGAAATTGTAGAATGAAAAAGTAAAACACTGTTGAATAAAAAGAAGCCAGTCTGCCAAACTATTTGATTTTCGAAAAAAAGTTATACATGAAATTTGTAGCTGAGATGATTTACTATCGAAAGTATTTTGTAGTTCTTTTGGTAGTGTTAACCCTTAAAGAATTATTACTGTTCAAATTTGGAATTTGAAAAAATAAATCATTATGTTCACGTTTCATTTAATTTATTTTGAAAACTAGTATTGAAAATAGTTAAAAATTTGATACATGATGAAAGATTGGTTTATTTTGAATCGAAAAGTTAAATTCCATTTTGAACATAAACGATGTCTACTCGGAGTGATTATTAAATTTGTTAAAAATATTTTCTTAAGTTGCCATGAAACCGGATTGGAGATAAAAAAATTATACAAGACACCCTGTATAATAAAATTGCAGGGTAAATAATACAAGTAGTACCTATATTATGTTATTAGTATAATACCTACTTTTTTCATCATTAAATTTCTGTAGTTAATTTTTTTATATTTCAAAAAACGCAATGTAAGAATCAAAACTATAATTATTTCTTTGTAAATAAATTATGTTTGGGAAGGAAATATTAAAAAACTGATTCACACAAATAAATTAATGTTTTATTTTAATTTTAAATGCATATTTTGGTACAAATATTTTTATAGTAAAGTTCAAAACTTGTAAGATAAAAATACAAATATAATATGCTTTAATACTCATCATTAAATTTCTGCAGTTATTTTATTTATATAAAAATGCGTAAAAAATGCAATGAAAGAATCAAAACTATAATTAAATTAATTATATCAGTCTTCATTAAAGGAAAAAGTGTATAAACGTACAAAATTTTATAATATCCAGTTAGACAACCCCACAATAAATTTGGTCTATATTTTTATGTCATACGCGCGCTTAAAATCCCCTTGCTGTATGCAAATCCCAAAATTAAAGAAGTGGCACCAAGTGAAAACAAAAAAATGGACATATACGAAATATCCTCGTCGCTGGTTTTCTTTTTTTCACTCTTCAAGTACTTGGGCTCCGTGGGTAGATGACTAAGATATTTAGCATCGATTCTCTTAACTAGATTCGTTAAATTTGGCCACATCGTCATGAGATTACTGATGTTATTCGAGGGTAATGGCAGCTTCATAAGTGGTGCAATGTGGCTATAAACTACGACATCCAAAACAGTCGGTGATTTTCCAAAAAAATAATCATCAGTGCCTAATCGAGTGGACAGACAGGACAAACACTGTGTGGCTTTTGAAGTGATAAATTCCTTAATAACATCCATATCGGTTTCTGTGGGATAAGCCACTTCAAGCATTGCCATCGCTTGTTCTTTGCGTCGCTTAATGTGGAGGTAATTAAATGGAAATGGTAGCGCTTTCATATACCATAAAGTAGTGAATCCATCGCAATTGCTTGGGTCTATCCACATCACAAAATCCAAAACCGGCTTCAAGTTACATATCACAAAATTTTTTATAGCAAAAGTCTCGGCTACATCTCTAGGCGAAAGTTTTTTATTAATGTTGTAGTTGATCGACATTAAATAAGTTGAAAATTCAGCGAATGATCTTAACGGAAAATTGGTACGACGCATAAACGGTGCTTTGTATAGCATACAAGACTTTATGTTATCTAACAGTTCGCATTCCACGGGAGTCCCGGCGATGGCTGCGAAAACCAAATCTTGCAGGCATTCGATGTCTAGCGATGCCAAACCGTAGTCACCATCGTACACATGAAGCACAAATCTCTCGTTGGTAATTATATTCGGATTCGGTTTCATTTTTATTCGATTTTAAGTACTTGTTTTAGACAAAATTTATATCACCGCATTCGGATTTGACGTTAACTTGACAATAGCTGCCATAAACGATGTGGGTAAAGTAGAATCGTGTTATTATCGATTGTACACGCCTTCTTGGGGAGCTGCGCGCGGCGTTTAAAACTGGGGAAAATTGCTAATTTCGTTATTAAGTTGCTATTTTGATGAAAAATGATTGTTGTTAAGTTAGTTTGTTATTAGAAGGAGTTACCATATAAATTGCTTAGAGTAGATTATTGAAAAATGGTAAAAATAACACGTAATAAATATTTCATTAAAACTTTAACTTTTTAGCCCAGTCGAATTTTCTTTCCATCATTTCTACGTATCACAGGAAATGATTTAATGGATAAAAACTAATAGGCCAGTCAAATTAGCAAAACATCCGGAAATAATTGATAAAGTGTTCAAAATTTGATAAAAGTTGTAAATTGATATGGAATAGAACTATAAATTTTTGCCCCCTCCAAAAATGACGGGAACATTTTTAAAATTGCAAAAAACTAAAAATTAAATTTACTCACTGAGAAATAATTTAAAAGAGGGGCAAAGTCCGGTAACAAATTCTTCTATTTATTCTTAATTTTCTATTAATTTTGCCAACTTTTCAAACAACGGGAACATTAATACTTATTGATTTTTAATGTTTTTATTTATGACAAGAAGAGAACAAATTATAAAGATTGGCAAATGACAGAACATTCTTCTGTCTCATATTTTCCAACTATCCTTGAATTTGCTCCCATTTTTTTGGCCCGGAAAGTAATTTTTTCGAATTTTTTCTTTAAAAATGGAAATTTTTTAATTTTTCGGTCTTGGAAATAATTATAAAGTTGCAATTTTTGGTGGCATATGTTTGAAAACGATTTTCGTTGCGCGGTGTATAATTTGCCCCCTTTAATTGCATCGGGAACTTCTCCGGAATTGCAATTTTTAAAATTCGCATTTTTTTGATAATGGAAATAAATAAAAAGTTTGGCAAAATTCGCAGGTTGTATGAAACCACGGTTTCGATGCGAATACAAATTTGCCTTCTTCTACAACAACGGCAACTCGCTAAACATCATTATTTTTTACACAAGTTCTTATGCCCCTGGAAATAAATAAAAAAAATCGCAAGTTAGCGGGGGATGTGAAACAATTACAACTATTTATTATTATGTGATGACGTATTTGAATATTGACATACGAACGATTCGACGTGTTAAATATGAGCGCTGAACGTTATACCTAATTATTCTATTGTTTTTTATGTGACAAACGCTTTTGTTCTGAAAAAAATATTCGAGTTTTTGAAAAAGGCTTGCAAAATCTTGTGTTGCGTCGACTGAAATCAGTGATAGTTCACGAGGCCTACCGAAAATTCGAGAATTGATACATTTTTTTTAAATTTGCTTCAAGACTGAAAAAAAAATCACGACAAAGTCCATTTTTAATTTTTGGATGGACCTTCGGCTTAAATAAATGTACACAAGCTCAGTACATATGAATTTTCTTTAGAATATTGCTGCATAAAGTATCACAACCACCTACCAAATAAAATCAAAGTGCTTTTATACAACAAAAATTTTAAAGGGACATTACTAAAACATTTAACTGATTTGGAGCCATATTCTATTAAAGATTTTCTTGCCAAAAACTAACATATATGTATATGTATTTCTTTTCTCTTTGACGTGTTTCGATTAAATTGTATTATGTGTACTTTGTATTATGTATTGTAATTTTCCCCGAAATAAATGTTACTATTATTATTAATTCTTTTTTATAATTCTAAAATTTAATAAATCTGTTAAAAATCATAAAAAACATGAAGATTCTATAAATAAAATTTTAATGTGTTTTTGACACATCTTCTGTACCAACGAGGTAACAGTTATCACATTCAGCGCTCATATTTAACACGTCGCGTCGAATCGTTCGTATGTCAATATTCAAATACGTCATCACATAATAATAATAAATAGTTGCAATTGTTTCACATCCCCCGCTAACTTGCGATTTTTTTTATTTATTTCCAGGGGCATAAAAACTTGTGTAAAAATAATGATGTTTAGCGAGTTGCCGTTGTTGTAGAAGGACGCAAATTTGTATTCGCATCGAAACCGTGGTTTCATACAACCTGTGAATTTTGCCAAACTTTTTATTTATTTCCATTATCAAAAAAATGTGAATTTTATAAATTGTAATTCCGGAGAAGTTCCCGATGCAATTAAAGGGGGCCAATTATACACCGCACAATGAAAATCGTTTTCAAACATATGCCACCAAAAATTGCAACTTTATAATTATTTCCAAGACCGAAAAATTAAAAAATTTCCATTTTTAAAGAAAAAATTCGAAAAAATTACTTTCCGGGTCAAAAAAATGGGAGTAAATTCAAGGATAGTTGGAAAATATTAGACAGAAGAATGTTCTGCCATTTGCCAATCTTTATAATTTGTTCTCTTCTTGTCATAAATAAAAACATTAAAAATCAATAGATATTAATGTTCCCGTTGTTTGAAAAGTTGGCAAAATTAATAGAAAATAAAGAATAAATAGAAGAATTTCTTACCGGACTTTGCCCCTCTTTTAAATTATTTCTCAGTGAGTAAATTTAATTTTTAGTTTTTTGCAATTTTAAAAATGTTCCCGTCATTTTTGGAGGGGGCAAAAATTTATACTTCCATTCCATATCAATTTACAACTTTTATCAAATTTTAAACACTTTATCAATTATTTCCGGGTTCCTGCATTATAAAAGCTAATTTGACTGGCCTATAAGTTGTTTCGGGTTATTCTAATACTATTTCGGTAAGTAAAATTTTTAATAATGTTTGTCACATACAAACTCACTAGAATGCATAATCTGATTAATTTTCCATACTTCATTCTTCGCAGAACGAATTCGGATTTTTCGTCAGAGGTGAATAATTTTAAAGTGCACAATTTTACTTTGTTTTTATGAACTTAATGCAGGCGGACATAATCCTTTTATCAGCCAAATCCTATTAGACTCTGAACAAAGTGAATTTTAAGAGCTTCTAAAAATTACTAAAAGTCTCATGATTAAAGGGAAACTTTTTGATTGAGATTGAAAAATGTCGGTAAAATGCATCGGCTTGTGAACTTTTTATAACCATTGCGAAATATATTCTTTAACTTTACGAGTGGGGGGTTAGAGACTACTCAACAAAAAACCATGTATCAATTTTGAGAGATTTAGGGGATTGCAATTCAAATTACTGATTATAGACGGTCTTATGCTTTGGTAAAAAAATGCAAAACACTAAGAAATACAATTCCTTGAAAGCCAATGCAAATTTAGAGTTCCGCAATCGTAGAGCAGGACTTAAGATGATATATCTACGCGTTTCTTTATTTGGGGGTAAATACAAAGTTAAAAGTCCATCTACGTTAAGAAATATCGATAATATATACATATTAATGTTATTTTATTGTACTCTATCAACACCGTGAGTGGAGCTGACGTTTAATTTGTGCACTTAATTGAATCCCTTCCCCTTTTTTAAATCAGAAACCTCCCTCTGGAATTGTAATCCACGTCTTTTATTTCCTTTATTAGGATGTATAAATATGAAGTAGGGGGTGCAGCAGGTTCAAGACATAATTGCTTATTTAGCCGGTGTTCCCGTTACTAAACGGTGATTCACAAGCGACAATCCACATAAATTTGTCTAACTAAATTATACCTCAATTTTTTAAATCTTTCATGGAGAAGAATTTCATAACTTGCATTCTAATTTTTATTCAAGTGGGGGATTTACATTTGGATCTAAATTAGAATGTACACAATTTTCTTTTCGTATTTTTAGGGTGTGCGTCAATAAATCCTGAGAATAAGAGACGTTAACAGTTTACGACTATACAGGATGTTAGTACATTCCCAACAGGATGATTGATTAAAAAATCGTTTCCTCAAAACTGTAATTATTGTAGTTTTGATTTAGTTAAAAAAAATATGCAAATATTTTATTCATCTCTTTGCATACCTGCTCAACCAGCGTGATACGAAGTAAATGATTCAAAGTGAAATTCAACGCATCCATGTGGAATGTTTATAATATTATGATATCCCAAATTAGTTGTTAAAATGTAATTCATATGCTAACTAGTTGAATAACCTCTTTGTGTAAAGCTCATAGAGTTAAAAAGTGTTTTTAGGGCTGTAAAATGTTTGGAAAAGGAAAATATATCTTTGGTTTATATCTGAGCATAAAATAACATGGAAGATCACGACTCCTAGCGTCATTCAAGCATATTTATGGTCGAAAACAATAGCATTATCCTTTCGGATTTGGCAGTGTAGTTCTATAAAAACAAGCAGCCTAAAACAAATGATCCACATTTCTAAGTTGTTTTCCCGAAGTTTCCCATTGGTTTGTTTAATTACCAGATATTTAAGTATGTTTTTCTCTTATTCTGTCATAGTAAACTTGAAACTATGTAGCGTTGAAGGTTGAAGGAGATAAATCTATTCACTGCATAGTGTTGGAGTTTATTGCCGTATTTAAACTGCATCTTCCCGACAGACAAACAGTTGGGGGCTATGCGACAGTGGCGTCCCGCTGACATATGATATACTACTTCTTGTATATCTTAACAAAAATGGTTCATAATCGATGTTTCCACTGCTTCTTTTTTCGGTATGTGGTATAATATTGTCCATAACATATTTATCAACGTTAAAAAAGAGTACCACTTGGACTTTAGTATGGCTAATGGACTTGCACAGGACCATCTTTTAATCTTATATATAAAACTGAGTTTGTCCTCTATACAAATCTACACTGTTCTAGATATCGACGCCAAATTTTTTGTGAATGTTCTTTCGGCTTCCACAGGAGTCGTAGAAGTAATCAGAGTTTTTATTTTGTGCCGTTTTTTCAATAATAATTACTGCTTACAAAGCGTTAACAGGAGGAAACGGAAAACTTAAAGGAAAGAGAAAAGTTATACCAAATTCTTAAAAAATACTCTTAAGAACATACATTCTTTTCCTTAGAATTCTAAATATTTTTGCTTTTTGGTGAAAGTAAAAATTTGAAGCAATGCGAATTATTTAAGCGTTTAGGTGACCATAATCTTCGGTAATTATTATTTCAGGAAAATTAAGAAAGAGAATAAATCAGCAGAAAAGAAAAAACAACAAAATTTAATAATTTTTTGTAAATTTTTCTTTTAGCATCTTAAATATTAGATATTTAAAACCCAAGATAAGATAATCTTCTGGTGTATAATTTTTTATAACTTATTACATCAACAATTTTCCCTCCAAATCGTTTTCTCCAGAAAATTTACGTTATGTGTGCATGTTATGCCATCAGATTGGTGCAAGAAATCACCCATGCAGTTGCTAAACTATATCACTTGCGCCCTAAATATTTGACAGGCGGGCCGGAAAAAATATACTAAAGCTAAAACTTTAGGTCAACAACATCCGGCTGGTGGAGTTTAACATAAATTTCCCATTTCACCCTAAACTAAACATTTGTTCGCGAAGTTGAATACTAACAATGTGAGAGTTAACTAGTCGTCAACTTTGTTTACCGTGGGACGTTAGATTGAGATTTGGGTGTCATGTGTCAACACGACACATATATTCAACATGAGATACATATCTCATCACTATGATGGCTATTTTAACGCGTAAGTTAAATATAGTACTTTGTGTTATTGACTTACGAAAATTTTGCTCAACTAATGAAAATATTAAAAGCCAATGACGTGGATTAATGAGTGAGTTTGACTGCAAAAAACCATTTCTGTGGAAGCTAAAGTAATAAAAATAATTTATAGAAGACAAATAAAATAATAAAAGTAAAAATATGGTTGGTTGCCCACCGCCTGGTTCATATTTGAAATATCTTTATTTGTCTCGAATATAAAGGCTCGTTTAGTTGCAATAAAATTTATTATGGGATTTTACGAAAATGTCCGATATGTTTATGTAAATTTCCCTAAAATAAAAAAGTAGGTAAAGGAGACAAAAAGATTTGTATTGCACGTTTAATATCATAAAGCACCAAGTTCCAACCATTTCGTGATCATTTCCCATTTAAACTTTCAGTACTTATTGACTTCAGCAGGCAGACTGGTTATATAGGGACCACATAAAATATGGACTCTAGTTTATATTGCACATAAAGTGACAACTACATAGAATGAGGTAGTAAAGTCCGGTTATTCTCAGTAGAAACCAATCGATTGCTTCAGAGCAAATTGTACGGTTTATACGCAGATTTCTTCAAAAATTAATTTGGAACAGAGTTTGTAGCTCAGTTGAAGTTGAACCACACGATGATGATGAATACGTAAAACGAAATGCTTGTACAAAAGATAAAACAAAATTTAGGTATTCGTCCTTTTTAAAGTTAGGAAAACCGCAATTCTACGACGGTTTTCAGGACATGAACAGGTAAGTGTAAAGTCATGTAGGTGAATGGTACACTTAGCCTTTTGAGTAAAGTGACTATAATATAAAATAGCTAAAAAGGACGCCTCATATATTGAACAAAGGCAATTCTTACACTCCACGTATTTATATTAATGCAACTGTCAGGAGTTTTTCAGGATGATGGTGTGTTGTGTGTGCATATATGTATGAAACATCAAGTGCAACAATACTTCTGTATATTTTGGTGTCGGAATAATTTATTTTCCCTTCTCTTAAATATGACGGATTGTTGGCAATGAATTGCATCACATAAATCTGACCGACTGTAAGAAAATAAAATATAAATAAATATAAGAGACTTTGAGAGTAAAAATTTCGTGATTTATTACCTCACTAGAAATCTATTTATACCATTTTGCGGTGTACAATATTTTTAACGCATAATTTCCCAAATTTATGCCCATTATACAACTGTATTTTTTTTAAACGATAACGGCTCTTCTTAACTAAAACCATCCGCATTACTAGTGGCATAATTTATATATTCAAAGCATTGCGTTTCCTTTGATCATGTTTCGCATATATGCAATTGCAATGTACGAGTTCATGTGATAATTCTGGAACACATATATCCTTTTGAGCAATAGTTCGTTAAATATAACTTATTTTTATATAATAAATCAAATATCATGTAGGTACTTCCTTTTAAAAAATGTTGTATGGGAATTAAGACCATTTTGGATTTTGTTAGGATCATAAATAGAACAATTACTTCAAAAACATTACTATATTGTGGTGGACGGCTTCAATATCAGTCTGGTAGATAAATTTTAGAAATTTTAAAATGCTAAACATTTCTCTTTAGATTTAGGTACACGAAGTGAAAGCAATTTAAGCAGTAAATTCAGTGGTTGCGTAAAATAATAAATAAAAAATTTCTCAGGATAAACGTTGGGGTGAAGGGGACTGATTTATTAAAATATTTCCATGCAGGTTCCCCAGATAGACAAAATATTAAATTTATTAGGGTCAAAACCTCAACAAATTTTACGACTCGGTTTGGTATGCAGGAATTACATTTTGCTGTGTATATTTCATAAATTATTTTTATGAAACCCAGATCAATATTCCAAGCATAAAGTATCATTGCACGATAAGAGAAATAGAATCAACATTGTATTTACCATTAAAAAACAATCTGATGCAAGAGCGATTTTTCTTGGAAACAATTTTTCTCATCAGAATTTGGCTGTTTTCATTATATAGTTGCGTTTTTTCAGAGAAGATTCGTTATTATAACAATCAGATAGTGTTCGTGTATCGTAGTACGAGTTTTACGATTTCAGTTCGACGCCAAGAAGTTTATTGCTTAGTAGTTTTTGAGGTTTGTTTAGTTTGTTTATTCAACTGAGAGATAGCGGATGGGAATCAGATACGGTTGAAGTTGATTTATTCACACCAACCAAATCAAATTATTGGCTTGCGCACAGAAAAATACAATACACTGATGTTGAGTACATTTCCTAAAAGTGTTGAGTAAAAATTTATTGTTAATTCCAAAACTACAGTCGAAACATGGTTAAATCATTTCTGACGCAGAAAAAACCGACACTGTAATAAAAATCAAAGACTACTGTGTAGACGGTTAAAAAACCTAAAGTTAATGCAAGTTTTATCCACACGTATTTCGTTTGCAAATATGTATGTGAATTTTATTTATGGTTCAATAAAAATTCGGTAATAAAAACAGGGTTAAGTATAGAATGCTGTGATATCCGGATTTGGCATTTCATTCTCCGGCATAAGGATGTCAACACGTTCCGCGCTAGGATACAACAAGTCGAAATCCCATGCACAACATACACGCAATGAGAATGTATCAGAAACCTTTCAAAATAACATACATCAGATTGTGGGTGTATCAAATGCAACTTTGCTATTTCTGGAATATTGAAATATTCCCGTAAATTTATTTGTACTTACTTGTCAAATGTAATTTACTATGTTGTAAAATCTATTTTCTGGATGCAGAAATAACCACTAGAAAGTAACCATCAAAATAAAACAATGTATAACAAAGAAAGAATTATTAATTGCAAAGAAAAAGGCAAAAGTTATATTTTGGATTTTTCCATCAGAAGTTTTAAAGCGTTCATTTTCTAAATTATTTCGTAATATTTGTCCTATAAATATTTTAAACTGTAAAAAGCAATTTTGTCAATGTGAAACGAGCAGCACAGAAGCACAGTCTCAACTTTCCGTATATCCATCCAAATAGGTACATCTAATAAGAGAACCAAGAGAGCTTTGAACGTGTTTAGTAGTTGAGAAAATATTGTTAACTAATAATACATAATTGAATTCCCAAGAGAGTGATAAACTTTCATTTAATTGAATATTGCCTTAAGCTAGCTGGAGGCAAATAGGTTTAATTAATAATATTCCGTGATACACTGTGTGTATAATTCGCATGTTGTGAGCTTTTAAAGCTCCTATTAAGACTTTAAACTGAGATTACAACGGTTTAATTATAATTGGAAGGTATTACTACAGTAAAAAACGACAGACAGGACAAAAAATCCACCACACAAATAATATAAAAGAAAAATGCTGGTAGAACTTTTAAAATTTTAAAATGGATTCTCTTGAGCGTTAATTTTTATATAAAAGTAGGTCAGAGAGGAAACAACTGCACGCCTGAAAAAACTGGGAAAACATGTAATGTTACATGTCATATTATTGCTTTGTGTGTAGGGTTGAGAAAATGTATATGTCTTAAAAATGTGAGCGTGACTTTTCTACGTTTTCCACAATTGCTTTTTTTAACTAACAGTTACATTGTTTCTTGTTTCAGGTATGTGAAAATGTTATTACTTTCCCATCTGCCGGTAAGCTATTTTTGTGCTGAGAAAAGTCAATTTTGTATTTTTAACAATAAACAGAATAATACTAGTAATCATGCTTAAAACTTCAAACTACAAGCTGGACTAATATTAACATTAATTTAACTGGAAGTGACAGTCTGTATGTTAGTTCTAATGGCAAGAGTACAAAGTTTGGCCCCTGGAGGAACTCGAAACAAAAACATTAGGTTTGTCATAAATGCATCATAATAATCCTACATAAATTGTCGCCGAAAATTTGAAATTATGCACATTTTGGAAATATATTTTAATATAGTAGAAATTTAGAGTTCACTGTTGAAGTTTTAAAATAATTTTTCATTAAAACTTCATAATAACGTTTTAATGCATCAGTATTTCTATTAACAATTTGATATTTTTGTCATATTACGCTTTTGTTGATTGAGTTCACACAGCTTTAATTACAATTTTACACCACATTTTAAATTGAAAATTACTTACTATAGCTGAAACTAGTCATTTGTTTTGAATCTATGTATATCATTTTCATAAAGTCATGAATGTTTTGTATTGAACAAATTGAAATTGGAACACTAATTTATTTCGATGAATAGTAATATATTAATATTATTTATTCAAACCATAGACTAAGAGAAGATAAGCATGCATGAAAGAAAGTACATAATTCTACAAGCAGGTATATCGATGACCTCCATTCTTGTGAAGTATCGCCTTTAAACACTCGGTAAATACGCCCTTTTAATCCATGATGTAAAAAATATAATTGCTTCTCAAGACATTCCTAAATAAATTTCAAGATCTTATGCGTTTATCCAGAAAAACGGTTTCCCAATAATTTCTTATAAAATTTACGCATAAAACCTTTTGTTTTTTCGATGGTATCTAATAATAATGCCAGTCAATGTTAAATTGCCTATACGCTATAGAAAATGGATAAAAATCACTATCTGAAAGAAATCTTAACAAGATCTCGCGGTTGAATTGTCACAAGCCCAAGTAAATTGCTTATAATCGCTTATTAGACCTTCAAGCTCCGATATTTACCAGATTATATGTCTTGATTGATTTATTTCTTTTGTGTTCTTCGAAATAATGATCACAGTTATTTTGCTCCAATGTATTTCATTCATCGTAAATTTATATCCTACTTGCTGATGTTCGATCATCAGGTTTATCAAACAGATCGATTAATTTTTTTGTAAATTTTCTAGCAAATGATTTGTAATTTCTCGGAATACATAATGCGGAGCACCTCAAGGCTCGCACACAGATCCTGTACCGTTCCTAACGTTTCATTAATGATCTACAATGTATGCTAAAAGTTCAAACTGAAAACGATTTTGAGTGTGAAATGCATCTCAATCATCGCAAGCATAAAGCGTGTTGAAAATGAAAGAAACATGACTTGACACAACTGGCAACAAGATGAAATATAGCACAAAAAACGATGCAACTAATTACGAGTGTATTAAGAGCAATCATATAAAACAGTTTGTTTTTCAACAGTTAAGAATATCTGCTTTGGATAATGTCCAAGATGCAAAATAGAAGTATAACAGTACGTCTGTAACTGCTGACTCTCCCCCATTCTACATTGAAATAAGCTGAGATTTGCGTCCTGCTCCTGCAACATTCAGGATATAGTTCGAGCGCCAGTAAGGCGGGAATGCATAACTTTAAATGTGTTTTATATGTTTGGGCGAGGCGCATCTTACTGGCTATCTTTGATCGTCTTTGTAGCTTATTTCCGTTATAATATATGGACGATTCTTGCATTGAAAACAGGGCTATATTGCTATTTTGAATGCCATCGGAGAAATGTGATGTGGCAGAAAGAGTCTTATATTCTATTCTATTTCATTATTACGCCAGAAACTATAAAACACAGCATGTTTGTTTGTAGTTATGCTATAAAGTAACTATTACTAAACCCTTTGGAATATTACGAGTAACAATTTTGAAGTTAATTAAAAGAGGTGTGAGAGGCAAAGAGGGTGAGGTGTATGTAATTATGCAGAATATGGACCAGCTTTAATGTTATAATTAGAGACAGTTAATTTTTGTTTTAATGTATCAAGATTATTTTGGGGATACGCCAAGTAAATAATTTACCTTAATATTAGATATAATTACAGCTTTAACAGCTTTCCTGATAGTAAATGCCTACAAATTATGCAACAAACTAACGAAACTTTCACTATTATATTATAGGTGCAATTTTAAGAAAACATGGCTAAATCTAATTTCATTAAATATTATTACGTTTCATAGCTGAAATTTTAATCTGACAAGTAAATTTATACCAATTAAACCTCGAACAGGCTGGCTGGATTAATCTGACATATCAGTTTGAAAATAATACGACGAGAGATATGTTTAATGTTTTAACAGACGCCCGCATAAAATAATTAATTTATAGACAGAAAAAACGCTGGATGAGGCACGACCCCTCACTTGCAGTACTCGAAAAGTTTACACAATTTTTGTTCCCCTGACATCAACGTCACGTTATTTCAAATGGACTTTAACTTGCATGTAGTAGGAAGACTATTTTTACCTGAGAATGTTCTACAAGCCGTTTAAAACTCAATATTCCTTATCGAAAAATAATCAAACGTTGCAGTCTATTTTTATGTGTAATAGGTAAACAAACTGTGACTCCCCACGCATTCGAGGAATAAAAAGTTAATAAGATTTTCCAAGTGGAATTTTATTTAAAATTTTTGGAAGATCTATCCAAAATCATAGTTTCTTAATCTTTCAACAAATTTTTATGTACTGAATTCTAATTTTGCAATACGCTAAGATAAATTACGAACTGCTAGAGCCTGTTTGTAATTTTCCTATCCTATGGTGCATAGTAAAGAAAATATTACACAGAAATGTTGAAATGCGCTTTCATTAATTACTATTAAGTAGTACGGAGAACCCAAGTGTCGGATTAATTTATGTATATTCATACACAGCAGCGTACACGTTCATGGTACGTAAATTTTTTCGACTATTTAGTTTATTTGTGTGTTTATATCTCGGCGCATTTCTACAACTGTGTATCCATAAATTTTAACATATGACTGCAGTGATATCGCCCAAAGCACCTCCACATTCGTCATATTTCGATATAAATGCATGTAAGCGAGATATTTTGTATTTTGAAATATTCAACTGAGATAATAGGCAACGATGTAAGAGTTTTACGTTGACATTATTTGGACATTCATGCACTCCATATATTGAAAACTCTCCCGATGTAAATTGTAATTTTAAAACGGACAGAGTATGACAGTCGAATTTCCTCTTTATTACAGATGACACCGACAGGTTTTTGCAACACGTTTCGTTCGCACTTTGCTTCTAGTATACAGTTATTGACATATGAGAGTAATCTCCCGTTGATGGTGATGTCGTACTCTTTTGTATTTAGAAACGGGATATTATGGGCTTTATTTTGTGTCAGAACGAGGGACTGAATTTGCAATTTACCGATTTTATCTAGGAAGGATCATGTGGACCTCGCTGTTTTACATAAAAGTAAATTTTTGGGTTAGTTTAAAAGTACAGTAGTGGATTGATATCTTTGAGAAACGGAATGTAGTCTGAAGACGATTAATATATTACCTAATCAATTTCAAATATTTGTTTTATTATTAATGTTCTCTAAGGACTAGTTTCATAATACAGAATAAGTTAACTCGCCTTTATTAGATTGGACATACTAAAAACCTAAGTACGAATATGTAGAAGAAATATTTATATATATATAACTTATATAGTTGAAATTTTCAGTACAGAGCTTATCACACTCTCCCTCTCTCTCGCTCGCAAGGAAGGCAAACGTGAGGTAGAGATAGAAATAATGTCTACTGAAAATAATTTAGCTTTCTCTTCTTCTTTATCAACCTTTATCCATCCATTCCTGGATGTAGGTCTCTCCTAATTGTTTCCATCTTTCTCTATCTCTCGCCAATCTCATCCATTTAGCTTTACACAGTATGATCTAATAAGGGACACAGAATGAATTTGTGTGATAATTCTTTTCGTTACAGAATAATTTTTTTGTAGTTTGGTTATTTCGCAATAAATTTTAATTTTCTAAAATCATTATTACAATAACTTTAGTCTAAATTTTGCACATAATTGTTATCTTGTTATGTGGTTTGTTCCAAATTTATGTCCTTCGAAACCTTATCACTAGTCTCCTTGATGAAATGCAGAAATCTGTGAGTACTTTAAAAGTCAATATTTTACCGGTAGAACTCCAGAGTTGTAGTGAAAACGCTGACAAATGAAATTGGCTCATTTTATTTTTATTTTACTTTTCGCTACAGTAAAACTGCGTTAGATTAGATCGTACAATTTTACGTGGATTCACCAACATTTTTTAAAGTTATTCATTTCGCAAAGTTTAATGAAACTATAAAAGGAAAAGTTTCGATAAGATAAAAATTCGACTTGCTGGTGGAGTTTTTGCAACTTCCGTATGGCGGAACTTAAACATTTCAGTCATTCTAACCATATAGTTAAAACTACATAAATTCAAAAGCAATATTTCATAATTACCAACAGTTTAATAATAAGCGTTTTAGTGGCGCACCAATGCTTTCGTGATTTGTGCCAGCATTTCAAATACTCTCACAAAGTTAATAATAGTTATAATTATTCACGGCAACCAGAAGTCAGTATAGTTCCTCGAGTTAAATAAATCAGTAACACTATATATACGAAGCACGTCCTTTTCCTGTATTTTCTCAAGGGGTTGATTTCAAGATGAACCTTTTAATAGCTTAGCGAATGTAAAGTCGTAAAATGTTTCGAACGCTACCAAAATATAAGTGAACAAATTACTATTTTGGATGTTTATTTTTCCTACATAAACTGTGTCTTATTACTCTCGAATGCCAGCAAGTTTTAATTTGGAACCGAACTTTTCCGGCTGAATACAATTAAAGATTGTGTAAAAAAATCATAATTTCATTTAGCTTCTAACTTTAATTGGGTCAACGTTATAACTTTTGGTTATAATCATCATCCAGGGTTGGTTCGGTGTGCTGTATAAAAAACCTAATTTCAATGAGGTTGTAAAGTACACCAGCACGATGGTATCATAGAGGCAATCTGCAGAGAGTGGAAGTTATCTGGTGGTGTTTGCGTGCAAGTAGGTATTTGTTTTTGCTAGCCTGAACACAGTCTGACATGTCACCTGTCGAGAACAGCTATCATTAGCACCACATCTACTTGTAGTTAGTAGAAACTATCGTGACTTTTTATGTTTTATGTCTTCCATCTTCATGTTTTCCTTTCATTAATGTGACAACTTGAGAATGAAACATTTTCTTGTAATATTGTTTGGTTTGTTTTACAGTGTTAGTTGTATGAAAGCACCAACATTAAACTAAACTTTAGTCAAAGGCAGCAGTTTTTTGCGCACCTTAATATTTGATGAAACTATCAACTCACAGATGACTTGGTAAAAGAAACGCAACTTCCTTTCAAAAATTACCGTTACAAAGTTTTAAATTGACCCAAGTTTTAAGGAAAACGAAATTTCCTTTGGATACATAAATTTTCCCACACGTTTTTATAAAAGCATTTTCTGCATTTCGTTCATCTTAACCGCTTCTTATGTACGTTATTCCTCGACTTCATTGCCCGTAGAATTTGAAAATAATGTAGTCATCTAATACTATATGAAGGGGGGAAATGCAGAATATAGGATAAAAATGCGAATTACTTCAAAGTTCGTGACTGGAATAAAGAAATGAAAAATAATTTTCTCTTTAAAATTAAAAAGCCACTGCATATTATAACTTGAGTAAAAAACGAATATTCATGTTTAAATTTGAATTACTTAAAACAAACTTGTCTTTTTCATGGAGTGACTTTTCCCAAATGAGATTTGCTCAGCGAAAAATAATTTGACCTCAACACGAAACATAAAGTTTACTAATTTAATACATTTAATCATTTCGCCACATTTTCTTATAAACAAATTCAAACTACGAACATCAGACCTCTTTCAATGTTAAACAGTTTTCACCTGCGTCTTTTAAAATCCAGTTTTATCAGCACATAAATCTTCAAGTCAAGAAAAAAGTAAAAAGAATCGTTTCTGTATCTGTTTACCCTCTTTTACGTCTGTCAGTAATCAGTGTCGGAATAAAAAGCTGAAAAATCACTGTCACAACTAAGACTGAAAGGGTAAAAAGTATGTTAAATATTTCACAACTTAGTTTCAGATAAATTGTCTCATGAAATATACAAAAGTGTGAAAGAAATATGAACCGCAGCGAACAGTTTTTCCACTCACAGCGATGTGAGTGTGATGTGTGAATGATGTTTATAAAGTTTGACAACGGGTTGTGAATTATATAAAATATTTATTTAGTAATGTGCAAATATATCGTATTATCACAAGTAATTAAATATTTCCATTTTATATGAAATGACACGGCGAGCCTCGGATATACAATTTACAAAGTACTGTGTTTCTTGTCAGAATTATAATTAGCTATGCCAAAACTAATTATGCGCTGGTTTATAATTAATATGATTGGTAGGCAATAAATAGATAAATTAATGTTTTCCAATAACAAAATTTAGAGCATAGATATTGAATATTTTAGTACTGTATTATGTGAGATATTTATCATGACTGGCAGTACTATACTATTACAGATAATAATGTATTTTGTGGTTCTCATGATACGTATTTATAACACACAGAGGGTTCAGGCTATCTTTTCTACGCCTTATAATCATGTTGTAGTTGTGCCTCGTCAGTCGTGACGAACCCATCATCCGAAATGACTTAATCTTTTTGTTTTACGAAACTTTATAATAAAGTCATTAGTTCTGCTGTAACTTGCCGAGTGATGTTAACCTTCTAGAATGAGAAAAAATACAATTATTCGGTGAATCAAAAGGCGGCATAGTTAACTGCAAAATATTCTTGGAATACCTGCGATAATTAGCTTCTGGGGTTACGATTAAAAACGCTATTATTGTAGGCATAAAAAAGTTCCTGACTATTATATTATTATAGATATGTCACAAAGTTGTATGTGTGTTTTAATTACAATTTTATGTTCGTTTAATTCGAAACAGAATTAAGTTATTATTAGTCTATAAAAAAATACCTACAGCTGGAGAGAATTGATTTATTCATGGATTTATTGCTATTATTAAATGATAATTGTATGTTTGCTTAAGTCATCCGATAATAAAAGTTTGAAACACAAAGAAAATAATTACAGAATCATTAAGTATATTTGCTTTACAATTAAGAAACCCAACAAACATTTTATGATTATGCAATTTTTACATTATTAAAGGCCTTTGTTCAATTCGTTACGTTTATTATAATTATGAATGACCCCAAAGAGCTTTTACATTATTTCCTAGAACCTTATTTTGGAATCGTTACAATTATTTCTAGCTATTTTCTCATCAATGAATTGCATACAGAAACGCGTCTTTACAACTATTTTCCAATTATGCTGAAAATTTAAAAATGTTCAAGGGTTGAGCAATTTAAGAATATTTAGCGTCGCATAATTTAATTACTAATGTACTTTCTATTCACGTTAAAGAATTGCTGCACAGACCCATTAAACGCATTTGGACTATTCAAGTAGAAGTGATAAATGAGTTTTATTTTTTCTACTGCACGCCTTTTTTTAATTACATTTTACCCTGAGTTGTGTGATTATATTCTAAATTAGTTTCGTATTTATATTAACTGAAAATTAAAATGATAAACTAATTTTAAATCGTGATATAAAGTTATAAAAGAATTATTGGTTTTTAATATCCAAACGAGAGACGTTTAACTATGATGAAATCATTTTGCAGCTTTTCAAATCGACCTAAATAAAAAGGCAGCAGTAATAATCACATTTTCGTGGCGAGTCCTTTTAATGGCATCTACTTAACTGTAGCTGCAACTAGATATTTTACGGAATTACATTTTATTTTTCTCGTCTGATAATGTCACGTACTAATAGGATTTAATTCTCGTTAGTTTAAATAATATTTGATTTTAATTTGTACTCACCTTTTTCGTTACTCTTTAATTTTCAAGTTATTCCACGATTTAATTTAATGAACAGTCAGTTCTCTAGCGCGTCCCGTTTATTTTCATCTATTTGCGGAAATTGTATTTTTCTTCTCTAGAAAAATTCATGGGGCACGTGACATCGAAAGAAATACTACATTAATTGAAATCTAAAGATTTTGGCGGTATAATGCGTGAACCAATTATAAACTAGCTGTACAATTACGTCACCAAGGCGGCAAATATGTTAGTTTTTAAATAATTTCACAGAAATAAAAGTCATACAATAATTTTTTTTCAAGCTTATAATAAATTCGATAATATACTATTCACAACCTTATATTGAAGGAGTTCATTTTTGTCCGGCGGCAGTTTTGTCATTATTTTTGTACGGCGGAGCTGAAAATGCATTGAAATAACATGGGAAGAGTGTCTCCCTCTATAATTCGTAAATTCATCCAGACAGATACCTGCGCAACTAACCTAAAAAAGAATGAAATGTGTAAACTGTCATTTGAACCTAACCTAAGAATGATGTTACAGAATCTCAAAAAAATATTCTAATTAAAAGCTTGAAAAAAAAGTATATTATAAACCAGGCGGAGAAAGTTCATATTATAGCCGAGCATACATTCTACTGCCTCGGCTCTATAATATGAGCTTTCTCCGCCTGGTTTATAATATACTATTATGAAAACCCCAACTATCTGAAAATGTATATTATAATACTGAGCAAATTCTGACCAATGAGAATTTAAGCTGGAGTATTGTGTTATAAAAAAACTGTATTTGTAGGGGAAACCTGATAACATATAGCTTTAGGTAGAAATAAAATTAGAAGATATATACGAAGTAAAGCGTATAACGAGATTTACTTGACGCATCTTTCAGTCAGTTAGTTTGAAAAGTGAGTTACCGGACTATTTCCCTGAGCGGGGGATTGTCAGATTACCGGACAAGCCAATAGTTTCCACATATCAGAGTTTTCCAAAGCCCAGACTTTTACTTCTCAATGCCTGGAGGATTGAAGACGCGTCCATATCGGCTACCAAAGTCACTCAATGTGACGAAAATCTATCGCCAATCCTTTCGTTTTGTGCACTTGAAATTTTTTATCTTTCATCGGGAAGCAACAAGTGTTATGCTTTTATCAAAGTCGACAACGAACGAAATTACTAATCGAAACTAATGTTCGGCTATATTTCAGTTGGGGATTTAGAATAAATTTTAAACAACGCCTTGTTTCAAGTTTCCTGATATCAAATCTTTATTATAGTCTATAAAAAATCAATTGAAGTGACAGTGACAGCGAAGCGTAAACGTTGACCAGCCAATAAAACTACCAAGTTTTGTGACAAGATAACAAATCAGTTGATCAGGATTAATTTATCAATGACGAAGGTTAACCGAAGAAAAATACACGTAAATCAGATTAAAAACAAATCAGAAATATTGGAGATGGGACCTAACGGAATTAAGGGGGTGTTCTGTTGTAAATGTATCACAAAATATCTCCTGCAAGTCACCCTCGCGCTATGTGTGTGACCGTACATTGACCCTCTTGGTAGCTGGAGATTTTCTCAAGGGCCTTTATCTTGTTAGACATGCCTTAAGATGACACCGATTGTCAATCAAGTTCAAGTTTTAACTAAAATATATTTATGTTGTGTAGACCATCATGAATTTAGTTTCATTTTTTACCTGACAATAAATTACTAGTTTAGCAGGAAATTTATCTTGCAGCACAGGGATTAAAAGCGGATAAAATATTTGGTTTTAAGTATACTATGTGTATCGGTCCATGCACAAGGTAACGATGATTTACACTACAGGAGACATATTTTAAAACACTATCTATTGTTTACAGGTATATAAAAATAGAGTCCTCGTAGATTTCTTCACGGTTCAGGCATGACTGAATTTTATGTTCCTTCAGCGTATTGTTTATAAGCAGAGACTACACACATATATGCAAGAAGCGTACCCATTCAACCACGAGAACAGATTTTTCTTTAAATCGGAATTTGCAGCCGTGTGTAATATATTTATAACACACACGTTTATAGATTTCCCTTCAACAATAATATTTTCTGACATGTCATGAAAATAATTTTGAGAAACGATAATCGTAAATTAGGCGTTAGCACGCCTAGCTATTTTCTACAATTTATATATAAAATAGGCTCAATTTACTACTATAGCATGGTTTAAAAAGGGTTGCACGGTAATAAATTTAATAATCGACGATAAAAAATTCTTTAAGAGGATCGTTTACTTGACTAACGGTTTCTTTGATGTTGATATTAAGCTGCATGATACCTAGCCTCAAGTTCATGCTAAACTAAACAGAAAGGATAATTGAATTGTTTAATATTCATTTTTCCTCGAATTACTTGCAAAGCAATTTGAATGTAGTTAAATATAGAATGTATGCCTTTTGTTATAAGTTATAGAGATAAAGAGATTCAAATCATGTACTTAATTTTATAAATGGAACGATTTCCTTGAGATTAAAGTTTACAAAAACAATCTAGCAAAGTTATAACCCACAAAAAGCGTTAATTATCTACGCTATTTTATCAGTTGCTCTATCAATTATATTTTATTAGATGATAATTAGCCAATTTAACAAGAAATTCGTTAGTAACTGGATTTTAAGAACGCTTTGCTTCTCAGTAAATATTTGGGATGGAAAAAATTATAATTGCTTTGCATGATCCATACTCGTAAACATTAAAAATAAAAATAGTTTACGAAAACGTTTAGAGTCAACAAAAAATACTAGCTCTATACATACAATATTTCTCATAAGCATCTATGCGAGGGTTTGCCACCAAATTTACTTTTCACTAACGCGCAATTTAATATGAACACTATAAATAATTATATAGAATTTTTTTAAAAATAATACTAATATCAGAACTGACTTTTCTCGTTATTAGAATCGCGGCCTATTTTTTGCTATTTTTTAACGGTAAACTATCGGAATAATCAAAGCCGTTCAGACACTAAGGAGAGTTTGACATTTAGAAAATGAAACCAAAACTTGACATTTCATGAATAAGCTCACTGACCCCGACAACACCGTCTAATGAATTTAACAACCTTTACCATATGCCCTTTGCAAAGTGACCGTGCGTACACAAATCCACGCACAATTTACTAAAAACTCCACCTACTCATCATCGCAAATTCCAATTACGTCACTAAGAGCAACCTATGAAGGGGTCTTGAGGATAAGTGTACATACTAAGTATTGAGCCGTCCAGGCGCGAATACAGAGGACCCTATATTACCACTGTCACCGGTTATAACTTGCAGTTAACCTTTAGAGGAAACGTTTGATGCTGCTCGTCTGCATATAAGTGGTTAATAGAAGGAGAAAATAGGTGTGAAATTGTTTGAAGATTACACTAGACGCTTCGGTAATAGTTATTACTAATGTTCAACATATTACATTGAATTACATTGTATTATGCTTGGGGATTGGATGACATTATCACCAGACCGAAATAAGCATTGATGTAATTAGAATAAAATCACCGAGGCATTGAAAGATATAATGAAGGATGACAATAATTTATAGCTATAAAGTGGATAATGATGATTAGATTATGTTTTTTGTATTGGTAATTATTGTGATCTCGATCTCTTATTATGGTGAGATCTTTAATTTTTGTCTATCTGTCTATAGATGATATTTAAAAATTTTAATCTAATCGTAAAAATACCAAATAAGCAAAACTTAAAATGTATTCCTGCTTAATAAAGTGATTAGCAATAGTATATTATTTGCTATTTTTTCTTCAAACGCAAACAATTCATTAAATTGTAAAATTATTAATTTAAATTTTAATAAATAAATTTTGACAATTAATTTGACTTATGACCAGCAGCGCTTAAGTACTACTTAAGCGCCGACGGCAGATAAAGTAGAACTTTACCTGTCGTCGGCAATAAAGTGACACTTAAACATAATCAGTACAGCAGAATAATGTCACACTTAAATGACGTGTGAAGAAAATAGATATTTATTTTATTAGGAGTATAAGCGAAACTTTTATGTGACGAAGTATGGAGGTGTAAGCGCCGAGCGGAGCGAGGAGAATTAACTCCATACGGAGTCACATGAAAGTGCTTATACTCCGAATAAAATACAATATTTTATTTTCAAATGGAATCATTCTAATCGTAATATGACAATCAATTTAATAAGTAATTTTGCAACTGTCATGCAACTGTCATACATTTTTGCAGATAATGATATAACTTATACTCCGCCGGAGTATAAGTCCTACTTATACGCCGCTCAAGAGTGGTGTCATAGAAATGAAACTTATACCATGCCTACTCAGTCTTATAACACCATATTATACGCCGTTTGAAAATAAAATCTATTATGTTGTATAGTGAATAATTTGGATAATAATTATTGCAGAGAACCCCAATAAATTTACGTTATTTAGTTGTTTATCGACTGAAATAGCATGATATGACTAGACCGAGTATTTTACAAATTATTTGACCACTGCTTCTATTACTACCATGTTTACTGAGAATATTAAATTTTATTGTTAATTTGTATGCTGAATATAGGACGGTCGTAAGTTATACAGTGCTGTAATCTTGCCGCTTTAATCGCATTTACTGTTTTATTGTATTAGTAAATTTTATGCTTCACACAATGTTTCAAATGCACATACTGCCACACTATTAAAAAATCTGTGAATTTATAGATACTGTGCCACACGGTAGGTATAATTTATAATTAACAATTCCCAACATAGTTTTTCAGCACGAGGTATGAAAGCGGTTGTTTATTTAAAATTCTGCAGATAATAACGAAGGCACCTTTCGCTAGTTAGTCAAAAACAATGCAAGGGTCCTTTTCACATACAGAATTTTTTTAAGCTTGTTGAAGGTGTGAGTTCTAGCACGGAGCAATTATTATAGTAGAAACTCTTGACACTCATCTAGTCTTCAGAGCACTAGGTAGAAGGAACAGCTCAGACACATGTCGAGATCAATTAAAAGGTGCGCGCTATATACGTGACACCAGTAATTAATGGCGTAATTTGATGCTGCAACACCAGCTTTTGTTCTTTGATTACTGGAAAAAGGAAAAATAGGCTGGAAGTTGAGCTCGGGTCAAAGCTTCCACCTAGAGAATATTTTTCGTTATCTTGTACAATCAACAAAATGCAGTTGGTTATTACTTTTTCAAATTAATATCCCTTGGTATTATGGCTTGTTCCACCGTCTGCATGAGCACTACAGTTTTGATTGAAAATGGAACTAATATAATTAGTAAAGTGCATAATCAGCGAGCTTGGTAACTATCTCCAATTAACTATAAGAACCATTTATGATAATTGAAAGTGCTTGTAGTGATACGGTCATTGGTTTTCTCTCGAGTGGCTTCGATGTAAATACCGGACAAGGCTTGGTATTGGTGATGATTATTACATTCCAACATGTTCGAAATTATTCCCGCAAATTATGGTTGCAAAGCACAGGAAAATTATTATTATTATTGATAAACCGCAGCGTTTACGGTAGGTTTTTATCCAATAATCACCAATTCTGTCTACCAATGATTGCATAGGATGGAGTATTAATGAACTGATTATTGAAGAGCAACATTTTATATCATAATGGTAAATTATTAACGTAGACAACTCGATAATTTGTATAAAGATATAACAAAGTGCGAATCAAAAATATTATTGTAGTTAAAACTTGACAATATATTTTTTTTATAAAATCTATAACTGCAACCATTCTTGGAAAAAAAATTCTACTTCTTGAGGAATATCAGCTACAATTTCATTCCATTTATGTTACATGCCGTGAAATACTTTTTGCTTTCTGAGTTATAATATAGTGCTATAAGGTTAAAGTACAAAAAACTAATATCGATTCTAAAATCAGTGGATGTCGGTCATTCTTACTAAAAATAGCTTAACTTACACTTTACTACCTAATCACAGATGTAGTAAAGAAAGAGGAAACTGCATAATTGAAAAATTAAATAGGTAGAAAGAGGTAGATCGAGTGTATTACGATTTTATCTTGAAACTTTTAACCTGCAATTTATTCCAGTGAACATTGGTGTGAACATTGATTTTCAGTATAATATTTTATTTATACATATGCATATATTTAAATAAATTTATTTCAAATGGATTTTGGATTGCTTGACTGTAAAAAAATGCTCAATTATTTATTGACTAATATTCTTAAATAGTTTTTAAAATTAGTGCAGATGTTTTTCTTCATGGTTCTTCCAACCCCAAATCTTCAAACTTTAATAAATTTTTTGAAAACGCTAGTTTTGTATCTTATATTTTAGAATCGAGTGGAAATACTGAGATTTTGGAGATTTTTATGTCCAGTTACTTCATATATTTTAGAAAACAGTGGCAGAGCTTGATCAGTTGTATTTTTTGCATTTCATCTTTTTTTACTTTCGCTTTAACTTGTTTCTTAATTTTTATTCATTACAATAATTCTCATGTGATTATCATAATCACACATTTATTATCCTGTTTTTTTAAATTTACTGACAAATTCCACAACGTGTACTTGACAAATATTCGTCACTGACAACTTTTATAAATCATTGGACAAATACAATTTGTTTACTTGTCAAGTGGACAATTTATCATAAACCTCCACAAATGGCTGCAGAAGAATTTTTTCACCTTCAGTAAGAATGCTTCTTTAAGTAAGTAGTTGGGATTTGTGCAAAAATATTCAAAAATATCACAAGTTGTAGCCCTTATGATGTCTCAATCCTGAAATCTGCAGAACATTGACGATGAAGAATCCAAATTGTTGTTGTATCAGACCACTGGGAGAATTGATTCTGAAATTTCTTGTTGAGCATTCAAAAAGATCAAAATGTTGGGTATTGAAAATGGTGAAAAAAATTCTGGAATTTGTTGTTGGAGACCAAGAAGAAAAAAGTGAAGAAATTTAACTGTTTTTATCCAAATATTTGTCTTATAAATAATTCTGCCCTTGAAAACAGCCTTAAAAGTTCATAAACCAAATTATCCTGCGACTGATGATATAAAAATTACTTTTAGAGATAATTTTGATGGTAATTTTAATTAATTCAGTCCTCAATAGTAAGTTTTGGTTAACATGGAAGACGAAGATAATCTCTGAAACAACAATACCAAAATTTACTATAATATGCAATCAATAGTTAATATTCGTTATGAGTTCTGAGTGGCAGCACTATTAGCGCATTAGATGTAATTATAGTTTGACCCAGATATAAGCGACAGCCATTTCCCAAAGTGCTAATTGTCCATTGAATTGTTCACCATGTCAGTTCGAGTATAGTAGGCAACTTTAGTATAATTTGGTTAGGTAACGTTCAAAGCCTTGCTCTAAACAGCATTTCAACTTAACGTACATATGGACGTGTATTACCCGAGATGCCCCTTCATAATTAAATTTAATAAACAATTGCATAATCTAAGGAGAAAATCAGACATACAAATTAGTATTAAGACATGAAAATTATGGCCCTAGTAAACTATTACTATGAACAAGTTCTCGTCTCCCATAATTTGTTTTAATGAAGCGAAACGAAATTTTTTCTACTTGGAGATATAATTTACTAATAAATTACAAAATTTTAACTGATGAAAAGCCGGTATGCTAATGACAGAGCAAAGCAAGAGGTGCAGCGCGGCGTTTTCCGCTGTGTATGTTTTCTGTATAATATGCGGGCACAATTTATTATTTCTTTTCTTTCATTATCTCGTCTCATACGGTTGTCAAACCATATGAGTACGTATAACAAACACGATTCCGCTGCTACTGACTCGAACAATAAATTAAAATTTAAGAATCACTCTGTTAGGAGCTTATCTCCAACAGGTTGTCAAATATTCAACTCACACACCTACTTGTTCTATGATAACCAAAGCTAATGTCATCAGTGAGTGGAAACACGTTTTCTGCATTAGAGTAACTCTTAGATGTTATACACGCTTAATTGAATCAACACACATCAGTGCAAAGATATAGCGCATTCCCAGTGAATTTTAAAGAGACATTACCATCTGAATTTTCCAACATAATTAATGAATTGTTGGGTCGGGGTGATTCTGACCTGGATAAGTCTCAAAATTAAAAAAGTCACAGCGTAGCATTTTTGAACTAGTTCAATATACAAAAATATTCAACTGTAAGAATTGGAAAATTCTAAAGAAATTCACACTATCCATTGGAAATAATAATCACTAAAGACTAAAAATTATAGCATACCACTGAACAAAGACAGTCTTAGCCTAAACTTCCACCAACTTCACTTTAAAGGTTGAAAGTGCATCCGAAGTTAGAGATGTTGTTTTATTCTTTAAGAAAGAAAGGAAGAAGATCAGAAAGTAGTTGGAGGGACTGGTGTGGATGAAACTGTGCTTGGTTAGTTGTTCTGGTTTAGTTTTCCAAAATTTGCAACCTTGCCTCAGGATTCATGGATGAGACTTGCATTTTTTCTCACAAATAATCGTTTTTATACATAAGAAAATTCCTTACGCAAAATTATTCCAAAAAATGTTGTTTATAGTCTTTAGTTTTTCAATATCTCCGGCTGTTCAATTTGAAATCACTTTGAATCTTCAGTACACTTCTGCCACCTGATTGCTTCTAAAATGAATTAGCCACAAGAAGGAGTAGCAAATTTTGAATAAAAATCTCAAAACTTCTTAAAGAGCCATTAAATTGGGCCAATAATTCTATTAGCAGGCCTAATCTATAAAAACTATAGTCATGTCCATTAGATAATCTAAATTGTGAGCTCTGTTACTATTACAATGCAAATTTGCAACATGAAACTAAACCTACATCAATACCGGTCGCTAATTAACTCTTCGACAACCCGTTTAAGGAATTAATAAACAATTTAATAATATCTGTTCGTATTTTACAGTTTACACAGCTTTGAAGTTATCTAGATTCAACGTTGTGTTTATCCCTTGTCTAAGTGAACGCCAAAACCAAAATTGTTTAATTAAGTATAGAGGTGTCACGCCTACTTTAGAGCGAATAAAGCGACAAACTCCTTTGAAGATTTTGTTTGATACAGCACAATATAAAGGGAAATGCATTGTTTTATTAAATCTGTACAGGGCTTGGTACTTGTTAGCAATACAAAAAATAAAATAACTTTATAAGCGGCTTCTTTTAAAATTAACACGTCGTTTTCTATCTACAGCTAAAACGGCTTTGGTTTGCAACAATATTCCATCATGTTATTTATGTTTGTCGGCCTCTATAAAAATGTGAAAAAGATTATCATCGATCGTCAAGTTTTTCTCCCTGTTATGCACCCTAGGGAAAAATTAATACTCATAGAAAATTGAAATATAGTTTTACATATTTATACTACCCCAAGGCGCGGTGGTGTTTTCTGTATAGGGGAACAACATGTCTACTGACGTGGTGCAAAATACATAATTAGAGGGTGTCAGGTGATGCTTAATGAAGCTGAGAACAAGGTCTTGCTTCAGGCGCTTTGCATTAGGATGCGGGAGAAACGCCACGAACAAAGGCATCTAAATTTGGTAATCTAAATCCATACTGTACAATCCCAGTGTATATCTTGGGTTTTTACAGAGGAAAATGTAAATTTTAAAAGACGAAACAAACGAGATACAAAAATTATTATCCTGTAACGCGTAAAATTGTTAGGTGTCAAAAAATGCAAAATTAGATTTATGGTTAACTGACTTTGAAGTATTCTTATTTTAAGCAAAATCTAAAGTCATTATAGAGATAGATTATGTTAAATAATTAGTTGGAAGATTGTAGAAAAAAAATATCTTAGAACAAATAATACTAAAGCTTTGTTGTATCTTTATAAATATAATGCTGTTTTATAATTTTTTTTGTAAACTTAATATTTTATATTAGTGATACAGCAAAATAAACTTAATTTTATGATTCATGTCTACCTACTCGTACTACAAGTTTTTCCCCGTAAAGTATGTACTAAAGAATAATTGCATATTTATTTCTTTTTATAAACTTCTTTCGGATTAAACATGCTAAAAGGTTCTAAAGGCGCTTCAGAGAAATTCAATTTTCATGCTCTAACATTTTAAACATCAAAGGTAAGAAGACCCTATCACCCCTTCCATGAAAATTCTGTGCAGTGGAGAATTTTCCCAATGTTAGTCGTGAATTACATTTTTAGAGAGTTATGCATTTTCAATGTAGGCTATGTCATATATGGTGATGGAATTGAATATTTTCATCATGCTTATATACTTGTGTACGAACTTGGTAAATGTAATTTAGATGTAGAGGGGAAGGGAAGTGGAATCGCCTACAAAAGTATTTGGAAATGTTCGATTAAAAATACTTCAGTAAAACCAATTTTGTGCTGAAAACTTTCCAAGGTACAAGCACAAATTATTTGGTAGGTGTTTACGAGATTTGGTTATGGGTTTTAAATAATGATTCGTATGTAGGTACGTAAATTGCATGGTGCAATATTCATCAGTCATGTGGCAAAGCTTGGATATATCGAAATTAAATTTAGGTCACCGTACAACGACTTTAATTTAAATAAATAACCATTTTCCTGTAAATTAAGTTTCTAATAATAATAATAATTTCAAAGCCAAATGTATATGAAAACATAGAAAATTAATGGAATAAATGGATGTGATAAAATATATAAATAAAATATAATTATACTTCAAACGTCCAGTTTTGCATTTTAATGACCACACCGTACAGATAAGTGGTATTAAATTTATAATTTAAAATAAATAACCTACATGAAAATAAACAAAAGGTAATTAAATAAATCTCTTCTCTATAAAATGTCAACAGTTTCATCGGTATCATGCAGAAAATTCAGTATGTTTATTAACCGAATAAATTTATTTTGATTGTCTAGGTATGTTATTATTTTACTGATTCCATTGCATGCCATAAATAAAAATCATTAAATAGTTCATACCCCAATTTATACTATGTATTTACAAAAATACCAGTAGGTATAAATTTATTTGGTGTAGGTACTTTTATTAAATTAAATTTATAATTCGGTATTTGCATTAAATTATTAGACTGAATCCAGAAATAATTATAAAATTGGATTGTTTTTAATTCAAAATGGAAAAAACATGCAAATAAATCAAGTTTCAAATTTTTTTAACCTTAATAAATTATAATATGAATTACAACATTTTCATCTGTAAAGTATTCAGTGTAAACTTCCCAAAAATATATTAAAAATTTACACCTCAACAAATTATTCTTTAATTTCTCTCCCAAGACACGATAAAGCCATTAAAATACGAAAATTTCCATAACAATTAATAACTTGGTGTCTAATTTAAAGCGAGCATAATCCGATTGAAAAAGCGTACTTGTGGAAATTAACACAATTTTGTTAGGAAAACTGTGTGTTCATCATCTCTCTCCCCACAAAATGCTATACCGACTTGGGTAGAGATACAAAATTACAAGAGTGCGTATAAATATGTAAATTGGTGGAAATTTGCTTTGTCCCACATCAAAGTTGGAGGGACCGAATAATGCAGATTGATTTAAACTGAGGGGCCACGTTATTGCAATTCGATATGTAAATATGAATTCATACACTGCACTCTGTGAAGAAACTTTCAATTGATTTATGGTTATAGAACAATATCTCAACTGGAATATTTCAATGTCTATAACATATTGGAAAAATGATAAAAAGATTGCAATACTCTAAATAACATTGCGCATAAACTTGTGTTAAGGACTGAGGCAGACAATGGGGGCGCTGTGGACGTTTCCAGTTTTGTATATGTTGAATTTTTATGTAATATCTACAATTCTTGCTACTAGTTTTCCAAAAAATTGTTTTTTGAGTTGAGAAAATTGGAACTAAGATATTTAGCGATTTAGGTCGAAAAAAATCATGTAATTAAAACATTTTTAGTTCCAGTTCTCTCTACCCAAAAAATTTTTCTTTCGTATTTAGTCTCAGCAGCTTTTGTGTGAACCGCTCTTCAATCACAGAGATATCTATTTCTCTCATAAAATATTATTGTATGACATTACATTTATAGCGTCGAGTATAAAAGCAAGGTGTAAATATACAAGACTTCCTTCCACGTCGACCTATTTTTTCACGTTTAATACTACACCCTCAGAATATCTGACACCTGCATTTCAAACTTCTGACATGTTTGGTACCAAGAGCGACTACTCGAGTGGAGGCACTTCATGTCGCACTTCCGTTCCCGTTTTTACACCTACCCTTCTGTTCGGGTGTTTAACAGATTTTTCCGTACAAAAGCCATTTGTTCAAAGTGTGAAAATACCTTTTTAATTTCGCAGTTCTATAAACGCTTTTTAATAAGTGGCGCTTTGTTTTGAGCGGGTCTTGTGGAGTTTGAATGGCGAGCTTTTATTTAGGGTCATAGAATATTGAATGGTACACTACAAATCAAAGCTCTTCAGGAATCAGGATTAATAACGTGTTTTGAAAACAAAGCATTTTCAGTGGCATCGGAGACGGTTTACCAAATCCCCAAATCGATAATTTCCATTATTTTTAAGAAAGTGTAATTTGTAACATAATATTAAGCTTTTTATACAGAAATATTATACGAGGTCGTTCAGTTTTAGTCGACAAGAGCAATTTTAAAGTTTTATTGCAAATGATGGGGATATAGTTTACCAACGTAGTCATCACTTTTTTGCCATTGTCTGGGTGTCTAGACTTTAGCCGTGAGATGATTGCAGACGCCGTTTGTGCAAGGTGTACAGCGTCGGTTGCGTCAGGTACACGGTAACCCGTCAGCTAGGGATTCACGAGCGAACAGTGAAGTCACGAAGGGCAGTTGCCCACACTTGCACTGCCAGTTAGAATAAACAGCTGATAAAATGTGAAGGAGAGAGATTCACTCTACCTGCTTGTGCAGCCAGAGGTATTTGGTTTTTATGTTTACCTAGATCGGGTGACATGAATATTTTCCAACTATATTTCATGTGAGGACTCAAATCTGGTGAATAAGAAGGTCAAGTAATGTGAACCCGAGATATACATTAAAAAGTGCAGGGAAATTTTCAGCATCTTATTCATATAATTTTGTTTGTAATTATGTGGAAAAATACTCCAGATAAATACTGTTATTGTATCCTAATCTAACCTAACCTAAACAATTCTTAATGTAACCTAACTTTTCCAAAACTCTCACACTACTTATCAAGTGTCTTTTTACTCTAAACTAAATTTGTGTTCAATCATACATTCTTTATCTATAAAATTTTTCAAAATTCAATTTTACTTTTTAGAAACCACCATGTTTCATCTAATTATATAAAACACTTTTTGATTCAAAATTTTTTCGATCATTGATGGCATTGTACTAACAAATCATTTTTCATCAAATTATTGATTTATTGTGATGAAAACCGGTAATGAAACAATAAGTTTTCACAAAACGTTTGAGATTTATGTGAAGTTCTAAATCAAAAGTTAATTAGTACAGTTATATTGTTCAATGCCGAGTGAAACTCATTTGGAGTTTTAGTTTCCCGCTGAATTTCATTGCAGATGTAATTAATAATTTAAATCTCCAATTTTCATTAAAGTAACAAACCTTTGTCTGTTTTTCGCTTCTAATCAGCTTATAATATTTAAAATATCGTTGTTAATTTACAGAGCGGAAAAATTGGTAATCCCACTGCAGATATTTTTGCTAGAGTACGTTTCAAGATTTATTTTATTGCCTAGGCGTAAAACTGAATGTCGATATTGTGGAATTTAAAAATAATTAATTTTAAGATTTATTTCCATCAACCTGCAGAACTTAATAGTCTTTCAGCAAATAGTGTTTTAAAATATGTCGGTCTTTTTGTCAACTCATGCACAACAATACTGAAACCTGCAGAGTAATAAAACTTAATTGAGTTTCTGCGACATATAAACTTTTAATAAATATAAATCACTTGAAAAATAAACGCAATGACTTTAGTTTAGTTTAGTTATATAGCGGGCGTGAGCGCTAATATCAGCTTTTTACAGAACTTATTTCATCCATCATATTTTAGAATTTAAAGCTTTTATTACAGTTTAGATTTGATTGTTCTTAATTCATCATCCTTAAGTTATAATTGAAACGTCCTTGTAAAATGCTTAACCATCGTTGAACAACTTTTAAAATATCCGCAATATGATTTATGATAGGAAGCGACCAAGTTTTTTAATCACTACTGCACTGGTGTGGCACCAGTTGACGTCAATTTGGCACTTTAGATTTAAAGCTGTTTTTATTATTTTCTTCGACGTACTTCCACTGGCCCATAGTAATAACTTTTGCAAATTATTGTTGGTGCAACAGACTTTGCAGTTGTAATATTTAGTTTCTGGTATTAACTACAATTGGATTGGACGGATTTGGACCAAAAACTTGCCATAATTAGAAAAATTTTGCCATAGTACAAAAATAGGTTTCTAGGAATATAACTTAACCATCAAAACCTTCACTCCTTTATCTGCTTTTTCTCTTAACTATTTTTCATGGATTACTTTTGGCTTCACTCAACACATGTTTTAAAGGACATCACTCTGGCTGCTCCTTCCTCCCATGCACTTAACTTTTGTGGCCCATCAGAAAAACTAAAAAAATGCAAATCATATAAAATATGGAAAACATTCGGAAAGCCTATACTACATATTAATATGCAGATTGGTTTGAGTGGGGAATATTAAGTGACAGTGACGGTAAGCGATCTCGTAGGGGTTGATAGGTGATATCACCAGGGCGTCACCACACTAATAGTCTGCATTCTGAACCTGACGTTCGGTCAGAATTGTGGCTGACCCATACGCCAGATGTTGTCAAAACGTAATTATAATTAGCATTAGCTCTATATGGACATGCAAATGAACTTACAGAATGTTTCAATTAAACAAAATATATAGGCGCTGTTTTAAATTGAATTCGCACTTGTGTTATTTATGCGTCAGTGGCGAATGCACACACGAAAAATTTAAATACGGAACATGATACTGGATGAATTTCATTATTATTGGGTGGTGTAAGGAAAAATCGAGCGAATGCCAGTGTAAAAATATTACTACTAAACCTAATACAGAACAGTAACTTTTATAATAGATCGAATACTAGATTTTCCATATTTTGGTTTTTATTTTTCTAGGAAAAAAGGGGCATAAAACATGTCAGTAGTAATTGATTTTTGGATTTGAGAAAATATCAAAGATATCGATGCTTATCGTCTTTATAATAAAACGGAATAGTAATTTATTAAAACCAAACAATCACAATTTTGAATTTAAGCAAGTTGAAAAATACTTGAAAGATTTACGGAAATATTGAAAATTTACAAAATTATAATTTTCATGGCTACTTGATATTACAAATTTGAAAACTTTTTTTCAAAATAACTCGCTTATTTTAAATAATTGTCAAAAAAGCATAAGAACATTCTTTATTCAGAATTTAATTTATCATCGATTTTTGCAAAAATATACAGAGTGTTCCATTTAAAAAATGTTATTTTTGTGAATATCTCGAAAACCAGATGGCCAATTGTTTTTCTGTTTTCACCATTATAATCAGCGGAAAAAATGCTACTAGTTTGCTAATTTAACCGACTTTGTAGCTCCAATAATAACAAAGTTAGCAATAGTGAGTCACTTCGCGCGAACTGTATATCAAGAGATTCTTCTTAATTCTTCTTGTAAACTATGAAATCTCATTTGTCAATCCATTCAATAATTTCTGTCTTCATTTTGCAATTCGTATTTAAGCTCAGAAAATGCATATTAACGTCAGAGAAAAAACACCGATGATACTCCAAATCTGTAAAAATTCTCTTTCATAGCTTATTTTCTGTGACTTCTAACTTGAAATCTTCAGGACCTAACCTATTAAAGTAGTTTTGCAATAGAATTTAATGAAAACCTGTTGCGAAGTTCAAAATGGGATCATAAACTAGAATACATGAAGTTCTAAGAAATAATTCTGACAAATTGAAGTACATCCTCTTGTATAAATAGTCAATAAAACTAAATGTAAATTAGTTTGAAAGCTTAGTTTCATTTTACTTATTTTAAAATGTGGTAGTTTGTAGCCACCAGATGTTTGCACCAAAATCAGCAGAAACCACAAATCCGCTTCCGCTTATGCCAAGGTATATTCCTGTACCTTAATAAATTTATCGTAACGCAATTTAAGCAATAAACCATCCGCGTTGTCCAAACTCGGACAATATTAGTGCACTTAGAACGTCGGCTTCTAATATAACTTTTTTACTTTTCCACTTTTCTTTTCAATTTACTAATTGTAAAAATGATTTACGACAATAGGGAAAGAGCTTTCCAATACAAGCTTTCCACGTAGTTTCCGCATTCCGATCACGTTTGCCAATTGTTATTGGTTTCGTTGGGGGTTGCATTTTACCAGGTTTTGATTTCTGCATTCTTTATTTTACGAGCCAGGGGTGTAGACTTGCATGCTCGTCTACAAGAAGCACGTTTTTTTCATAGTGGTACGCTGTGGGGGCAAAAGTCACACACAGTTATTCGGAAAAATTCTTTATGGCTTCATACATATTGAAACTGTCAAAAAATTGATTGAAAATTTATTTCGTAAACTTTATCGTTGGAATAAAAATGCATACATCATCCGGTGAAATTTTAAGTTTCACCGAATGCTTTGCATGTTTGGGTTTGGATATTTTTAAAAATAATTGTCACGTAGCGTAGGTATATCTCTAAGAGGCATCTCCGATTACTACGTCTTAATTAGAATTTATAAAAGACCGAAAGCAGTATGGAAGGTGGCGTATAAAAACCTCCATAGGAATTACTTATGCGATGTTAAGTAGATTTATTGCATTCGTTTCATTCTTGAGAGAGGTACTCTTCGGCCCTCTTTGAATCTCTTGAATCTGACACTGTCTTTGTTAAGATAAAATATGGCTTAAATAATTACTGCTATTGAAGAATTTTCAATTACTTTTCCATTTCTAAATGTCGATTTCTATCGAAGTCTGTATGTACAATAGATTTTATTCAAACATTGTTCAATTTATTTCATTTATGAATAACTAAAAATAACCAGGTAGTGTATAAATTTATCATAATAATTCCAAGCAGATTTATTTCTAATAGACAATAAATGCTTGATTGCATGTCAAAGTGTTTAAAAACTGGTGTACAGAGAAAAATTACATTTTTAATAAATGAAATATGTCTAGTGGTACGTTAAGCTATTTTTAGAAAAAGTATACCTTATGATTTGATAATTACCAGATAAAATATTTACAGCCTAATGTAGTGGTCGGAAAATATGGAGTTGTTTAATATCATATTACGTGAAATTTATGGTAAACGTTATATTGTAAATAAAATCTATTTTACTGTGGGGTTATAGTAGAATTCCTCATCATATTTATAACTTAACATAAAAAAATTCTTGTATTACCTAATTTACATCTTTATTATAATGTAGTGGTTCCAATTACATCATAAAAGTTATATTAAACCGTTAAGAAGCTAGATGGTTTTTATACATAATCTTACAATTCAATATCACCCATTAAACAACCGGAACGGTGTTTTCGCAGAATGCAAGGTAATTGTCCAGGTTCAACAACTTTATTACTTGTACACCTTTATATTATAATTTGCTGTAAAAAAATATTTTTATTTTCTTATAATAATCCAAAGTTAATCAGATTTAAATTAAAAATTATCATCATAGTGTATAAGATTAAAATAACCCACGCCAAATAAAACTTTTAATTCAACAATAAAACTTGTATTTCATCGTAAAAAGAACAATAACGTGAGTTAATGGACATTCTTAAAAGCAATTGTTTATTAGCAATTTGAGTCGCGCCGCTATTGTGCCCACAACAAATTTCAAATATCAGCAAATTAACGTTGTAAAAACTGGAAATTTAGAAGCGAATTGTTTTTTACATACTGTACGAGTACAAGAATCAATTATATAAAAAAATTTAGCATATGGTGTATTGTATTTATAGTTATTTTGTTTTGTTTTGTATTGTAAAGTAAATATTGGCTACATTGTGTCTTTTTGCAGGTGAGTGTGTGGACGATGAGATGGAACAACAATTTGGTGATTAATTTTCTAACGTACGGTAAAAGAAAATTTTTGTTAGATTTTTACAATAGTGGAAAAAGATGTTCCAAGTAGAGATGAAATTTTAATGAATTTTTAGAAATTGGACAACTTTCAGATTTTACAAGAAACTAAAACCGATGAGTACTTCTACAAATTCAATATTTAATCAGAGATTAGTACTAATTTTCTTTCTTATTCGCTGAAATAAACCTATAGAATAGAATTTCGAAAGCCAGACACTTTTACAAGAGTGTTAAACATTATGGATTTTCAAAGAAACGAGAAAAGTGATGATACTTAGGTTAGGTTATGATATCTTAACTAAACTTAAATATTTTTCAAATTCAATGGAAGAATAATGTTGGATTCTCGCGATATCTCCTTATATGTTGGCAAAATAATAACTGTCTTATTGGCGGGAAATTTTAATTAATTCAGTAGTTTGAATATTATCTAAGAAAGTTATTATAAAACTAAATAAACAATACAATGCTGAAAGATAAGGTGTGTTATTGTCCATCAACATTCCTTTTAAATATTCTAATCAAGAACAATAAGCTGTAAAAATAACAACAAAACAACCATTGAAAATGAATCCTACATCAACAGTTTATAAAAAAAAACATTCTTTAGAGGAACTAAAGTTCAATAAAGTAGATATACTAAATTCATAAAAAGGGGATAGTAATAACGCACTGATTAAGTGACATTTGCTACTATCCTCCTTTTACAAATCTAGATATTTGACAAAGATAATTATATAAACACATATTGACTTAAATGACGGAAGTATAAAATCCAAAATTATATACACGAAATTACAACAATTAAATTTTTTTGTATACTTTCAATTTTTTTTTTTTGGAACATTCTGCATGTTATAAAAGAAAATTAATAAATCATAGAAAACCAACAAAACAAAACACATTTTATGAAATTCTTAAGATAATTATGCAAAAATAATATACTACATTTTTTAACTTGTGCACTAAGAATTTGCGATTTAATATGAATAAAATTATTGTTATGAACTTAAAAGCTGTGAAATCATAACATTTTATTTCCACTCAACTGCACACACAATTCTCAGAGTATGTATGTACAGTTACCTTCCAGAGCATAAAATCACATTTAGTTTCCACATTCCCGAACTTTGCTAAACCATTACCACATCCTCTTCGTTTGTTTAAATAATATTTTAATAATATGATTTATTTACATGCTCTGCGGAATATTCCTTGCAGCTTTTCCATTGCATTAATGCTGTTTGAGTCACACACACAGGAAGGAATGGGGTAAGAGTGCCCTAGCTTCCGGTGTCCGTCTGAGTGGCGCTTTGTTGACGGACGCACTATTTGTCCTTTCACCCCAGTTCCACAAACCGTAATGCTCCTGATTAATTTTTCTTAGGACAAAGTTTTCTATACGTCACACCAGATAGTTAATAATGTTGTCGTTAGTTGGTTTTCTATCCATTTGCTTTGGGACTTTTGTACTGTAATCATTTGTCACGTTGGTCTAGAACGGATTTGTATTAATTTGCCAGTGCGAAAAAAACGCAAGCAGTAAAATCCAGAAGGGGTAACACAATTTTTGTTTATGCGGAATACGAAATAAAATGTAGGACGTGTTTTCAAAATAAATAAACCATGTTCGTTGTACAAGGCATAATTTGTGCTAATATAAATCGGGGAATGATTTTGAAAGAAGTGGAAATCGAAAGTTTTTCAGGGATCTCTCTCTAGGATGTGGAAGTCACTGGCCTTAATTAAACGCGTCACTGGTTACGGGTCTGTCCAAAGAGCAGTCGTGCGAACGCAGACCAAAATCAGTTTTTCTGATTTGGAGAAACCCAACCAACGACTTGGGGTAAAGTTGTCGCATTTGTCTTTGACAAAGATTTATATAAAGAATCGTATTAATTAACGTGCTGAAAACATTAAATTACTAAACCTTAAGGAGGCTAAATCAACAGTTACTAACAATAATCGAAAATCCTTTCAGGCACAAACTCGAGTGAAAGATTAATTTCAAAGGAATTTGTTACCGTAGATTACGTTTGTTCTGACTTGCAGTTTGAAATTATCATTGATACATTATGCGAGTGGTACAAACTTCCGTGAAGCAATGTAGAAAAGGTATAATACGTAATTATTTTTCTCATATTGTAGTGCGTGCAGACTTATGGGCAGACAAGCTTGCAATTATTCCAATGTGCATGAGTATATATAACTACAACTTACTATTTTTCAGGGAGTCACGCAGAAGTATTACAACCTAATAATTACTTATACTATTTACTTGATTTCATGTGATAAATAGAAATGGAAAAAATACAAATAACTATCACACCCGAATAAATGGAAATGGATGATATCGTGACGATTCAAATTTAACCCGGCACCATTATTGACAGAAAAATTGAATACCTGAAATGTATTTTTATAGTTTAACTTAGCGAGAGAGTGTTTTTTCATTTAAATTATAAACAATTAGGGTAAACAAACACATAGAAACATTGTACTGGCATTATTTAGTTATTTACTTTTTATGTTGCTGATATTAAATTTAGAACCGACATAAAAAAACTGTTGATTTAGATCACAAAGTTAAATCAATATTATATGGACAAACAAGGCTACTAACTTATTAATGAGTATAACTATTATATTATTAAAATAAGCTTAAACAAGTAGATATTAAATTTCTTATTAAATTAGAAGGATGAAATATTTTTGGTCACTTTTTAAAACAGTAAAAATTGATTTACCCGCTAAAATCTTCTTGGAAAATTAAAAAACATTCTTAAATTCCTCAAAATTGTTTACTTCAACGGGTACAACTTTATTCCAACTAAATTAGTCGACACAACCAAAAAAATTCAATTTTAACAATACAGCAGCTTATCAAATGTTAGACATTTTTTGGAAAATTCGGTAAAATTAGCCATTAAATTTCGAAAACTGATCATTTCTCAGAAATGTTTTCTGCAATAGAATCGATTCTTCATTATATAAAAATTATCCGAAAGAATAAAAATATCATAGCGTTTATGAAAATTAAAAAAATCCAAAAAAAATCATACCAGACCCTCATCCAGTATAGACCTTTTTAACTAAATTTTTCTTGCCTTTTTATGATTACATAAGGTACCTAATCAAACTTGACGAAAGCTGGAATTTTACGAAAAATTCTCCAACCTAACCTAAAGAAAATCACGGAAAACTTTAAGCTGAATCAAGATGCATCGTTTGAAATTAATTCCCAACGTGAAACTGCAGAGGACAGAACGTAGCGTCTAGAAAAGCGGAATAATTTCAATCCGTGCTCGTGGTCCGGAAAGCAAAGCTCCCTCTTTCTGAGCGCTAAATTACTTACAGTCCGATCAAAGAACGGCGCTTCTGTTCTGTCACACTATATTCAGTTGATGATAAACCCTTTTTGACACCCCCTCGCCTAGGTAGTTAAAAATCTACCTATGATGAGCTTATATCCAGACAGCCAAATTTAAATCTGTTTCTTTTACTGGCGTGGAATTTTCTTAATCAAATTTAACATTGCACATCGAGCGGAAGTCTCCAGTGGCACATAAAATTGTATGCCACCGTAAAACTTGCGATGATTGAAAATGTTCGACGAAAACATATTTGGAAATGCGCGGACTTCTTGTTCTAAAATTTATGATCTTACCAGGGAAGAGACTGTGTAGAAGAGGGCATGTTCATTTTATGTAAATCCCTGTCACTTAAGGAATTACGGTTTTTTCTTTTGGGAAGTTTCTAATATAAATCATCAATGTCGATAGTATAGGTAGGTACAACAGAACAGAATAGAAGAGGCAATAACACCGTATAGGTAACACATACATTTTCAGGTATAACAATATGAAAATTAACAGTATAGTATATTCCAAATCAAACTTTCTCCCTGATGCCTTGTTCATTTATACAACATCGATATTTATATTTTGATTTTATCAACTCCAAGTCTATTTCAAGTAAATATTTGATTTACCAACTAGCAACTTTATATTTACATTAACAAGCCCACAAAGCAGTGTTATTACAGTACTCGACAGAATATTTCCAGTTGGGGTCACAAAAAATCTACACTATTCATTAGAGACCTATAGCGAGTTTAACAATAGAATTTGACGCCACGGTCAATATAAATTAGAAAAGCTATTCTAAGTTGAAACTAGTCGGGCAACCATCGAGGTTTGAAGTCTATTCAAATTCTATAGAAAATATTTAAGTGCATACTTGTCTAGTTAATGCCTATAGGTATAAATATTTCTAGTAATGATATAATAACTGTCACTACCGAACCTGTGGGTTTTGAATTTCTGCTCAGGAATTTTTTATAATGTTGTTATTGGTATTAAAAGTATCTGCGGATGTATGTTTATGTAAAAGTTGGATATCAATTACATGAATCTGCCACAGTTTTAAATTTTTTTAGTGTTGGTATTTATGATATTCTGAAATAATGCTCAGTTTATTGTAAAATTTATTAAATTATATATAAAAAATAAACAAATTTATGTAGTTAAAACTTTTCTGATATTTTTAGGATCTTTTATTTTGACTTTTATGAAAGCAGACACGAAATAATGCAAGTTTGGTATTATCGAAAAATACTTTAAAATTCTATCACCAAATCTTGTTTCATTTCATTGGGTTGGATCTTCTAAAGCAGTGGTCTCCAAACTTTTTTGATCTCGTACCCCTAAGGTAGAAAAAATAAATAGCGCGTACCCCCCAACTAATAGAATACAAATTTACTGTGTTTTAAGTAAATTGAAAAATATATAACTTCGCAATTTGTCCATGGATTTTCATCAATAGCAGCTTGTTTCTTTCGTAAAAGTATTAGCTTCACGCAAAAATATTTGAACTAAACTTATCTTTGCGATTTATATTTTTCCCAGGACGATATGTGAATTTTCGACATCGATTTTTGTCAAAAAACGCGACTTTTTCAACTTATTAAAATCGCTAGCATCTGAACTACTGGGCCGATCTCTAAACTATGTAATGAAAGTTGTAGAAGCCTCAGTTACCTGTAATTTGAGTGCTTGTTTGGCCAAATCGGCCAAATCTCTGAAATTTGAAAAAAAAAATTTCGAAAATTCATATCTCGTAAACGCTTCCATGAAAAAAATTTTAAGTGTAATTTTCGTGTTTAGTGCGCCAAAATTCATGGGAAAATCAGTGTGAGATATGGTGGGCAAAATAGCTGTAAACTAGTGTGTATTTAACAAAAACAAAACCAAATAATAATGGAAATTAGTAAAAGCCAATAATATTTATTAAGGACTTTAAAATTTCAAATTAAATAATTAATTACTATTCATATGATAAAAACTATACCTTATAATGGTTTTAAATTATTTATAAACAATATTTTTAATCATTTTAATTTATTGTTTAATTTTATCGCATCAAGCGATGAACTGACATTTTACTATTAAACTGTTAATTTTATTATTTGTGTAGATACATCTAGTTATGCTGATTAATTTATGTAATCTAGCAAATTTTACTGTTATTTCGAATTTTACAAATAATAACCCGTAACCCGGCATAAATTCAAATAATATTTCTTATAATATTTCCCAGTTTACGAGTGAGAAAGAATTTGTGGTATTTTACGAAAAAAATTGCTAGTTTTAACAGGTTAAAAAACGAAATATTTTTCTGCACATTCCACACACATCGTTTATACTTATAGGTACAAACAACTACCTATAATATACACTGGATTTTTATTGAATTAACAGTTAAATATGATGTTGAATTTTTACGTAAATAACGATATTTAAAGTTTCTGGAAAAATTAACTAAGCTGGAGCAGAAAAGAATGGAATATATTTGAAAATTGAACCATATGGTAGAAATAGTTAATTTTATAGCTTTTGTCAGTTCATTTCTAATTAATTTCTGATCACGTGACTACTAAATTTTCGTTGCCTTTCTACCGACATACAATTTTCAAAAATTATTATTAGTGGTTATTATTATTAGATTATTAGATATCTATGGTCTCTTAAAGTTAAAATTTGATTATTTCTCAAAATTAGTAAAAAAATTCTTCCATGAAAGGCGTACTAGGAAATTAAATTAAATCAGTTAAAATAAGTAGGTACTCTACTCTATGTTATAATGAAAATTTACTGTACCATTTTGGGCAATTTTTTAGGAAACAATCTAACTGGCGTTAAATCACTCTTGCTTCAAGATTTACTTAGGTATAAGTTTTTCCATAAATTTCTGACGATGACGAACGGTTTAAAAAATTTGATTAAGTTAAAAATGAAGAGTGGTAAAGATCAATTAATAAGGTCATCTCTAAGTTTTGCTCCTTGATCCTCCTAATTCATATCAATGATCAATGTAAATAAACACAAATCCCCATTATGAACTTTTACAATATGTAGTACGTAGTGTCATGGTTTCCAATTGCAGTGCCCATCAAGTGCAATAACAAAACGACTTTGTGCCGTTAAATAAAAGCCAACGTAAGTGAAACAAAACATAACTCATTTGATGCCACTTCTCTTCTTGCCTCGGCAAGTAAAAGGAGCGATCTGCTCAACCAGACGCGCAATGTTTGGCTCTCTGGCTGGCTCTTCGGTCGTGCTGTTCCCGTTTCTGTCAACTACCAAACCTCCAACCTAGCGACTCGAACCGACACAGAACACGAACGGCTCCGTCGGAGTCGCACCGCCATTAACTGAAACTCCAAACAGACAGCAGAATTTCAGTTTGATTCCGTGCGTGGCAAGCGAAGGTTATGCTGCCCTTTCCTCACCACGTAACACGTAAACAATGCCTTTACTGACATTTGCCGATAGTTTTATGAATGAAACAATGATTTTAAGTGATGCACACAAGTAACATTACATGCTCAAAAGAACAGTGCTTGTAAATATTTATAGTTTTGTTGTATTTTTGTTCTGTAAAACTCAAAGACCGGCTAGCCGTGTGACGAATTTGGTTTCATCAGTCAACACCAACAACTCAACAGTGTGCATTAGAAAATATTAGAAACGAGCATCTTCAACAGAACCTAATTTTCATGGAATTTTGAGTTAGAAGGCTGCTGGACTGTTTATGTTTTGTTTTTGAGTGACCACGTGCAAAAAATGGAGGGCACAAAACAATGCGGATTTTCCTTTAGAAATGTTTTGTTGTTTGTGACTGTGTTATTTAAGTTCTTCTACGTTGTAAATGGTGATTTCGAGAACAGTTGGACCATGTACATGGAACAACCATGCTGTTCTGGAAGCGGAAATCATCATGTTCGACATCACAGAGGTTAGTGTCTGAGGCATATTTTTAGGTCTCCGACACCGCACCACCAGAAAATTACTTTATCTTTTTCAATATCTTAAACTTGCGGTCTAAATAACTTTTTGATGAATTTATTATACCTGTCAAGTTGAGACTCAATTTATTTTAGGATCAGTCTTAGGTTAACAACATAATAATAATAATTGGAAAATTAATTGTGCTTCCAACAAATTTGACGTGAAATAATCCAAGAGGTTTTATGAAAGTATTTAATGATGTACTCTTGAAGCCCGGAAAAAGTTCCGTCAAAGATGTCGGAAAATTTTTAATACCCGTTTAATTAATGAAAATCTGTAACCACCCCAATCAACATTATGATTATTATTAAACTTTTAGTTTTTCTAAATTTCCCGTCCAAACTAACTGGAATAACTTGTTTTGGTTTTTGCAAAATACTCCAGTTTTGTTAATTACCTTAAGACATAAACAGAAGTCATAGATGCAGTAATAATTTCCGCACAGTAAACCTTTTTGCTTTCATTAACGCTATAATCTTATCTTGCTGAAAATGATCATTAAAGAGCAATTGTGTGGCATTTTGTGTCATGTGTAAATGACTGTTTTTATGTTACACTTGTACCTGAAATGGGAACTGCTATGACTAACTACAAGGTATTTTAACTTGTACGAGTATTCCCACTAACTGGTTTCTATTATTATTATCGTTTCTGTGAACAATGCTCTCTGATGTATCTCCTTTCCTTTCATTGTTTTTATTTATGAATCCGCCTGACGCGCTTTTCTGGAATAAACTCACCACTTTTTGTGTATACCGGAATAGTTTGTTTAGTTGACGGTGATTGTCCAAAAGTGGTGATAAATTACAAGGAAATTCTTGCCCGGCTAAACTGGCGCAACCTAAAATGCTGGTTTCAACTCTAGTAGTATATGTACAAAAGAAAACCGAGAAAGGTTTGTTATAAATTTATAATGCCCTTTGGGATCCAATTCTGTTTTTACCTGAATTGGATGTTTGTAAGACATTCTCAGGTAGGACATATACGTAGGTATGGATTATTTTCAATCTATAGAGGCGCTGAGTTTTTTTGTACATGTGCACCTACATTTGTATACGATGATGGTGTAGGTTGAGGAAAAAGAAACAAAAACGTAGAGTCTTTAAGACGAAATCGCTGGTAAACTGGCATCAGGATTTAATTTAGAATCGGATGGAAATTTGGAGAGGAGATTTCAATATCACTCTAAATTTATGTCGTGAAAAAGGCAATAAAGACCATCTTCGTATCTGATTCCTCCACCATTGTCTTTAAACATACGCTCAATATTTTGGATAATATTAAATCTAATTTACTGATTAGAAGAAAAATACTCTTCAGTGTTAGATTATCGAATTTCTGAAGGCTACGTCTACGTAATTACGAGTTAAATGCCTTCTTTCATTTTACGAGTTGCATATAGTAGGGTCTGTGAAACGGCTCTATAACGATAATTCGCACAATGAAGGCGATAAAAATTATAATAGCCTCGTTCTAGGCTTAACTTAGAATTAACAATAAACCTTATTAGGACTGAATAGTAGAAATTTAATAATTATTGTTTGTTTCGAGATTCTTAAAAGTGTAAAGGATGAAAGAGTATTTTGACTAGGAGCTAGTAGTCTTAAAAATCGAATTTTTGAATGCCGAATTGAGATATGTATTAGATTTATTATTTACCTTATTACCTACTTATGTTTTCCCAAATTATGTAACTACGTTTTGAAGGGCAGGGGGGAAAAATGTGCAGAATAGTGACCATAAAGTGGTTATAAAAGAAGAATTAATAGAAAGAATACTTTTAAAACTATATTGGATAGCTGAAAAGCGTTTCAGGATTTAATCTAGTTTCAGTCGAAGAAGAATGAATGTAAAAAAATCCGACGACCAGAGTCAAAAACTCGACTGGTCAAAATCGAGGTCAAAATATTTCAAATTTTAAACACCAGAAACTAGACCTATTTTAAAGAATTAAAAAGTGAACTGAAGCAAAAATCTGGCAGTTAAACACTTCAAATTAAGCGCAATATCATAAATTTTAATTTTTAAAATCACACCCCAAAAATTCCAATTATTTTTAACATTAATTATTTTGGATGAGAGAACTGATTTAGGTATAATAATTATTATTTAATAACTACAACGTTTGTTTATTTTATTTATGGAGTTATTGTTCATTTTTTAGTTTAACTGTATATATGTGTAATAAATTTATAATAAAATATTTCGTGATACTACTTCGTTGTTTTAAAATATTTTCCAGTGCGTTTATTGTTCCGGAATGCAAAACAATCTGGATGTTTGAAATAGTTGTCCACATAAATAAATAAAAGTTTGAAACTTCCATCGTGATTATTGAGTGATAACCAATCAAACGCGCCATCACGATTCTATAAAATTGAAGCATACGCTTTTCCTCTGAATAATCTCTTTAATAAATTGGATTTTAAAGATGGCTAATAAATTAAAATTTTGATGCAGCAATAAAAAACGATATAAGCGACAATAATGGCGGGGTACGAACAATTTGAAAATGTTGTCATGAACACAAAAATTCATTAATCAAATGTTAATTATAGTATGGTTGCAATTACCTCTCACAACTCAGTATGTTTTAATAACGGGGGGTGACTAGTGATTCTTTAAAATAAAATTTCAACAAATTCATTAATCATTGGCGTTGGTACGCGTTGTGTAAACACTGATGGTTTTGCAAAAACTAATTTTCTAAATAAAGGTTGCCAGTGCCACAATTACTCAAGGCTTGCATGAAGGGAGTTGTGTTTTATATCCTTGTAGTGTCAACATTAACTAGTCTGGTCTTTTTAAATTTGCTTTTTCGGCTAGGGGAACAAGAGGCTGACATATGCACCCATAAAAGCATGTGCACCACGGAACAGATTGAGTTTTTTTGCGCCCTACAAGGATTTAAATTAACTCTATAATCAAATCGGAATACTTCATGTTTCAATGCCTCCATTCTATTATAGTCCCGAATCACCAATTGTTATTTTTTATTAAGTAAATGTTTCAACTGTGACAGTCTTTTAATAAAATTTTCTTGTTTTTTATTGTTTCCGTTGTAATAAAAAATGTTACATACCTATTATGTATTATATCAGAAATATATTAGTTGTTGTTTTTTAATTTAAAATTTAATAAATCTGGTTAGGTTAAATGATATGCCCTCGAGAAACACGCAAGTACAGTGCGAAGAAAACATCTACAAAGACTAAGGTAAAATAAAACAAAGAATATTATACGTGCACGTCGAGGTGAGTTCGATTTTGTCAATCGTAGTACACGGATCAGCTTTCTGAGAAGTTCGTTTTTATGAGGATAAAAAGTGTTCAAAGGGCAAAAGCTTTATGGTTTAGATCCAACCCGTTCTAAAATTGGAACCACACAAGGATGAAGAATGTGGATAAAATGAAATTCTTTATTGTTATTGCTATTGGCTGGGTGCCGTATGTTTTATGATCGGAGATGATTAAAGTCAAAACACCGGTTTGCCTCATTGGTTGATTAACTTCTAGATAACTAATTAAAGGATGGTGGTCTTTTAATGAAGACATCATTATAAAGTTTTTTTTTCAAGTTGCAGCAAACTGATCAAGTTTATTTTTCCACATATTAAACAGATACATTTCAGATTGATACAAAGATATTATATTACATAACAACTTGATAATATGTACCTATTGTAAAACTCTTTTAATAAAACCATTCTAAAACAATGCCTTTTCCAGCAAGCACCACAAAAGAATACTAATTACAGTGAATAAGCATTTGCTTAGATGAATTTAATGTACCCTTTCAAACAGAAGTATTTAAAATATTGTGAAGAGTCTCTCAAGAAGGTCTTTAGGGGGTTTCTCAAACAAACACTGCATATTTTAAATCCAGAACTAAAAGCTCTCTATCTGAACTATTTTAAGACGTAGGATTGTAGTTAAAGACCAACTGGCTTGTAGCTAAGTGCCTCCTATCAGTTTTTATGTTCAGTTGATTTCGACAAACGCCGAGTACTTAAGAAAAAAAATCGTCAGGTTTAAATGTTTTAAACCAAAATTATGCGTTTAACTATCTAAGCTTTATTAGTAGACGTAGCTATTAGAAAGGATTACAAGTCTTATTTTGTACGCATACCGTGCTGTTTCCGCTTAACATATACCAGGTGTTAGATAGTTATCTACGTACTACCGGTAAGTTGGATTTATATGGTCGAAATATGAGTTTAGCATAAAACATAAATCACGTGAATCATATTCGTCTTGGTCTCGTAAAGTTATATTTAGTTGAGTGCACTATAAAGTCATTCAGTTTAGTTTAGGAAAGTTTCCGTGAATGGAAAAATGCAACAAATATAAATCAATATTTCCTTTTGTAAATGATTTATTATAGTAATCATAAATGTATTACCGTCAACATTAAATAGATTACAAGAGTGGCGTGTCATTATTTAACTCGTAATATATTAGACTATTTGGTTATTTGGTATTGGTGTAATAAAAATAAATATCCCTAGCTAATAATAAAGCACACAGTGGTTGATATAATTATTTAGTCACTCTTATTTATTTGGTTGAGGAACAAAAATCGTATTTCCTGCTACCACACATCTTATCTAAATAAACATGCATACCTAGTAGCTTTAACGCACCTAATCTATAAATTATTCATCACTTCATATTTGTTTAGTTCCTCAACTTACTTGAAGACGCCCAACAGTAAACATTTATATTATTGAATTCAAATACATAATTTTAATATCGTCTACTAACTGTTATGAATCAGTCGACCTTTATAATTATGGAAACTCATCGTTGCATCTAAACTTCAACTTAAACAGTCTGCTAATCGTTTCATTGCTCTTTTAATATCACCCATATGGCTGTTCTAGCTTATCTATATTAGCTGTTACTCATCACGTAAACTCTGCATTAAATATTAACATTATTTATTTATGTTTGTGGGTAGACATATGCTCTTTGGCTATTAGTAATTTTCAGTTGACATGAGGAAACACCCGAGTGTTTATCTAGGGGGTTATACGTGTGTGTACCCCTAGTATCGAAACATACCTCTCACCACTGATTTATTTAGGTATTCCATGTGAAAATGAAATTAGTTAGGGGACGCCAAGATGGGTTTGAATAGCATGGGAGAAGTTGTGTTGATGCAATCTATTCGGTTTTCGTTTATTTACATATTTGCTACATGCAGGACAAAACATATGTTGAAATTGGGCATTATTGTTGACCTAATTTTAAGAAAATTTGGTTCCGTTTTCGTTGTAGCCTTGAGAATAGAAAATAGAAAAAATCGCATTTTTCGAGGTTTAAAAAATCACTGTTTTGGAATCGCTGGTTGGATTTTTGTAAAATTATCTGTATTACTAAAGTGAATGATGATTTTATTTAGAAAAAAATTACGGACTGTTTATATGAATTTTCCTGTGTTTTTTTGGGCCCAAAAATGAACCTTTAAAAATCGTATTTTTCGAAGGTAAAAGTTTTAAAAATCACAGTTTTGGAATCGCTGGTTGGATTTTTGTAAAATTATCTGTATTACTAAGGTGAATGATAATTTTATTTATAAAAAAATTACGAACTGTTTATATGAATTTTCCTGTGTTTTTTTGGGCCCAAAAGTGAGCCTTTAAAAATCCTATTTTTCGAGGGTAAAAGTTTTAAAAATTACCGTTTTGGAATCGCTGGTTGGATTTTTGTAAAATTATCTGTATTACTAAAGTGAATGATGATTTTATTTAGAAAAAAATTACGGACTGTTTATATGAATTTTCCTGTGTTTTTTTGGGCCCAAAAATGAACCTTTAAAAATCGTATTTTTCGAGGGTAAAAGTTTTAAAAATCACAGTTTTGGAATCGCTGGTTGGATTTTTGTAAAATTATCTGTATTACTAAGGTGAATGATAATTTTATTTATAAAAAAATTACGAACTGTTTATATGAATTTTCCTGTGTTTTTTTGGGCCCAAAAATGAGCCTTTAAAAATCCTATTTTTCGAGGGTAAAAGTTTTAAAAATCACAGTTTTGGAATCGCTGGTTGGATTTTTGTAAAATTATCTGTATTACTAAGGTGAATGATAATTTTATTTAGAAAAAAATTACGAACTGTTTATATGAATTTTCCTGTGTTTTTTGGGACAAAAAATGGGTCTTTAAAAAATCGCATTTTTCGAGGGTAAAATTTTATTTAATCTCTACTTTAAAGGGTCTTCTTAATTCAAAATTCAGGCTGACATGAGACATGAAAGATCTAAGTTCTAATTTTATTGTTCATGTTATAGACTACTTCCCAGATCAGAAGACGTAAATTCAGAAAATAAACAAATGTTCCATTAATTAAACCAAAAAGACCAAAACCTAACCGACAAGAAATATACGTACGGTTTACCAGCCAGCCCTATAACACTAAAATAAAGCAAATGTAAACGTCTTAAGAGAGTCTATTTATAACAAGAACAGTCTATAAAATGAGGCCAGCAGCAATTGCATAGATATCCTCAACAAGGCAGCTGCCTCAAATAGAAATGCTCCATGTGCACAACTAAAAGTCTGTACAGAGAAATACCTTAAAGTGGTGTTCAAGTGTATTAGCTCTAATACCGGACATTTCAAATAACTCCGGTATTATATGGTGAAAGAGCCCGGTGAGCTAGCTTTAACTCTGTAAATCGCTGACGATGACTCAGTCTATTAGTGTAATGGTCGAGGGTGTGGTGTGAATGAATTCGGAGGAAAATGATGACCGCCATTTGGTTATTGTCATATTTGGGGTATAATAGAGAGATACCAACTAAATTTGATCTGAATCTATACGAAATTGTTCAACGGGTTGGTAAATAGCCCGCAGCCACTTTTTCAAATAATTGCTCTGGAAACGGTGACGTTACAGCTAGAAAAACACAAAGTCCACTTCTGCAGTTGACAATTAAAAAAATATTGTGATATACGTTCAATTCAATGGACTAGGTGGGTTCCAGTCTACTGTACTTGTAGCTTAATCTGTTTAACAGTTGGGGACCGGCTTACATTAAGGCGATACTATCACAGACGACCTATTTGGAAATTGCAAGTTTTGCAGAATACATATATACCTCGACTTAATGCATTGTAAACAGGAATCCCAGCGATGGTACAACACTGCTGTAGACATATGTAGAGTGAACTTCTCTTGCACCGAATGGCTTATAGTAAACTAAGAAACCTCTAAGCATGGTCTTGTATAGCTTGTGCGTGACTCAATGCAACATCATCAGTACCAATTAGAAGCAATTAGCGGAAACGTCTTAGAATGCGGTGTTGTCAAATGAAATTACTCGTGTTTAATCGCGCTTTACATCAAAGAACTTTAAATTTACACTGAAATTTATCTATCGGTTTAATGCACTCGGTTTGAATGTACCTAAATAAATATTTGTTCATTTTGGGTAAATATACGAGTAAAACTCGAGGAAAATATTGTTGTTTGTTTGGGTTTCGTCATTGAATATATTTTTTCTTATAAAAAATAATTATCTGTCTGAGGATCGTCTTTGAATATCTCAATATCGCATGATACAAAAGATTTGTCACATTTGTACAAATTTACAAACTTTTTCTAAATTTAAGAAGTCTCTATAAATTTAAGTAAAAAGTATTGATAAATTCATTAAACAGCCATACCCATACTTATTACTGTCTAAGATCTTGAAATAAAGATGACGACATGATTACAATGTACATGAGACCGAGTATGCTAAATAACCTATTGTTAACTTCAAAGTGTTCTCTACTCTGTAATTTTTTTATATAAACCGTAGATTTACTATAAAAAAAACACCCTGAAATACCTGGCATAATTTAAACTTTGATAATTACTTTGTTCTATACTGAATAGTTCGAATAATTGAAAAGTTATGGCTTTTCATATATTAAAGTTGTATAACAGCGGTGAGATTTCTTGTTTCAATTTTGATTTGAACAGAAAAATTTTTCAGTAAAGACAAAAAAATCGGAATCTTGTTAATTATTTTATGTTTGTATTTTGTACAAATATTGTTAGTTTATGACTAAGATATGATATCGAAGTTTATTACAGTGAAATCTTAACCTAGCCTAACTTATCTACTTGCCCTAACAACTAAATGTTCGGACAAAAGTAAATTTGATTGTCTTTTTTCCATACGCGCAAAAGTTATCTAAATTAACTTCCATAATATTGATCGTTTTTTCTGTTAAATGCCAACATTTAGTTATATAAAAACGTAAAATTCGTAAAAATCCGCTCGGAGGTTCCAAAACTGTGGCACTTTAACCCAGCAGGATGGGAAAATTGTAGAAACAAAAAATTATTATTTTCAAAACGCTGGATCTAGTAGTCGGATTTTGATGAAATTTACTTTATTGCAAAGTTGGATGTTGGTTTTCTTTACAAAAAAGTTACACAAGTTTTTATTTGGTGATTTTAGGCATTTATCGGAGCTTCAAAGTTGCACCTTTAAGAATGATAAAATTTTCTAGTAACTGTTTTAAAGAATCACAGTTTTGAAACCGCTGGTTGGATTTGTGTCAAAAAACATTTAAATCAAAGCTGAATAATCGTACTATATTGAAAAAATCCTGAAATGTTAATATGATTTTTTTTGCATTTTTTTCGAGTTCCACAGTTCACTTTTCAAAAAACGTGTTTTTTGAGGGTGGTACCTACATTAAAATAATCACAGTTTTGGAACCACTGGTTGGATTTTGGTAAAATTTACTTTATTGCAAAGCTGGATATTGGTTTTATGTACAAAAAAATCCCCAAGTTTTTATTTGATGATTTTAGGCATATTTCGTAGCTTTAAAATTGCACTTGAAAAATGTGACGTAATTTTCTAACGACTGTTTTTAAAAAATCACAGTTTTGCAACTTGGGGAAAGCGACATAAAGGTGCTTTCATGGCCTTCATCTAGTCCGGACTTAAATGTCATTGAAACTCTTTGGCATAAAATTAAACGTAGGTATTCTACGCCATAATTCACCAAGAACCATTGGGGACTTAAAGACCCAAATAGCAGAAATTTGGGACAGTTTCACGCCAGAATTGTACCAAAATTTGATAAATACAATGCCTGCTAGGATACAGGCAGCTATTAAAGCAAAGGAGACGTTCTCCTATCATACTTCAAAAATTTACTTTTGTCCGAACATTTAGTTGTTAGGGTTCGTATAATTAACTGGTATCTGCACCTAATTTCTCTCTTAATGAAAGGAATCGATTGCACTATTTTCGTATTTACAAATATGGATGTTAAGCTAACTCATTAATTTCATACTTGGCAGCTTAATCACACCATAAACTTCGAGTGGATTCACTTAATCTTAAGGTTTAAACGTTGGCACTTAGATTCTTTAATTACATATTTGCACCTGCAATAATATCCACATATTCAAGCAACTATTACCGTGATTATTTAAAGTGATGCTAGTGAACTGAAAGTGTTTGTTTAGACGCGTTTACAACAAAACATAGCTGCGAAATTAACTGTTAAGTAAATCGTGCCTCTTGTATATTTTTATAGTAGTACAAAGAAAAAAGAAGTTATACAAGGAATAAATAAAATCGTTTAGATATGCGGGAGAGGGTAAACGTTTAAACGTCGCGTGTTGCCAGTATAACAAGAAGTGTGTTCAACAAACATGGAGTGCTGCAAGCTATTTTCGTCTGTTATGCTTTTCGTTTTTGTCTGGTCTGAAGTTTCCAGACCCACAGTCAAATCTCATTCAGCACAAAATGTATTTAAGATATCGTGTACACATGCACATGCAATTATTAGTATTATTATTAGGACATTAAATGTGTTATCTTAAAATATTTACCTTATCACGTTTGTTTGCCTCGCCAAAACATACCGTGAGCTTTTGTGAAACTTTATCGCTTTTACACAATTATTTCGTTTTTGCCCAAACAAACTGTATAAATATTAGACTTTTAATTAAAGTTTTTCTTATTGTTCTAGGTAAGTTCCATCCGGTCTTTGGATTAGTTTGATCACTTGTCCTGCAAGCACACGTAACTAACTTTATCGAAGTTTCTGCTGGGTGGGTAAGTCGTTACGCCTGAGTCAGTACAATGAGGTATTCAATTCAAGGGCATATCAGCTTCAGCTATTACTGCTGATAAGCAATGTACACATCAGATATAGTTTTAGGGCCAGTTTAGATTCTACCCCTTTCGCCAAGAGGGAGAGCGTAGTTTTGATAAACGCCATTGTTTAGTGCCGAAATCCAAACAAGACGTGCCACTTCATGATTGATGATTTACTGTTTTGCTCTTGTTAGATAGCGCGTAATCTTGATGAACAATAGCACTGGATAAGTGGACCGGATTTGTTTGGTAATTGCTAAGATCAAGTGCACTGCTTCGGTGAAGTTTGAGAGAAAATCATAAAGATAAATATTTCTATTAGCTAGAGCTAGCTTTATCCCCTCTTAAACTACATGATGGTGAGAATTTTGTGTAATCTGAATAAAGTCATTTGACTTCCAAATCGATTCCTTGATAATTATAGGTTTATATAAAAAGACGATTTCCGTAATATAAGTAAGCCGTAAAAAAGATTATAACATAAGACCTTGTAGAACCAGTTATTTTGTCTTGGTTCACATCCACCATGTCGGCTTATTGTACAATACATTAAGTAATACGCTACACACAGATATAATTTTTAGGTCCATTGACCAAATAGTAACCAAGTTCCTTATATTCAATACGGAATTAAGATTTCTTTTACCTGAAACTTCAGGATTATTCTGTTATGGGATGCTTCGACGGATCAAACTGTTACCACCTGCCTGTGGAATATAATGGCAAGTCACACCACCTGGCGTTTTCTCCATTTTACCCTCGACTTCGTCGGCACTGTTCCGCTTGTTAACCAACTATATTTCGTCCGCGGGGTTTCAAACCGTTATTTAACTTTAATAAGTAATTTTGTGTGCGTTTTGGGAAAGGTTAAAGTGCCAACGCCAACAAAATGATCAATTATACCTTTCGGTGTGAGGAACGCGTACTCAAAAAAACATGTGGTGGATTAAAACGGAGCCTTACGTTGTGCTCTGTAATTATCTTTCGTTATACAATTGCCTTTTTTGGTTGTGTGTTAGAAGGTTTCACATGATTTCCGATGTAATTATGTGTCTAACTATGAATTTTAATAAACACGTTTGGTTTTTTGTTGGACTTATGAGATTGCTTGGTCTATGATATTAAGGATGTGTCTAGATTTATAACAAAATGGCGCAGGAAATCGATAAGTTTATGGCACAGTGCTTATTTTGGAAACAATTTTTAAAACATTATATAGACTTCCTTCGAGACAGCTTTAAGTTGTCCACGCAAAACTGAGAGAGGTTAGATCTGGAACATAAGAAGGATAAATAAAAATTAATTTTCTTTTGATCTTACATCCAGAGTTTTAGGACCATTGCCAGTAAAATGAATGCTTAAAAAAATTACGGATATTATTTCGGAGATCTTTGCGTAATGGTGAAAATGCCGACTATTTCCTTTTGATATTCCTGTTTAAATTTTTGTTCCTAGGAGACATCAGGTTTGCTACGCATAAAAAAGTAGTAAAGGCAATAATTTACGTACATTGTTTGTGCAGCAAAGGTTTTTCTCCGCTATTCAAATATTGTAAATTGTACGCGTCTTTACGACCATGGCCGTGCTGGTGTTGGCACAAAAATGTCCCATTGTGGACGCCGGTGTTTGCTCATATATTAATCCTGGGCAACCTCACAGTGCAAGTGTTTCTTTGTCTGTTCGTCGAGATTTACGATTTGTAGGTTGAATATACCATCAAGGAAAATGGTTATGATTTTTACCATGGACTTGTACAAGTATATAAATAATAGTTTGAAAGGCGTGACGTTAAAGAGTGCTTCAGCATTAATAAAAGTTAATTTATTACAATGCAGAATGCAATCCTTCTTTGCAAATGCATTCCCCGGTGCGATGTGGGAGTATCGCGCTAGGAAGCGAAAGCCGGTGGAAGACGTGCACGAGATGCACTCACAAGATGGGTGGACGGATGGCCGTGGCCACCCACAGGAAACCTCTCATTCATATTACATCGGTTTGGAGCCGTGAGGTGCCCCGAGATGGCACACGTGCAGAATGCGGATCACACCCTGATACTTGCCAAGATGTTTCCTTATCCGACCAAGGCAACTTATTACAATGCTCAACGACTTATTATTGCAGATCTCTATCGATTATTAATAGCTGCCTGCCAACGGTTAAATTAACAATACGTACAGTAGGTGTCCCATATACTGGTTTCAACAAGAATCGTAATTAATGTGGTTTCTCTGCATTCGTTACCATTACGTGTAATGCTGTTTGGGTCGTTTTTTTGCAGATGTACACAAATATGCATGTAGGTATCTATATCCAATTATTTTTGTCAAATGAGGTTGTTGGGAAAACAGCAATTTTACATTTTTAATGGTTAGGCATCGACAGGAAAGTAACTTATAAGGTTTTTTAGATCATCAGTCTGTTAAAAAAATAACTAAACTAAAACCAGTACAAGTACCTACATCGTTTTATCTTGTAATACTTTTGTTTTGATTACCTGCAAGTTAATTAAAGATGTTAGTGTAGGCAGTAATGTTGCAACTCGCACAACACAAATCATTTTATATTGCAAGCAACACCCACTGAATAAGGAAGAATGTTTAACAATATGCTATTAAGCCCGTTTATAATTTTCACTTGATTAATAATACAACCTTAAAAAAATCATGGAAAATTATTTAAGAGGTGGTATGCGATTTCTACACCGAGACGTGACGTAACCGCTCAAAGATAATTACACTTTGACAAAAAAAACATAAGTACAATTTTTTATTACAGAAAATTGTCTGGTGTCTTCAAGTCCACTGAAAAGATTTCATAACAATGGAATATTGATAAAATAGATTTTTTTTAAGTTTGCTATAATGAAGAAATTAAAGTATTAAGTATTGATCCCAGTGGTTCTGAGGTTCTGAAATTTTAATGGATCCAACTTAGAAAACCATTAGAAACGTTTTCCTAGAACAGTCAAAAAACTGTAAAACGAATATTTTTTTTTAATATACCTACTGTATTGAAAAGTTACAAATGTTAATCTAACCTAACTATAACCCAGAGAGTGAGCGAGCGCAAATTGAGTATGGCTGCCTACTGAAGCATTTATCAGTGTAATAAGAATAAGCGAGAAAATGTAAAATTAGTGAAATTCCACTTATAGTATTTTGAATACGTCCCATTTGAGAAGTTTTCCGATACTTTTACAAAAATAAAAAAAAATTCGTAGAATTTTCGTAAATATATACATTTCAATTGACTAGTTTTCTTGTTATTAACCCTGAAGATGGATTCGAAACTTTAGTTATTTTACAACGCAAAGTTACTGTGAATGTTGGAGTACAACAACGATTTTTTATATTATTATTTACTATATATATCGTTATGCGACTTATGCGTAGTGTTGGAAACAAATCGATTTGTTTAAAATGCAACTCAGTGTGACGAGGACAAAATCATTCACAACTTAATTTTCCACCACCATCAATATGCAGAACGCTCTAGCAGTAAACTTGTTTTTAATTTGGCAAGTGTAACAAATAATTTAATGTTGAAAACACATGTGCATTGCACATTTTCACAGTACACATTTGTTTTTTTCGTCTATTTTCATCTCGATTTTCCATGCTACATTGCAATATATTTTCGTGTCGGTTTTGTGGAATTTTATGCAAGTATAGTCAGTGAAGCTTGTGACTATTTATGTGCGACATTGTTACAGGAATATTTATGGTTTTTTAAATTAGTTCTGAAACTAATTACGAGTTATCTAATTATCTTAAAGTTAAATTTCAAATAATTAGTATTCGTTTGAGGCAGTAATTACTGCAGTTTTAAATCTCCCGCCACGGTCATGTGAGCCGCGCTAAATTTGAATATAACTTTATTTTATTTTAAAAATAATTGAAGTAGAAACATTATTTGGCAAAAATTGGCTGTATAAGAAATTTATAATGCTGCAAAAAATATTAGCGATGCTTGAATGATGCCGCACTCTAATAAATCATCTAATAAAAACAATTTATATATTTATTAGTTTTTATCATGGGTCGTGGTGACAAATTGATTAATGCTCATTTATTGAAATATGGTCTGTTTAATAACAATATTATCTCTTGACAGTTTAACCCTTTAATTATTTATTCTATCATAATAATAATTGTTTTATCATTAAATGCTGCATACAATTGCTACATTTTCATTCTAAACAAACAGATAATCATTTTGGATTAATCATTGAAATTCGAATGCTCTTGCAGTACTTGCACCAGCCAAAATTATATTAGCTTGCTTTAGAATTCATTCCCCAGTAACATCTAGACTAGATAAACATAAAAATAATAAATTACTTTAAGCAACTACATGAAATTAACCTTGTGGAGTCGGTTTAAAAGATTTACCCAAGTAAACTTCATCAGAGCAAAACGTTGTAAAATTGTGTCAATTAAAGTTATATCTTAGTTGAAAGTACCAGTAATAAAACATGTCCTGCACAATATCTAGCGTTCTAAAACTAGCGCATCACGTAATCTTGTGGACCTGTCTCCAACGACCAATAGCAATGACCCTCTGATGCCGGAAGACTGCTCTTAAACGTGAACGTGTTTGATTGGTTGTACCTGGTAAAATAAATAAACTTTAACCCCGGTTTAATTATATACGCGATGCGCCACGGCGACATTACCCTAGATACAAAATAAACCTATAATATCCACCTTGTAAGATTTCCTTGCACGTCTTGGATTACAACGGAAGCACTTGTTGATTAACAAACATTTTGATAGTGCTAGTTAATAACTGGAAAATTAACTGGAGACTAGTGTCTTATGGTAAAGTAGCTGGAATCAGTGGGCAATTTATCAGACAAATTTTCTAATTTATTCAAGAAAAAAAATTTAAGTAGGAATGAATCATCTGAAGAGGAATATTCGCTTTAGTCTCTGTAGTATCCTCACACTGAAAGAAGAAAAGCTAGGAAAAATAATGTTTTACTTTGCCTTGAATTTGGAAAGAATTCCAGAGGCTTTGTCCCAATCTAGAACCCTGCAGGACCCCCAAATTACCTCATATTCCACTCCTTGGTATCTCTTGCTTCTAAATGAAAAATATTTTATTATTGGGTTTAGATAGTCGTTGTAGTCGGAATAAAGTGCGAAAAGTCAGCTGATTGAATTCTTGTTTAATTTCCTGCCTTATTCCGAGTACCACCACCATCTAACCCAAAAATCCTTTGTTTCTGTTTTTGAGACAACTTATAAGGATTTTATTTAGATACGTTTTGGTGCCTCTTTCTTCTAGCTTGAGGATTATAATTTGCCAAGCCAAGAAGACACAGAATTGAAGGTATCTTTTTTATGTCTTGGATTATTAGAACACAATATTCAAGTTCTTGATGGCAAAAACCCACAAGTTTTAGAATATAGAAATCACAAAACCTTCAAAAATGATGAAGAGAATATGGAACATTGTCATCTGAGATTGTTTTAGCCCAAACTGACCAAGAAAGAACAAGAAGAAGGTAGAAAGCACATACAATTTTTAAACCTTGCAAAAAACTAAACAATTCTGAAGTTACATAACGGATTGTGAATTAAGAACTCGCTCAACCCAAACGTACATAAACGAACTCAATATATTCAAACGGTATTGTAATTAAACATAAAACCAACAATGGTTTTTAGTTTTTTCAATTTCAAATACATACTAACGTTACATTATAGTAATTTATGATTTGCATTGCATTATTACCTGTTTTTATAAATAGATAGATTGCCGCCCAAAAAAACCAATTAAAGAAATAAATATTTTTTAAATCCCTTTGGTAATTGCCAGGCCACTCTGTTAATTTCATTAAGTAAATTAAAATACCCATTAATTATGTGTACGTTCAACAAAGAATTTAGATTAGTTTCGTACGGAACATTGTTTAAGATACCGTAGAACATTCGCTTATAAATACGAATTTCAAAAAAAAACCAACAAACATTTTTTACTGACAAGTAGCTTAAGAGTTCACTTACAAAACAGAGAGAAAAAAGTTTATTAATTTGCATTACTAACTGGGTGAAGTGTTTAGTAATGAGTTCGTATAATATTGAGCACAGCGGTAGTAATTATGCTGGTAATCTATCTTAATTTTCATACACGACGTCCCAGTAGACAGTTTGCTATATTTACTTACATTATTTAACTTTGTGATATTGTACTTTACACTGATTATTTGTTACTAACAGTTTATTACAATGTTCTTTTGAAAATTGAAACCGATGCGCTTTATAGGATTGGATATTGTTGCCTGAGACGACAATGGAGAATTGTCTGGAGAGAAATGTGAAATAATACTTAATATAATTATAATTCCATCTGTTCCGTGCAATATCCAGATTGTTTCCATTATTTTTAATTATTATAGCGCACTTTGTATTTAAGATACAGACTTAGCAGCTTTTATTTCTTTCAAACAGTTTTAACTTTAGCGGAAAATTTTATTGTTCAGTTTAAAGATAACTCAAGTGATTTTTGCGTTGAAAAGACTGAAAAATTAATTAACTCAGAAATTACAATTTTTCGATACTTCTCCACTTACTAAGATTATTTCATAAACCTGTGCTTCGATGAAGTTCATAAATTCCTAGGAGGCACTTGAGATTTTTATTTTCTTTGGGCAATATTTAAAGCTACACTAAATGGTGAAGCACTCTAGATTGAGCCAACATTTTTAACACTCCGCCACAAAGTTTTTATAAGTCGTATAATTTTTTTAGGTGAAATATTGGTTACACAGAGGTTTCGTGAGACGGCTTTTAGTCCCCAAATTGAATTAAGGTAGAGGGTTTTATGAGCTTTGATTAAAATTCTTTCTAGGGCACTGTTTAATTTGCCTTGCAGTTTCAAAATTATTTCTGTAATTGCCTGTCAGGTTTTGTATCGATTATCAATATTGAATCCTGAAATCTAACGTAAATTGACAATGGATCTTGTAAATTTTTTGAGTTTTTGTACCTTTGAGATTAATTAAAAATACTACCTTAAAAAGAACTCATTCAGTTGAAAATAATAAATCGTGTTCCGGCTTCAGGCACTTTTATTAATAAACAAAAAAATGCATATCCTATAGTCCTATACAATACTTATAGCTTCAAAGAAGACACATCTGTTAAATCTTCTGATGTAATACATAAATTTTAAAAGCTTTTAATAAATATACGCAATCTAAAAATAACCTTTCAACCATCTTGCAATTATAGCTAAATTTGTACAACAATTAATTTCACATTAGATTGATGCACCCATGTGAGTGTGCATGCCTTTGAAAGGCTAATTCACAACCAATGGTATTGATGTTTTGCGGTTTTGATGACGTACAAGGTTAGTGGTGGAATAGCAAATGTTCAGGTAACAGCATCCATCAGCTGCCAATATCTCAGACCTCCCATGAGCAGCCGCCAGCGACCGCACAATGAAGATATCTCAGTCCCGACCACTCCCAGCCACGGCGTGAGATCATTGTAATTTGGTTCGGAGAATCGCTCATTATTATTACCTTTCGTGATCATCATACCTAGATATGTGTAACTTGCTTACCGGGTCTTCGGTTCATCCTTCTTCTTTGAAGGTTCGGTTTTTATTCATTATCACTCTCGAATCCAATAATTTTTTTATCAATGCTCTACCTCAATTTATCATTTAAAAGAAAATTGGATGTTTTCCTGTGTGGAATATTTTAATTAAACTGCGAGGTTTATTTGCATTAAAAGGCAATTGGTGTACAAACGCTAACAATGTGTTATATGTAATTAACATATTTAATTTAGTGATTCATTTTTGGTTGGTGGAAAACCGCGGCCAATAAATAACATTGGTTAATACGTGCGCAAGACACATTCATTTGACAGGGATACGTGTAAAACCACAATCCCCACGAGCTTAATGAAGAGACCAAATCAACAAAAACGAAATCGTTAATCATAGTTATTTAAACGACATTAACAAATAAATCTACAGGAGATCCACGAATCCTTTCAACGTTATTATCATATTGGAAAGAACAAGCCGTTACATAGACCGACGGGCGTCCTGCTGAGGCACACATACTTTTTCGCCCATCATTTGGAAATTACCAGCACTAAACAGGCGCGTAAATACCGAAAACAAATATTTAGTCAAAACAGAAAATACACGCTTCGTTGTCGTTTTGTATTCAGTTTCTATTAGACGGATATAAATTAGTTAATCGAGATTAGATCACGTGATATCAGTTCAATTCTCCATGGCCTTGAGCCGTGGGTCATTCGAGTTCCTTTATGAAGACAGCGCCGAGTTGGCAGACAATTATTTAATCCGCCATGAACAAACAGACACAACAACACCTGCACTGGTCAGTTTTTATTTTATTAAGTTTTAAGCTATTTTGTTCATTAGCTTTGTGTCCACTTACAATAATGTCTGCTTAGGTCTTAAGTGCTCCACTTCAAGGGTCAGTTTTTCCTGTTTTTAATGCTACCAGCCCACGCGTTAGATCATTTTAACACAAAGAACGCTACCTGGGGATTTACAAGACATTGTAGGGTCGTAATTTAGGTGTGGCTATACACACGGCTCGTTCGCACTGGTCTAATAAGCCGTAATGTGTGCTATAGACCTCTAATAAAGACTACATCTTCAACAGCCTTGCTACCCCCATTTTGTAGTAACCTCTTCCGTTAGGGATTTTTTTAATGGCTGGTGTAGCCCACGTGTGAGCGATACATAACTATTTATAAACTTGTACAGTTTTTGGTTTATTGTTATTGTCTCAGGAGAGAAGCATAATTTAATTCAAAAAATTTACAGTCTCATAAATAAAAACAAAATATTTATGTTAATAACCCTGAAAAGAATAATTTAAATATTATATTAGATGATGTATCGTGATACTATCTGCTTTTTTATTATCAAATCTGCTTACATATTTCAACATAATACAAAGGTGTTTAAAAATAATTACAAAATTCCAAGTAGTAGTCATAATTTTTTGTGTCTGATATGTAAATTTGATAAATCAGTTTAAAAGAATTTAAACTATATGAGCACACAATCATTTAAATATATTATAATAATAAATGCAAGTTTTAGTTGTGTACACAATTTAGATGACAAATTGGTGGTATCTAAAAGGTTGACACGTCATTATATTTTAAATAAAAGAATTCAATGTAATTTTTATGATGTACAGGCTTCAGAGTCCCTAAACACACATTTATATACACGAAAAAGCTATCCTATTACGCATAATTCCTTTTTTTCTGTGCATGTAACATGATTTTATCAGGACGGGTTTGCTCTGACCACACGTAACATTATACATGACAAAGAGTGTACCGGCCCTTGATCCGAATATTTTTTCCAAATGAACAAAGGCCAGCTGAACTTATTTATCACATGTATGGATAGCAACAGATACTGGGGGCCAGTTTGCTAGGCGCGCCTAGTTCGATATAGAACAATTTTTCAAATATGTACATTTTATTCATGTACAAAAAGAACGTTGATTAAATATAAATAGATATGAGAAGGGGAAGGGAAAGTCTCTAGAAGAATTATAGATTTGAGAGTTCTATGAATATTAAATTTTTGAAAATGTATTTAAGTTTTGGGTCAGAATATCAAAATTATTACATATCAAATTCGACTTGCAGTTTCCGTTATATGCTATAACAAATTTCTTAAAATCTTTTTAAAATTGCATATTCTCTGAGAATTATAATAAATTAGTAAATATTTGTACAACCCAGTTTACACAACAAATCAAATATTTTGACGAAAATCCATTTACCCTAAATCCATGTAATTATGTCGGTTTTTTGGCGTGTTTAGGTGATTCAAATCCCTGCACTATTTGTGATACAAATACTCAATTGTTGATTTGGATGATTGCAGATGCATAAATTCCAGAATGAACATGTTGTTGCATACCATTCGTAATAAATTGCCTATAATGTCCCTGGTGAATTATGAACTTTTTTTCCTATGTAAATATAATAAATTCCTGTTGTAACTAAGAAAAGAGGACATGAATTATTTAGGTGGTGTAAATTAAATGCCAGCAATGTGTTACATTCAGTTGTGTAGTTTACATGTGAATTATGATAAAAGAAACTTCATGGCTTTACGCAATTAAATCGAGCTAATGTAAATATGCAAACATACAGAAAAGTTGTGCTAGCAGATTGCTCTTCGAAATTTTTAGATAAAACAGTTGGCTGGTTGCTGCATGTACGAATTCACGAAACGTATAATTTCCACACGCATGTCCATGCAAATCCAGAAAATGAATTTTATTCCATTATTATACGTTCTGTAAACACTACTTTTCAAATATTAAAGTTTCATTTCCTCAATATATAACGGTCTGTGTTCTCTTATTTACCGTCATGTGTAAATATTCTCTTTAATCAATTTTGTTCTAATTAAATCATCAGAACATGACTGAGCGTGTGTTGGCAAAAAAAGGGTGAGGATTGAATTTCAAACGCACTAAAACACCAGGAAAAACTCGTCCAGAAGCATCGAAATTGCATGGATCGATGAAGTTCATCTGCAATCATTTTGTTTTAGTTTCCTATTTCTAGCTATGCTCGAATCGGTATTTTTAAGGCACCGCCACCGTTACCAATGGAAACATTGTTCTCTTTGCTTTTTGGTCCACTACCAATAACACTAAACTAATTGTCGGACGTTGGATTAGTCACAACGTATTTAAATAATAAAGAGCTAATTAACGTAACTAAAAGTTTTATGGGATATTTTATTTTACCGACTACATAAATAACCACACGCTAATCATAACTAATCATAAAATGCAAAAATATTTTCCATGCCTTACCTCAATGTCGTATTGAACTATTTTAATTTAGTCACGAATGTATTGTAGGTAGGTATACGCCAATTATTATTTCTGCAAGATTATTTTTCCTGGCTTTAGGTACAAAACAACTTTAACTGAAATCACTACAGTTGCGTGTGTACTGGGAAGTTTATTTAAAAAATGAGTTATAGCCCAACTATTTGTTTTTATATTTTCATCAACAGCTTTGGAAATAAAATGTTTTTGTACTTATGTATTTTTTATTGACACATCACAGTTTACTGGTCATGAAATCAAGCGAAGGGAATGCGTGGAATTTTGGCATGAATTTAGTGTCCCCACTCCTGCCAAATATCAAACGAAAAAAGCGCACATTTAGTCGTTTACTTGAAAAATGGTTTATTGGAATAAAGTAAATCGGGGTGTACAATTTGCTTATCAAAATAAGTATTTTATAGTTGTATAAAACATTTCGCGTGTGTAGTATTTGGGCTCGCCTTCATTGTTTTATGATTGAGTGCGTGGTGATAGGCTGTGATGGTCGAAATGGTTTGATGGCGTGCTCCACACATGCGTAAGCACAAGGTAAAATAACAAAATTTCCCTAATATTTTTTGGCTGGGTTTTATAACTACATGTAAGCACGGTATCTTAAATTATAATTTATGTTGTTTTATGTTGGTATAAATGTAATAAAGTAAAGGCAATTTAAACGTTTATCAAAATTTACACCTGCGAAATGTAAATAATCAAAACTTTACCACAATTACATTAGTTTCGTGATGATGGCCCCCCATTGCATACGGAGGGCTAATTTCTGAGTTATAAGTGCATGTTTCCTGACTTTTGACCATTTACTTTCTCATTTAAATTTATGCGCTTCTCGAAAAGTTACTACGTTATATTCGGAAACTTTTCCCCACCACTTAAAACTCTTATAACCATAATTGCTGCTTTGGAAAAATATTCTCCAAATTTAGAATTATAATTCTGAAACCTATAATTAATCAATATCTTTCTTCTAAATTCTTTTGATGCGGGTACTTAAATTAATGACAGATTATGGTAATGATTTTGGACATTGTGGTCTGGAGGTTGCTGTAGCTTTACGCATTTTATTAAGATAAGAGTGTTTTTTAAATTCGAGTGTATACTTTTGGGATTAAACCTGTTCTACACGTTCATTAACTATCGAGGCGTAAAAACTTAAGTCACCTAAACACGATTAATTAAGACTTAAATGTAAGTTGACTGTGCCGATAAATTTTCAAATTAATTTGTCTCATCGTAATAAATTCAGATTTTATAGTGTTCTATATAAATAATCTGTATATTATTAATTTATTTTCGTTATCGAATCTGGCTTTCTTACTCATCGTATATTAAGATTCTATAAATTAATACAAAAACACTTTTAAATCATGTTTCATCCTTTTATTTGCTTACCATTCAATATTTTTGCATAAATACCAACTAATTTACATATCAATTTACTTAGGGATTAAATGTAGCAACCTACATTAAACACGTTCTGAAATTTATTGATTTATTTAAATAAAATACTTAATTAAGATCTACGGTTTTCTTCGACTCTTATCATGCAACCAGTTAACGGATTTAGTTTTATTACAGATTTCAACGTTTTATTTCTATTTTGTTTCAAGATTATCTTGCTCCCACAAACTTTATGGCTGTTCATGAACTCTACAAAAAATTTCTTTTAACACATCATGAATATGAAGTTAAATTTAATTAGTTCCTTCTAATTTTACAAGGAGTGTGGGCGTGAAAATCAACAACGTCTGAGAATAATATATGATATCTTACAGCCCCAGTACCTTTCCCTGTGGTATGCCCATTTCCACTTTTTTATTTGCCCCAAGCCGACAGAACGTCGCGCCGCCCAGAAAATTTGTCTGCGAAATATAAAGGGCTGAAATTTTAAGACAAGAACTCCATTGGCATAATTTTCCATGGCATTATGCAATCGTTATAAAGTAAATTTCTAGTAATGAAGACAAACTGCTTGAACAAGGAGTACTGTTATTACGCACTATAAAAACGTTGTTTTTGTTTTATGAAGCCTATTCCCCTGACATTAAAATGCAGCAAGGCAGGACATAATGAACCAAATAACTTGAATAAGTAATGAAGACGATCGCATGTCAATTCGTCCCTACAAACAGTGTATTTCGAGTATGATACTTGTACTGTGTTCAAAGGGGGGAAAGTAGAAATTTATACTTCTATTATACTCATATACCGGTACTAAATTACAATAAATACATATTTACATTAAGTTACATATGTACGCTTTGAATTTAAATTTTAAAATTCAAAAATAATTAGAAAAGTTACATTATAAGAGTTCCGCGGGTATTTAGTATGCAGGTTTTTGCTTGCATGTAATTTATACATTCAAAAGTCAATTACAGTGCAGAAAATTATACCTACACACATTACAGTGGTATATTGTAAGCTTGTTTACAAATTACGTTGTGTGGTGACCGCAATTTAATTTACTACCAGAGACTTGTGCAAACTAGATACTTCAAAATGTTTATTAAGATCCAGCCACATGGAATGAAAAACTAAATGAAAATGTGCTTTAAAATGCCCTAGTGGGTTTTTTATATTTAATAATATAAACACTTTTGGCATCAACAATTCAACAGACAGAAAGAGAATGCGGTGAAATAAATTGTAGGTAGGACTAGGAACTCTTTTATGATAAAAGTCAAAAAGTCCAAAATGCTTTAAATTTGGTATATTAATTAATAACAATTATGAAAGACAATTAAGAGGTGATAATAAATGTAAAAAAAGTTCATTAATACTTAACCTAGTTCAAAAGTTATAGCACTTTTTGGGGGGTACTTTGGGTAGGAATTATTTTATGATAAAAATCCAAAATGCATTAAATTTGGTATATTAATAATAATTATGAAGACAATTGAGAGGTGATAATAAATGTGAAAGCAGTTCATCAATAATTAGTTTAGTTTAAAAGTTATAGTATTTTGAAAAAATGTCAATTTTCAACTTTTTTTTCGATTCAAAACGCCATATCTTGAAAGTGCGTAAAGATATCGTAACGATGTTTGGAAATTTGAATAGAACGCATCGAAATCTATCTGAATCAGTATATTTTTAATTTTAATTGTACATGAGATTGACAGGAGCAATAAGAAAATACCATTTTTGGGGGTACTTTGCGTAGGAACAATTTTATGATAAAAATCCAAAATGCTTTAAATTTAGTATATTGATAATAATTGTGAAACACAGTTGAGAGGTGATAATAAATGTGAAAACAGTTCACGAATACCTAGTCTAGTTCAAAAGTTATAGCACTTTGAAAAAATGTCAATTTACAACTTTTTTTTCGATTCAAAACGTCATATCTTGAAAATGCGTAGAGATATGGCAATGAAATTTGAACATTTAGATAGAACGCATCGAAATCTATCTGAATCAGTATAGTTTTAATTTTAATTGTACTTGAGTTTAGACGAGAAATAAAAAAAACGCAATTTTTGGGGGTACTTTGGGTAGAAACAATTTTATAGTAAAAATCCAAAATGCTTTAAATTTGGCATATTGATAATAATTATGAAAGACAGTTGTGAGGTGATAACAAATGTGAAAACTGTTCATCAATAACTAGTTTAGTTCAAAAGTTATAGCACTTTAAAGAAATCTCAATTTTCAACTTTTTTTCGATTCAAAACGTCATATCTTAAAAATGCGTAGAGATATCGTAAGGAAGTTTAGAAATTTGGATGAAACGCATCGAAATCTCTCTGAATCAATATAGTTTTAATTTTAATTATACTTGAGATTGACAGAAGAAATAAAAAAACGCGATTTTTGGGGGTACTTTGGGTTGGAACAATTTTATGATAAAAATCCAAAATGCTTTAAATTTGGTATATTAATAATAATTGTGAAACACAGTTGAGAGGTGATAATAAATGTGAAAACAGTTCACCAATAACTAGTCTACTTCAAAACTTCTAGCACTTTGAAAAAATGTCAATTATCAACTTTTTTTTCGATTCAAAACGTCATATCTTGAAAATGCGTAGAGATAGGGCAATAAAATTTGAAAATTTAGATAACATGCATCGAAATCTATTTGAATCAGTATAGTTTTATTTTAAAATTAGGAGTAATAATTTGTATTCCTTCATGCATCCAACACAAGAAGCAATTATTGTAAAATAGCATGCATTATAGTTTCACAAACTGTGCTATTCTTTGTGCAACGGATTCCTTTTACTTTGTGAGTTAACCAAAAGCTATAGAAACATTGTAAAAGGAGAAATAGCCATCGTAAACATCGACTGCCGGACACTATGGGACCTAAAACTTCCGAAACATTGCAATCTCTCATGAAATTGTATTAGAAGTTGGCTGCAGTAAATCTCAAGTTTAGGACACTGATGGGTAACCTATGTCTTGCAATATTATTTCTCTTTTCACCTCCACGATTCCACGCTGTTTATTTCCAGTACATTTATAAAAGTTTTATTTCTTAAAAATTGTTTCCTATGGTCCAGCATACATAGTAAACTGTCAAAATGTGTAAAGAATTCTCTATGTAATAGTTTATTTATGGAGCATTCAGTGGACGTGGTCTTTAAAATATTGCGCACTACATCCACAGGGTGCTCAGAGAGAATTTAAACAAAACTCGCATTGTTATTCCTGGTAAACAAACGATTGTGCGAGAGAGGGGATAACAAATAAAATTTACAATTCCCCGAATAGCATTTAACATTTGTTTAAGTAGAATTAAACTATATCAGCTTGCGTATAATAGCTACCAATTAAGAAAACATTTACTAACGCATTCATTATCATGTCGGTGTTAATGTTGTGCCAACGCATTCATTTTATCTCCCTTTCGGCCTAAAGCGCTTTGTGTTTTCCAGCAATTCTAAATATTTATATAAACTATTCTGCAACCGAGCTGCGAAATTTATTTCGGACGTTCATTAAAATAGTTGGTCTTACCTCTAGTGGATCAATTCAAGATGGTGGCGTGTCGAAACCGTCATAACTGAAATAAATGATGATACATAACTGTTAATGTGTGCCTCAGGGACTAATTTTTTCGTTTTTTGCAGGTAGGTGAACACAAGCCAGAACCATCACCACGGTGTTTATTTTTTTTCGAGTAAGTAGGTAAAAAGCTATAAAAATAACAATACACCTGCAGAGGCCGTCATTTTTGGGGCATTAAAGTTAATTATTGTGTAGTCCCCTGGGCAGCGTCGGTCGCGTCGATTTATGACCCAACGGTCGTCATCAGGTACGAGCAGTCGTAGCAGATATTAATTTCACAAACGGCATCAGGTACTGACGGGGGATTTAATGACTAAATCTGTATGGTGCAGTATGTTTATGGACGTCGTATAGGACATATTTAACGTTCACTGTGATAGGGTTGCGGTGAAGTAGGACTGCGGAGGCCATCTGTCACAAGAGTTGTGGTGCGGCTTGATGTATGCACATGTTCGCGGCTCTGTACAGTCTCCAATATCTCTCACCCTTTTGGGACGCTGATTTGACTGTACGTTGATGAATCTCTATCAATATCTGAACTGCGCCACATGTCTCACTGTTGTAGAGGTGCAGTTAACAGCAAGAGTTACAAACATACTAAAGCTATGGTAACTTGAAACGCGAATGATCTTTTTGATTACCATGCGAGAGAAATTCTAATTAAGATCAATTCTAAAATCTATAAATTGACGTATTACATCTTTTTAAATGCTTTAGAAAGCACTAAATTAATTTTTCTGGTAAAGTACAAATTTTTAAGAGATAATCTCGAAAATTTCACACCATCCTCGGCCTTTAAACACCACCAGAGCTTGGACTGTGATGATTAGAATATGATTTAAAGAAAAGCTTCGAATCCAAACTTTTCTAATGATTAGAGTCCTACCACAGTTCATCTCTGTAATGACGACCTACACTCCGCTCGCTGCTAATAAATAAGTTTATCAGATTTGTTGTCTGAAGTAGACAATGCGAATCATCCCATTCCATCTTCGTTTTGACAATGGCATCATTCAGTATATTTACATTTGAAATAATCTTTTGACTGTGCCCATTCTGATGATGAAATAAAATCAAAATGCAAAACTGTTCCGATTCAGTAAATCTACTACAACTTAACATTCGTTGGCATGCTTTGATATCGGGTGGCGTAGTTGGGTTCTTTGATTGAATGGTCTAGGCAGGAGGAGCCCGATTGTGAGCCCTCACACGTCACTCACTCTGACATGAAAGTGCATTGTATGCACATCCTAATCTCCCACCAACAAATCATTCTATTGTAAGCAGTTACATATCATCAAGGTAGACGAAACGCAAAACGCAGATTGTAGAAAATTCAACATTTCATGTTTTAGTCTGGGAGGAAAAATGGCCTCGACACATAATTATTCAAATTATTTTCGGTGCATGTAGACGAAATCCGAATTATTTATGAGTGTTTCAATTTCAATAAACGAATGCATATTTTATTTACTTGATGATGTCTTATATGTTCTAGTATTATAATTGCATTAAGGTCTTCACATTCTGTCATATGTGAGCGGATTTTTTTGTACTTAACTACGTGCATGATAAAACGATTTGTGTTTTAATGAATTCTCGTCTGATGTACGGAATGATCAAAAAGTGATTAACCACATATATGAGCAAACTCATGCCGCTCCGCCATAGTAATCAGTATTGCCCCTTCTCGCTTGCTTAACGTTGATTAGTGCAGACTCATCGATTTCGATGAGTTTCAACTTTAAAATACCCAACCTCCATCATCTGTAGATAATGCGTCAAGATTCCTAATAACTTTTTTCTATAAAGCCAGTAGCCATTGTACCCTTGAATTTACATTAATCAGTTGAATTTATTATGTTGAGGTAAAGTAAACGTTGCACAAGTGCACATTAGTCCGTTGGTTTGGTGGTGCGAAGGGTAAAAACCCGTTGACAGGGGTGGCGCGAAAGAAGGGTTGCCTGTACAACCCCGAAATGACTTCTGCCAGTTGGCGTCATAACAAAAGATAAATTACCGTCGAGTCAACGGATCTGAATCAAAATTGGACACAATTGTTTCGTAAATTTACTATTCTAAATGATCCACACACTTTGCTGTTTTGCTATGCATAGGCAGGCCCCCGTAGTTCGTTCCAATTCGATACGGTTAGGTTTCAATCTTTAATGATTCGTAGGGGAAAACAACTGGAAGATGAACAACCCATCGGTGAGTTCGTTGTTAGTAAATGTAGTAATGCCCGGTAAGGGCCCGATGAAATTAAGCTGGGACTCCGTGTTCTGACCGCTATAATGATGGTCGTGGTCACTGCAGATCGACCCCACAAATGCCTTACGACTTGAGGGTTCACTGAGAATAGCACAAGGCTCTTGTGATCTTCGTTAGTACATGACGGTACAAACACTATATTCAATAGACATGCTTTGCCAGGGATCGGAATGGGATCCACTATATCATGTTTAACTTATAAGACCAGACGGTGTTTGTTGTAATCTGGTGGTGTATGGTTACAAATATCCAGGAAATGTGCTGGCCTAATGAAGATGTCGCTCTCTTGTGCATACTGACATCGGATGCAGCAAAATGTCTGTTTGATGAGAGACGTCGAGTGTCTGATTGATCTTTGAAATCTTGCAATAATCCTAAGCTACTAAACAACAAAACAATCATATTAATTTTGCAATGTTAATAGATAATTTATACAGTCTGTATAATAGTGTCCTTGAATCAATCAAATAAACATGACCTTTTCTTCTCTCTTTTATTGGAATAAATCCTTTTTACGAGTGTTACATCAATAAAAGCATTTTTTTATCGAGACATTTATTTACTTTTACCACATTTCAATTGTACTCATACTACATCAAATACACCTGGGTGCCGATAATGCCTCGGCATTTTCCTGTATTCGAGATGAAAATTGAATTTGTAATTGGTATAGACAGAGGATTAATCGACTGATACAGAAAATGATAACAGACTGTGGATGCGCGCCTGTTAAATTCAATATTAAATTGAAACGGGAAGTAATCTGTTTTTTTTTAAGAAAGAAATTCGCTGTAGGTACTATTATAAAGTGTTGCGAGATTAAATCTCCGGTTGTATTGAAATACATTGCGTATAAAATAAAACGTAATAATAAATTAAATTACCCACTACAAGTCGACTGTGGAAGGTTAACTTGTAGATAGCTTTTACAGCTTCCATCTTATATTAAATATTTTTATATTTGTGAGTTGTAGTAGATTGAAGAAGAATGTAAATCCATCTACACCTTATCTGCGTAACACAGTTGCACACAACATCATGAAGACTTACCGCCACCATCCGTCTCCATTCCCGTGGATTTGTGAGAAAGTTATATCACTAGTTAACATCTCTCTACCGCCGTCTCAGTTATTTATTTCCATAAATACAACTATAGATATGTATTGCAGCAACACTTCCATACCTACCAAGTAGTTGACTACATTCTGATCTATTCACAGATATTCCGGTTTCTCAAAATTAATTGCCGTGTTGGAAAATCTCTCAGTTCAGCGTTTAAATCAAGTGTAAATGGTAACGAGCATAAAAGTCTGCTATGTACCTACATTAAATTGCGGATTCTAGTATACAAGTGTACAAGGCGATTGAAAGCTCTTTTACATCTAATCAGCTCTAAGACATAGTGCGTATATTAGGATCGATAAAGTTTTAGTATTCTTTTTGAGGGAAATTCTATTCTTTTAAAATTGCTACTGTGTATTTATCCAGAAGTTTACAACATGGCGCATTGTTCCGCTTTAGTAGTTCCCTAAGCAAAACTATTTTTATTAATGTCTGAAGTGAAGCCACTGTGAACAAAACAAAAAATATATAATGCATTGTTGTGGGTAAAATTCATACGAACTTTGGCACTTGAAAAGCTTCCGGTTAGATGCGACATAGCAGCAGCGTCATTTCTTAAGAGTTTTAGATCTTAAAGACTCCATTAGAGTTGGTTGAATACTAAAATCATCTGCCAATTCGTTTCATTCTTTGGGCTTTATAACTTTTACTGTGTGAGCAAAAGTCATCGCACAGAACTGTAAAACTGAATAGGTTGAGCATTGTTTGAGCAATCGACAAAACGAAATGGTCCGGATGTAAGTCGTATTACGAAAAGTACATTGAAAATTGATAAAAGTCTTTATAATTTATATTCAGAAAGTTTTCTTCTTCTCTGTGAAACATTTGTAATTTTTATAAAACTATTTCTCCCTGTCTTTTGTGCACTCTTGAGTTTTTACAAAAGTTCAAAACATTTCCAGAAATAAAGGCTGGATGCACATCAAAGAATCAACGGAAAATTTCGCGACAAAGTTTTATAATATTGTACAAATTGTCAGGATGTAATTACGAATTCATTGCGATGCGATTTCTCTTCATCCTTTGTATATTTTTGTTGTTAAATCAAATAACTAATTTACACGTTTTTTTTGAATCCACATTTGAAGAAATTTTTCCTCCAATGAATTTTAATATCTGCAAAAGTTTGTTGTTAAGGCACGAAATAATAAAAATGTTACACCATTTCAAATCAGAGTCATTGTATTAAAACGGACAGATGGAAAAGCACGCTATAAAAGTCATTTGAAAGGCAACCCACTCCACTTAACTTGTAGAAATTCAAACAATCTTAAAACACGTAACAATATAAAAAATGCAATAATCTGGATATAGAAATTTGAATAACCTAATCAGGCGAATTGCTCTCTGCCTGCGAGTTTTCAAGATAACTTTTATATTGAGTTAGAGACGTCAGATTGTTTTTTGTTAGAGTTGACAAAGCATAGGGTACTTCGTGATTATCTTTTTATCTGATTACCGAGATTTTTTATCACTTGAGAGGGGCGCAACGAATATTTGTTCCGTTTCAAAGTCACATTGTCACTTTATTAAAATTTATGAGGCACACATGGTGGTGCACTTAAATGTCTTTCTATTTTAGAAAATAAATAAACGCGAAATTAAGTATTAGAGGACGTGGATGGGTTTTTCTAAAAATCGTCACGCCATCCTGGGCTGCATTTTCTAAAATCACTTTAATTGCCCCATTTAGAAAATATTGGTAGGTCTTCATTCTCCAACAGCCTGCTTCAGTGTGTTTCCTGTTTAAAACAAAATCACAAAATGACTTTCTAATGATATTATATAAAGAACTAATAGGATTTTAAAGCGTTTTATGGCACTATAAGTAAGACAATATGACCGTTTTTATTTGTTTCTATTTACTTTTTTCCAATACACTAACTCGTTTTATTGATACTGTATTTATTTCGCATTTCAGAGAGCACAACATCGTAAGTTGCAATGCTGTAACTGTCGAAAATAAAACGATTTTATGGGTGCTAGTAAAAAACACGCATTTTATTGTATACTTTAATTATTGTTAATTTCAATTTGATTCGCTTGAAAATGATGAACATTGTTCAATTTTCAAGAATTGACGTTCATTATATTTCGAATTTATTATAATTGACAAATACATCGACATTTTATTAGTTTATAATCCAATTGGCGACCATACTGCTGCATTGTACTGTAGCTCCGATATTGAATTTTAAAGTTAAATTTAAAATGAACAAATAAAAAATATTCTATTAATCTGAACAACTTTAATGATTCAATTTATCAAAATATGAAAGTTTGCTTATAGGTGGCAAAATTAATATTTAAATCTATTACGATTCCCAGTACTTAGTGTTAAATTATTCCATTAGCCATTACATCAATTTACTACCGTGAATAACAAGTAGATTTCAGGCGCCTTTGGTTATTTAGTAATGTGTTAGTTAATATTTTATTGTATTGGCTGTAATAATAATAAACAACATTAATTTATTTGCAACTACTGACATAATTTAGATTATATTGTGGAATGAGTTGAAATTTTAAAATTCCCGCCTTTGAAGCCTCGTTAAATTGGCGGTAAATTCAAATTTATTTATTGGTGAAGACAAATCACCAAGGAAAAATGATTTTGCGCCTTTTTCAACTAACGTTATTCAAAAACAATACCTACATCGTACAATCAATCATATTTCTTCTTTTGGGAATTTGATTTTCATAATATAAATTCTGGTTGCATATGCTCACACACATATACTCAGAATTTAAATTATGACGCATCTGTCGTCATAATTATATGGTCCCCTGATAGCGCCAGATGGGTATCCGTAATGTACCGACAAATAAAGCAAATATTTTATTATCTAGTATGTTTAAATTTACATTAAATTACACCGTTGTTGTTGTTGCTGTTGCTGTGTTGTTGTTGAATGCTGCAAGCTAATGTGCTTTTAATGATGTTTTATTTTTATAAAGGAATCATTACATTCTACTAATGTTTTTCCGTTTGTTACCGCCGTGTGCTTTATTTAAACTACTTACGTGTTGGGATCAATAGCTGTTTTATTGAATGGATATAGTTATGAATGGATAGTTAAAGTTATCACTAAAAGAGGTTACTTACAATCTAGATATCTGAGCTGGGGGATTAAATTAAAGTAGATTAAAAAATGTTTACTTTTTACTAATTTTTATACTAATCTAAAATGTTGTTAGGATAAAATAAATCTTCATAGCAACACATTAATTATCTAGTTTACGGCATTCTAGTTTAGAATTAGCATTATTAATTTCAAATTGATATCGTTAACTATCATGTGGGATGCAAGACGAAATAAAACACCGGAAACAGTATATTAAGTTTTAATCAAGATTATTATTACTGTTGATGTAGAAAATGTGAAAGAATAGCACAGAGGATATCCAAAGAGAACTCAATCAGAGCCAACGATCTGTCTTAGAGTTGATGCTAAAGCTATTTAATCCTGGAATTGCCGGCGTCCTGAATTCTATTTCAGGATGGTAATTAGGTTCCCCACAAAACCAAGTTTGTTGTTCAAGATCTAGCCAAGTTTGCTTGACGTGTCACTGCAACTTCTGCTGCCATTACTGACTTTCCATTGTGTAATTGCTATTCTTATTAAATTACTTGCTCGTAATTATTGTGGATATTGTCTGCCTGTGACAGAAAATAATTTTAGCATGTTTGTGGGATTAGTAATTGTTTTCAGAATGGAGGAAGCGTCTGCTACATCAAAAATTTATTGGATAAGAGATAATAAGATTCGGTTTAAAAATTTGATTGTAATGAACTAGGGAAATATTTTCGATTGTGTGAGTTTGAATGGAGAGAGGAAAGTGCATTGATGGCGTAAATTCAGCTGATTTTGGCTCAATATTTGCTTCCGCATCTGCGTCTTCAATAATATGCTAATTTTCATGAGTCGATTTAGGCATATCAATCAGTTTGATTTGGCCTACACTTCGCACGATATTCTAATCACTAAAACCAACATATAGTTATAATTTATTTCTTCCAAAGCAAAACGTATTCCCCTATTAGGATTTTATTATATTTTACAAAATAATCTTGCAAATGGTGCGATTTACGAGAGTGGGAGCCACCCCCTTTAAGAAAGTAAACAGTGTATGATTAGAACTTTATTAGGTATTATAATTTTTTCTTGATTTGAGAAATCTTTTTTTCTGCGTAGTACTCCTAAATAGCATTCTAAAATAGGTATAAAAATATCTGTTGTTCGTTTCTTTTAAAATTACAGTGTAAGTTTGGACAAAACTCCAGTTTCTATTCTGTAAAGACATTGGTCGATGTCCTGCCGGAATTGAATTTAAAACTCGCTGGCCTTTCCGTACGTTTTTGATTCTGTTATACAGTCTGGGTCCACAACGCACTGGAAGGTGAACAATTTACGCTTCAGAGATCGTGTTCGGGGCGCGTTAGGATATTCAATTTCTTTCACGCATTCTCAAACGTAAATTTTACGTTAGATGCCAGCGTGAAAATCCCTTCTTGGACAATCTTAAACCTTTAGCGACCCTCGGTGTGTCTCCCACCTTATACTTTTCCGTGAAACACGGGCGCAAAACGATAAGATTTACGTTCCATGTCTACCACTGCCGTATTGTTTTGTTCAGCACAATTCGAAATTTACAGATAAGCTGATATCATATAGTTTAGTACTTCCAGAAACGATGACGGTTCTGATAATCTCGCTGCGATTATTTTTATTTATATGTCGTGATGAGGATTGTTTACGATATCGATAACAATACAAGCGACTAAAACTAGGAACAGAACTAACCATATTCGTTTGTAGACAGGAAAAATTCTACTAATATTTTTACTACCGGCCATTTCCGGATTAAACATGCACAAATCCACTACAAGTTGTTTGGTTTGGTGCGTGGATAATCTAAAACATATTCCAATAAAAACGCTTGGTTAAGCATGGAGGTAGGCGAAGATCCTCAGAGTTTAATCAATGAAGCATTTCGGAAGCGAATAGCCGCCATCTGTGACAAAGCAATCGTTTGGATCTAGGTAGGCAATGCCAGCATAATAAAAACACCCCAATCAAACCATGTAATCCGTAACTGGCCTTTGTCTAATATAAGATTACTACTATGGCTTACGTTTTCCCTTTACATTCAATTCTTGAGAACAGTAGCATTACGGAATAAATCATTGAATCAAGTCTTACAATGGAGCATAAAACAACGGGCATGTTTACCTGGGTAGCGAATTATAGCCGAGTTGATTTTACGGCAGTTTGGTGAACCAGGCAACCAGAACAGACTCCAGAAGCCGCTCATAATTATTGCATTACATGGGACGATCCCTCTGTGTGCACTTGGCCGAAATTAAGGTTGATACCGCCCATTCCAGGACGAAATACGAGGTGGTTATCCTATTATTATCAGCAGGAATTAAGAGTTTTGCCTAGATTTGCGACAATTGGAAAAACTTTCAAGGCAATGTTAGGTGTTTGATTTTTGAGGTACATTAAAACATTAAACACCCCAATATAATCGAATGAGACTATATTTCATTATATAAATTGTGTATAGGGGAGTCGCCTAATTTGGACCGACTCCTAAATTGAACTTCCTCTATTTTACAAAATTGTTAGATAGTAGGCGTCATCTATTGCTAAGTACTATAGTCAAAGACAAAATTATATAAAATATTTGTGTTTTGTCACCAAAATTTTTAATTCTTTCGTAATGATCACCTAAAAAACGTTGTGTGCACCTCGGCCAAAAGTGCTTTTTTGCTCTCATCTAAATTGCAGCCCCGGCAGACGGTAATCGGCGTTTTGATCCTTGGACAAAATATCCTCGACAAAATATCCTTGAGACATAATATTCTTGGACAAAATATCCTTGAGACAAAATATTCTTGGACAAAATATTCTTGAACAAAATATTATACGATGGTAGTTTTGTTTAGGTTAGGTTAGTTTAGGTTAGGTTTTTTATTTTTCATTTTCAAGTTTTGTTTCAAAGTTTTAGCCCTGAACCGAAATAATTACTTAATATAAATAATATTTTTTAATGCTTATAATGGGTTAATAAATTGAATTTAATTAAAAATAAAAAAATGTTAAGGATATTTCATCCAAGTATATTTTGTCTTCAATATCTTTCGTCCAAGGATAGTTTGTCCAAGGATTATAAGTCATAGAACCCGGCAGACGCCTCGGACGCAAAAATCACGATCACCTTCCCGGCCTTGATACACAAATAACTATTAATGACCACTAAGACACTCGAATTCATTATGACACTCATCTATGGCTCGTGTCTTAATAGCTATCATTAAATGCTCATTGGATAATATACTATTATAGTACGAAAATTTACAGATTTTGAGGGATTTCAAAAAGTAGTTACTTTGATGGACATTTAAATAATTTGTCTTTTAGACATTTTTAGCGTCATGATTTTCGAAATTAAAGTTAAATCGGTTAATCCTGAATTGAAGTGAATGATTGTGACATTTTCAGTGTGTGGATGACACGTTTCTTTAAATTTATTTTAACATTAGATTAATCTGCAAAGTATGTTAGCTAAGAGAAATCAGACAAAATTTTAAAATGTTGCTTATATCGTGAGATACTACGAGTGATAACTTTGACAGTGAAACGAAGCAGTCATCGCAGTTGGCCACGAAGTAATAGAGTAAGAGCTAGATTAATTCAAAGCATAGATAAGAAAAATTCTTAAAATGTGTTCTTATCTAAATTTTATTGTTTATAGGAAGTAATTTCCCGTAGTAAGAGCAAAACCATCCGTTCTAGTGTAGATAATTTAAGTCTAGAGCAAGTTATAATTTTTCCTGAATCAAGTTCCATCTGGCGTAAAACGGACAAAACGAAACCACCAACCCAACATAATCATTATTTCGAAATCCATTTATATATTTCCGTGTTTCAATTGGCATGTTTGTAACAATTCCCGGTATAAGTAAATTAAATAAGCACGTTGTGAACTAATTGAACCGCTACGCGAGAAGGGAGGAACTCTTGAAGCATGTCGTAAATTAATTCCGAAGCGTACAACCAAGTCAGAAATCTCAGTGAGCATGGTAATGACAAGTTATAAACCGCCAATGTCGTCTGCAACCGCACGGGCCTGGGTAAACATGACAAGACAGAGTTTAATTAAGTCCCAAAACCATCATTGTTTTAGAGTCGTCCGTAATTATACATGTACTTGCACCTCGGGGTCGGAACTGATACCCACCATAGCTATAAACACGGTTGGACAGTCTTTATAAGTCTATGTTGCTTGTTTGAAGGATAGATGAAACGGAATTGTGTTTTGTTTATTTATTCCTTTAGTGTTCAAAAAAATTTTCTTATTGCTATTGTTAGTAGGTTTGGTGATGAAGTTTAAGTAATTTTCCAAATGTCAATAACACTGATTGCCTTACAATTAATTTCAATAGGCCATCACATGCAGATTACTACAAGAGGGGTTGACAAATTAAGCATTTATTGAATTTTGTAACACCTAATCGCACAAATTGATAATTTCCGTCAGGCTTACAAAATTTACAAGTTTTACTGGCCACATTTCGAGAGCTATTAGTGCATCTAAGTTTTTAGTCTCTAAGTGAAAACTAAATATTTAATCTCTGGTGCTAAATCCACTCTGTTTGGAATTAACAAAACGACTAATGTTTGCCAGGAGACAACATTTTTTGTAATATGTGATCGTGAAAGGTCAGCGGTGAACAGTTTCTAAAAGTACAGACGATAACTTCGAATACCGTCGGGTGCAACTCGGTCGCAGAGACCAGATAGATATTGGAACCAATTTGCTCTACGACGTGCTCAAGCCATGGTCCAGTAGCCAACTAAAGTCGATAAATCCTTTGCCATGGAGCTGGCTCGCGTAAAAACTACACATACGACGACATTACAGCCACACCATATTGCTTTACCAAAGACTTATTACTTGAATTAATTGGAGATTTAGTTAACCAATAACTTGCTGGCCTAGATACTCCTTTCAACCGGCTAATTAAAAACCTCAATACCGCCGTGTAAGTAATTTAGAATGTTGGGGGTTTAATAAAGCTGGAAGGAAAATACGGTTTTAAGTGTAAATTTTTAAGCTTCCACTAATTAATTAGTTAATTATGTAAGCCTGAGATTCACAAAGTCAGACACATAACAATTAAAAATCTAAAGATACAGATATTACACACGTAAAAAAGATAAAATAGCGGTTATTGAGATGTAGTTTTAATTCAAAAATAAATTTAAAAATAGCGTCCCCCTGTTTATTTTTTTATTATTATTAATTAATTAAAACATATTTTCTGTACGAGTTAATTTTTCAGTAAAAATCACTAAATACTCGAAGTTTCAGACAATTTAAGTGAAATTAATTAATAGTGTATTATGCAATGATCATTTAATGATAGCTATTAAGACACAAGTATGAGAATTGCGTCACGAGCCGTAGGTGAGTAATGAATGTTATTTTTCAACGTTAGGCCCTGAAAAAAAGTTTCTTCTCTTTACGCTCTGTCTAAAATGCCTAGGAAAACCCCTGACCTTTGGCCCACGTATCACAAGAAACACTAGAAACTTTTGATTTAAACAATACAAACATTAGATACAATCAAAAGTTAATTATTAAATAGCTTTACCCAACATTGACGCCAAAAATAATTGCTTTGGCTTTCCGAACAGATTATTTAGCAAATATATTTTGTGGACTTTGCAGCATCAGCAATTATTTAGTGATAGCAGTTCAGATTAACACATTTTGCCATTCAGAGGTTTGCAGTAAATCTCTGCGAACTAACCTAAACACTACGGTCCAGCTAACATTGGAGATAAGTTGATTTTGATTTAAGGGTATGCCTTTCTAACCCAAACGAAAGCAATCCAACGTGTGTATTTACTCTTCTCTCTGAGATAACAACCTGATACCGAGTCAAACAAAAGTTTCTTTCTATAACACAACAGGAAAGGCAGCAGTTTTATTCAATAAAAACAACGCATTACTGATTGAAACGGAAATATATTAAAGACGGGGTCGTTTTATTTTTTCTGTTTGATTTGTAATGTAGCACATCGCAAGGTATTTTTTCCGCGGAATTAATTTCTTAACACACCCCTGGTTTTTAAGCAAATAGTTGTCTAAGTGAAAGCACTTAATATTTGAAATATTAAAAGTGTTATGCGACGGCGGTGAGGAATTTTTGATGTTAAAAGCCCTACGCCTGCAGTGAAACCAAAGACTTTAATAGTTTATTTTTTTAATTGGATATTGCGACGAGGGTCCTGAGGGAAGTGGCATCAGTTTAGCTACTGTCATACGAGTCGTCTCCATTTAGAGTCCATTAGGAAGATTCAGGATGATGGAGAAAATATTAGGGACTTTAAGGGGGGTGGTTAAGGGGAGGCAAATGGAATCCTGATAGAGCGGTGGCACGACGCGGCTCGTGACATTTGGTTAGGGGCACGGATTCACAAGATGTGTACTGCATATAGCAGGAACTTAAGATGACAACTCCCTTGCAGCGTAATATGTACCCCAACCCCTGCAACTTTCTTATGCTCTTTAGCCTTATTGAACACATGCGATACTGGAATCACTTACCCATTTAATCATCCGAATCTCGTAAAATCTCCCACCGGGGTTAGACACTCACCTAAACACCCTCAAGGCATAAATCATAAAATCATTGTAAAGTATTTCTATTTTATATCGCCCGCAAGTTAATAAAATACTCCTATAGCTTATTGTATCAATGAGTTGAAAACAATTCCATGGAAAAGGTTAATTTAAAGGTCCTACCGCTGATTTAACGAAGTCGTTTGGGGAAGCTGGAAGGCAAGAGGCCGTACAGACAGAGATAAGAAACAGCGAGAATTCATTGTGATGCCTTTGTAATAGAAAGATTAGGTTAGAATTGGAAACCTTATACAAAACAAGAACTTTGCAAAGAAAGGGAAACACTCCACTCCCGTCTACGATCAAAAGATATCAACTAAATGAAAGAGCAAAGGTAATGAATCAATGCGTTGACAAAACTGACAATGTTATCCTATTGAAACAGACTCAATTTTTCCATTCGTAATTAACCAAGTTGGGTGAGTGTTGCTACGAATGATGCTTAAGCAGTTCTTATCTGTTTTCTGGAAAGCGCACTTGGGCTGTGGGCTTGAAAATCCTCAATAGTGACTGCGTGATCTCTTCGGTGCGACCTCTTAAATTCGCTGAAATCGATTCGCGAACTTTAACACTTGTGAGTATTGAGCTATTATTCAAGTGAAATCAGACGTAAACTTTCTGCTTGATTGAGTGCGTGAGTGAGTATATTGGAACCAGACTTCGTAAGCCATCCTATGTGTGTGGAGCTATTTGTATCTAAAACATACGAACCAATTTTTGTTCCGTAAAATATGTTTTATTATCAATCTGAAAATTTACACTTCAGCACATTTTCTCATATATAAATTTTTTTGTTGCAGGTATGTTATAGAAGAGAAAAATGTCTGGCCGGATTCCATAGTGGATCGTCTATATCCTCCTACCTTGAGTGTGCGGAAATTTTGGTAAAATAAATAGCATTTGCGCATTCCGAGAATATTGGAATTTTATTATCCGCGCGCGGTATTATGAAACCAATCCGCATTTTTGCGCTTAGGACGGAAAAGCCTCGAGAAGTTACAATTCTGGTCTCATTAATCCATAATTATTTTATTAGGTACGCAATTTTAACAAAGTGCTCAACTTTTTTTTACAAGTATTTTTACAAATAAATGATGCATTATAAATAAACTTTTCCCCTCGACATTGAATGAATGATAGATAAAAGTGAATAAAGAATTAAAGCAGGTGACATTACGATAGTAGTATCGGTGTAGGCGAGCGTCGTGGCGCGCCGGGTGACAGCTTCCGGGGGACTGTCACTTGTCAAGTCCGGAGTCCGGATCGTGATAGCGGCCGGAATCGGGCGGCGGCAGCACTTAGCGGCCGTCAAGTCTCATTCTTAATTTACATCGCCATTACTCATTCCTCTAGCTCGGCACTGCGACGCTAATCGCGCAGATGAGTTGCCCTATTCACTCATTTCAACTCACTAATAAAAACTTGGTTTAAGCACTTTCGATTTCCACCATGTACACAAGTTTTTGTGTCTCGGGATTCCAGCTTTGTAAATAATTAATAGGCGGTCCTTTAATTTCTTTCTTTGTCCATTTCTCATATACGTATTTTATTAAGCGCGTCTGCATTTTACTCTAATTAAACTTCAATAGAGTTATAATTTAATTTTGCAAAGTCGTTTAAAAACTCATTTAGAATAAAATTAAAAAAACATGTTTGTAGCTGAAAAAATATGTGGTACAAATTCAATTTAGATATATCAAAAACATTTTTTTTGTTTAGGATGGGGTGCTAGGTAATTTCCGGTCTGATAATTAACTCTGATAAAATGCCTTATGTTTCTGACGGAACCTTACCTTTTTACAGATACAACATGAAACAAATTTACGCAGTGGTTTCATGCAAAATTTGAGGAACTAGAATTTTTTATCTGATCCTGCCGGTATAAATATTTATTTATACTATAAACCACAGATAATCCTAGCTGGTTAGATCAAAAACACCATTGTTATTCAAATGTGCTCAATTATACTTGCATAACATTTTAATTTTCATAGAAATGCCTGTTTAGTTTCTTTGAAAAACGGTGAGATTCCCAAGTGGTTTTTCTTGTTATTTCAATAAAATTGTAATCTAATCGTGCGTTATCAAGCATTTTATTAAGTTAATTTTTAACTTTTACTTGTAACTTTACTGCTTTTATCGCAGCTATTTCATTTAATACAATCATTTAAACAGTGAACATGTTTCACTTTTGTGTGGTTATGTTAATGTTATTGATCTTGGACTTGCCAAACACCATATCCAACTTATCTCAATTTGAAAAACATAAAATGTCGCCATATAATGTTTGTACGTGACAGTTATGTATTGTATTTATAGTTATTTTTATGCATCAGGTAAATAACCGTAACAGAATTTTGCTTTTTCCAGCGTTCCCTTTCAATACAAAACATATCAACATTTAGGTTTTCCTTAGGGGAATGCCCATTGATATTTTTCGTTTACATTTCGTCGCATCGGTAAAAAGGTAGACGCTCTTTTCATATTTATTTACCAACAGCAAGTTTTTGCAGAAAATTTTATTAAACATTTTTCGTAACAAAAACAAATAATATTGAAAGTGGATTGATGTAGTTAACTAGCGAATGAATAAAAGAAAACATCGCATGCACTCAAGTCTTTGGCTGTTCAGTAATTTTGCAAAATTATTCACAGCAATTGTATGTAACTAAAAAACGTCACCAGACTGCATTGCACATAATTATTTTAACCAGTTTATTAAAATAAAGATGTACTGCAGCGATTCATAATGGAACCTAGACACGCTATACGTCTTTTGGTTAAATGAAACTAATTAGGTTGTTAAAGTTGGCAATTTTCAGAGTACGGGTTAAATATTTCATTAAGGACACATTTTTATTAACTTTTGAAACTTACCAGTATATGAAACTAAACTGCTGGCCAATTGAAACGAATTTTTAGGTTGAATTTAAAGTCAAATATTTTGAAAAATTGAAAAGATATCAACATGCGGTTTTCAGGATTTCAGAGATAATTTAATTGAGAAAACGATAGTGTTACCCGATTTTTTTACTTTGAAGAAAGTCGTCTTTTTTTCACAAATTTTATAACTACCGAGATTCCACAAAATTTTGTTTATATTTTTTTCATGTAGATTTTTTTAGTCCTTACTTAATGGGAAAAAACCTGTTTCTCAAATTTTTGATATCCCTCTTATTTTATAAGATACCGAATTTTTGCTGAAAACTTGATTTTTTCTTTGTTTTTTGTAGTTCGGCCGTATTGTGTTTTGTAAGAACCAATCTCTGTAGTTAATTATGATACCTTATGAATGGCTTTCTTATAAAAAGTACATTTTTTATACTTTCATTAATTTATTGGTAACCAGTGGTTTATCAAAAATCGGTACACGTTCGCTAATTGGTAAATTTTTTTAATTCATTTTTTGAGGCTGTTTTCTTAATGGAATAAAATGGAATTTAGTTAGTTTATGTTCACCATTGGTTTAAGTGACTTATATCCTCGAAACGGGTTTTACACTTTTTCAAAAATTTGCTCATATTCGTGTATACCGGGTGGCCACGAAATCGTTTTACAACCCCCACCATTTTGTTACATTTAACTGTATTAATTTGAAATTTGGCACGGTTTGATTGTTGAAAGGAATAATCATTTTGACGTTTAAAACAATCTAATGACACATCCGGTTTCACCGGAAGGGCCACCTACTAACTTTCAGAATTTTTTAATACAACCCTGTATATTTTTTTCCGTAATAATTAGATTCTACTTGAAATTACCTTTTTATCGACATATCACATGATGTCATTTGCTTTAAAAATGGCAACATAATTATTATTGCAAAAAACTGTTCAACAATATTTTATTTAATAAAAAGTTCGGTATCTTATAAAATAAGAGGGATATAAAAATTTTGAGAAATTGATTTTTTCCTCATTCACCAGGGACTAAAAAAATGGACATCAAAAAAATATAAAATAATTTTCGTGGAATCTCGGTAGGTATAAAGTTTGTGAAAAAAAAGACGATTTTCTTTCATACCCTGTAGATAGTAACGTACTTCAAAGTAAAAAAATCGGATCACACTATTGTTTTCTCAATTAAATTATCTCTTGAATCCTGAAAACCTCATGTTGATATCTTTTTTGCTTTTCAAAATATTTGACTTTAAATTCAACCTAAAAATTCGCCTGGTACGTTCCAATTGGCCAGCAGTTTAGTACAAAAAAATGTTAAAGGAAAAATAGTTTTTCGGTTAAAATTCATAAAAACGAGTGAACACAGCGAAATATTATGTAACAATACTTTCAAAATCTTCACATTAACAAAAAAAAATATACCTACTCTCGAAAAATACTAAGACGTCAACACAAATTATTATGAAAAAATGTTGAATAATAATGTTTTAGGACCTTATATTCGAATAATTCCTAGATTTACGATAAATATTTTTCGTGGTACAAATTCCTGTATTGTTCTACTTCATATCTACAGACAATCATTCAAAAATAATTTACATAAATTTAAAGTTGTGGAAAGTATAACAGTGCATAAAATCTCGCCAACAAGAATGTTGAAAACCTGAAATGATTATCTTAACCAGTGACCTGTAATTTAAGAACACGCATTCGCCGATAAGGAAATAAATTCGGAAAATGTTTGGCAGTTTCGTATTATCTGCTATTTCATTATTCATATTATATGTAATTCCATGTAAACAAAAACGGAATTCCGTGTTTTCGGTATGGGGGCGCATAAAAAAGAAACAGAAATATGAAATTGTCATACATTATGTATTACCAAGTTCTAGAATCATTAACCTCACGAAAGGGTTAGTTTATCGCGTTTTAGGACCTGAAATTAATTTGCGTTTATAAACATACATTGCCTTATCAACTGTCATGCAAATGACTACTAAACTTCGGTTTTTTGCACAGTATTTTACAAAAACATGAATGGATTATTGTACTGTTTAAATTGCGTCAATTTAGATAACATCTAGCGTAAAAATTCAATGTTTCTATCAACCGAACCACAAATTACGTTCATTTATAAAGCGAAATATTCCTCGGAATTTTTTTGAATTTATTATTAGAGTCAACATAAATCACGTTTTAGGAAAATATATGCGACCGTCTCGAATCAAAATTACTGGTAACCTCCCACACAATCTGTACTTATTATTCTATCAAAGATAAAGCGAAGGTACGGGACCGTGTCTGGGTGGAAGATTAAATAAATACATCGAAGAGGTCAAATAAAACATACGGTTCAAAACACTCCTTTCTAACATCATCCTTGTTCATCGCTAGAGGACGCCTCTGGTACCTCCTTGTCACAACAAGTGTCCACCCATCTACTTGGGGATGATTTATCGATAGATTTTCTCTTCTCCCAATATATTTCAATAACAGGGTTTAGGTTAGAGGGGTGGTCTAAATAAGAAACGCGTGTCACGGCGTTATATAACTGGGGGATCGGTTGGAACTTCTTTGAGGAAGGAATTTGAAAATTACTATCTTTCAAACGATACTCTGTATGCCTCTCAGGTTCCACCGTCCCAGAGAATGTCTAACATGCTAGGGCATTAGTCTTTTCTTTTAGAAAAAATTGTATGGTGGGATTTGAGTGGAAATGGGTTTTAGAAATTTACGAACAAATTGTGCGATTATAGGTTTTTCTTCTCCCAGATGCATTTGTTTGTTTTGAATAAAATGGTTTTAGCAGGGCCAGTCTGAAATTTATGTGGAAACTAAGCTCGGTTTAATACCGGAACTTAATACTTGGCTCATAAAATAGAAAATTTTTACATAAAAGCCATTATAATAACAAGGTGGTCCTTTGAGGGTCATTCTATTAATAATAATATAACACCACTTTATGCAGCTGCTCTCCTAGAAAGTTAAACTGGAAATAATTAACGGGCTTTTAACAAATCGCCACTAATTTCCTTTTAAATCCATTTTCAATTACAGTATTTTATAATTTAATGTTAATAATAAAAAGGTTATGATAATATATTTAATGGTTATGAATAACTTTATATTATATAGAAGAGAAACTGTTATAAATTTAATTTTAACTTTCCATAACAAATTTTACACCCCCACGCATTATTAATTGCAAATGAAATTTCGTTTATTGTACATTTATTATAACCCGCACAATTATTACGCTTTCAAGAATTAAAAACCAATTTTCGTTTCCATGAATTTTTTCAGAAGAGATTAGAAAAGTATTAGGTGCATCACAATCACCCCCTCTATAGCATAAACTGAATGAAACCCATTTAAAAAGTAACTGATGAAAGTAATAATATTTCCTCAAGTATCATTAGCTAATCCCTTAAAACTTGAAGAGGGTGGCATACGCATGCATCAAATGAAACAACCCCTTTAGAGCGACTCAACAAAAATACTTTAAGACATCGGTCCATTTAGGGGATGAAATTAATTTGAGAACTGAAACCAATTGCGTAATTTACTAGGATGTTTACTGGGGCAACGATTTACTGTTAGTGCTTGTAATTATTATCTATAATTTCACGTTGTTTACCACAGGCAATCATGTGCATTAGTGTCAATATTTCATGATGGCGTTTGTCCAAATTGAATAATCCCAAACAAAACTAATGCATGTTTGAGTTTTTCTTAAAGTCCCTTTAATGATACAAATACCCAAAAAACAAATTCCTTCGATCTATTTGTATACTGGCAAATAGACGGGGTGATGGAGTTTGCTGTAAGAAAAGGATCATATGCAGGACAAGTTTCTGTGATGTATTCGACCTTGTTAGTAAGGAATAGTTCTGTGTCGACGGGTCTGCTTCAAGATCATGTTGGATTTTCATCCCCCTTTCATTTCCTAGACCGGCGGCGGCTCCCCATAAGTAAGGACGGACATCTGAATAAAGCTGGACATGAATTTGCACCCTTCACTCAAATCGCTTCGGGTCGTGCACTTTTTGGAATATTCAGTTTTTGATGTTTTCCGATTTCCTTTTGAATTACCACTTTATTGATAAAACTTGCTGGTTCTAATACGTTTGATCGTTTAATATAGAAAAGGTTTTTTTTTGTTGCTCGGACATTCCAGCTTTGACAGTGAGATTAAAATTTGGAGGAAAAAATTTATGAAAAAGGATGATAAGCTAACCAATACAACAATTTCAACATTGCTTCTTCCACTTAGTTAGCTTAGGTTAATAAGGCATCTGTTAATTTGTTCCTTTAGATATGTATTCTTCTTACAAATTGGAAAATTGAGAAAACTGCGAATGTTTAATAGACTTTTGACGTTATGCAAAAAACTAATCCTTTAATTATATGATATCAAAGTTTTGGACCCTATACCTTATAATCCCTGAAAATATGGTACGATGTACGTGATTTAAGTGAGAATTTAATTTAAAAACTGATGATGTTCTAAATATAGAATTTAATTTAGTCGAAAAATATTAATTTCCTTTCATTCGTCACAACGTAGTGAAGTAAATGTGAGTTGTGAGCCTTCGGTATATAATAGCGAATTTCGAAATGAAATTATTAAATATCTTGAAGTAAAATTGTGTAGCCACAATAGAGACCACTCATAGCAGATACGATTGTAATACAGAACACTCAGTCTCAATATGATGGTTTGAATATTTTATTCGTCTTACCGCACAACAAGGGAACATTAACATTCTCTAATCTTTCTGCGGAATTAATTCCCTTTGAAAATGCATGTCTTGTACATTTCAGATAATTCAAAATGCCTTTGCTTTACTTCGGGAAATGGAATATCAAACACGAAAAGATTTTGTTCTTGCACGGACTTGATAAATATTGCAATAAGATTCATCGTGAAAGTTTTATAACAAAATCGACATTGTAAATCTAACGAAAGAAAACTGCTACTTCCACTGTTTGGCTATATCTAATTTTGCATTATTTATACAAACCGTAAAAAGGACTTCCAGGATGTTTATTATTTAATCATCATAAATACTACTCCTCTATGATTACTTTTCGTTATTTTATTGTCTTTTAGAACAGATATATTGCTCATATATTTTTTATAAAAGCACACAAAACTTGAAACGTGTACAATAACTGAAGCTTGGATATGAAGTGAGGAGGAGTTTTTCTTCAAGATCTAATTTTCTGTTTACCCCTAGACATTTTTTCATTTACTTTGAAACCTTTGAAATTCGTATATTTGATCCACAGGATTTAAATCCTTGACATTCAAAAGTACTTGCTTTGGACTAGCGTTAACATATTAGCATCAGGCGGCTTCAGAATTTAAATCCCAAAAGTAATTTCCCCAGGGCGGGATGATTAGATGATTTTTTGTTTCCTTAGGCCCGTAATTTTCCATAAGCTCCACTATGTGTGAACCGTACACGCACTTGCGATAAATAATCTCTTGTTTCCTGGAGTTTAGAGGGGCAGTTCAATGTTACATGTTGTGTCAGGGGTCTGTCACATATTAGCAAATATTCTGAAGAAATTGCCAATAATATCCACACATCAAAGAACAATTTTTCATGAAATAATTTTTTGCTGTAATTTATAACAACTTCTGCAGAATAACTTAGTTAAGGTCCCCAAGAGCGTTTCAGTGTAATCTTGAAATTTAATTAACGCTGACTAATATAAGAAAAACAGCACACAGGTTTATGCACTCTCTGTCACGGTTATTTACTTAGTTAAATTGTTATAGTCGTTGAAATTTAAGATGCAGTTAATAGCGCGCTTTTCCAAAAGACAAACGATGGTATTATATTACCGATTGACGGATTTGTATTCGGAATAAATGATCATATACGTTAAGGAGAACAACACAAGACATATCTAAGTAGTTGATTTTAGACGTGGGTGGTCTTGGGACTTGAAGAATCGTAGGTGTTTCCCATGGAATAAAAAAAATGATTATAAGCAACTTGGGGCCACGTCCAACACTCGATTAACTATTTCACCATTAGCGCGTTGACTTCAACCATGTCAAAGTGAACTGAAAGACTGACGTTGCTGTGAAGTTATAATAATTTTTTTTAGGTGGCAGACAATAAGAGAGTAAGTAGATGGGCATGATGGAGAAGCAGTGGCGTATCCGGAAATAGTTTTATGAATCAAAATACTATTTCTACGAAATTTTTAAATAAGATTAATGTATCAGATGCCCAAAAAGTCTACACTTGTATGAGATTTTTTTTGTATAAATAAATATCGATCAATTACTTTAAATATATTACATCACATCTATTTACGATTGAACAAACTAATGCTGCCTTAATTACATTTCGTCTTTGGGGACATTATTGTGAGTGCCGTACATTTCTGAGAAACCGATAATTCCCTAATCGAGTCTATTTGGTTAGGGGCTGAATTCTAATTTATTTTTACCGCAACCTTCTGAAATATTTAACATGAAATGCGCGTGTGACTAGTGCAACATGGAGACGCCAAGTCGCTGGTTGTTATTTCCGTCACCCCATTTGTTTGTATGTTGTGGATGTGGTACTTGTCTGGTCATCTGCAGAGTTGTGCTGAACCATCAGAATTTCAATCCTTGATACATATTTTTCAATCACGCTTGTTGCTTTCGAACAATCCACCCTTCAGTTTGCGCCGACGGAATTTAATTTTGTATTTATTGATGTGTGATGTAGTTTCATATTTTTTACGAAGTTTCTTGTCTGTTTGGCCGAGTATTTTTAATATCGTTTAACGTCTCAGCTAATATGTTCGGTATAAAATTTATTTACAATGTTTTAGTTGATTTTTGTATAAAAATAATAATAAAAATTAATTATACATCGTGTGTCGATACGTATTCCCAAAGCGCCAATAGCAATCGGAGCGCAATGTATAAATATTTTATAGACAATAAATCGCAAGAAAAAACATGGGGTCAGTGCCATTGTGCGTCCCATGGGGAAAAGGGAGCCAGACCAAACAAATGTTTTGAGGGTAAATGGTGTAAAAGTATCCTGCATTTTTCATTGTAATCAAATTTAATGTGATTTAACAATTAGTGGTAAAATGTGATCGGTTTTATGAAAAAGTAAACTAAGTTTTCATCAAAAATAGATATTTCTTGAAATTTTTGGGCCTCTAGGGGCGATTTTTTGGGGTTATGTTGTACAAAGGCGAACAATTTAGCCCCAGTTATCAAACTGTAATTATTTACCGTTTCCTATTTTGTAGATAGACTACCGCGAAAATTTGACTTACGTAAGAATTAAAAATATTATTTGATATAAACTAGCAGACATTTTTTTATTTCCATTTAGAATTCTTAAGTTATAATTTTTCAGAATTATTATCAAAGTTAAAAATTATGACCTTCATAAAATAAAAGAAACATACTACCAAGCCCAATACAATAAATTATCTCCAAACTATTGAAAATAAAATATGTTTACATTTCGGAATATCTTGACGTGACAAAAAATACTAAATTCGACTTCCCCCCAATTTACTCCAGCACAGCGTGTGCTTTCCCAGTCTTAAGATTTTCACCCGATTCACAATATAGCATTTTAGTGAAGAACAAACAAGTTTAGGAAATGATTTTTAGTGCCTTACATTGTGCTATATTAGAATCCGTTCGCCTTAAGGAAACCTAAACGCCGTCACGACACATCGCATGTTAAAATGATCCCTGCACTCTATATTTAGGAATAGTTGCCAAACTTTCCCGGTCTTACCAACCATCAATATTTAATAGGAAGCTATATGCCCTCTGTCCTACTCACGAAACTACCACCACTAATTCCCCAGGATCCAATTTCAATATCTAAACGCAATTATTAGACACGTCATTTATTTTTATAGATGCATCAAGATAGGGAATAAGACAAAAGTGCAAAGGGATAAATAAATTAAATTTGACAGAATCGGGAGCTTAAGAGGTGCATATATTGTCATCATTTCCATCGCAAGATCAAACTTCTAAAGGTATTGAAAGTATTTGATCCGGAAATCTAAATATATGAACCAATAAATCGTTTCGCTATACACAGAGCTTGTGGGTAAAAAGGAAATGTAAAAAAGGAACAAGGTGGATTTTCAGTAATTTGTGAAACTACTGTATATTCCCTGAAAGGATAATTCTGTCTTATGGCGTGGAAGAATTCAGGCCAAGTTACAAACCTTACTTCAAGTTTTAGATAACCAGAAAGTTGAAACTCTTTAATGGATTTTGCGAGTTAAATATGTTCATTTCTCATCTGAAACACGGGGATAATCTTAAATCCAAATTTATAATTAATTAAAATACTGTCCTTGCCACTCACCCAAATTTTGCAAAGTTTCGTCCGCATTAATCAAGTTGTAGGTATTAGAATGGAAAAGGAAACTAATGTGTTATTTTATTTGTATGTTGTTGGATTAAGATTGGCCAAGACGTCAATTGATGCAAAAAATGATCTGGAAAAGTCTCATCTAACTTATACAAGCTTTATGCTGAAATAACTTTATGTCAACACACAAGTAACTTATAACTTTATTGGTAATAAACAATTTTCCCAATATTTTAGAATAGATTTATTGAACTGATATAATAATATATTTAGTCAACGTGTCTTAAATACAGTCGTAGAATCATCTTATATTCGAAACATATGTTGATATTTTTCTACAGCAGATGTTTTAAGCTCGTATATTTCTTCGTGTTGTCTTAAAGACTCCTATAAATATAGAATATGCCTACTCCACCCACAAATGGGGAGCAAAATTCCGATATTGCTTCACCCCCCTCTATCTAGCACAACCAGCCGTTGAGATTTCCCAAACAATACTTCTTTCCCTTTCCCAGCTCATATTGTAACATGTTTTAATAAAAAGCAAGTGAACCATTTTACCTTCACGCGTAGATAAATAAAAACGTAAATTGTGCGTAAGAATGGAATTTACAATGCCAATTTCTGTTAGAAAATATATACGGAAAGGGCAAATTACACCACTTCAAGTGCACAGTTGCAGGAGAGGGAAATCTGTGTGAAAGTGAATTGCAAAATTATGCTTAACAGTTTTTTGGGGTGTTCGTTCAAATCTTTTACCGCAACATAATAATTTAGCTTAATCTACCGATGGAGGTTCTTAAATAAATTTACCTAAATAATTATTCTACACTAATTTGGTTTTGGCTTAGCCTTCGAACAAAAAAAATTAGAACGCTCATAGTAAAACAAGCTTAATACCCCCGGATTATAATAATATGAACAAGTTATATTTATCCGGCCTGTAGGAAACAGATATTGCAACTTAATTTGCTATAATTTGGGAAACATGTTGAAAACATGGTCGATTAGTTCAACATAATTACGTTGCTTTGCAGAATGCAAATGATTAATTAGTTTATAGGAAAATATATTGTTAATTAAAATAAATCTAATTTTACAATGGTGTCTCTACTCGATTACAAAATTACAAAAACTAACACTATTAACAACGAAAACCTTTGAAATTGTTCTGCTTAATTAAGTTAAATCCGTGTAATATTCTGATATTATTTCCTGTACATAATCCACAAATTAGTTCTATGAATCTAGTGGCGTTTTTTGAAATATAATAAAATTTGTCAGATCTAAGATTAGTTTGTCTCGAACTACATATTCTTTTCAAACTTCCTCATAAAAATAATTTCTTTTCCATGCACACAAAAACTGCCTACAAGTTAAAACGTCCTTTGATATTTTCTATCAAAGAATAATAATTCTTTTTTATTTAAAGAATGCTGTCTAAATCAATATGTACAACGTTCGTTTTTGTAGAAAAAATGAGTGATTATACGCTTCCTTAAAGTATTTGTCTTTTGTGACAAAGGTAAACCACATAATCCTATTTCCGCATCGTTTGAAAATGGCATTTTCTCAATTTTCTCGATTAACTTTGCAGAATGTGTATCCACATTTTTGAATTTCATGATGATTTTAATGCATAAATATTTCGTTGCCGCGGGGTGAATATTCAAAATACATCATTTATTCCAAAATATAAACAAAACATGTTATAATTTTCTATAGATAGGTATAACTTTTGTGGTTTAATCTATGAACTAAATATATCATGCAAATTTATGCAAATATTCCAAATTTTTTTCTTAATCAGTTGATTGTTTAATTATAATTTCTATTATGTAAAATAGAACAAATGATACAGTTGTTTATTAATAATGCATATTAGAACAAAAATAATTAAATCAACTGCTATTTGTCATAACATAATATACAACGACACTAGAATTATATGTGCTTTATTATAAATGTTCATATATTTGGTAATTAGGTACCGTAAATTTTATAATGAAATTCTATACTCAAAATTTATTGCAATTCTTATTGTGAAACTATATTATACTAGCTGTCTCCCGCGTCAATGTGTTTTTGTCTTATATAAATTGTAATAACTATTATTGTTGTAAAAACGACGAAAAATAAAAAACTCTCATTACTTTTATAACTCGTGGGGAAGCCGAAAGAACATTTACAAAAAATTTGGCGTCGATATCTACAACGGTTTAGATTTGTATAGAGGACAAACTCTCATTTTTATATATAAGATGACCATTAATATTACAGTTTTTTCTAACAAGTTTAAATAAATATACACATTTTAAAGAATTGAGAGTTTGCACATTTAAAAAAAATATTTTGAAATGTTTATAATTTTTCGTAATTTTTAAAAAAATATTTTTATTTTTCTGCAAGAAATGTATGTAAAAAATTTCACCTGCTCAAATTAGCTAATGAAATTAGCTAATAAAAAGTCATATAATATTTTTTTAAATTTTAATCTGTAATAAGGTATTACGAGCCTTAACAACTAAATGTTCGGACGAAAGTAAATTTTTGAAGTATGAAAAGAGAACTGGAAATTTTGCGTAAATAATTAGTAAACACCTAACAATACAATAAGATAAAGCCTTAATAACAATATTATGCATGGAACAAAATTATTTATTTGATTTAACAATATTTTAACCTTAATAATTAGCAAATTTTACAAAATTAATTTGCAACTAAATGTTGGGATAATTTTTAATTTAGAACCATTAATAAGAGGTTACGTCTCCTTTTGCTTTAATAGCTGCCTGTATTCTAGCAGGCATTGTATTTATCAAGTTTTGGTACAATTCTCGCGTGAAACTGTCCCAAATTTCTTCTATTTTGGTCTTTAAATCCCCAATGGTTCTTGGTGGATTATTGCGTAGAATACGTTTAATTTTATGTCAAAGAGTTTTAATTACATTTAAGTTCGGACTGGATGAGGGCTTTGAATGCACCTTTATGTCGTTTTCCACCAGTTGCAAAACTGTGATTTTTTAAAAACAGTCGTTAGAAAATTACGTCACATTTTTCAAGTGATGCAATTTTAAAGCTACGAAATATGCCTAAAATCACCAAATAAAGACTTGGGAGTTTTTTTGTACATAAACCCAACATCCAGCTTTGCAATAAAGTAAATTTACCAAAATCCAACCTGCGGTTCCAAACTGTGATTATTTTAATGTAGGTAGCACCCTCAAAAAACACGTTTTTTGAAAAGTGAAATGTAGAACTCAAAAAAAATGCAAAAAAAATTCATATTAACATTTCAGAATTTTTTCAATATAGTACAGTTATTGAGTCTTGATTTAAAGGTTTTTTGACACAAATCTAACCAGCGGTTTCAAAAATGTGATTTTTTAAAACAATTACTATAAAATTCTACCCTATTTAAAGATGCAACTTTAAAGCTCCGATAAATGCCTAAAATCACCAAATAAAAACTTGTGTAACTTTTTTGTAAAGAAAACCAACATCCAGCTTTGCAATAAAGTAAATTTCATCAAAATCTGACTACTAGATCCAACGTTTTGAAAATATAATTCTTTGTTTCTACAATTTTCCCATCCTGCTGGGTTAAAGTGCCACAGTTTTGGAACCGCCCAGCGGATTTTTACTAAATTTACGTATTTATATAACTAAATGTTGGCATTATAACAGAAAAAAACCATCAATGTTATGGAAGTTAATTTAGATAACTTTTGCGCGTGTAGAAAAAAGACAATCAGATTTACTTTTGTCCGAGCATTTAGTTGTTAGGGCTCGTATTTAAAATATTCCTGCCGCATTTATTTTGCGTGTGCAAAGCCTGTCACAAGCACTTATTAATAATTGCGTTACTGTAATTTTTTCTGTTCCAATACAACTTTATAATACAGGTAAAACAGCTAGTATCTTTTTCCTTAATAAATAACGAACGTCGCATTAATATGACCATTATTTAATGTTTTCTGCTATCGTAAATCATAATTACATCCTCATATGACTTATGGTACAACATGAAACTGAATTGCATTCACGCACATGTATATAGATAAAATGCTTTTCATGGGAATTACCAACATTAAAATAGTCGAGTCGAGTAGACCAAATCGTATTATTTTATATAGACTCGTTTTTGTCGATGTGCGGCAAGAACAAATTGCATTATTTTTCAATAAAGTGGCAATAGTTAAATGCGGACAAAAAAAAACCAAATCAGTCAGTCGGTAAAAGTCTATTATGGTACACATCGTACTTATGCTCATTAAGTATTCAGCAGCCAAGGAAGTAATAATTTAAAATGCGGTATGCGAACTGCAGTCATGCCACTTGGATAACTTAATTTCCTTTAAATGGACAGGTTTGCGTTGTAGTAGGCAACAATTTATGCTAGTTTGAAAACCACATGTTATTGGTTTTTATTTCAACTATTCATAGGCTTAGATTATTTATTATTGTTCGCGTTAATATAATGTGTTTTTCAGATTATTTTTCAGCTGACAGAAATGAGAAATTAACCGCTAGCTACATGAAACTGGAACACAACAAATTTATCTTAATAATTATTAATGGAGATGTAGGAAGTGTATAAACGTTGCATTAACATGTCAATTAATATTAACTTTTAATTACCGTTACCATTGGTATACCAAAGAGAAGTTTATTGTATTTATATTTATACGCATAATTTTTCAGGCAGTAAAATTAGTCACTACAGTCGGATTAAGTGTACAGTTTGTATATTTGTGTTAAATGAATTAAAATCCCCTCGAGTCAAATAATAACAAAATGGGACGCGCATATACCTACATGAACATGGAATACTAGGTGCAGTAATGGGAATTGGTAATGTGGAATGCATTGGTATACTTATAGATTCGCATTTGCAAGGTAATAGAATGAACACAAAGCCCTTTGTGCATAGGACACAGGTGGCCTGATTTTGCTGTAATGCTTCTTTATGCCAAGACTAAATACATCATTTCCCAGTTTATTGGGCAGATGCGACGGCTCCCGTTTTATATCTCCTATAAACAACACAAATTGCATAAATGCACAGTAGTTATGTAGTTGTAGCGCTTCTTATTCCGAAAATATGCACAAAACTTTTTGTCCTCTGGCAATAACTTATTTAATTAGTTGTCAGACTGTACGAGTATAGTTTAAAAATATAAAATATTCGAAATGTGTAGCAAAAATTTCCGGGCGACTCGCCGCGCCGGTGTAACACAATTAGAAGTTTTAGCTTAGACGAAAATCAAATTATAAAATTTAAGGCGACTTGTAGTAATTTAACACCTCAAGTAAAAGTTGTAGTGACGGTAAGACAATACTTGTTGTTTGAGGAAGCTTTAGAACAATTATAAGGCATCAGGGCGAGAATATAAGGAAACTTCTTATTGAAACTGCGAATAAACATCTAAACTTGCCTTAATTCTAAACAAACAGTACTTTGCAAGTTTTAAAACAATACAAACGACATGTATAACTAAATGTATCCTGGATAAACCAAAGGCAGTTGAGCCCTAATTCAACGAAAGCGTAGCCTCGGATTCAATTCATGAATAGAAATAAAAACCAATGGTTTGGATACTTTCGTCTTGGCGAACGTCTTCTATTGTTTTTTCTATGTCGTTGCCAAGAATGGACTCTTAACTTTGCGGATCACTTGAATGGATCCAATCTATTTCACTGCTTCCATAAACTAAAATTATGGACCTTCTTAATATATTAGATGGAGTTACTTAAAAGATTTCATGCTCTATTGCACAACGATGCTCTAATATTTTATTTGCAGTCATGTGTGCAAAAAATCCGACGAAAGACATTCAAATTAAACTTGTTTAATGTTTATAATCGCTTAAGTTACTTAGTTCCAAAAAAATGTTGCAGGCGGGTAGAGGATTCAGAGATTTTAATAAAGAATGATATAATGTTTTTTCCTTGAAATATTGCGTTTTTTCCTAGAGGTCTCGCTTCTGGTGATATACAACCACAATAATAAAGAAATTGTCAATGTTTTCTTGAAGGAAAAAGCGTAAAATATTTATTAAAACTTTGATAATAAATATTCAAACAAACTAATGCGCCAGCTGTTAAGTTAATAGTTTTTTTATAATGTACAATGTTTACATGTTACAAAAGAACTACAACATACTTTTTAGTTTTTACAACTTTTCAAAAAGTGTATATTCATGTTACTAGATAGCTATTATAAAACTGTTTAAATTTTTCCAGCATTATACAAGTTGGTGCACACACAATACTATAATACTTCGGGAGCAATAAAAATTTACCAGACAATAACTTTGGCAATGTATATTGTTTTCAAAGAACAATACCATCATGCAAACTTGCACAATCTGTCTACAAAAACTTTCTAACTTGTTTGTTGACTCAAAGTTTCCTCAAGTTTCGGGAAACAAAAAGCTGGGTGGTTTCCTGATTTTCTTTCATAAATTGGAACACAATACTTTACTAGTTCTAATTTTGTGTTTGTGTAATTATTGTAAATAGTTAAATTTTTTATCACAAATAACAGTTAATTTATAAATAGATACAGCAGCGCGTTATTATAAAATGAAAAGCTCTATGATGGAATTGTCAGTTTCAGTTATTCAATATCGGTTTATGGTTTAATTTGCTGGCAAGTCATAAAAGTAAAACTCACAATATTTTAATTAGTTTCACACGTTGATTGTCCGCTTGAAATGTGGAAATACGGTAGTTTTTCCAGGATTTTACGTGTTTAAGGGATGAAGGTCATGGTCGCCATTAGTTCAACCAGTTAATAATTTGTATCATAAAAGGATTTAGATAAGGCAAACATAAAACAAAAATCACGACACGGCAATGCAAAACATCAAAATCCGTCTGAAACACTAACATAAACATATCAGTAACGACGGTGTAAACACAGCAAACTCACGCAAACGTTGATAATGTCAACTAAACCATATGTCTCCATAGAGAAGTAAAATAATTGGACTTATCAAAGTGTACTGCTACAACACAACTCGTAGGTTCAATATACTTTACACGCGGTTTAGCAGAATGTACCACGTCATGCAAGAGTACAGAAAATGTGCAAAAACTTCACTATTCAACCACTATCTCCATGAAGTTTCATGTAACACGCCACATTTTGTGCTGTGCGGCAAAGTTTCATATATGTGATAGGCATACCACCCGTTGTAAAATTACCATGTTTCGGTCAACTGTATTAGTTATACGATATAGTTTCTATAACGGTGCTTATATTCTAATTATATGTAGTATAATCGCACTGAAATATCACGTTTCGCATCAATTACATTTCTTCAATGAGGAAGTGGAAGACCAGACCTACTCCTTACTAGATGAAACTCTGATTAGTGCAAAAAATGAAAAATATCCAAATCTTTAAACGACGAAAAAATGAAATTCATTGCCAATTATTTCGTCCCTATAATATTTTTTGTGTTATCCCTTTTACGTACTTCAAACAAAACAAAAATCATTCCCATCTCCTCTACGTGAACGGTTTGGATTTTCCTGTAAGCCAAGTAAACAGCTGCTGCTAGAATTGCAAATTTACAAAAATAAAGAAACAACAATGGCATCATTCGGACACAAATGAAATCCCCTTCATGTACTGGCGACCATCACCGAGAGGTCGCGTGCAAGTGACTGTATCGCTCCCACGGTTTTCCCATTTGATGCCCTTCCATTTTCTAAAGTATGCCATGCACATTGACATAATACACGTTGAGTTTTATTTGGTGTGGCGATCTGGAAATATGCGACACTCCATCAACGTACGATTTAGACTTAAGTGTTTAATTCTCACTCACACGCATTTGGAGTCAATTTCACATGATTTCCTTCTAATTTTCCTATAATGGCATGCAGTGTCATGTGGTGTGTGGATGACAGGACAGGAAATATTTAAAAGCGTGAAGTGCAATATAAATTACCCTGCTTGTGGGTGTGAATTGGTCATGGAATTGTGGAGGGTCAAAAATACTGTTGTATTCGATATTTTAATAACTTTGTGTCTGTGAAAAATGCGTCTATACCGGACACACGCCTTCCATTGTGTGAGTGTGGCGTACCGTTGGTTTACCACCAATAATTGTAGGGTAATCTGTGGGACGTTGGCATCAACACGTGCGGGGAACATTACTGTTCTCTTAAAATGACAAACTAATTCCTAATTTTATGTATTTCTTATCTGATGGATGGGATCTTTTATTTCTATTAGATAAATTATGTTTATTGGCCCGTAATATTGAACATCATATGCAATGATCCGGAAGATCCATTATAAGTTTGATCGATTATAGTTTACGTTATACAGGCTGTTTTATTAAGGGTGGCCACCGGCCATATCTTGGAAACTACTCAGAGAAAAAATTTCATTACTAAACTGGCTATGAGAAAATTCTGGAAATTATTTTAAAGTTCCGCATTTCACCGCAAGGGGGTGCAACAGAAATAAAAATATTAAAATTTTAAATTTCTCCAAAAATTTTCACATTAAGGTATGCCTTTGGTAACATCATTAGAAAGATTGGACAATTCTGCATCATTTTGGTTTAAGGCTCATTGGCGTACCGACTTTAGTAAGAGTGGGGGAAGCTATTGAAAGTGTAATCATTTAAATAGCTGTAACTTCTAAACGACTTATTCGATTTTAGTAAACTTAAGCTTGTTTGGAAGAGAAATGTAGGTTCCTTTAATTAACGCATCGAATTGTACATGATAGTTCCTAATAAAATTGCTAGAGGACGCAATTTGAAATAATAACAGTTTTTTTGATTTTATCCCGAAAATTTAAATTAGACGGTATAATTATGAGACCATAATCGTAGTAGATTAAATTTGCAAGAAAAACGTGAAAACCGCAGCTCGATATCTTCGTTCGTTTCAGAGTTATTGCCAAAAGAATAATTTTTAACACTTTAATTGAAGATATGATTGTTTTCATAGTTCCGTGGTCAAGCAATCCATGACAAAAAATATTTTAAAATGATGCAGAATTGTCCAAGCTTTCTAATGATGTTACCAAAGGTATACCTTAATGTGGGAATTTTCGGAGAAATTTAGAATTTTAATATTTACTTTTTAGTTGCGGCGAAATAAGGAGCTTAAAAATAATTTCCAGGATTTTCTCATGGCCACTTTAGTAATGAAATTTTTTCCCTGGATTTCTATGCCCAGTAGTTCCAGAGATATGGCCGGTGGCCACCCTTAATGAAACTGTACATGGTGTTCGCAAAGATTTTGTCTACTCCACAGCAAAAAGTTGCATTATTTTTGATTATTTTCAATTTCATCCCATTATTCTTTTTTCCATTAAAAAGTACAGACATCATATTATTGATTCTTAACTTTTCTCAATCTTGCTACCTTTTTAATGTGTTGTTCACTTGGACACCTCTAATAAAAAGCACTGAAAAATAACCTTATTAAGTTGTTCTTTGTAGAAACTAGTTAATCATAAAGTGCTGCACTATAATCAGCTAAAACCCTTCTTGTTTCTTCACTCCTTCTTTGCCATCATTCACCTCAAGATACACCAGTTCAGAGAAGGAAATTTAGGTTTTCTTTCGTCTGGAATTGAACCAGAAATCTACGTTTTGCAAAACTTTTGCGTGTTAAAATCCATAATCAACTATTAACATGTAATCAGTTTCGGATTGAAATATCTCAAGAAACGCATCTAATGTAAAATGCAAATGAAATTGGTCTAGCGTAGAAAGAAAAAAATTAATATACTATACCTAATATGTTGATAAATGTTGTAATTTCCCATTTCGTATAATAAAAACAGAATTTTATGTAAGTTACTTCATGTGCAGCTCTTAATAAGTATCCATAATAAAGTTATGAATATACTTATCGTATACAAACGACCCCTATTATTATAAAACGAGTTTCCATATTTTATCTGAAAATGCCTGTTAAATATATGCTTAGTGTGTATAATTTGAGCCTATTTGCTTTCCTGCGACAAACGAAATAACCCATTTAAATAGTTAATTTTTGGTTCGGCTCATAGTGTATAGGCGGTAATAGCGACAATTAATTCCACGCATGATCTTATCGACTAAATTAATACCCAAGCAACATTTAATTTTTGGGAACTTTCGTTCCTATTTTAGGAGATTAGTATGTTTCTTTGGTGTTTACCATAAATTAAAACTTTTTCTTAATTAGTTTGACTAGATTTCAACAAAGATACTTAGAAAGGAAAAATCTGTGGGGTTTCACTTAATTATTCCAACAAGTTAACATCATCATTATAATACTTTGTTTGTTTTTCAGATCATGTTCGAGAGTTTTCATGTGGAATGCTGTACTATCGCACCTTTTACGTCGATAGCAAGAGAGATGCCCTTTACGTAGGCGCAATGTAAGTATTAGTAAGCGTTTAATTATTCAGTAATTTTTCACAGTTTTGACAATTTGGGGGATTTCTGTAAACAAATCTGAAATTAACAGGCTATAAAACATTGAACAAAAAGTGTGATCATGTTAGAAACAAAAGGCTGGGAAACAAGAGGTACGCTTGTGATAAAATAGTAGTGAATGTACAGTGTTATATTGTTTGATTAATTACCAAAAGACACGCTGCGGTGAATAAACAAACTACTGGCAAACAACCGCTTTGTGTTTTAATCTGTGAAGATTTTTATAAAGTTCCTTAATTAATGCGTTCATAATTTATATTCTCCAAAGTCGTATCTTGTTTAATTAAATCGTTTGCACCTTTTTACCGGGATTTTCTGAAAATTTAATACATTCATTTTGTAATAAATTGTGCAGGTTTCCGGGGATTTATAAAGCTATTGAATCGTCTCGGGTGTCGCTGGTTTATTTGTATTTCTACTTCGCAGCATCTTAATTTTGTATCTTATATGAAACCAGATATAAATTAAATATAAATAGGTGCATAACAGGAGTTTTTATCTTTTTGTTCCTTGACAATATTTTTTATTAAATGCAGATGGAAGTTCATACTGTAATCCTCAAAATTAACGCATCACTGAAACAAATCGAAGATTTAATTTTAGAACTAACTTCGTAGATAGTTATAAGATTGCCCGATACAAAATTCAGGTCTGGACTTCACGCGGGCCAGTCCAAAGAATTTCAAAATCTTCAAGATATATTAGGCTTAAACATCAAGTTCTGAGTACGATCTTCATATCAGATGTTTGATATATTGAATTATTAAAGGTATAAGTATTTGACTAAAATCGGAGTTATGGAAAAACTACAAGACTTAAAATAGAACATAATTAGATACTACTTAATAAAATATGATTGCTGGGTTAATTTTGTGGATTTTTTATTAAATGCAGAGGGAAGTTAATATATTATCCATAAGTCAATGTTAGTACACGTATACACCTACAATAAGAAATGGGGATATTTTTTCCTGTATTATAATAAAAAATTATATTTTCCAAGTTTTTTCTCGTTATAGGTTAATAAATATTTAACAAGCATTGGTATATGAAATACCTACTTGTTTTGCATTTATTATTACATTGTTCCAGTTTCCAACTAGGTATGTAAATTTTCACAATTACACGTTGGAAAAACTTGGTTCAAATTACATACTATTACAACTACTGCTACACTACTCCCTTATTACTTATTAACAAAAACCAATGAGAAATAGAAAAAAAAAACAGATAAAATTCCTCTTCCTACAAAACTTATTACTGGAGGTTTCGGAAGGAAGAGCTTAATTTATACCTATACAGTTAGTTCTTTTAATGTAGTTGATAGGATTGTTCATTTTATACGTGGTTCTATTATTCGCTCAGGCCCTTTTGTTGGCGACCGAGGTGCGAAAACCGCGGGTTCTATACTCTGTGCATCCATTGTTTCTGAAAGTGCATTGTTATATCTTTACCCCTTTATTTGCACTTGAGATGAACACGGTTTATATGAAGAACTGCCCCACACGCTTCCAAAACCTCCACCTCCCAAGCACGGATCCATTGAGCGGTCTGTAATTAAAAGGGATCGAGTTTTTTTTGACTTGAAATTAAAAACCATAAATTGGATGTTTAAAGAGTTGTTTATTAATTTGAGCAAGTATGCAATAAGGAAATTTTATACTGGCATTCACCTGGTGCATAGTAATGAAATGAGGGAGGCAAACAGAAATGAATTAATTATTAGGTTTTTTTTCAACAATTAACGTGTAATCTCGAGTTTGTTGTTGGTGAAAAATACCGTATTAAATTTAGAATTAATTACGTTTCATATGATTGATATACTTTGCCACAAATGAAAAGTAACGTAAAAAAATTGTGGCGCGCCGAACGTTTTCATAAAAATTACAACCAACCAAAGAGCACCACTGGATTAAAAATGATGTCGTAATGATAAAGCACGTTTAGGCGATAAATGTGATTGATCTCTGTTAGTTCAAACAATCTTTCATTTTTTTTCTGCCATTCGGTGTTACTGCACATCATCCGTTTTTCTTGTGTGTTAAAAGTCGACCATAACATTAATTACTGTTACAAATAAAATAATTGGTGTTATAATTTATTTTGATGGGTATTTATTGTATTTGTTTGCATGGTATTAATAGTTAGTGGAATGTTGAATGTACTTTTTTTCATGTTAATTTGTGGCATTGGTCACTTGGGATTAGGCTTGACCGATGTTATTTGTTTTTTTATCACGTATCACATTTGACGATAATTTACGTTATTATTTTAGAATGTTTGTGTATTGTTCATTAGCAAATGATTAAATGACATTAATTTCAGTTTGACATGCTCGTGTTAGCAACTTTGTTGAGCAGTATAGTGATATTATCCGGGTCATAATTTTAAGTTGTCCTTAGTCGAGTACAAAATATTTTATAATTTCAGAAGGAAACGCAATAAATTTTATATCGTTTTATAAAGATATGCCTGAAAGCAAGAAAATGTTGATCTAACTTAACTTTCTGATTCGTTATCTTTAAAAAATCGGAATCAGAAGGACAAATCTGTTTTCAATAAATTTTAGTTGTAAAATTAGAGGATAAATAATATCGAGCGATCAAATAAATTTGTAATCGAGTCATCCATGGATTTGAATCCGTATGTCTTTAACTTGAACCATTTTAGCTTTCGACTGACATTTTATTGTAATGCAGTTCAAGTAACTACAAACGATTTCGGGTTCATGGATGACTCGATTACAAATTTATTTGATCGCTCTTTATTATAACAAAAAATATTGCTCCTTTCATCCAATAATTTTCGAAATTTTGTCAAGTTTTGGTTTTGTATAAACTTTATTCCAAAATTTGCAATTTTGAAGCCAATTTATCAATGTTATCTAACTTTCCATTTTTCTAAATTTAAAGCTGAATCTGAAACTTGATCGTTTTTAATTTTGTTGAGTACCTACCTACTTAAATATTTAAATACAAGGTGTCAAAATATTTGACTAATTATAGATTTTTTTTACTTTACAAAAACTCTGATACTCTAAAGTTAAATATGAATTCTTCGGTAATGGAAAAATGTTGGTATTTTTATCAAAACACACAACTGAAAGCTGTGAAGAGAATTCAGACACCCTGTATAAGTGTAAATCGAACCCAACCAAACGAATATGTGCTTTCGCTATACCTAATAACTTGGAATATTAAAAATACTAAATTATATCGACCCACTCACCCCCTATATCATAACTTCTGTACACAACAACCCCTCTATACCTAAATAATACCCTTTGCAATGCGCACCCAAGGAGCCGTCTGTTTAAACGACCACGCGTACGTCTATCCAGCTTTCTCACACCTTCCTTTCAAATTTCCGGCCGAAATGGTAATGGCTAATAATATATACTTGATAAAGCTTAGATAGACCATACTACAGTACGGAAATCCGCAAGCAGGCTCTGGATTTACAGATAATAATTTGATTATACGCTTATGGTACTCCAAAAGGTAATTTAGCAGCGAACAACAATAACTTGTTATTTTATTATTATCGTATAATTCGGAGATATTTTAAGGTGATAATTATATAATAATGTCTATCTACTAGGGGCTGATGGTTAGATTTGGAGTTTAATTTTTTGTTAAGTTTGCTTAGAATTTTATGAGAAAAATGCAATTAGATAATCTAAAGTATAAGAAAAATTTATATTGTTCTTATGCAGCATAAAATATTTTATTGTTAATTTGAATCATATTCGTGACTGACTAATGAGAAACTGAATATACTGTAATAAAAATTTTAATGGCATCGTAAATTGCAAGGAACTCTTTCATTTCATTATATTTTAAAATTACTTGTATCTTGTGTTTCCTTATGCCACTCACATTGACATAAATCTTGATAAACTCCTCAACAAAATCAATGATACTATGAGGAACGGAGGGGTAGGGGTTTTTATCAGGACAACATATAATTTAAAATTTATCAAAAAAATCCTTCTAGAAAACATTACTCATATCTGAAAACTGTTGGGAAACAGTCATATGTAAATGTCAAAGGAAAAAAATAGAAAATTGTTTCACAGGGGGCGTAGCCCAGCCTTTTAGTCATCTATACACTACTCATACATGCATCCCCACTAAAAAATGTTCGTGATTGCGTTTAGTGTGACGCATTGTCAAAACATGTTGCCCTTAGGCGACTTGCACCCTCTTATCAACAATCTTAAATAACTACAACGTCAAATAAACTACTTCAATGTCCGCATCAGATAGCAGTGAAATATGAGAGCGGAAGGAAAAACTGAATTAAAGGCCTATTTATATACTTAAACTGGCCAGGGCTCTTTTAACAATCAATTTTACTCATGTCAAGTTTGACACATGTATGGCGTTGTTCCTTTATATCGTCAAAATGATCAACCTAAGCTAATCCATTGTTGAACGATTTATATGTTTGAGATTTACGTCAGTACTTCAAGTTAAGGCTAACTAGAGTTCTAGATTTGGAAAAACTCGTTGTGAGTTGTCCGATTCTCTACAAAAATTTTGTGAAAATTTATAGTGATTTAATAAAATTTTGGACTAGAAACTAAGTTACGAATTTTTTGTATACTTTCAGCCACTGAATTTTTCCCACATTTAATTTTACATAACTAAAATACGATGAGATAATTATTTAAATGAGTCGCTTGTTTATCTTCATTTTTCTTAGTTATATGCAGATAAATTTTTTTGGGTTGTTTAGTCTTTCAACCCATTTCCTGCGTCTATTTCGAGATGTAATAATTTTGAACATCCCACACAATACACGATGGTTTGACAGTGCATAATAATTTAAAACCCGTCCAATTAGTCACCTTGACAAATAGTTGTTACCTGTATTATATTTTTGTTATCTATCGCTATAGTTAAACGTTTTTTAAGTAGGTAGCATTTATCGACCATTCGGAATCAAAATATGTAGCAAATTCTTGTAATGTAGATAATTTAGGTCACTTTATGTTATTTATTTTGTTGAAAAAATTCCTTAGACGCTGTTTTATTACTTTTACAGTTTTCACCTTGGAATAACTTTATTTGTGAGATAACAATAAATTTGTCCGGTCACTTGAAGTTCATTGGAGATGAAAAGACCACCCTAAATGTATTTTTGTATTCCAATATCATCGAAGTCACAGCGTTTTTTTATTATGCATGATAATTATGAAAGACAATTGCAAGGTGATAATAATTGTGAATAGAGTTCACCAATACCTAGTCTAGTTCAAAAGTTATAGCACTTTGAAAAAATGTCAATTTTCAACTTTTGTTTCGATTCAAACGTCATATCTTGAAAACGCGTAGAGATATCGCAATGAAGTTTGTAAATTTGGATAGAACGCATCGAAATATATCTGAATAAGTATAGTTTTAATTTTAATTGTACTTGAGATTGGCAGGAGAAATTAAAAAACGCAATTTTTGGGGGTACTTTGGATAGGAACTATTTTATGATAAAAATCCAAAATGCTTTAAATTTGGTATATTAATAATAATTATGAAAGACAGTTGAGAGGTAATAATAACTGTGAAATCAGTTCACCAATACCTAGTCCAGTTCAAAAGTTATAGCACTTTGAAAAAATGATAATTTTCAACTTTTTTTTCGATTCAAAACGTCATATCTTGAAAACGCGTAGATATATCACAATCAAGTTTGGAAATTTGGATAGAACGCATCGAAATCTATCTGAATCAGTATAATTTTAATTTTAATTATACTGGAGATTGACAGGAGAAGTAAAAAAACACAATTTTTAGGGGTACTTTGGGTAGCAACTATTTTATGATAAAAATCCAAAATCCTTTAAATTTGGTATATTAATAAAAATTATTAAAGACATTCGAAAGGTGATAATACGTGTGAAAACAGTTCACCAATATCTAGTTCAGTTCAAAAGTTATAGCACTTTAAATAAATGTCAATTTTCAACTTTTTTTTCGATTCAAAACGTCATATCTTGAAAACGCGTAGAGATATCGCAATCAAGTTTGGAAATTTGGATAGAACGCATCGAAATCTATCTGAATCAGTATAATTTTAATTTTAATTATACTTGAGATTGACAGGAGAAATAAAAAAACGCGATTTTTGGGGTACTTTGTGTAGGAACTATTTTACGATAAAAATCCAAAATGCTTTAAATTTGGTATATTAATAATAATTACGAAAGACAGTTGAGAGGTAATAATAAATGTGGAAACAGTTCACCGATACCTAGTCTAGTTCAAAAGTTATAGCACTTTGAAAAAATGTCAATTTTCAACTTTTTTTTCGATTCAAAACGTCATATCTTGAAAACGCGTAGAGATATTCCAATGAAGTTTAGAAATTTAGATAGAACGCATCGAAATCTATCTGAATCAGTATAGATTTAATTTTAATTGTACTTGAGATTAACAGGAGAAATAAAAAACGCGATTTTTGGGGGTACTTTGTGTAGGAACTATTTTATGGTAAAAATCCAAAATGGTTTAAATTTGGTGTATATAATAATTCTGGAAGACAGTTGAGAGGTGATAATAAATGTAAAAACAGTCCATCAATAGCTAGTGTAGCTCAAAAGTTGTAGGAGTTTGAAAAAATGTCAATTTTCAACTTTTTTTTCATATCTTTAAAACGCGTAGAGATATCGCAATGAAGTTTGGAAATTTGCATAGAACGCATCGAAATCCATCATTTGGTATGGTTTTTATGTTGCATAAAGGCATAAGGTTCATTCTAAACAATGACGAAAATAAAAATCATTGACTAAACGGAAAACTCCGGATTTGCAGAGTGTACAAAAAAAGCGCAACCAGCAACCATTAAATAAAATCATTAATTAACTGGATAAGCTTCTTTCAGGTAGATATATGTATTCCTACATACGCGTAGTTGTAGGTGCACAAAGTATGCAAGGGTTGTTTCAAAAATTATTCCAAATAAATTCCCGCCGACCCTCGAATATAAATTAAAAAAGTTTTTACGCGCAATAAATCCTATTTATAACAGTTTAATTTAATTTATAAATGGTGCAACCTCGTTCAGAAACCGGTATAGCCCTCTGTACATTTCCATGCTAAGTCTCAAATTATGAATGTTTTTAATGAATTATGGGTAATGACCACTGTCCACTCATAATGTGTTTTCCGAGGAAAGCTCATTAATGTAAATGCTTACAGTGGCTACTGAAACAAAGCACAGGTCCGGCGAATGACTTTTTCAGCCATTTTCAGTACCTTCTCCATAGCAATTACAGAGTCATCTGAAATTCGTGCGAAATTAAAATGCACCATTTATACCAGTGCTATTATACGTTACGTCTTTTGTTCCGAGTTTTATATATGGAACAAGCCGAATCTGATGTGTATCGTGTTGTTTACGAATTTTTGATAAAAACGAAATTAAACTTAAAACATTTCGTGACAACAGACACGGAGTTTGTTTTGGCGAATATAAGCTCAACACGATTTCTGGGCGGGAGTTAATTTTATTTTTCCGCAAGTTCTTCAAAGTGAAGAGCAGAGAAAATAATCTATAAACAAAACTGTAATTATGCTGGTTAGTTACTTAGTGAGCAGTTATGAAATTGCAAATAATAATTAAAAAATGTTAGTAATTAGACCACCCCAGTTTCCCCATGTTAGGTTGTCGGTATAAAATTAATTTCAATTTTAATTAATTAATGGTTGATAAAAATCGCATTTAATTTTAACCACAAAGCAGTGAGCGTTATCTTTTAGGCCAGTATAATCAGATAAAGCAAATGAAGAGCTTTTTTAAAACCTTAAACAGTAACTTGGAGTTTAATGCCCTAACCTTTTAATTGGATTTTGTGTTCTTTGTCTTAAACCTTTTAGAAACGGTCACATTTTAATTTCCTTTGAAATCAACGACGTTCTGTTTTATTTTGTTAATCCACCTTGCTACTAAGCCCAAACCAGAACCATCAACTATTGTTTATTAACCGGATAAGAAAAAATAGCGCCATGGAAAATGTGGCCGTTTATTTCTCTGCGTCATTTCGCAGCGGAATTTACTATACCTAATATTTAATAGCCGGGGATTTATTGAAATTATTCGTATGGAAATAAGACCTGTTGGAAATATACCTTATATTGAGGAGCTTAATTTAAACTGGATCAGATGCTTGAGCTATCGAAACTTTTCGATCATCCTATGCGTTGCTTTACAAAGTGTAGGAAAGTTTGCCGCTAAGCTAAACTCTTGAAATTGATCGTCAAATAATTGAGTAGAAGGAAAGGGAGTTAAACGAGCCAACAGATTAGACTTGTTTGACTAATGCAAAATTCAGGTGCTTTACTACCGCGCTGTACCTCTATATATAGCTTTTGATGAAAAATGTATCATCGTTCTGCCCCTGTTTCTCTCTATATCACTGCTGACGTTATACTTAACTATTCAAATTGTTATTAATAGGTAATAATTTTTGGTTTTGATGATCACCCATAAACATCCATATCACACCAAATTGATAAACCGCTAAATTATTAACACAAAACTGTTTCCTATTCGCACGTTTCACTGATGAAGCAAAAAGTTCGCAATTATCCCCCAAATAAAGAAATATTATATAATGTAATTAGAAAAGGTTGCTGTATTTACCAGAAAAAGTTACAGAGCTAAAAGTCGCAGTACGTGCGGTTTATGTTGGAAGTCATCGGAAAAGATCCGACGGGACATAACGACGCTAATTGTGTTAACCACGAGGATTGTAATTGGTAACCCTATACGTCGTATCTGTCTATGAAGACGTAAAGAAAAAATAACAATATTTATATCATGAGCTTAAATATAATACCCCAGATAATACCTAAGGCAAATTATTTCAAGTATACTCGTCGGTACATCATTTACTAAGGGTTTATTAACATTGGATGTAAGCGGGGATCGCATTACAAATTTTCTTTAAATTTTTTAATATCTACGATGCGCGGTTTTAATGAAATTGGTTTTATTTTGAAGCAGAATTGACGTTGAAGATATGTTGGGGTAGGATTTGCTTGTAATCTCATCAGGCTTATGTTTGTTCTTAATGATTTTTTCAGAAAAAGACAAAATTTGTTTTCTGGTATTATTTACAAAAAAATTTCGTTGCATCAGAGAATAAGATATTTGGTGATGGAAGCAGGATCATTATATCGTTATATAATTAATTTATACTCGTTTTATTGTTTATTTTTTGGATAAATTACATTTTTCCCAAAAATTATTCCAGTATTTTATAGACTGAAATTTGGTTTATATTTCCAGAAAAAACTGATAATATGGTTGAGATATTTTAAGTCAAAAATTGATACTGGTTAAATACCGGTACTGACTTAAATCAAGGGTTTTACAGAAAAAGACAAAAGTTGTTTTTTGGTTTTATTTTTCAAAAGCTTCAGTTTCATCAAATGTCTGATGATGAAAACAGTAATAATAATAATGATTGGAACACTGTTAAATATTATCATAGCATATATTCCGGACTGTAATTTCATAAAATGGTACACACAAAATGAATCATTCGAACAGAAATCTGTGTAAATTCAATTAGTAGTCGAAGTTGCAGCCCCCTACATGGTTAATCTGCCTAAGGGTTGCAATAGTCGGCAGTCGCAAAGCACCAATATCACCGTATACATAATATGGGAGAGGAGATATTTATTCTTCGGTGGAACGTAAAGAGCTGTTGAATTAGAACCGATCTGCGGTTTCGTGGCTATAACAAAGCCGTGAGACGACGCACGAAGCCAATGCAATTAGCAGTGTTGTCTCCGGGGCCATTGTTGCTTACCGGAGCGACGCGTGACCGGACTTTCCAATACTAACGGGGTGGAATACGTTGCCACCGCGTTGCTGTCCGAGTCTTTGACGGAGACGTGCTCAGCTTCATTCGGGCTTTGACACCTTTGAAGTTGGTGAGCTTAATTTAACGATGTTAACTGTTTTAAAATGGGACCAAGTTTCGCTTTTAAGTTCACTTGGTGTGGAGTGAGAGGAGGCTTTCGCTTAGATGGAAATTTAGCTCGCGGTTCACGAATAAATTAGTACAATGTAATACAATAACTCGCTTTACACACACATACACTGACACTAGTGTGAAATTTTAGTCTACGTTATTATCCAATGAGTACATGGTACTTGAAGTTTCAATTTGCGCCGTTAAATATTATACGTTTTAAGCAATTATTCACAGTTATTGTCGCGTAAGATGAAGTTACCGAAATTACCGTTTAATAACTAAAATGTGAACGAGAAGTTAGCCGGTTGAATTTATTTCAGGACATTCGTGATGATACTTTTCCAAACAATCTAGATAAGTTTTATTCAATATGAAAAAGTTTCGAAAAATATAACCTATAACTGTAATGAATTCTATTTAGGTTTATACCTACCGAAACCTTACACATTTTCATTTGACTAAAATGAATCTAAAAAAATGTAATCTAACCTAAATTTTGAATTAAAACCTGTTACAAATTTTCATTGTTCTTTTAGTAGATATTATTGTATAAAAAATATGTCAAGTAAGACTCGCAGACATCATTGGGAAAAAACTCAAAATGGTAATTATTGTAGGAATGTCAAAAATGTTACATTAGCCAATTACTTCATGCAGGCTACTCCATTATTACGAACATAATAGTACTCGATAAATTTTATATGGAAGAATGTGTGTTAACCATTCTAGTTTAATCAAAGGGAAATAAAATAGATAAAATGGTAGCCGGGTTTTATTGAATTGCGCCGAAAACCACCAGTGGAATTGCATTGACATTTGAGCCTATACGCTGAATGGCCCCTTCATCAGTAGTGCAATTGATTTATCGTGTACAAAAATTGGATCACTTTCCCCAAAAACCACTCTATACGCCAAGTTGACACATTAAACTGTCCCATGCAACCGCATCCAATTCCACCGAAAAAGACCTAAGAGTTTATGTCACAACGGCCCTGCACACCTATTAAAATTAAACGTGCGCCATGTTTCCAGACGGAGTGCGTAGTAACCGGATCATTTTTTCTCTGCATCCATAATTTTGCGTGAGAGATCAGCGAGGCGGAAAGCTTATGAGGGCGCTCGGCAGAGCGTGGTGCGTGAACACTCGGTAACAAGCATTTTAACATACAGCCCATCGTATGCGATAGAGCAGTGTGGTAAGCCACTGTGCCACCAAAACTAAAGCATTTTATGCTTATTAGAACTCATTCGCTTCAAGCGGAATAGTTCAGGTGGACCCTACACTTTCATTCGGCTCAAAAAACTGGACTACTAGCTAGAGTAGGTACACCATTAAGCAAATTACTAAAATGATTTATTACACACAATGCGTGTAAACACTGAATGGACGAGAAAGAATATGGTTGATGGTTATATTTTAATCTACCCTACAACCACTTATTTAGCTTATTAAGAAGCCACTCCATAAAACCATTATATTTAGTACCTAACCTATGTAGATTTTTAATCTTGAAATTGATCCAAAAACTAATTTCTAATGCTTTTAGTGCAGCCATTTCATGAAAATACGATAAAAATCTCTTGCAGACTTGAAGACTTTTATAGACAGTGTCCAGGAATATTTTTTGTTTTTTGATAAAATTTTGTTTCCGAAACCAGGATGACAAATTTGGCCAACATACTTTCTGTATGTTGGTTGGATGACTCAATACTACATACAATAATTTTGTACTATTTTTGCTCTATTTCCAACTATTGATTAATCAAACACAGCGCAATCATTACATGGTTTAAACATCTCACATTATTGAATTATTATGTGCAGGGGTCCCGACGATCACCCTTCCTTTTCAAATGCTGAATCAGTGAAACACCCGCTCAGTTTAATAAGATTAGGTACCGAAGAATAAAGACTGATTTTCTGCAGTGTCACACGAAACATTAACATGAAAAGTGGTTTAAGTCTATTGTATCATCCGGTTATTTTAATTCCGTACGTCGCTGTCAATACAAGATAATGAATGTGTCCAAGTTTTCCATCCACACACACACAAAGCTCTATTTTAAAGCTCGTCCCTCCCTACTAAACACTCAAACATATCAAGAGGAGCTTGCTCTGATTATTTAGCGACATCTGCCGGTGACGTTCATTGTTACTACAATGGATTAATTTACGCAAGGAAGCTTTGTCTAGAAACTTATTGGTTTTAAAAAGTGCGTTTTGCTTTAACAACTCGATGTGAGAGAGTATCCATCAATTAGGCATGTTATTGCCTAAGCTGCACGTAGCACGTTGTCCTCCCGGCGGCATTAGGCATTCAGGCCCGACACTGTCACTAGTAGTTACAAAGTTTGGTGTGTGTGAGGCCCACGGGGATGATGCTGCTGTACCTTCCAGCGTACATGCACCTAATGGTGTTATTTATTATTAGGGATGAGATTATGCTTTAAAGAATTTGACGGCATATGGGCATTTCTCAGCACTTGACAATTAATCTCTATTGTAATTATTTTGGGGATTGGTGTTTGTTGCATGTCTACGGGGGCAAGAAAAAGGCAAGCCCATCAAAATAAATTATAAGATGAATGGAACTATATAAATGTCAGAAATTTTAGTTGTTGTAAATTAGAGATAATACGAACTGTATGTCCCGTAAAATTTATAATTGGATATACAAACATCTTAGATCGAAAAACAGCCAATGAAGTTAATGATTTTTAAATTTCCCGCAAGTTTTGCTTAGGTCCAATTCTCTCTATTCAAATATCTGATGTGCCCAACACATGACTTTCTTATACTTACGGATAGTATCACAATAATTACTTTTCCTAAAGAAATTAAGTTAAATTTCTTGTAAACATTTTGAAGGTTTCCAGCAATTTTCAAATAGTCTCTGTCGCACTTATTGCAATACGCATAAATCTGTCCTTGTCCCACTCATTATAACCGAATTTTACGACAAAAATGTGTTTTATTTTAGATTTTTGACCTATTACTCACTTAAAAAAATCTCCCGGTATGAAATTACATTTATTTATTCATTATTATTGTTTTCGGTACCATAGAAACCAGTAAAATAAAAAAAAACTAATGGACCGGTCCTTCTGGGATTCGAACCCGGGACCTTCCGTTTGGCACCCATATAATGAAACACATGGTCTACCTCGACCATCGGATTCAACTATCAACGCGCGCTATGAGAAATATAAAGTGTTTTAAGAATATCTAGTTTTTTTGACAGAATTTCAAAAAAAAGTTCAAACAAAATTTGTTCAAAATTCAATTCTAAATCAATGTTAAAGAATAAAAAAAATTCATAAATTGTTTATTTTTCAAGATATTCCTAAAAAACCTAAAAATGTCATCAGGTAACTGTCACTTGTTTTGGTGCTAGATGAAAAACATTGAATGTGCCACCCACAAATTTGTTCAAACTCTTAAATATGAAATTTGAATCAAATCCGAGAAGTTTTTGAGTTATGGTGGATACAGACAGACAGACAGACACACAGACACACAGACACACACACAGACAGACATCATTGGGAAATGGTCAAAATGGATTCAGGGGCCCTCAAAACGTGTAAATCCATCAAAATCTCGAAGTCGAAAAAAATCACGATTACTATACTTCCTTATACTACGTATAAGAAAGTAAAAAATGGACTTTAAGCTCGTTTTAAAACCGACACTCATAATAATTGTTGTACCTAGTTTATTTTCGTATTTACGAGTATATCGAGCGATCAAATAAATGGATTTGAATCCGTATGCCTTTAACTTGAACCATTTTAGCTTTCAACTGACATTTTATTGTAATGCAGTTCAAGTAACTATGTACATACAATTTCGGGTTCATGGATGACTCGATTACAAATTTATTTGATCGCCTTTATATAAAAAACATTTCTCAGTGGCGTATCAGAGGGACTCCATTTTTAGAAATTTTGTCTTGTTTTGTGTCACAACTTTCGACCAAAATGTGCACATTATTTTTAGAATTTCACACGAAATTTATTCCTTATAGTTTCTTTAAGATTTTCAAGCTCTGTTGAAGTTCGAAAAACTCCCAAGATAGGAAGATACTGATAAATTTACAAGCCATTTATTGAGTTGTAGCATTTCTTTCCAGAATCAATATTATTCCGATTTTTTACAAATATTTCCTTGACTTTTATCCCGTTTTTTTATTCCACTTTTAAGGACAATCTAAAAGTCCCAAGTTCAACTATTTTAACTTATCATGTCAGTCTATACCCACACGCTGTCTAAATCCAAAAAAAGTTATGTAAGCTTCTTGAGTAGACATGCTTTGTTACCCAGTGTATTAATATTTTCCACAAAGCAGCGTTAATTAATACAGCGAGTATGCATTGTTTCCACGTATGTAATTATTGTAAATCTCCTTAAACAAGAATTGCGGAATCAGCAAGCAGAACTTTACAGTTTGCATTCGGTGATCATGTTTACTTTTGATCTGAACTCACGTTACCTGTTTATTAGGATACGTGTTGGAAATATTATTATCACGTTTAGTATGGTAAGTGATCGAAGTTAATTTCTACAATACGCCACCACTTCCATTTTCATCCTGTAACCTCCAAAATATATTCACGCATTTATACGTTCGGGACACATTATTTTATATACACCCAGGCGCCGTTTTAGTATTCCAATTAACCTAACAATAAAAAGACCAAGAGGCTTTGATGCTATCATTAAATTAACTCGCTTTATGATATTAGTTAGTGACGTTTGTTTTCAGGCACAAACCCAATAACATGTACTTTTAAAAGATAAATTCACAAAAAAAAAAATAGATTCTAGAATGCCAACTAATTGATTCTTTAGTACACGACATACAGAGTGCCATCGTTACATTTAATACCTCAACTGGAACAATTAGTCTTGAAAAGGGTAAAGCTGATGAAACAGGGGCTTTGACATTATGCTAAAAATAGCAATCTTCTTTTATTTGGTCGGCATGAATTAAAGCAAGGAATGCTACTAATCACTGTAATTTAAAGGTCAGTTGGATTTGATTACAATTTCAAGTAGTTAAAGTAGGCATAAAGCTTAACGACATATAGCTTTTGAATTTCAACTAACAATAAGAAGTTTTACTTTAGTTAGAACATTCACTATTTTGAAAATCACAGTTTTATTGTGTACAGTATGTAGTAGCATGTCAAAGGATGTTATGGTAATGCAATGATTTATTCATCATCAATGAATACAAGCCGGACAACAAGCGTGTGTCATTAAAATTAACTATGTGAAAATGTACCTAGTAATTGTACATTTAGTTCCACTGTGTATGTCTCATGTGCAAACTATAACTAGGCAGTGCTAAATTCAATCATCATGGTTTTATACAAACTCTGCGAATATCAGAGCTCTAAAAGAGGAAAAAAGTTCCAAATGAATTACAGCTTTAATATAAAGCGATTCACTTTAGAAATTATTTATATCCAGGAAAAAATTTCGATATATTTGGCTGCAAGCACATTTCACACTTTATGAGAAAATAAATACATATATAGCGTTTTTTTCTTTATTAAATTCGCAGTTTACCGTCTTAAGTTTTCAGTTCAGTTATTCCACGCGAACATTCATATATTGTTCTGTAAAACAATGTGCGTCCTCCTATAAGGAAGCTGGCTTGCGATAAAGTGAGCCCCTAGATTTTATGTCTCATTCAGAGTTTTTGCGACAATCTAGTGTGTCTGTAGGTTGTAAACATGTCTAATCTATCAAAGTAAGGGCCGGTATCGCACCCAATCTCTATATTGAGACAATTTGTACTTGGCATTCCTGCAGTTTGTTGTTTCCATTTTCGAAACCCCGGCGCCGACAAACTTCCACAAGCAGAGAGGACGCGAGTTAATAGGATTAGATTTTTATGGACAATGTCATCTGTTCTTTTGTGTTTACAACTCCAATTTCATATGTGGAAAGTAAATATGTCTCTATTCAACCAAAAATATGTAGCAAATTTCTTTGTTTCTCCCTCCAACACTTTTATTTCAATAAGAAAAGTTTTACGGAAAAAAATCTCTGGTAATCACTTAAGCTACAACTTTGATATTTGGACAAAATACGCCGAATACAAAAACAAGGATAATAAGGTAATCTGATTTGATGACTGTTTCGCTTCTTCCACCATATGAGAAAAACCCAACAAAATTTCTGCACCAAAGTTGAATAATCCAATAGTTTTTACGATACAATCTAACCAGTTTCTTGGAAATTTTTTAACAAACCTTTTAACTGAAACTATTCCAGGCATTTGCTGTGCCCCTCATCATCAGATAAGCGTTTATTCAAAATGACGAAACAAAAATCGATAATGATCTTGAAATTCAAACATAAATGATGCCCTGTCAAATTCGAGGACTATCCTTCTTTTAACAAAGAATGTTATTGTTTGGAAATTTTTTTCGTAAATAATTAAACCAATATATAACTAAGAGCGAACCTTGAAACTAATCAGTTTTTCATTGTGTATAAAGGAACAAAAGGCAACATATGAGTGAATATGTTTAACTAAAGTCGAAACCGGTTCCACACTTGTAAGACTTTTGATATAAATTGCAAACATGCACGAAATATCGTTTTGAAACTGAGCCGAAACTGTGTGTATCCGGCAAAGTTGATTGGCATACCTGGAAATTTTTACAAGTGCGACAGCTTTAAAATCAACAAATGTGTGCAGGATTAAAAGTTTTGTAATTGACAGAAACTTGTTAGTTTTTAATTAATCAACCATAAAAATTTAACACTGTTCTAGCCAGTCAATATTTCCATTTACAAAACTGTACCTCAAATAAACTAAAACATTTATTATTTAAAACACAACCTAACCTATAATTACGGTTATTATTTCTTTGTCCAATTTATAACTCATAAAATATTGTAGAAAGAAGTATTTGTTAGCTATTCACGTTATTGCTGCAAATTTTAAAGGAAGTATTTTGTTAAAGAACCAGTCACATTATTCAACTTAATTAACGGTCGTTAAATCGCTTGTAGAAAACTAAAAACGAAGTTGTAACAATTAATTCAAGACTAAAGTAGAATCAGCTTTCAAAGCAGCTGTCTTTAGCTCTATGTTAATTTAGAGAAATTTGGAAGTATTAAGGACGAAAAGGGGCATGTACATTGGACAGGGGCAAGCAATAATTTAAAGCAACTAGCTGGGCAATAGTCTCATAAATAGCTGTTATATTATAAAATCGTGTCTTCAGAAAAAGTGGAAAAAATTTCAGTAAATCCTTTTTTCTATTATCTTTTCACCTTGTCCACTCAGGCAATATAGAAGTACCTATTTTACTATGCATGTTTGCAAAAACTCCGAGTTAATAGCTGAGTCATAATAATGAAGTGATTGGGTAGTGAAAATTTTATATTTTTTTCGGGGGGTTGTGCACCATAGCGTATAAAATAATTGAACCGCTATTATCGTGATAATAATTTCCAGTGGCTAATTAACAATATCTGTAGCAATTAATTCGTGGTCCATGATGACATTGCAACAAAGATGTTATCAATCTACTGTAATCACATGATACTCGGGCTGCCGGATTCCAGATAATGACATAACCCGATCTAATTTAGTCTGGCTCGGCTATTACAGTGGATTGCAGACGAGTGGCCTACAGGTCCTATCTAACCAGGCTATCATCGTAGTATTAATTACGGAGAATCCTCCCACTTTATTCACGCTACTTTTGACGCTGCCTCAATCCACCAACTCGATGCACCCCTTTTCGTTTAATGTTGGCCGACCAATCTTACCAGTTCGATAACTGCATAATGTACAACCCAACCCATGATTGATTACTGCGGACCTGGGATTTAATCTGCACATCAGAATGATCATCAGCGCGTCAACGTTAATGTTGATCATCATCATGTATGCATGTACCTTTAGTAGATCTGACGTACGTGAGATATTAGTTTTAATTTGCCGGGAAATTCCATTGATCTATTCTGTACGGAGTGACAAGTTGCGTTTGATGTGCGTGACGCACATCTTAATTTAATAGACTTAATTCGCGTAAAGTTGAGCAACCAGGGGAACGCGATTTGGATGGGATTGGTACTGTTTTTCATACGAGGAGATAATCAGTAGAACTCCTACGGAAATGTGAGGCAACATCTTTAAAGACAACATTTTTTTATTCAAAATGGATAAAATACAAAAAATCTAGTTTCTTTAAAAGTTGTAATGATATCACGAAAAGTTACAACTTGTAGAATAACTAAAAAATAAAACTTTAATTTATATAAAATTTTCCCATCTTGTCCAAAACCATTTTGGCTCGACGCTATTCAACACTTACATCATAATTCCTTATTTTTAAAAGTGATTTAATCCCTCTCGCAGTATTTATTACCATTCAAACAATGCCTCCACTCACATAAATTGTCCATATAACTCGCTTTAGCTGCAGCCTGCATTAGATGATTCAATAAAGGAAAGCCCGTTCCCGTTGCGCCAAATGGAAGGTCACATCTACTTCCAATTTCCTCGCTAGTTTAGCACAAGACTAAAAACAGTTCCAACCCCACAGTTGACATCGTTATGATACAACTGTCCGCTTACGGAAACCCGGTTGCATTAAAATATGTTCCACGGTCGATTAACAAGGGTAAATATTACCCAAGTCCGTCTGTTGGAGGCCTCAATGCTTTCTCCATTTCCCATTTTCGTCTTGTTAGAGACCTTCTTTATTGATGGTACAGTGTTTTTCGTACACATTAAATCATTTACTAGGGATGGAGTGTGGGAATCGTGGATGATTCTAAACCGGAAGATTTGGTCAATTCTATCTGTCGCAGAAGCAAGAGTTTTAAAGTATATAAAATAGAAATGGGCGCGTTTGGATTGCAAAGAAACATAAAAGTGATTTACGAAGGAATAAGAAAGAAATGAAAAACACTATTGAATTTATGGTACCCATATAAACAACGTTCGATTGCTATAAATATAATTTATAAAAAGACAACAAGTACAGTTTATGTTATAAGTAGCAATAGTAAAGTAAAACGTATTATAGGGTTGTAACTCTCGAGATACATACAACTAAATTTACGTGTTTAAACCTAAATAGCAGGAGTATCATTTTATTTTTGTAGATTTTGTGAGCGTTAATAACACTGATGTGAGACTCATGAAATATGACCCTTTCCGTCCGTTTTAAGGTCCCCCAATACTAATGTCCGATGAGCAGCTACTAACACATAACTGATATGAAACTAATGATGCACTTTTTGGCTTTCCCTGATAAGTAGTGATTGATGATGGTTAGAAATATTTTTCGGAGAACTACAACAGAGAGACATTTCCTATACACCCACCACCATCCGAGCGACTAGACTGGCGATTGCACAAGTTTAATAAAGCGTAGTGTCTGAAGAAAATAAACTTGCAGGAAATATGTGTAGCGAGAAAATTACAATTTAAAAATATGTTCGTACAGTTTATGAATCTATAAATAACGCGAAAACATAATGACTTCTTTGCGCGAAGTAAATATTTCCCAGTGTATATTTAACGCTTTTAAAGGACATATTTATCTTACTGTCATGCCTTTCTGTACGGCGCTTTCTTTCGATAAAGTTCTCTTTTGTGATTCTTCACCATCCACATTCATTCCGGTTTGGGGACAGATTCCATATGTTATATATTCTTGCGTCTAAAACTGCCTTGTTCTTATTTTTTTTATTTACTTTAGAATAGAGATGAATGCCGTATAAATTCCCATCATTTATTATTGCCGCTTCAGAAAACTTTACCAGAGCCAAAAACTTTTTAAAAACTCGCATTTGACAGATGAATTAATTGTAGCTAAACGAAATTTATTAATCTGCTGGCGAAAGATTTGTAATTTCATTACGCGGGGATTTCGTCATTATTGCAGGTATAACACAAAAAAATGTATTAGAATTTTTAAAGTTGAAGATTAAGGCTTCCAATAATAAATAGAAGTTAAATAAATTTCCAACGGCCAGTTTGTCAATCGGTTATACTTTTAACTGCTCTTGTTGTCATTGTCTTATGTATCTAATTTACACTTAAGGTTCGAAAAACTGGGCCAAAACTAAAAACTTTCCCAAGTCATTATTTTTTAGAGGGTAACTAAAAATCTTCCTGATTAAATTTATGACACAATAGTATTAGATCCCACAGAGTATACATTACGAAACCGTCATCAATCACTACGTCTACGTCTGGCCTTTTCTTTAATGTTGTAAATTGTAGTCATATACTTATTTCAATTATAAAATAATACATCAGTATGCATTTCTCCCATAGAAAATAGCTAATAAATATCCCGCTTATCTGTTATTCATAGTTTGTTTCCCTAACCACGTAATTTCCAGATATTATTCTATGGTAATTTCCCGCTTAGGAACAAGAAGTGAAAGATGTATTATTTGATGTAACGGAGGAATTGTGCAAAACATACAACCTCTTGTTTATAGATTGTAAATCACTCCCCAGTGGGTTACATAACGGACAATGTGGGTACGTGGTGCGGGATTATATTATAATCTCTCATAATCTCAATTCTATTGTCCACTTTTTTTTGTACAGACTACACATGCAGGCAGATATAGAGACGCATAAACGCATCAATGCATTCATTCTGTTCTCTGACACATGACATTCACATCAAGTAAATCACTATGATTGACATTTTGATTTAGTTATAAATTACGTGGATATAAGTTAATTAATTGGCAATAAAAAGTGCTCAGGATGCTTGAAACTCTTAAAGTTTTTTTAGTTTTATCTATGTAACCTAGTCTCATTTAAATATAATTGAAACACGTTTTAATTGGTTGTCAGATAGATAGACAGGAAATAGATGTAAAAATTGAATAGTAAAATAAAAAACCCATTCATTTGATAACAAATAATAACACAGGACTCAATAAGTCAAGTTTGTAAAACTGATAAACGTTGGTGCGAGGGCTGTTTATAGAAGCAAACGAAAGCGATATGCTCGAATGTGCGGAAGGAGCGGCGGGTACATGCCGCTATTTTCAAAACATTATTTCCGCATGAGCGTCTCTTTTGAAAACGCCGGGTTATTCGCTTATCGAATACAAGCAAATGGCGATATATTATACAGTAGCTTCGGCTAGCCGAAACTTAGGGAGATGCAAATGGATACATTTCTTGATATCCGTCTGCACCTTACCTTACCCAAGGGTATTAACACCTCTACTTTCCGAATAGGAAATATTAAAGTCCTGTGTTTCTCGACCACACCATTTCAGCTTTCCCGTGGAAAACAAAGCAGGAGATTTGAATAATGCGCCTTTGGCTTTTGAATAAAATAAACTCACTGTCGTAAAATTTCTGTCTATGGAATAATGAGGTTTGGTTGCAAGTAAAAAAATCCTCGAAAAATCCTATACATATTTAGATAAATTTATTGCAGGCAAGAGCTAAGTAATAATAACTAAATATTACTGAATAGACAAATACATATTAAAAAAAAATCAGATATTGGAGTTAATTCTTGAAACTTGAAGAAATCGAGTCTCACGGATAATATCGATTTTAATAATGAAATCTGGTTTCGAGATTTCGAGATAATTCATGCAATAAGCATTTAATGATAGCTATTAAGACACGAGTATGAGAATTACGAATGAATCTTAATAGCCATTAAATGTGAATTGCATACACTATTTTGTCTAAGAAAAATGTCAAAGTAATGAATAATAAGAAAATAAATAGTATGGTAACTTTCTCATAAACTCAGAAATCTCAAAAATTTAATATGAACTGTCAATTTCTAAATTTTTGATCTATCAGATGTTCATGGCAATATTTGATATTGATGAAATAAATTTCTATGCATTTCTATTGGTTATAAACTTGTATCGTAATGAATCTCATTACAGTACAGGTAGTAAACAATATTTAAATCCTCTTCTTGATAATAAAGACGTGTGACTCGACTTCTGTTATATGTGAAACATTTCGAATTTCTCTTGGTTTGTTTTATTTCAAGCACAAGAACCCGAACACCTCTTTCACAAGTCTAAAAACATGAAGAATGTACTTTTTACAAATGCATATGTTTTGCAAGCACACTTTCTCATATAAATAGTAACTGTAACAATACGGATTTGGGTTATCTTTTTTATACTGTCCTGACATATAAATATGTCACCATTAAGAAAATGCCAGAACCCTGTTGTGCAGTATAAACTGCAACTGTTCCCTCATGTGCAATAAAGAACAAGTTATTTGTTCTTATTATACATATTGGAGAATGCAATTTTTCACTTGGAGTACAATTATTCGTAAAATTATTGCACTTATCTAATGATTTTATGATGGGGTTTTACATAAGCTTAGCTTATGTGACAAATTGCAAATGATGGAGTCGTCGTTCCACCTTTTTGGCATGAACTCAATTTTCTAGCAGAATGATTTAAAATATTTTTACAAGTTTTCTTGTGAATAGACGCCGACGCAGCTGTTCTCTGCTGTAATGCGGCTAAGACCCCGAACTAAATTACTGTTATTTACTGTAACTACTAGATAAAGTTGTTACTCTATTACAGATTAAGTAAATCACCTTCTATAAGTAGCATTATGGATCCCGCGCGCGCTTTGTTCTTTTTCTGGCATCCATCCAGACTAAGTCGACGATTGAAAAATTCTCATTATACTTCGTGTTCTTTAAATATTTTCCAGTGAACTACACATCAGAAAATGTTATGGTTGTTTTGTGATAGCTCTGGGAAATTTGTATACGTAATTTTTTACATCTCAACTTGCTAGGAGGTTGTGTACCACTGCTGCTATTAATGGAATAATCTCAACAGACACAGCTCGCAAAATGCTACCGCAAGTAGTTCTTGTAATCACCGTGTCATGAGAAACTCCAAGCAACCCCAGAGCCGTACAGTGCATAACATCTTACGAACCCTACCTTTACTTGAACGTTACAAAGGAGATGCTAATCTAGTTATATCTGAATGTCGTGAAGCGCATGCTAATGGATCGAGTATTGGAAACCACGAATTATATTAACACGCAAAGTGTCCTATCATTAAGGCAATGGCCGTAATTGTAATTGTCTTAAAGTGCAAATGAACACATACTTTAGTCTTTAGTTGGGCGCGGATTTCTACAGCTTTATCAACTTGGAATATCTTAACTGCGCTCCAGTTACGTTCTGTGGAAGTTGGCGTTATTTCTAATTTTCATCAGTGTTTAATCGGTAGATATTAATTGAAATGAGTTATTAGGAAACGCGGGTTGTTCCTTCTTCTACTAACAATATGTGCATGAATTTTTTTGGGGTCTTCTAGCATAATAATAGATTCTTTCTATCCTGCATTAGGATAACAGAATTATTAAGAAAGTGATCACTTCTTAAAAGATTCCAGTAGGGTTACACTAAGTGCAGTCCATTTCCATGTTTGAATTGCGTCTGATTAAAAAAAGTACAAATTTGTATAAAATCATCCAACAAATTAATTATTCTATATCTGCGTTATATTCAGCAAATAGTTCGTCACACTAGCTCTCTCTCTCTCTCTATTTTACATTCGCCTCAATTAAGAACGACAGAGAGGGAAAGTGTGAAAAGCTGTCTACTGAAAATAATTATGTATTAGCAAAAAGCGTATAGCCGAATTGCCAAAGTTATGAAGGATATGTTTCAATTAATTCTTTGTTAAACAGTAATCAAATACATCAATGGTTGAAATATTACAGGCATTTCAAATAATATCTCTTTGAAATAGAATTCAATCTAGTAATCGGATTGGAGTTTTGTTTACGTAAAATCGATGATACAAGTCGGATTTCAATAGTACAATTTTGTCTATAATCTACTGTGCAAATAAAAAAAAAGAATTGAAAAGCCGCTAGGTTTGCTGTCACTTGTGATTAAAATTCACATTTAACCACAAACGGACCTAGTAAAAAATGAGTAATAATTATTGTTATACAGAGTACTAAATAGAGAAAAATTATGAAAAGGTTTTTTTTATAAAACATCTTTAAATAAAAAGTTTTTGTGCTTATTGTTACTTGGTGCCAATTAATTTTAATTGCTTTTTTCAATCGAATTCACTTTAACTCAAAAGTACAATACTTCTGCTCCTTTGTCGTGCTTAAGAACAATTACAACTTCTATTATCTCGTACAATCGTCATTTTTCCCATTATTTAAAAAGGTGAATCGAGCTTTTCAGTACAAATTATTAGGCCAATCTTATAATTAACATTATATTTTTCACATGAATACAAAAATAACCAGTTGAAAACTTACTGGTGAATTGAAAACAATACAGCGGCATATTGTTAGGTAAACAAACAAACCAAAAAAATACATAACGCAAGTTTGATATTGTTTTATGCTGGTATGGTGTCACAGTCTGGTGTGGGAGCTAATGCTGTTTCAGTGAAAATGTATGTTGAAAAGCCAAATTTATACTTTCAAATGTGTATATCTTATGCAAGACATCTGGGGGAAACCGCCAAACGTGCCCCATCACCGAGGAACACGATATCCTTCCAGCTATTGATGTTTTCTTTACTACGTTTATTGACAAGGATAAACATATCCTCTTGTGACAACGTAGAAGAAAGAGTGCACATTTATGGATCGGGGATGTATGTGCTGGTAAACCTTTATGAGGTTTTAACTTAACTCGTAATATTATTCGGTTTACGGCAAGTGGAGTATTGTACGAGTGTAGTACTCTACCAGAGATCGCATAAATAGATAGAGCATATACAGTTTTCCCTGTGGGAATTATTTCATTTACATATTATTATAATATGGCGGCTGTAAATAATACAAAATATCCCTGGAAAGTATTGATAGTGTTCGTGAGTATCATGTAACTTTTCTCCGTTGAGAAATGAATTGAATATACAATTATTCAAATTGTAATCAAACACCTGTCTCTTGGAGACCTTTCTATAGTTGCACAATTTCGTTGCAGGGTAACTGCAACGTTGCAGTTTCCTGAATATAATACACGTCAATGTATCTGCAAATAAAGACAAAATAATTTTACAGATGCTGCGTATATGATGTCTCCTGTACCAAATGTAGGTTGGATTCAAGATATAACACGTCAATTTATAACCGCTAGTAAATCAAAACAAATATGGCAGCCGTCGGGGACAAAATAACATTGTCGAAATCGGGATTTTTTTTATTTTTACTAAATCTAGCATTTAAGAGGTGCAAATGTTGGTTTTGTCGTTGGAGGAAGCGTAGTTTGAAAGAAGATTCAAAAAGTCATATCATTGTCCCTCGAGGCGGCCATCTTTAATAGTTGTCGCGGTGACCACTAGTGTAGCATGATAATTTTAAAGTCTCAATATCGCTTTTCTGTTGATTCTGTCACGCAAATAAAAGTTATCAAAATTGTATAGAATTCAATTTCCTACAGCTAGACAAGATTTTGAAAATTATGTTTTTGCTTTTTTTTTCAAAATAGCCTTTTTTTATCTAACGCTGAAATATAGTTACTAAAGTTGCAAAAAATCAAATTCCCTATAATTTGATCTTTACAGTTTTTTTTTTTTCAGTAAAATTTTGTAAGTTGCTGCAGGGAACTTTAGATATTCTAAACCAATAACTTTCAACATCGCTATTAAGGACACTTTTTTGTGAATATATGCTTATAGAAAAATTTAGACTTTGTTTGAGTTCAGTAGTGTTTTATTATCCTAGCCATTCGCTTCGCATTACATATTTCTTTATTTTTTAGTTACCTGCCTATAGTTAACTTATAGAAAAGTTCTTTCTTTTCTGGCCTCTATTTTTTTAACTAATGTATGTACATACATACTTAACATAGTACTCAAACTACCTAAGACGCGCCTAAAAAAATCCTGTTTAACTAACCTCATCGACAGTTAAATAAACGATAAAAACGAATTATTTTCTTTCAAATCTTGTCTCGTTGTTTCCACTTCTAACAGCCATCATTTGCGGTTTCCAAACACGAAATTAGCGTAATATTACTCGAATTGGCCTTTGTCAAGTCCTGTCAAGATTATACAACATGATTGACAGAAACTTGCTACTTTTGCTATGTTTGCCGTATCACGGCATAGCTGTCTCACAAATACTGATATCTTGTCGTTCCACAATAGATCGAAAACATCCTTCTTTATTATTAAATTGTTGTGATATTATATTGAAATGTCACAATCAAATAGCAGCGATATTGTGGAGCGAGAGAATTATTCTATTCATACAGTTTATATGATTACGAATTCAATTAAAATTTTGTTTTTATAACTGTTGTAGTAGATGAATAATGTTGTTTGTTAATTATTTAGTTTTATATATTTGGTCGAGTTATGAGTAAATAATTACAAAAATATTCAATTTTAATTAAAATAGTTAAAATAACAACATGTAGATATCATATTTTGTAAATCGTGATGATATAATATTATATTTTCCAAACATTTTACAAACATATTCTAATTTGAAGAAACATAATGTCAAATTCGAGTGGGAATTATAAATTCCTGCTCGTCAAATTAAACATTATTTTATGCCTAGCAAGTTTCAAAGGATATTGACATAAATTTCGCCTCGTTATCTCTCACATAACCAAGCACACGAATTTTCTCATACGCCTAAAGATCCAACATGTTGATACAAATTTTCTTATCTATGTTTTCTCTTCTTTCAGGGATCGTGTTTATAGACTGAACCTAAGCAATATCAACCAATCAAGTTGTGAGGTAAGCATCCACCCCCCACAGTACATTATTATTAAACACGAATTTTCTTTCAGAATAGTAATTTTGTGTTAGTTATACTTACTTACATTTTACTACCATATTTGTCGGTTATTACGCGCTATATGACTGCCATAACGCGGGAAAGCAAATATTACTATCGTAGATTATACGCGTACTACGCATAGGATCATGAAAGTTGCACACGGGGCCAAGTCATATCAGGGCATCGTAATGCATGATGGAGATGACAGTTTACTGCCTCACCGACATGAAAGCAGGCAGTCTTAACGTACCCATATTGGGGATTATATTTGCCTCTTGATTAGAAGTTATGGCATGCAGTGTCACTTTTGCTTCCCTTGCATAATACACACCAGAAATAAGCAAAATATTGTGTGGTGGATTATCTTTATGCAAACTGCAAGGAGGATATGAATTTTGTGATAATTCAAAATAATAATCCAGGAAAAGGGCTTAATCTGTATTATGAGGTTTTGAGGGTTAAATTATCCTATTATAGGTATAATAAAGTGTAGCTTTTGATTGAATTGATAATTTTGCCACGTAAATATAGATAGTTTTTTTTGTGAGCTAGTTTACGAAATTATGATTAGCAGATCTTTCAATGTAGCTTGATGCATCGATTTTTTGTCTTAGAAAAATCTGAAAGTTGCAACGTCTTGGTCTTTTTATCTAACCTCATATGTCCTTAAAGTATATAGCAATTTTTATCTGAGCTGGAAGATTTTATCGACTTTATGAATTTTAGAACCGATTTCTTGTTTCTCGGATTAATTTTTACATAATTTAACGTCGTAATAGTTACGATTATTGAAGCAATCATTTCTATCATCAAATAAAATTAACCGAGATACAAAAAATCAGCCCTTAATACATTAAATTCGAGTGAGGTTAGACCGAAATTTACTGTTTCCGTTCTTGTAAAAATTCTATCCAATAATCCACAAACTGTAAGATTTAGTTAGAGACTTTCTGCGAATCAAATAAAATAAACTTTTCCTGGTCACTTTGCATATATCTAAAATAAAAGTTCCTATAGTAAATACTTGTGACGTATCATTATTTCCAACTCGATCCCCAACAATAATTTGATAGAAGTTGAGGGAGACTTTGTCATATTCCATAGATAAATGTTACAAAATCGAAAGTTTGCTTTTAAATAATCCACTTTTCTATAAAAAATGTATAGGGGTAAAGTATCAATCTTTGTGACCTCAGCAAACAATTCCAATTTAGGGGCGTTTTTCTATTTTCCAATGATAAGTTTTGAGCGTATTTCTCCATTCTCTAGAGACTTAAGACCCCTCTGCTTCGCAGATCCAATACCCAGTTAAAATAGTTTTCATGTTCGCATTATTTCTTTCATTTCCAACTGTCTCAGTCTTTTTGTCCGTCATCAACTAAATGTTAAATAGAAGTAGCTTATACCCAACACAAATTGCTAGAGAAAACTCAAAAGAAACAGAAAGGGTTGCGTTCATTCCAGCTCCAGCCAGCGTCTAGTTCCAACATTAGATTTGTAAAATTGACAGACAAAGCAACGTATGTAGGAAGAATGTACAGCACTCCTGAATCCGTATCGAATTCCCCAATCTAGTTATTAATTCTCGATTCCCTGAAACGTCAATCCCACATCACATCAAGTAATCCATGGGGGAAAACCACGGCCAACTTGAATTGAAACAGTTTTTTCAATCCCACTAAAGAAGTGCTCAAATTTCACCTTTTGTTTAAAATCCCTCTGCTCCTGTGTGTGTTCACATGTCCTTGTTATTGCTGACTCATAAGCTTAATTGTGTTTGACTTGTTTTTGACTTGTTTTTTAATCATAAAAATTGACACTAATGTATCTATGTACCGAGAGAATTGCCTCTCGGTAAAATCTCTCACCACCAAGTAGACAAAAAAATTAATATGCTGAATTCTGCATATCTATCATCTATTTTTCAGTAGGTAATTTTCAAGCCTGGAAATGAAACTACACCGCACAAATGTATTTATTATCTGTACAACTACAATACAAAGCATCTGTGTGTATTGTGGAAATCCACCTCTAGCAAATTTCATCGTATAATTGGAATTCCTTTTGCATTGTGCATCTCTGAAGAAATATTGGCCCCAATATTCCGCAATAATTATTGATATTTATTTGCAATCTATACTTGGCTGCATTTCCCATACCGTAATTTATGCCCGTTCTCTTTTAATTTAACACAAACCCTACTCGTCTCCAATTACTCATTGATGTTTTGTTTCACGAACCCATGAAAATGGAGCATTTTTTAAAACTATATCATTGTTGCGTTGTGCATGAAGAGTGCAATTAAGGTGATTGACGTTGAATTTCAGATGTTATTAGTAAGGTGCATTTAAAAAACAATTAATCTTTGCTACTGGTATGCGTGAATGTGCTGCTATATAATTACAGTATCGCTGTTTCGGACAAGTCACGAGTGAATAAAAGTAAAACAGTACAACGGCAATAAATATCCCCTTAGTTCGTTATTAATTTAGCATTTCAGTGGTATTTTTATGCTCACAAAATTATAGTGTACTCCACTTGAAATAAATTAACTATTTTGTTTGTATTATTTAACTGGAATTGTGTTTCCTTATTTTAATTTCCAGCAGGTTTATTTAAATACTTTTACACCAAAATAATATCCTACAACGCCCTGATATGGAATCATTTACGAGGATCAAAATAATTTGCAATTTATTATGCATTTTCAATCCAATAAACTTGTAATTTACCCATTAGTCATTAATTGCCCAATAACATTCTGAAAAACTGTCCAAGGAGTCCTGATAAGTTCATAAAATAAACTGAACATTTAGGATTTATTTTTTCAGTTTATTTCAGTAGCTCATCATGATGTGGGGCACATAATTATACAACTTTGTCTAGTTCTTTGTCCTGCTATTTGAACAGCAAAAAGTCATAAAATTTTACTTGCCCAGAAAATACTCATCATGTGCTGGCTCTTACATACATTAAATTTCCTATTTGGCGAAACCGTTTAATATCATTTGTGATTCATGCTTTTATTGTCTGAAACTTTCGTCATAGTGTAAAGATTCACCTAGTAGTTCTTCAATTATGCGATGAAAATAGCGCTCACAGCAAATTAATTTCACAAACTCTCACCGTTAAACGGGTAATGAGTATGCAAAGTTAGTTGTCCAGTTTGCACCGCTCTAGGAAACAGTTTCAAATGTGTACAAGTTATGAAATAGAAATGAAACGATTGTTAAGTGAATGCACATTAATTTCATAAAATCTGAATGAAACGTGCAGCAACCAAAATGTATTTGAATTATGGGTTGTAGAGTGTTAAATGTGTTCCAATAAAAGCAGGCAGTCTATATGAGCACACATTCATTGTCATCTTATCACAGTGCAAATGCGTTGGACGGTCCTGTGAAACCGCACCAACGGGCCTTATCGAAACCGCAAACCCATTCACACAAATCGGCCAAATGTAATCAACTGTACATGACAAATGTAGCGCATTAAACGGAGCATTCAGAGGAACTTTGTTAGATGTTGCCTTGTTTGTTCCGTTTCAACCGCTAAACTCTATATCAATGCTGGTTTTAATACCTGCGAGAAGTTTCGCCAAACCGGCCATTTTTTAAAATACGTCTAAAAAATACTGAGAGAAAGAGCAATGTTATCAACTACCACTAGAAGAATATCTGGAGGATTTAGATTTTATGCGTACCAAATTTTTCGACTTCATAATCTTCAAGAAATTATTTTTCTGGATTTGTTTTTTGGGTGTCCTTATACAGACTTGGCTTATTTTCTAAGTTCAGTAGTGCAGTTCCAAGCTCATTCAACCTGAATTTGCATGTATTTACACTAGAACATTATTAAATTTATGTGTAATTGTATCCCTTTACGTACAGGAGAGAAGTGTTGGTGACACCAAAGTTTGCAATTACAGCATTTTTAAAAGGCATTCAGTAGATTGAATCTCTGGGGGTCGTCTAGACGGGCAGACCCCGTTGTTATGAAATAATTGGATTAGTAATAATTTAAAAGATACTTTCTTAAAGCTCCAGGGATTTGGTGTTATAACAATGTTATAATCAAGTGGGTTAATCATTTAGTGGGCATTAACAGTATTATTAACGATAAACGCCACCAGACTAAATTACTTGTAAAACCAATTTGCCGGACTGTGGTGTGTGTTGTTGCATTTGGAATGTTGTCATCGTTGCCATTTTAATGCCTCTGTTTTGTGTGACTTGATGTCGCCCTATTCGACTATTTTGTAATTACATTTTCACCAGTTTTAATTTAACAATACCCATCATGAATCTTCATTATTTTATTTTTACAATAGCCCATGTACCGAAGTGAATATTCATTTTCGGGTTTTAATTTGCATTTTTTAATGTGCAGTGCAGTTTAGATAGTGCTGCGTTTTATTGCTGGCATATATTTTATGTAACTGTGAAAGCACACCTAACCAAAACATGCCAGTGCATGTAGTACACATTTGTAATCTCTATATGTGTATTAAAATATATTCCCGGAATTATTTTGCTTTGCACCCGCTTTTAGTTATTAAATATTGATTAATGGTGAAAAAAAAAATGATCAAAGCTAATAAAAAGTTTTGAATGTTCATGCAGAATTTACAAATACTATGCATGTTTTAGTACATAATAATGCGCAAAATAAAATCAATTTATTTCCATCGCATATTTTATTTATTTTCATGTTTGAAAATAATTCTGATAGGAAATAATTGTTAATTGAAAAACAGGGTATACTCGCTCAACCACAAAAAAATACTGAAATGTTTTCTCAGAAATTACTATTGACGAGATATTTAATGGAAATACAAACAAATTTAGAAGACAATTTTATTACAGGAAAAACACTCATTTATACAAATAATGTCGTGACCTTTAAATTTAGTTTTGGAAAAACTATAATATAAAACAAGCATAATCTAGTCCAGTGCTGTATTTATTATATTTTAGGCTATCTTATACAAAGTAATATTTTATTTCCTGCTTTATCAGGTTTATTTTAATAATTTCGGAATGCTTCAGTGGGCAAGCAAAAATAACTGCCTATATCACTAAGCTCTAGCTGGACAATATGAAAACTTTCCGGCCCAGTACGACCTAACAAACTAACTGGAAATTTTACGCAAATAATTAGTAAACACCTAACAATACAATAAGATAAATCCTTAATAACAATATTATGCATGGAAGAAAATTATTTATTGGATTTAACAATATTTTAACCTTAATAATTAGCAAACTTTACAAAATGAATTTGCAACTAAATGTTGGGATAACTTTTAATTTAGGACCATTAATAAGAGGTTACGTCTCCTTTTGCTTTAATAGCTGCCTGTATTCTAGCAGGCATTGTATTTATCAAATTTTGGTACAATTCTGGCGTGAAACTGTCCCAAATTTCTTCTATTTTGGTCTTTAAGTCCCCAATGGTTCTTGGTGGATTATTGCGTAGAATACGTTTAATTTTATGCCAAAGACTTTCAATGACATTTAAGTCCGGACTAGATGAGGGCCATGAAAGCACCTTCCTGTCGTTTTCCCCAAGTTCCAAAACTGTGATTTTTTAAAAACAGTTGAAAATTACGTCACATTTTTCAAGTGCAATTTTAAAGCTATGAAATATGCCTAAAATCACCAAATAAAGACTTGGGGATTTTTTTGTAGATAAAACCAACATCCAGCTTTGCAATAAAGTAAATTTTACGAAAATCCAATCAGTGGTTCCAAAACTGTGATTATTTTAATGTAGGTGGCACCCTTAAAAACACGTTTTTTGAAAAGTGAACTGTGGAACTCGAAAAAATTCAAAATAAATTCATATTAACATATAAGGATTTTTTCAATATAGTACGATTATTGAGCTTTGATTTAAAGGTTTTTTGACATAAATCCAACCAGCGGTTTCAAAACTGATTTTTTAAAACAGTTACTAGAAAATTCTATCATTTTTAAAGGTGCAACTTTGAAGCTCCGATAAATGCCTAAAATCACCAAATAAAAACTTGTGTAACTTTTTTATAAAGAAAACCAACATCCAGTTTTGCAATAAAGTAAATTTCATCAAAATCCGACTACTAGATCCAACGTTTTGAAAATAATAATTCTTTGTTTCTACAATTTTCTCATCCTGCTGGGTTAAAGTGCCACAGTTTTGGAACCGCCGAGCGGATTTTTACGAAATTTACGTTTTTATATAACTAAATATTGCCGTTATAACAGAAAAAACCATCCATATTATGGAAGTTTATTTAGATAACTTTTGCGCGTATGGAAAAAAGACAATCTAATTTACTTTTGTCCGAACATTTAGTTGTTAGGGGTCGTATGTTGTTATTTTCTAAAATTTTGGATATTTTTAAGATTAAAATCATTCATAGAAAACTGAATCCCTCGTATCAAAACCCCTCAAACATTTTCATCTAAATTGTAAAATACTTCCACATAAAGTAACTGAACGAAGCGAGTTACTTTAAAAGAACAATCAATTGAAATCTTGACATTTACCACAAGCAGTTATAGTTGAAGATATTTATGTAGCAAACTGTTGTCTACAGGTCAAGTCCCAGTAAGTTGTTGGTTGTGGATGAAATCACACGAGATTGGCTAATAAAAGCTCTGCAACAATGACCGCATAAGCTCCTGCTGTTTGCGTGCGAGCTTCAGGATGCGATACTAACGCCTCTGGCGGTGTGATTGATGGATACTGACACGTGTTAACTGCCTCATCCTTGTACTCCTTATTGCGCTATTTCTCAAAACTGTACTTTTGTCAACATATATAAAATTTTCCCAACAATAAAACTAATTTTATATTCATAGAATTTCCGCGTCCCTACACTAGAGACTCTTTGAATTGCCATGGAAATAGTACAGAGGCTAGGAAAGATTTTTCTAGCAGACACAGAAAGGAAGGATATATTGCTTTGAAACTTGAATAATGTGTTGGACAGTTTTAGCACACTTTGTATCTTCTGAGGAAATTATTAATATTTCGCATCATGTACTTATGTATTATTTTTAGTGATTTTTTTGCAGGACTAGTTTGTTTGCTTTTGAGATTAATTAGTCAGCATATAGATTTATTAAAATGAAAATCGACTACATAGTACTCTATTCTTTGTGAAGTAGTTCGGCCTAATGTCAATGTTTGGCAAAGGCTGATTACGAAGGCACTCCTTCCTTTACTATTATTTGCTAAGGGGACAAGTGTAGATACGCCCCATTATCCCCTGGGGGTTCTAGGGGAGATCACAGAAACATTCATTATTAGTAATATCTTTTCTGATTTTATTGATACTGCAAACATAGTGCTAGATGTATTATAATATTTATAACAAAAACTTGTATACTTTGATGTCTAATACAACACAAAGCTCACTCGTTGAATAATATTAAAATAAATAAATGTAAAATCTCCACCCCGATAAATTACGTCATCTGCTCTAGGTGGTGTGAAGTTAAAAAATGAGCTAATATCAGCAATTTTTATGAAATTCTGAACAGAAAATGGTACTCATAAAAGGAACGCGATATTGCAGTTGGCTTTTATTTTTACCGGCCATTAATTAAAAGCAGGCTAACGTTGGAGCGATCATAGGTGGTGGCGACAACGGCCGCCTGCGATATAAAAGTGAGATTTATAGGCGAGTCATTTGAACTGCATGGCTGAGATTATGGTATAGGTGTAGGAGAGAAGCTGTGGATGACGGTTCAATTGCATGCCACCCTAAAACTGTATTAAACAATACCGCGTTTGAAAATTTACAGGATATTCTCGTGATACAACCCAAACATAAATAATGCTTCTCAATTTGTTGATTAGCCGTATAATATTTATGTTTCCTCTTTCGTGACAGGCTAATATTTTTCTATAATCATAAATATTCGCGTGCCGATCATGATTGATCTCTGTTGTTTTGTTAGTGATACTACCGTGATTAAAATAATATAAAACTTAGGGAATGGTCCGTGCTGACATGCTATATTCAATGCACTTTTCCGTGAATTTCATGTCGTGAATCGGATACCCACCCAATGTAATACCATTGTTTTTCGTTGTTATTTTAATAATACAGTACACAGCAGTTAGAAGTAGAGTTCTGCATTCGTTGCAGTATTTTTAATGCACGCGAATTGTGATTCATTATGGATGCATTCGTATAAATCCATGTCAACTGCTAGTTACCTTTTCACGAGTTATTGATAGCAACCTTAATTTTTAAATTGTAATCTACATTTATATTACAAAGTATTCTGAGTAAGAGCTTTGATTCCGTTTAAGGTGGTCACTAAAAAATAACTCAGATTTCTGCGAAATGTTATTACAATCTTAAAATGACGAGGGTCATAAGATTGCAACATTTTTTAAAATACGTTTAAAATATTTACTTGTTCGGTTACTAATTTATTTTATTCATGTCCAAAACAAGGTTTTATGATAATTAATTGTCACTTGAATCACAATGATAAAAAATAAAAAATATTTAATAATCCGATATTAAAAGTTATACGACAAATTTTAATGATAAGTTTTATGGTATAATTCAAATTAGTTACACATTTGTTGCTTTTCAAGTATAAATTATTATCAAAATTGTAGGAAACCTAAGCAGTAGTTCTCAAACCGTCACATTTGATGAAGATAAATTTTGGCGGCCATAAAAGTGAAGAATGTAATAATGAATTGGGGGGGTTTAACCAAACTCATACATGCAAACATGCAAAAATAATAATGCATTGTATGCGTCACCCCCTTGCGCCCAAATGATTAACAATAAAACGTTTTCTTTAACAAATTGCACCATTTTTTACAAGTTTAAGTACGTGTCTAGGAAGTTCGTTGTACGAGGGTACGTCAGTCTGTCGCATAATTTGTTTTTCGGTTTGATTTTCCAGTGGGAGAGAAATTCTTTTCCATTACGGTTGATATACATCACGCGTACCCCTGCATTATTTAGTAACCGACCTAAACTTTCACCCCAAAAGTGCGAAACATTGCTGTAATGGCTTCAGCTACACACAAATTTGTACCAAGTTTTACAATTACCTACAAAAGTTTTGTAGTTAGTGTTAAGCAAACGCTATATTAACCTTACAAGAAACAAGCTCGTTTTAGACAATGAGCTTTTAAAGTGGGGCTTTTTTACTTCAACCTCATTCTTCGTATGCAAACAGGTCACTTTATTACTTTTATACTTGCAGATTTAGACAGTTTATGAATCTGGGCAAATAAAAACGCAGTCATAAAATTACCATACCCCCTCAGAAAGTTTTTACTAGAATTGCTTAATCAAGGCGTAATAATTGAAAAATATTGCACAAGATAATTTACGATCATCATATTGGGGGTATTAATTACGTATCAAATTTATTTATAAGCTATTGAGATATTCCATGGAATCAACTTTCACTGCAGGATTTAACTTTTAATTGGCTATAAATTTGATCTAATTGTACCTGGAAATATTGTAATATAACGCATAAACAGAGAAAATGGAACAAGAGAATTTATAGAGCAATAACTTGACGGGAGGTCGATAGCAAATTTCAGTTAAAGCAATGGGTGGGCAATTAACAATGGCCAAATCCATAATTTCCACTGATTCTACTGATATTCCCCTTGTAAAGGGTGGCAACTCCTAAAACATTAACCAATCCATCAACGGAAGCTACATAAAAAATAATGTGATCTACGTAAAGAAAATTGCATTTCCAAAGCAAAAGTTCTGTTTTTGTCTTGGAAATAGTTGAGTTTTGCAAGGCACGTATCTACCTCAATGATTAGACGAACTAAGGGAATTCAAACGCCAAACTGATTCGAAATTCTGTCTGCATACAACTTGGAAACTGATTTCTAAAACAAACTTACTGTCCAATAGTTGAAATCGAAACTAAAACACTAAAACAAGTTCCGCGTTTTATACTCCTCTCTCATGTTCTCAACAAAGATACTTTCAAAAATCGTATATTATACGTAAAGGATCCTTAGTCAAGAGGCTGTACTTTAGAGCTAAGCAGCATTAATTTACTTTGGGGAAAAGATGGAATCATTTTTTGTGCAAACTATTAATTAAGTAGACAAGTATAGAGATTAGTTATAAGTTTTTTTCAATGATTGTTCAAAAATAATATGTACATCACAAAATGTCACTTTTCGGTCTAGGTACATAAATAACCGTTATTGTGTGTTTCGTCCCACTTCTGACAAATATAAAACACGGAAAAACGCGGGATTATACTCGTAAAAATGCCATAGTATGATACCTCTCTAAATACAGCTTTTAATTCTGGTAGTATTCATTTAAAATGCATAATAAAGTCAAAACTGCAAATTAAGCTTTACACCATATCAATACTAAATTGTAAATATACAGTTTACTGGTTTGTTTACATGGTTGCATTGTTTCAGCATTCGATAAATGTATATCAGCGAAAATCATCCATTACTTTATCGTAACATGTGCGGAAAGCGTGAATGCAAATGTCATGTTCAACACTTTTATTTGCTATGTACTCTCAATTTTATAGGACAATATTGTATAGCCGTCCTTTATAAAAATAAATAACTTGGTGAAAAGTATTTGAGGAATTAAATTAAATTCGCTTTTAGCTGGAATAAAGTGCTTGTATATTAAAACGTAGATGTTCGTAAAAGGGGAAATAAATAAAAAAAGTGGTAGTAAATATAATTGTATAGTTTTGGGAAATATCTCATAAAACGGAAATAGGTGATATTAAATACAGAGAAGCGTTTAGATGAAAAATAAAGGACTCCACTCACCCTTTAGAACGTTATAAGCGGCAATCCTGCAGCAACTGAAGCAAGAATACCTGCAATTTCAATTTCAGTTTTGATTATTGTTGACATAGATGTATTCTGGTATTACGTTTTCTATTTGTACACAGTTTCTTTGATGTCGGTTGGCTTGTAATATGAATCGTGTTTGCTTGTCTTAGATAGGCTCCCAAGCAGGCGGCGGAATTAAAATTATGATGGAGGTACGTTAATGTCCTGTAAGGAATCTTAATAATCACTCAACTAAATAAAACGAGAAACAGACGTAATAAAATTTTAAACAAAGCTGGACGGCGCATCATCCTCGTAGCATTTATGTGGTTTCTTAGAAATTAAGTTTTACGATTTTGTGAAATGTTTTCTTCTTATCAGAATAACTAATCTTTTCAGATGGGAACACAGCAACTTAAACAAATACTATATATATTAAGTATACTATAGTAATTTCACATACTTAGTTTACTTTGCGTTGCAATTAAATTTTATAGCAACATTTTACATCCTTTTTCCTTATCTAATACTCCTGTTTAAGCCATACTCATAAAATTGACGACTTGCGGATAATTTTCTATAGGTAATCCAAAAACTATTTTAAAAGGGAAACCACTAAATTGTTTGGTTAACAAAAAATCTGGGTGATTATTTTCGGTTCCAGGCTGCATTAAAAGTGTTAAGTAAAGTAATTTAGGAGTTTTCTTGGCAAAAAGGTTTGTGCATGGTGTGAAAACCGATGCTGATGAGAAAGTGTGAGACGAGTTGAGAACATCCGATAGATAAAGTGTCAATATTTGCAGAAAACAAGATCCGATGGAAGCAAAATGCTTAAAAGCTTCGCTGCGAAGGTGAAAGTAGAGGATTACAACATTTTACACACTGAATTTTGCCTAAAATATAAGGTGAGAAATTGATTTTACGCTTAAAAAGCTTTCAACGTTAGTGCGAATGTTATTAAACTTACTTTCTGGAAATTAAGTGGTGTTTTCAATATTCATGTAATGTTATAAAACAAGCGAGAATTTCCATATGTATATAGATAGGTACTTCATATATGATGCTCTAAGCTGCATATATCATACTTGATGATGGAGATTTTAATATGTTCTAACTTTATTACGTATACAGGTTAACGGTTAACATAAGTATGGCTTAAATAAATCGGATTTAATTCGCGTCTTAGACGCATTTTCGTGTTCGTCATACTAATATCATTTTAGTGCTTCTAGAAATTTTCATAACAGCGTTAAATACTGAGAAAATGATTTAAATTCAAATCAGGAACATTTTTGGAATAGTTGAAGTGTAGAAAAATTCCGTAGTACATAAATCAGACCGGATTAGTATCTCGCATATGTCCGTTGGTATTTTTATAATATGCACATAAAACTGCTTTATCAACGTAAAAAAGTGTATGTAATTTATATGTAGTATTTATACCTAAATATGCCAGATAGATTAGATGTAAGTACTGTAAATGAAAATATTATTTCCTACTTTGATATTATAACCTAATTCTTCTTTAGTGGTCTATTTTCATCAATGTGTTTTTCTCATATATAAATTGTAATAATTATTTATGAAAAAATTGCGCTAAATAAAAAACTCTATTTACTTCTACGACTCGCGTGGAAGCCCTAAGAACATTCACAAAAAAATTCGCGTCGATATCTACAACGGTGTAGAGCTGTATAGAGGACAAACATTTATTTTTATATATGAGATGAAATAAATTACACTATTGATATAATTCAGAGCGTATTTAAAATGTTAAAAACTATAATTTTAGTAGCTTTCAAAAATCAAATGTAAGTGACAATTTAAGTCAAATTCCGTTCTGAATTTTCATTTCTTTAGAACCGGTCATGTGCATTCCAAGAAATTATACAGGCTGTTTCAAATTCGCTTCTCACTACAGGAATCTCAGAAACGGTAAGACATACAACTTTGGTTAAATTGGGGCAAAGTTGCGTAATAATGTGACCAATAATAAGCCGTTAAGAAATCGAAAATATCTTTTGTAGTTCTGGAGATTTAAAAAAAAAACAGATTTTTGCCTTTTCGTTTTAATTTTTTTCTGCTCTTATTTTTCAAGATATCGAAAAACTAAAAGCACTTTGTCGTGGACACTTTTCGTGCTTTATAAAGTGACGTTCAAATTTTTCTCATGCGACTTTTTTTTGCGCTGACGTCATCAAGTCGGTTTTTTTAAATACGGTCCTGGATTTTTTTTTCTTGTTTTAAATAGCATTTTTATGTTCTAGAATCTAGAAAATGGCGTTTACATTTTTTCCATACGACGTTTCGTTCTTGTGCAATCATCATCAGATCATTTTTTAAATACGGCCCTGGATTTTTTTTACATTTTGATCAGTATTTTTCCTCACTTTTTGGCAAACTTTAATAATAATAATTTTTTGTTATAATAAATCAAACTAACCTAGTATTTATTGTTAGTTTAATAATAAGAACAATGGAATTAATTCTTTTAAATAATTTTATAAAATAAATACTTATGAAATCGTCAATACTGATGAAATTGTAAAAAAAACCCAGTGCCATAGGCATTCAAAAAATGACCCGATGATTACACAAGAACGAAACGTCGTATGGAAAAATTGTAAACGCGAATTTATAGAACATAAAAATGCTACTTAAAACGATAAAAAAATACAGGGCCGTATTTAAAAAAATGATTTGATGACGTCTGAGGAAAAACAAAACCTCGCACGAGGAAAATTTTATAAAGCACAAAAAATGTCCATGACAAAGTGATTTTGGTTTTTCGATACCTTGAAAAATAAGAGCAGAAAAAAATAAAAACTTAAGGCAAAAATTTGGTTTTTTCCAAAAATCTCCAGAACTACAAAAGATATTTTCGATTTCTTAACGGCTTATTATTGGCCACATTATTACGCAACTTTGCCCCAATTTAACCGAAGCTGTATCTGTTACCGTTTCTGAGATCCTTGTAGTGGAGAAGCGAATTTGAAACAGCCTGTATACATGTACACAGAATGGAATAATTACTAAATATCTAGTCTGGAAATTTTGACCTAATTCTGAAAGTTGCACTTTGATATCTAAAGTTTTCCCGTCAAACTTTCCATTAAAATTGTGGTAATAAGTTCAGAGATCTTTATTACAAATCCAGCTAAGATTCTCATAGATAAACGTGGAAATTCCTAGATGACTCACATTTACTTAATGTTGATGAAATGAGATCAATATTTTGTGTAAAACCGTATAATTGTGTGATTAACAAACATTGCAACGGTTTTATTTAATTGTCACATTTTGTTCTTCGAAATTTCACAATAAAACTTTTGAAATTGGATTTGACTGCAGTGAATTAATGGGGTCGCTTGTGTACACATAAACAGGTTATTTATAGTCAAAATGCCATTAGTCAACTGTGTAAATTGTTTTGTGATAAAGTTGTTGGAAAAAACTTTAATGAATTTAGGTAAGCGCGCAAATGAATTTACTAATTACAAATTTAATTTGTTAAATTTAAATCCCGGCACCTCCGCCATTTGTTGAAATAAGTAATTTCAAACAAAGTTGGTTGGGAAATAAACATTACAACTCCTTTTAATAACATTTTAACTTAAAATAAACAGACTAAAAGTTAGTAACCGATGTATACTGGTGGCACCGCACCGCGCCAAGAAATTATATTCAACAAAGTTCACGTTTAGGTAACGAGCCTGTCAAATCCTAGTATAAATTAGTGTAGACGGCTTTTCTATTCCACCGAAAATGCTGCCGAAGAAATAAATTTCCAAAGGTTAAAACAGGCAAGATTGTTATTGGTGCAATTCTAACCCGTAGCAATCGGCAATTGTGAGCGAATGACAGCTAGCGTACGTAAATTCAACGTGTCTCAAACTAATTAAAGTAGTTAATTCTGCTTCCGGAACAAATGACGCCCATTATTCGTCTCCTTTTGGTCCTCTAGAGGCCTCGAGAACGAGACGGTCCCCCGGGCTTCTACACTTTACTGCATGCCTCTTTCTATATCGCGAAAAATGCGTCTGAAGTCTGGACGCGCGCGCCCGGAAACACCCGGAAATTTTATTTAAATAACACAACGTCGCCGTCGCGTATTTACTACCCTAAACTGTAACTGGGTTTTATGAATAAAAAAACGCAGAGTATTTTTTTACTGTTTATGCATCACATATTTTACGTAAATATATTTTAATGGCAGAGAAAAAATTGCGGCGTGACCTTTCAGGGATTATTAGTTTTTTTCCGGTGAATTATTTTCAGTTTTGTACGTGACTGTGTGATTGTATTTAAAAGAAAATAATCCATGGATGTTTAATTATTTTTCGGATGCATTGATTGAACAGCTTTCATTTATATGTGACAGTCCAACGTAAATATAAATATTTGCACACTGTTTATCATGAATCCTCTGCTGGCATTCGAATAAATATTGGATATTTGGCGCCTATTTACTACTATTAAATTTTAAATGTATACCTTTGCTATTTTCTATAATGGCAAATCCATAAATTAATTAATGTTTTATGATTTAAGCCGTCATAATTATTTCACCTAGTGCAATAATTCTACTAAATCCAATTTAATTGGCGTTTATCTCGCTATGCATTGTCCGCCATAATAAATTTCTAATGTTGCAAACACCACAAAAAAAAACACTGCAAACACCTACATCAAAATGATAAGCGGAAATTGGTGCGTATTTTTTTTGTTAACGACCCCCTAATATATATTCTATAAAATTCAACATCGTATACTCTATGATGGCATTCTCATAAAAGTTCAAATACATTTATAAAAACGGGTTTTTTTCATAAAACTTTTATTGCAGTTTCTGGGGCTGGAAGGTCTATTTAAAAATACAGTGAGTTTTACTCTCGCGCTTGTATTTTTTTTATTGGTCGTAAAGGAAGGGTTGTTAGCTAACTTTTAAATTTAAAATTTGTCTTAAAAGATATTCCTTGGGGCTACAGTTCCTGCGGATGAATGTACAACACCGGTAACTGTTCTTGTGTTTAATTAAAAAAGTCGCCCCCCTTGTCTTCTACAGAATTAATATAACCACGGTTAGTTTTAACTATAGGAAGGGTCGTACTGGAGTTTAAAGATAAATAGAGGAATTATTTATAGTTCTAGTCAGGCACGTGCTTTCTCTTTATTTGTAAATAACTTAAATATAGGGTGTGTTTGTGTTGTCAAGGCGAATATTTTTACTCCAGAGAACTAGAATCTTGAAATAAATTCGAGGATGAATATTTTAACAAACAGTAATTTTTAAACCTAAAATTAAAGTAAACTGTTTGAATTTGCCGCGAAATATCACTTAGCATACGACAAATCGAGTTGCCGCTTTGTCCTTGACTGTATTTTGAAACATTTGATTGGAGTAGGCTTAGCTTTATTAGTTTCAGGGATATAAATTTGTCCTACATGGACGTTGATTGCGGTTGAAAAATCGTAACACATTTGAAATAATTCACATGGAAATTTAGTTTAGCTCGACAATATTGCATAAATTAATCAGTCATTTGTTTGGCTTTAAGCAATAGAAATCACATGTTATTGTTACATACATTCGCAATGGAAATTTACTATCCCCAAGGGATTTCATCATTGTTTATTTGCTGATTAACTCAACAAATCGAGCAAATTTGGTGAAAATGCGTTAATCGCTATGGGGACGACCTCTTTTACCTCACTAACACAAAACAACTTTTTATCCACAAAACAACTTTTTATCCACAAAACAAACACGACCAAGTGTTAATTACCGATGAATTTACGAACAAATTTTTGTATTTTCAGCTTTTTACATCATGTGCAATATTAATGTTTTCTTTTTTTCCAGAGGGACGCTTTGAATTTGGAACCAACGAACGTTGCCAGCTGTGTGTCCAAGGGGAAGTCAGAGGTATGCATAAATTTTGTTTAGTATTTCTTGGCATTTCGTTTAGCAGAAGCGTTTTCGTCCTTGTTAAGTGGCATTCATGATTCAGGCGTATTTCTTAAAGCTCTTGTATTTTATGTATAACATCGTATGTACAAGAGACCTCGTGTATTGCATGGGCAACTATTTACAGCGACGGTTCTCCAGTGCCGCAACAAATTCTCTACTTTTATGCATCACGTTCCACATAAGAAATTGCATTTTAAATTATGACGCGACTTTACAAAACGCCCTGACAGATACACACGTTTGGGAGGGCTTTTTTGTGGAAAAAAATTGTTGCGATTTGATATGTCCCCGATAGGTGATGAATATTGAAATTTTGCTCAGGTTGTTCAGCATTTAATATCAATTTTTGTAAATACGAGTACAATCCATTTTTTGAGTAGATATACAGGGTGTCCCAGTTTATATCGTCAGGATTTCACCAGTCGATAGTTTAGCGAAAATTAAAGGTGGTTTGTCTAATAAACTATGGTCGAATGTTGCTTTCTTTTTGATGTACAGGGCATTAAAGAAAATAAATTATTTTAAATAATTTGTTATAAATCAATAACAAAAAAGTTAGTCTTCTGAAATTTTCCATAGATCTTTTTTTTGTATTCTCTTATTAATAGTGGTTGCAATTATTTTATTTAGAACACAGAGGCGTGCGTACGGGTTTCTTCAAAAACATTTTATTGAATAAGACGTACACCACTGATTTTTTTGCAGCACCAATATGCAGAGAGTATTTTCCATTCAATTTAGAAACTTTTTTGTATCTTACAATTTCTTGATAACTAAACTTTTTTTTCTTATTTATTAAAGAGGTTCTTCCCTATTAGATTTCCGAAAAAAGCATCAGTACAAAGTTGTAGAGCAAAATATTTCCTACAACTTTCTTTTTAATATTTTTTTGATATTGTCAATATTTAAAAAGATATTCAACAAATAAGTTGCAAATTTTAGGGAAATTTTTCTCTAGTTAGGTACTACTTACTACTCTTTCCCCAAAATTTTCAAGTTATTTGTTGAATAACTTTTTAAATATCGACAATATCAAAAAATTTAAAAGATAAGTTGTAGGAAATATTTTTCTTTACAACTTTGTACTGACTCTTTTTTTCGAAAATTTAATAGGAAAAAAGTTATTCAATAAAAAAAATGTAACCCTTAATTGAGGGCTGGTGAAGGAAGGGCGGACTCTACGAATACACAAAATCAGTTTTAAACTTTCAGGGTGACCCTCTAGAAGATTCTACAAAAATTGGCTGTAGGGTAAAAAAAGTCAATTTGAAGCCTTTTTTCTCCCTTATTTACTGTACTATTAGGTTATTTTGAGTTAAGTTATCAAAAAATTATAAGATACGAAAAAGTTTCTAAATTGAATGGAAAATACTCTCTGCATATTGGTGCTGCAAAAAAAACAGTGACGTACGTTTTATTCAATAAAATGTTTTTGAAGAAACCTGTACGCACGCCTCTGTGTTCTAAATAAAATAATTGCAACCACTATTAATAAGAGAATACAAAAAATAATCTATGCAAAATTTCAGAAGGCTAACTTTTTTTGTTATTGATTTATAGCAAATTATTTAAAATAATTTATTTTCTTTAATGTACGTCAAAGAGGAAGGAACATTCGACCATAGTTTATTAGACAAACCACCTTTAATTTTCGCTAAACTATGGACTGGTGAAATCCTGACGATATAAACTAAACAGCCAATCTAAGTAATATATTTTAAATTTTCCGCCAATTCCTATTCCCTATAGGTACTCAAAAGTTTTTATTTTTGGCTTAGACTTCTATTTTATACGCGCCTGCAAAATTTTATTTAAATTAGTCTAAGGAACTTTTAGAAACTTAAAATTTTTTTAGTTTCTGAGTAGGTACAGTTCATTTTCTGAGTAGAGAGAATTGAAACTGAAGACCTGAACTTTAGTTTCGTACTATGCAATTAATTTCAAGAAACATTAAGAGTTTCAGGTAAAATAATATTTTCTAACAATTCTTATATAATAGAATCGAACAGAAACAGTCTTGATGGGGGAGTTTATTTTTAGTGTTATAGTCGCTGAAAAGTTATAACATTCATGTGTAAAAGTTAATTTCTTCTGTCTGGTGCAACGGAAACATCGAGCTGTGGTAATAGACTGGTTATTCCAGAACAATTGATTTGTGCTTGTTCAACAGACGAAGAAAAAATACACTAATGTATTGTGGTTATCTGCTGGAATGGAAACCGACAGAGGTGATTTCACTTCTCTTTTGAGCGCTGCTTCCGCGATGGAGTAAAGTGAATATATACAGTAAGCGAAAGATACCTGATAAGCGGCGTCAGTTCAGTAAAGAGGGGTCCCTCGTCAACGAAGAAACGAAAGTAAATGTGTCGCGCCAAACACTGTGCGTTTAACACACCCACTACTGACTCTTCGCGCGCTTGGAGCACTGATCTCATCTCATCATTGACAGTGATGAGTTTCGATCAGCAAACACAGAACCTTTTAATAAAGAGCTCTGCCAAATTTTCTAACAGACAAGGTATATTTATCAATGTCGGAGCTCTCACACTGCCGAATCAATAAGACCAATATTTACACAATAGCACGTGACCAGGCTTGCCTGAAATCTGAAACATTTGCTCGGCAAATATCAGGACGAAAAACATCTTGACAGTTCAATTATTATCAATTGGAAGGTTTTTTTTTTAGTTTCTTATTCTTATATAAAGTATAAAATTTTCGCAACGCTTCTAATTTTATAGAAAATATTGCACATTAAAAATATGTTAGAAAAAAATCTTGAAAAAATTGTAATTTTGAGTTGAAAACATTTTCAAAAAAACCTAAATATTTTTTTGTAGATTGTCGAGTGATTATTAAAAATATTGAAATAAATTACTGTATTCCGTTATTTTTGTCTCTTAAACCGTTATGCAATTACATACAATGAAACTTGAATTCCAACTTCTCCCACAGCCTACTTTGACGTATATTCATACGAAAAAGCCAAATCGGAACATTAACGTAAGGTACAACATGTGATTTTCTAAATAATATATATGATTAGAAGCTTACGAAAAACGGCAATCCATCATTTACTTGTTCATAATGTGCGTGAGTTTTGGAGGCGTCGGTAGCTAGTTCTGATTGACGAATGACATGTCTTTTCAACATTGTGCATGAGCCCAGAAGCAAATGTATGAATAAAAACACACGGGATGTGGTTTAATTCAATAGAACTTGTCACGATAACATTGACAAATGTGATTTTGAATGGTTTCTTCTCATAGTAATTATTAGATGTATTTCCAAAGACTATTTATTTAACAACTGATTAAATCACGGGAAGTGTCTACTCAAAAGAACACGCGGCTTTGTTTGCTACAAGGAAAACTTGTAGCATAGGTGCGAGTTGGTGTTTGGAATAACGTGCAAAATTTCACAGCTTTTTCTTGTTGTATTTTTTTAGTTGTAGAGTAAAGTTTACTTGTTTTATTGGGAATCTTCTACCAGTTTCTGAATATTGAAAACATAAACAAGCGGTATTTTCTTTGGAAACCAATATAATGGAAATTATTACTGAAACAACACGCGAAGCAAACATTAGTACCATTACTTAGCCAATATGTCAGAACGGGTGTTCAGTTACAGTTTAGATTTCAGTAATTTATATCCATCTGGTTTGGTCTAGACCAGAAGCGTATATCATGAATTAAAATCCAAATTTTCTATGTGATATACATATCTACGAATCATTGATTTGTCTATTTTTAGGTCATAAAACTAAATTTGTGTCAAGTTTTAATTGGGACGACAATTTCATTGAGAACACACAGCAAATCTCGATAAACCCCGAATGTATTTTCTAAATCACTCCATGCAACTATAACGTTTAATCCTGGTGGGGTGGGTTATATGCATGTCCAGTATAGATTCACAATTTTCAGTAAATGTTCCCATTTCATCGAGATCCGGTCTAAAACACATGGCTGCTCATCGCTGGAAAGCATTGTTCTATTGGATTCTGAGAGGCACTAACATTTGAATTACAAATAAGGTCAGAGAAACGGAGTTTAAATTAATTTCAATTTCATGTCGACGGAGCGTCATTTCAGCAGACTGATTGGAAGTTCAATTAGCAAATAACAATATTTTGGTACGAATTGGGATGCAAATTTGTTTAATTAAGTTTTTCGAAGAAATGGATACATTTATTATTAAAGATTTGTCGGGGAGACCACAAAATCAGGTTAAATGAATTCAGGAATTTATAATTAAGGAAAATGGAGCTGTGCTTCGTGCTTTCCACTGTTACGTCTAATTGTGAGAAGAAAAACATTACTTTTCACATTGTATAACTTTCCATTTTGATAAAAGGATTCTTAAAATAAGTTTACTTATTAGCAAGTAAAATCGAAAGTCAAATACTACAATTGCCGAAAGAGGCCTCTTTCTTTGCGAAACTTTTGACTCAAATGGAGACACTTCATTCCCTAATAAAGTTGCTTCAAATGAACTAATTTACATTTTAGACAAAATTTTCCCGAATTAAACTTAATTCATCAACTCGACAATTAAGCGAAAAATTTCCAAGTAAAAACCAAAATAAAATCGACGTTGTTGGAAATCATACACATGTAATCTTTTATTTTGATTTTACAATTTACCAACACATTCAGCTTTCATTGCTAAGCAAATTTGCATGGCGTGTTCTAAACTGAACCGTTCAGATACATATGCACGGCTCTAGCTTGCAATCCATTAGCTGCACTTTAAACTGCAATATAAGCGCATAGCAAATTACTACAACTTTCAAGAGACAAACAACAGATTTGCACACTAAGGACTGCGCTAAATTATTTATATCAACTAGTATTTCCACGTTCCTGTTCGGGACATAAATTCAATGTTTGGTGGGGTTGTCTTCTGTCAAGGAAAAGCTCCTTTTTAGTTAATATATCGAGGTTTTTATGACATGCACAAAATAACGTGGGATTTGTTTAAATTGGCACAATTCACTAAATGTGCTCAATTGGCTACATTTCGCTAGTAGAAAATAAGATTCGTTTTATATCCTTAAATCAAAGGATAAAATCGAAGCAAATGTAAAGGGAAGTAATAGTGAACGACGCAGTTTGAGGAAGGCTCATAGATTGCTCCATGACCCGTACAGAGAATCAGTGAAACAAAAAATCACCGGTTACAATCGGAATCAATTTTTCGTTTTATACGTTTATAACTTAATAATGAAAACGTAAATCTCTTTTATTGAAAATGCAACATTGTTTCGTTTTATTATTATTTGTTATTGAAATGTCGCCTATAAAATTGTAAAAGTGGCAATAAACACTCCATAATCTTTTAGTTTAACTAAACATAACGCTTATCTTCCTAACAAAAAACTAATATGAATAAATCTAAACTGATGGTCTCAAGACTGGTATTCAAAAATTGTTCATATTTAATTTTAAATTAAGTACAAATTAAAATTTTTTATTTAAATATAGATTTTAACTAGACTTGAAAATGCAAATTTAAAACAATTTTATACTGGTTTCAAAACTATGCTATTATGAACGCAATTTGTATAAAAATTAGACTTTTTGGACAAGAATGAAAAAACGATAGATGCCTGGATTATTTTCCTCGCACTGAAGAGAGGCAAACGAGAAGTAGAGACAGAGGCAGACTTCTGAAAAAAATCAAAATATACATTAAAGAATTTACAAAATTTAAGCCCCTTTAAGGAACCCTTTCTTACTCCTAGCATACACACCAATAACTTAAATACAAAAGCTTAAAGTTGACGATTGCTTTGCTTTACATCATAATTTATTACGCTTCTAAAACGTTTCAACAACTTTATACTACTACATTGTCTGAGTAATTTTCAAAGCATTTTTAAGCCACTCTACGCATTTTAACTCGTATATAAACGCAAGTTTCTCAAAAGCCACTCATTCGGTTGCCTCCCTACGTTGCCAATTAACAATGAGCTTTTTATTAAAACTGAAGAGCATTTTGCCACACGACTTGCTTTTCATATGGGGGTGTTTTATCGACAAACATTTATTCTCATTTCAATATTTACAAACTACTTTTATACACGTGGTGCTCGAACGATTGATATACACAAGGGCACGACTTCCGTTTAAACAGAAATGCTAGTGAAATTCGACGGTGATAGAACAGAAATGTGTTTAGGAGCTAAGGACTTGTTTGAATTTATAGGTGTTTTTGTAAGAGGGATGTTAGAGGTTGAGAAAAAAACGATTTCGAGTTTATTGAGGCCTAGAAAATTTAAATATTATATATTCGGTCAAGATTAAGTTACAGTCAATTTTTTGGGTATAGGGAATTTGAATTAAAAATGTTTGACGGAAAATTTAAAATACATTTCTAGTCAGTTTTTTTCAAAATATCGTGCCTAACTAAAATAAAATATACTAAAATTAGACTAAACAAATATCTTTATCATGCTGCCCTTAAATTTTTTTAAGGTTTTCCTTAATAATAATACCAAACCACATCCCTTGAAAACGTTGCATTAGGCTGAACTTTTCCGTAGCCACATGCACATATTCTTGTAGATATTTTCAAGTGCGATCACGTAGTGCATTTAAAGTACACACTTTTGGTAGCATTGCCAACAAACATCCTATTTAGCAAGTTGCAATATTGAACCTTATACAACTGTTCGCACAAGGATAAAATTATTCTGCAAACGTTTGCATTTCGAATGCCTTCAAAACAACTGAAACGGCACGTTAGGGTTGCTACCCCCCAGACATGGTGTTTTAAAATTTTCTAAAGTTACTGTACACTATATCCTTTGCAGGAAAACACACTGGCCAATGGCTGGTAATTTAACCGGCTCGGAAAATGCGCTTTGTTTCGTTATGGAAAATGTCGGTTGTACTAAGAAAAAGTGGAACGTTTTGTTGCCTCGGCGGATATATTATTACAAATACACGCAAAAGCTGTATGTTAAAATCTGACATAAAAAAATACTTTATAACGAAAACTTTGCAGGAAAAGAATTGTTTAGTATGAAAATTATTTCCTCAGCAACTCTACTAAATAATGTCAAAATCGTAAATTAGCTCTGAAGATGCTTAAATATCAATCGAAACGTTTCCAACTCAGAATTATTTGCTTTCGTCACGCCTTATTACATTATACTTGTTTAGTTTGTACTATTTTGCTGTAAGTAAAAGCAGGAATTTCGCATTTCGGTTTTTGGGTCCATTAAACTTTTGGCATCTAATTTAATCTCACACGAACGCAAATCCTATGTATGTATGAAAAGTTATCCAGTTATCCACTTGTTCTATAAATTTGAACTTGTAACGTGACAGTTTTACATACAGCCTATTTTATATTCCACATAACTTCATAAAACCACCGTAGCTCGTACATGGATGTTAACATTGCCTAATGCTATTAAATAACATACGATTCAAATGTTAAATTTTATTTCAACTTTTTCCTACAATTAGCCCCCAATGGTCAAAATGCAATAAAATTGCAACGTGATTTTGTGCCATCACGTATAACTGAAATGATATAGCAAGGCAATAAAATCAATAAATAAACTTAATTAGTTGACAATGCATTTAAATTATTTACCATCATGTTGATTTTTCTGAAAAATAGCAAACGTAAATTGTATTTCTTCCCCAACTTGGCAAATTAGTATAATATACTGTCAGTTACACGCATTATTGATTAAAACATATGACTTCAATTACAGTTTATGTCTTCCACTTTGTATTAAACGGTCCGTAACGTTTAATTTTAGTTAGATAAATCTGTTTTTATGTCACACTTGGGACTGAAACCAGGTGCAAGTGCATTATGAAGTTGTGGATCTCTAAAAAGTGTTGGGTTGTGAGTAAATAGTTAATTTAGTTAATGGTAAAAAATTCGACGCCTACATATGTACCTACTAAAATAGTTTATCTTGTACAGAAAATTACTTACCTCCTTTTATAATCATAAATAACCATATTTAGACTTGGAGTCATAAAACACTCTTTTTGATTACAACATTATATATTAGTATGTAATTTTCTTAATCAAAAAACGGTGATAAGTTATTAAGTTTTATTGAGGAAATGTACGCTTCTTAAGAATATTTTTATTATCTAGGTTTCAACACTTGATTTTTGATTCATGGAATAAAAAGAAGTGTGTTGTTCTATTATTTCCGGTTTCATCATTAATTCCACGCCTTCGTATTATAAAAAAATGTGCCTATTTTGTACAGTATTGTAAGAGAAATTGGTGTGGGTACCTACATTTTTTCCATATAAATCAAAATTGAATCTTTTAATAATCATATTTTCTTTAAGGAGAAAACGTAATTTTGGAATATCTACAAGGTGTTTCTAAAAGGTCTTTACAAAATCCTACCACAAGTTTTTAGGCTCATAATAATTAGATTGAACCAAACATACCTTAGTCCAAAAGTCCTTCCTTACTTCGTACTTATAGGAGGGGACTCAGTGTTTTTTTGGATATTTTTTGTAGGGTATTGAATTTTTTTTACAAAATAACAAGAATTATGATAGATACGCTCAAGACACGTAAAAAGGGTATACTTGTTTGAGTTGCATTAACTCAACTGTTTGCGAGATATTTAACTTCGAAAATTTGTTTTGCTATAAAAACAATTTGTGACTTACCATGTAAAGTAAAAAATATTGGGTCACTCTAATACAGCTAATTCTACGTCCAAAACTAAGCATAAATGGTTGTAGAAACCGACCCCCAAAAATGTTTCGTTACTAAAATACAGGGCGTTGAAAGATGTATTTTTTATTCGCCCTCTACCTTTTTTAGGTATATCTACAAAACGGAATAAGATAGAAATTATGCTTAGTTTGGACGTAGCATGAGCCGTATTAGAATGACCCAAAATTTTTGACTTTACAGGGTGTCACAAATTGTCGTTTTAATAGCAAAAAAATTTTCAAAGTGAAATATCTCGCAAACGGTTGAGTTAATGCAAATCAAACAAGTATACCTTTTTTACGTGTCTTGAGAGTATCTATCATAATTCTTATTATTTTGTAAAAAAAATTAATCCCCTACAAAAATTATTCTAAAAAACCCTGAGACCTCTTCGATAAGTACGCCACTGAACAATATTATTTTGGTTCTAATACCAACAAATTGTAGCTTCCTTATAGACTTATTAACCCACCAAATTTCAAATCTCTACTCTAAACCGTTCTGTAGATACACTAAAAAAATTATTTGGAAATTTTTTTTAGTGCCCTGTAACTCAGTAAGGAAGAACTTTTGGACTAAGGTATGTTTGGTTTAAACGAATTATTTTGAGCCCAAAAACTTGTGGTAGCATTTTGTAAAGACCTTTTAAAAACACCCTGTATAACTATAACAAATTTTCTATTTGTACACTTCAATATTATTGTCATATTTAGAGTAAAAATTATGAAACTTCTATGAAATAGCATGATTTTCAGTAAACAGTGAGAAAGAGGGACTCATGTGCTGAAAATATTTGATGTATGTACTATGTAATTTATGAATATAAGTCAAATATCTTTAAAATTTTGGTTACATATTAATGGTGTATTTGCAAACTAAAAAACTATATGTAGATATTTAAAAACTTCTCGGGTGGTTTATAAAAGAATAGGTCAATATGAAACGTAAAAAACTACAGTCGGTTTGCAGTGCTTAACCATTCAACTTGAAACAAAAACCCTCGATTACGTGAATACAGCTTGAGGGCCCTAAAAACCAAAATGTATTGTTGTCGATCATAACTCCTCGCCACCAACCAACGAACGTTTTGTTTTGTTAATGTAGTTTGAAGCTTAATTCAAACTGAAATTCCCGACTTGTCTCACTAATTACAAGCAAAAACTTAAACGCTTTTAAATGGGTGGAATTAAATGTCAATTCGTCCCAGGCTGTTTCAAGGCCGAACTCCCCAGTTTACCGTCAAAGAACGAAATAATTTACATGATTACGGAGCGGATTTTTCAGTGAAACTGTTGATTTTTAAATTGCAAAATGCTGTGTGCTGAGTTGGAGGTTGGAGGCGGTGTGGTATAGTTGTGGGAGCTGAAATAGGACCAGACATTTATCACATTTAATTAAAATGCAATATTCCCCGCATACGCATCGGGCTTTCACAATTAAGTAAAGTACCATAAAGTAAATGGTTGGTAATTGGAAAAACGGGTCCTTTGAATCTGTTTAGAGAACGTGCACTGGGATTGGAATGTTTTTCATCCTTTCATCTCAATTATTATTTATTAGTGTACCCTACAATTCGAAAAATTAATTTTGGCGAATGATTTTCCCTTTCATTTCACTTTTCCTACACCAAAACAGCCCCCGACAAAACACATAAAAATCACATAAAATATAGCTGTACATTTTGATTGCCTAATTTTCCTGCTACAAATACCAAATAACCTCATCTCGTCTGAATAGCTTTTTGCATAAAAAATATATAAAAATAATATTAGTTACTAAATTAGTAAATTCTTTACGTTCTACGATATTTTAATTAAGTTTTTGTTTATTTGTGCACCTAGAGAGGAAAGTGTACCTTTTTCTGATCTAGTAATCATCCAAAGAAATGTGACGTCATGTTTTTAATGGCAAGTAATACAGAACTAATTTAAATATTCTATCATATAATAAATTAACAAATTAACAATTTTGTTGAAATTTGTACTAGAAAAACCCTCCTCTATTCCATATGGCAACTAGTAATAGTAAATCAGATGATATCTCCAGGCCGAACCATGTAATTAGCCTAATTAGAAAATGTCTGTAACAAGGAATAAATTAGAATTCGCGGTGGTGCAGTTGAATATTTTTGGCAACTTCACCTGGTCCATTAAACTTTCCGAATAGTAGTTGGGTCGTAAATCCGAAAGTGGGTAAATATATAAATTGCAAAATGACCAGTGAACAAACAAGCTGGCGATTTACGACCCGTTCTCGAGTTACAGTGTTAAAACCTTGCTGAAGATCGCAAAAAATATAACGCTGCTCTTAAAATTAATCTTTCGCCTGGGGGGAATCCCTTTTTATATATTTTCTCTTACTGCTTATGAAAGTATAAATGTAATTCCATGCTTTTATTTTTATTTGGCGTGTAATACTAGATAGAATGAACCGAATAGGGATTACAGGAGTTTTTTATAACGTCCTTAAGTAAGCTTTAAATCTTCTCTGTTTGGTTCGCAATGAATACAAAATATTATTTTGTTGCGAACTCTATACTTACTTACTATACAGCGAGTAGAAAATATTTTATATTTTGTTTCAAGTTGCTAAAACGCTTTTAAAAGTACCTACGCGAATAACTGTTTGCTTTTATTTCATTTCCCCAATTTACAACTAGACGTGGAAAAATCTTTACGTTTAATTGACTGTAAACTATAATGTGATGATTTGAGCCAGATAGAGCCAGCTATAACTTTTAATGGAGATATATTTTTGTGAATTGGAACGAAAGTGTATAACATTTCATCTGGGTTATCTGAGCTGTGGAAGGCGGAGGCATCTCGGGAATAAAATTCTCTTGCTTTAAGTGGGAATCGTCATGCCGTCATCAAAATTGGTCATAAGAATAAGAGTCCGGATGAATAAGTTGCAGTTTAGAAAAGTAGGAAGTTTGTAACGTTCCTTGGTGTCGATTCACAATAGCCTTTAACCTCCGACCGCGGAAATACTGCTTGGCTATCGATTCCTCCAGGGAACAACTTCTTATATAGTTGGAAAAAGTTGAGTTCCCGCCGGCACAAAAAGCTCTGATCGGTCGATTGGTGTAGAAATTGGCGTGTTATTCGCTTCTGACCACCAGGGACTCTCTCTTACTGGACGTGTTAGTCCGTCGTTCACCAACATATGATCCGAATCTCAAATGCCTTTTCATACCTCATCGAGAATTTACCGAATTTTTTATTTATCACTTTTGCTTCAATCATTTGTCACTACTCCGGAAAGTGATCCGTGCGAAACAACAGCGATATTTTATTTACAGCATAAATACGACAGAAAAATCTTATTCTCCTATTTTATTTCCGTAACTGTTTTTGCTTCATATATTTTTTATTTGTTTCAGCATTTTGATTGTCGCAACCATATAAGGGTGATTCAATCTATGGGAGATGGAAGTAGATTGTACATTTGCGGGACCAACGCACATAATCCAAAGGACTGGGTTATAAATGTAAGTAATTACCAGTTTATTTTGTAGGCATTAACTTTAAGAAACTTAACGTGAACGAAGGATTTATTATCCTTGTCATGTCATTTAGAAACTGTAACTCTTCTGATGGGCATTTTTAGTATTTTCCTAAACTGTTGGGTTTAATGGCTCTGTAAATTTACGTTGTGAAATCTTACTGCTATATAAATTTATTTTACCATACAACTGTAATAGTTTATGCTGCACACCAGAGATTTTTCAGTTTTTTCCACAAAAAATTATTACCCCTAATTCGCTATGTTTGCTTCCAGTAAAACAAGCACGCGATACGAGAAATATTTCGAGTGGAAATTGGACTGCAGTTTGCTGTATTTGACTTTAAAATATGTTCATTGTAAAATACTATTTGAGTACACAATAATTACCCAGATGTTTGCTTTGTGAGTTTTCGTTCAATTAACAAAGCTTACCTGTTTCTTTGAACTTATCAAAACTCTGGTATGGTTTTGATGTATAAACCAACCGGTTCTTCTGTTATTTTTCACTGACAAAGCCTTTTCTATATAGTCATAATTCCACTGCTCATTTTAATATCCCAACATGATTAATTGAATACATATGTAGTTTTTCTTTTTTACTGTTACCAGTCTGGACTGGCGATGATGTGCTTTTGGTGCAACTGCAGTAGTAAATTTAATGTTAATTTACGCTGCATTGTGGCATGGGAATGGTTTGCATTTTTAGTAGCTTACTATGACAAGATAAAGATTAACCTTGAAAAGAGGTCTGAACTGTATCATAATTACAATTTTATTCCAAAAAAATGTAGTGTGTCCTTGAATCGTGCAATTACAAAAATAAAAAATTATCCTGCTATGCAAAATTTGAAAAACAGCGAATTACTTATGTCAAGATTTATGTACTGTAAAAACTAATAAGATTTATTGGTAAAATATTTTTTGAGAAATTTAAAATTGTGTCGCTAAATGTTGTGTGGCTAATGAACCAATTTTAACCAATAATTATATTATTAAATTAAAAATCTACTTTTTAGCTCTAATACGAAGCCCCTTAAAACCTTAACCAAAATTTAAACAGTTTTTTCAAGGACAAATTGAGATATAATAATAGTATATTTCATTACCAGTCTGGAAATCAGGATTTTTTCGTGCGCGCGTGACAAATTCTCGTGGGAGGCGAAGCCGAACACGGGAAGTCATGCAAGCACGAAAAATCCATTTCTGGACGTGTAATGAACGATATTTTTTATTATACTTATCTAAAAACAACCCAAAAAAAGGATTAGAAGTAATTTTAGGACATTTTATTTTCAAAGTAATTATAATACATCGTAAAAATAGTAGGCAAACACGATTAACATTTCCATAGCAACGACTTGTTTATTATCGGCGATGCTTTAGTTTCTGTCATATTTAATGCACGGAAAAAGAATAGGAGATCGGGAAAAGTTTTCCGTGCGCTGTTCTGAAAACGTCATCTTTACGTCATTGCAAAAACAGATGAAAACAAGGTGTTTTCAGATAAGTATAATAAAAAATATAGTTCTGACCTTTTTCGCTGTTTTTTACTTAGAGAACCTCACAGAATCATCATGGAACCAGCCTAGATAACAAAAACGAAATTATAATTTCAAAAATCAAAATTTGTTAAATTTTGTCCCATCACCTTTATCTTGAAGCCCTTTTGTTTTATTCTACAAAATCACTACAGTCTCACTGCACAAAACTATTTTTTATTTCAAACTTTGTCATCATTATACACTTAACACAAAATATTCATTAAAATGTGGGAACAAAGAACCAATTACACGCAAGAAATGAAATATGTAATAATAATATAATAGAATTAATTAATAACTAAACGTAAGTAACACACGTTTTTACTGTTTCATATCCAGAACTAAAATTGACTCAAATACATTATAAGTAGGTATTTACTTTTTGTACACAAATAATTTACAAAACATCTACAAAAAACATAGTAAGCCACGTCCACATTCCAAGGCAGAGCACCGAACATTTTTTTTGGAATTGGTCACAAAAACTCTACTTGTTGGTTTGTTGTGTACTACAAGTATTTACATTTTAGTTCCAAATTTTCGTACAGAGAAAAATAATTATTTTAACATAACAAAATTTGTCTACATAGCTAGGATAGTTTTGTTTGGGATTTCACACTCTCATATTTTTGAAGATTTTTAATATTAAAATTTCTTTTTGTAACAAGATATACTTACATATATTTAAAAAAAATAATTTTACGCACCTATTCACTGCAGTAGTCCCAGAACCCACTTAATGAACCGGATTTAATAATTCGGTGCGTATGAACTAACAGTTTAGTTACAGAACACTAAATAAATATTAAATTTTGCTAAACAAACTTAATTTTGGCATATTAACCAGTTGACTGATTTCCACCATCATATCATTAGTCGCTTCCTCTAGCATGGCACTTGAATTGCACTCGCTATACCTGCAGACTTAGGTATTATTATGTATCTTGTAAAACATCCTGAGCTTTGTCTTCACGTATATATCCGTCACAAAGACTATTATTTCATTACGTATTCTTACGAATAAATTATTCAATTTGTAATTAATACGTTGTAAGTTTAAATTGTAGTATATGTTGTGTGGTAATGATGATAAAAAAAGGCATAGAAAACATATGCTACGACAAAGCTACATTTATATTTTTTTAATTACGTTTCATGTTAATTTAATATCTATTAACTCTGACTGCAGCGGGTAATGAATGATTTATTATTCAAATATATCATTTATAATTCCATGAATAGAAATATCCTTTCGATGCAATTATTGCTTCCAATATTTAAAATAACCCAGTCTATAATTAATAGATGGATACATGTACAAAAATCAATAGTCTTTGTTATCTTTTCATTGTGCAATCACTGAAGTCATCTGGAGATAATTGACCTTATCAGTTCTGGACGAGTTGCTGCGACATATTTCGTTCGGGTTTTAAAATTTAAAATTAGTCAATGAATTTTGCACCAGTTTTGATAAAAATCTATCCAAAGTTAAAGAAAGCTCAACTATTATCTAGATTATCAGTAAATCATCCTTAACTAAAGGCTTCAAAAATTTCACATTGCAAATTATCACACAATATAAATTTGGAGCCAGAGTTTTAAAATTTAAAATACTCATGCTACGAAATATTTTCCAACTAGAAAAAATCAATATTGAAAAATAGTTGTTATACCTATCTAAATAATAAAAACTTGCGTAGGGGGTCGTTTTTATGATGTCACAGATGATGCTTGGTGGTGGCGGTAGCCCTAAAATCCAAACTGTCCCATTTCCGATTTATCAAGTTACATCAACTCATAAAAGGGGAAAGGCGCTGCAAACAGTTCGATCAAAAGATGAAGCGCAAAATTTTATGAATTTGTTGATTTGGCAAACAGTACAAAGGTACTTTTAACTTGAGCGTGCGCCTATCTCCTTTCAATTGAGCGCCCTAATTCGCGTTAGAAATTATCAAACGAAAACCCGTGATACACATACACGCGGAATTGTGTTAAACGGCGAGTGCATTTCGAATTTAAATTACGTGTTTAAAAGCGCACGCGGTATCTTCCACGTGGATGGCAACCCAAATATTTCAAAATATCCTGAGCACATCACATATTAATTGAGTTTCGTGGGATATCTTTTAATGGATAAATTTATTTAGGGGATTTTCTGTTATTAAAATTTCAATGAGATAAGACGGCTAATTGAAGCGCGCCTGTTGGTAGATAAATTTAATAAATATGACCACGGTGCGGTGGTGTACTTCACAATTCACGGTGGAAATTGAGGAAGATAGTCAAGTATAATAACCTCAATAGGAAAAGCAAATGGTGGAATAAATAAGTGAAACACGGGAGAAAGTAATGTGATGGGAAATACAAGTGAGGTTGAAATGCTCCTGCGAAATGCGATAAGACATAGCCGTAACCACCCCTCACCTTTGCTACTAGTGGTGCAGTGGCAATACCATTAAAGATTCACACTTGCATTACTGATGATGCTCCAACCTCCACCACCAGCAAAAATCACATCGATTTCCCATTTATGTTTACGTCCGTTCCTCATTCAACGACACTAGTTTTAATAATGTATAAATATCGACTAGGTCGTGACTAGTGATGTCGATTCTACATATAATGGATTTTAAATTATAAATATATTATAATATTAAAACAAAAACAATACCATATTAAGTTTATATATTATTCATACTCTTATTTCTATATAATTGAATATTTTTAACTCTTGCATAAAATAAAGTCGCTTCTAAACTTTTCGTTACATTAAAATAGGTACTGAAATTCGCAATACAGTCGTTTGAGGAAGGCAAACAAAATCAATTTTCCAAACATAATAAACAAAAAGAAAAATAGGGAAAAATAATACCTAGAGTAGAAAGAAAGGGCGTGGTGGTTTCTCACCTGAAATGTGTTCATAAATCCAATTTGAGCTAGCCTCTAAGTAGGATTTAACATAGTTCCTCTTCTACATTTATGCCAAAAACAAAATATACTTCAAGCTAACTCAAATTGGATTTATAACACTCCTATATTTTGTTCGAAATAATTTATTATTTATGTACGTTTGTGTTGTTGCTAAATTTGTTAGTCTAAAGTCAGGCTTGAAGGTTTTACGAACGTGTTTGCACGTGTATATTCTAGAAGCCATTTTTACTTTCTTATATGGAGTAATAAGAAAGTATAGTAATCGTGATTTTTTTCGTCGAAAAAATTTCAAAAAAACGGGATATTCTTAAAACATTTATATTTTTCATAGTGCGCGTTGAATCCGACAGCCTAGATAGACTAGAGAGATAGACTTGGGTGCCAAACGGAAGGTCGCGGGTTCGAATCCCAGAAGAACCATAATTTTTTTTTATTTTACTGGTTTCTGTGGTAGGTACCAAAAACAATAATAATGAATAAATAAATGTGATTTTATACCGGGAGATTTTTTTAAATGAGTAATAGGTCAAAAATCTAAAATAAAACACTTATTTTTGTCGTAAAATTTGGTTATAGTGAGTGGGACAAGGACAGATTTATCCGTACTGCAATACGTGCGAGAGAGACTTCCGAAAACTGTTTGAAATTGTTGGAAAAAGCTCAAAATTTAACATGACTTTTACAAGAAATTTAACTTAACTTCCATGTGGTTTAATAGAAAATATACGAAAGAATCTAAATACATCGACTTTAGGAAAAGTAATTTCCAAGCACAATATTTTTTTGTCCTAAAATCTGGTTGTAATGAGTGGGACAAGGACAGATTTATGCGTACTGCAATAAGTGCGAGAGAGACTTCCGAAAATTATTTGAAAATTGCTGGAAACGCTCAAAATTTAAAAACGATTTTTACAAGAAATTTAACTTAATTTCTTTAGGAAAAGTAATTGTGGTACTATCGTATAAGAAAGTCATGTGTTGAACACATCAGATATTTTAAATTTCTTAAGGTGCTTCAAATTTTTATATTTTTCTGTAATCTAACCTAACCTCTTGAGATACAGAGGATTTCAAATGCCCTTATACATAATTATGTAGTTTTAGGTCTTACAAATATATATATATTGCTTTTCATGTACCTTTAAATACCTACCTGTAAAAAAGGTTAAATGAGTTTTGTGTCCTTACAACTGAATTTGAGAACAGCCTTCGACAAAATTTATGAAACACAATTTGGAAATTGGATGTCAATTTTACTTTTATCATATATTCTGTTGCTCTGAAGAAGCCTAAATAAATTTTAGCGAAACGTCTACTGATTATACAAAGGAGCTTCTCAATATCAAACAAGATTATATGTTAATTTGCAGATATAATTTTTTCCTATTTTCCTTTCAGGCCAACCTGACCCATCTGAGTCGGAATACATTTGTGCCAGGAATCGGAATGGGCATAGCTAAATGTCCGTATGATCCTGCTGACAACTCGACGGCTGTGTGGGTGGAAAAGGGAAATCCGGGCGACTTGGCCGGTCTTTACTCCGGAACGAATGCGGAGTTTACCAAAGCAGACACCGTCATTTTTCGAACTGATCTACACAATCTTACCACCGGCAGAAAAGAGTACAGCTTCAAGAGGACGTTGAAGTACGACTCAAAGTGGCTAGATAGTAAGTGGTTCTTGAATATTAAAAAAAATGTTTTGCACAGATGAATTTCTATTTCACGTAGTTGTATACTTGAAGGTTTAATCGGATTAATTCACATGCATTCCGAGTCAAAACCATTAACAACAAAGCTTGACTGCCAGCACAAAACATTTCTAGCTTAGACCTACGGGATTGTAAAGTTCAGCGTATTTTTCGCTGTGTGCAATATTAATAAATAAAAACACAACAAAAGCGCGCCTCTGCGAACATCCAAACAGTATATAGAGGAATATGAAGAGATTGGATTTGAACGGTGATTAATCAGTGGGAATTGAACAAAATGATACTGTCAAGTCAAATCTATTCAAAAGGCAATAACTCAATGATGGTGCGTGTGTGTCAAATGAAATAAATTTCGTATCCAGCCGAAGACAATACAGCATAAAAAGTCCTGTAGACTATATCCCGGCCAGTTTAACGCAAATTCGCCAATCCAATTACTCGTAATCTGTATTATCGGGGTTAGCGGTGCGCAAGCTTACTTGATAATTAAATCATAGAATGTAGGGAACCGTGAGTATGATGAGAATGACATCGACAGCATCGGCGTTGAGGTCGCCGGCTACCCTCTTTCGTGTCCATGGGAACATACAGGTGGAGATTACAGCTAGCCTGTAATGGGTAACGGGATACTCAAAGGTGTTTCCGCTCGTTGGTCCTTGCCAACCTAAACCGATTATTACGCCATGCATGATTACAGTCTGAACACTCAGGTGTCTACACTGCATTGATTTGCTTTCTTGCCTTCACAGGATGTTCATGATGTCCATGAGTTTATATTCCTTTGATATGGTTTTGCCCTATCTCTCTATTAAACCATGTGTCGGGGTAATTTTAGGGTCACCGCCGGACTCTTAGCCCTTTAATGTTAAGTAAAGTCACTGAAGTAAATGCAAATCATTGTATCTTATTCTTTTTGGATAGTTTTGCACCATCAGGATTTGATTAAATTATTATTTATTTGTTGAGAATTACTGGCACATCCTATAAGGTATCAATTTAAAAAAAATTTAAATTTCTGAAAAAATGTTTCTTAAAAGACGAAATAATAATAATAATAAATAAAATAGCACACTTAAAAATGTTAAAAAATACTTGTAGATATAAAATCTTGGAATGCGAATGGACAGTTTTATAAATCAAATATATTTGAAAAAGTTAGTGAATAGATTCGTTAGAACTCGAATTAAAAGAATGTGTAATAAAAAAATTTGTATAATTAAATCCTAACATAAAAAACTAAACCACTTATTTTGAACAAATAACGAAATGCAATTAAATTTTAAAATTTGTTCGAGTTTTATTTTAATATGGGCTGCGCGCATTAAAATTCCATAAAAAGAAATAATAAATTTCCGTTTAAATTAAATAACTTCGTCATATTCCACGATCGCACCTAATTAGACATTCTAACAGGTGACACCTGAAATTTTATACGAAAAAGTTGTGTCATAATTTTCTAATTTCCATTCATTTTACGTCATATTTACATAGATATTATTCCCGGGTCCGAAATTTTTACGACATTGAATGAACAGGCTACGCTATTTAAACTTCTTCAATGTATTTCTTGTATGTAAATCGAGAAACTGAGGCATGTTATAAAAATGTAAATGGCCCCTAAATTAAGTTGTTGGAACCAAATTAAGGTAACCTCTTTAATTTTATGTTAAACACTGGAGCAGTTTTTATATGGATGGGACGAAAATAGCTCTTGTTAAACGTTGTTGTTAAAATGATTGCTAAAGCAAGTGAATAATTAGGGTTTTATTAATCAAAAATGAGTTTAGTTGCGGGCTTTGTATGAAAGGGTGTGGTTTTAATAAAATATCGTCAACAAGGTAAAGTATGCAATATTAAAACGTGTGTTCATAGAATTATTTATACCTTGAAGGTGTAGTAAAATTAATAATATTCTCTCCCAGTCGACTTGAAAAGTCTAAAAGTTTAAAAGCATCACCATACAGTTTTATGATAAACTCATAAAAAGGCACTTTCAATTTTGCAGAATATTTTAACATGGCCTGCCGCTTCTATTTTAACCCTGCATTAAATTATTAGTTATTAAAAATGCATCAAAGAGCATCATAGAAAAAACTACCAACATGAAAGGTATATTTATTAAATTGAACCGTGGCTTTTGGAATTCATTAATATATGAGATGAGATGAGTTTATGAAAATTCTACAGCGAGATAAAATTTTAATGAATTATTTGCACGCGTGTAAGGCATGGAAAAAAATCCACTGAATGTAGGAACTTGCAAGGTGGTGATCAAAGAAACATATAATAAAAAACCTGGACCAACAGGAATGAGCCAAAGAAAAAGCGCCCCGTTTTAATTATCCCGGCTTCGCACATGCTTTTGTTTGATGACGCCATTTCCAGACATTGGAAATTACTATCTTAGATTCTTCTACCGGAATTCTGCGTGTCCCTCAGCACTAATAAAGATTGACTTCAGTGATCCTTCCAAATTATCACCAAATTTACCAGGAAACGATCACGCTTGTACTTTATTACATCCCGCATAAGCCTAACTACTTATTTTAAATGTTACTTGGGGAAGAATGTTCAGTGTAAATATTAATTATTTACCCAAGTACAAAGATTTTTACGGAAATTGCTTTTGCATATTTAAGAAGGTTTCAAGTAGATTAAAACAAATCTCAAACATTTCTATATACCAGTAAAGGAACGAAGTACTTTAATAAGTAATAAAATAATATATTTTTTTAAATTTAACTTCCACACATACTGCAAATTTCTGTACGACTTTTTTACAGTCATTTAACCACACCCTTATGAACATTTTTTCTTTCCTGATGATTGACTTGGTCCGAAGTTTGCAAAAATGGTCAGCCAAATAACTTTATTAGATGTAGTAATATAAGAAGTTGGGGATGATTATGGTAGGGGCGTGCGTTATGAAATTCCTCTTCATCCCCGGTAAATTACTTGGGAACTGCATTGACGGTAATGGTTTGGAAAAAGTTGGGTATATACGAGACGGAATACTAAATTAAGTCTGAAGCCATTTAACATAAAAGATTTCAGCTTACAGTATGTGAAACTATGCAATCCTGTAAAAATTTAATAACTAGCTAGCGAGGTGAAATAAATTTGTTGTTTCACATGGCCAAGACAATATTTGCGTTAAGCTTAATATACGAGTATGGTGTAAAAATGTCTGAATTTCGCTTAGCATATTATTCATGTAAGGCGAAGGAAAGTTAGCCATTCATTAAACTTTAGTTATTTCCTTTAATTTTTAATTAAAATTTTAAGAAAAGGTTTATAAATATTAATAGTTATTTAAAATTATTATTAGTTATTTTAGAAAGTATGCCGCCTATTTGATTGTTTGACATATTATACACAAATATACGCAATAGTAATTATAGAAGAAAATGTTATTCATTTTTTAAGCTCCTGTTTGGCGGCTGAAGTTCACAGACTCGTCAAGTTTTAAATTAGCCGACTTTACCAATAAAAAGTATTATTAGTAATTAAAAAGGCATAAAATTCGAGTTAATTTCAATTTATTATTTAAAATTTTGCAAAAACGTGTTAGGTTTTTTATCATTAAAAAAATTAGGTTTCGTTACACAATGAATATGTTTGTTTATCCAGAGAACTGTTTAAATAGAACAAACATGCAAATTGTGCTATTACATGCGGAACAATAATTTCGTGTATCTGTATACGTATGTATGTAAAACATTTTCGGAACATTTACAAAAATGTACGTCCGCTGTAAATGCTGTATATTTTCTGGGCATTAGGTAAATTTTTACGCACCACGCACATTTACATGTTTTTACTTCATTACCAGACACTATGCGTACGTTTGACATTTCTGCATCCATTGGGGTGGAAATGAGGTTGAATAACATGACAAGCATAAAGATTAAATAAACGGAACGATGAATTTTATAAACGCTGATGTGTTTTTCATCGGTTCAATACTCTATGAGCAAATCATCAGGAATAAAAGATTTTTATTTTTTCCTCTCTCTTTTTTTACAGAGCCCAACTTTGTTGGTTCATTTGATATCGGCGATTACGTTTTGTTCTTCTTTAGAGAAACCGCTGTAGAATACATCAACTGTGGTAAAAGCGTTTATTCTAGAGTGGCGCGAGTTTGCAAAAAGGACACAGGAGGAAAGAATATCCTCTCACAGAACTGGGCCACTTATCTCAAAGCTAGACTCAACTGTTCCATTCCTGGCGAATTTCCTTTCTACTTTAACGAGATACGTAAGTATTTACTTCTTATATATTGCAGCACCTGAGTGCCTAATAATTACCATTTTCCACTCACCTACCAATAAAATATTTTCCCCATTTACAGAAAGTTACAATTTTAGCTTTATAGACCAATTCAAAGGATTTCTGTTTAACACCCCTTAAAATTATTACTTCACTTTTAATAATTTAAATTTTTTTTCAACAGAAAGCATTTACAAAGTTCCCGGGGATGACACCAAATTTTACGGAACATTCACCACGTCAACAAATGGTTTAATGGGATCAGCAATTTGTTCTTTTACTCTCAGTGACATTCAAGTTGCCTTTAGTGGCAAATTCAAAGAGCAAGCCTCTTCGTCTTCTGCATGGCTCCCAGTTTTATCCAATCGAGTACCAGAACCCAGACCAGGAACTTGTGTAAATGATACTGAAACTCTACCCGATACTGTGCTAAACTTTATCCGATCACACCCTCTTATGGATTCGGCTGTGATGCACGAAAATGAGAAACCAGTTTTCTTTAAACGAGACATATTTTTCACTAGGCTGGTAGTGGATAAAATCAAAGTGGACATCGGAGGAGCTAACATGTTTTACACAGTCTACTATGCAGGAACTAGTACGTTTTTTTAATTAAACCGAATTCTTCAACTAATTGTTATGATTTATTTACTTATAGACGACGGCAGAGTCCACAAAATCGTTGAATGGGAAAAGGACGGCAGTGAAGGATCGTCCTCGATTTTACTGGATGTGTTCGATGTAACACCAGGCGAGCCTATACAAGTTATGGAGATATCCAGGGAACACAAAGCGCTTTTTGTTGCGTCTGATCATCGTGTCAAACAGGTGGATTTGGTGATGTGCAACCGCAGATACGATAACTGTTTGAGATGCGTTCATGATCCTTATTGCGGATGGGACAAAGATATTAATATCTGCAAACCATACTCTCCAGGGTGAGTGATGTTAATTCTAGGATTTTCTATCTGGGTGGTTTTCGCAGAAAGTCAAATAAGTACTATTCAGGTTTTATATTCTTGAAAAATATAACGATGCTTTTTGTAGCATAATATTGACGGTAAAGAAAATATTGCTTAAAAATGTAACAAATTTATTTTCCACTGTAAAATACAAACTTCGAATATACAAAAAAGATTGCTACTAGCTATTTTTCGCAACTTTTCTAATTTTCTTTCCAGGCTACTTCAAGATGTATCAAATAGTACAATCGACGTATGTGATAGCAGCGTAGTGAAAAAGAAAATGGTGGTGACGTGGGGCCAAAGCCTCCACTTGGGTTGTTTCCTAAAAATGCCCGCCGTTCTCGCCTCCCAAACCATCACCTGGTATCATTACTCCAAGGAAAAGGGCCGCTACAAAATCCAGTATAGGCCAGACAAATACATTGAAACATCCGAACACGGTCTGGTAATTATTGCTGTAACAGATGCCGATGCCGGTAGATACGACTGTTGGATGGGAGCGTCTTTACTTTGCTCTTACAACGTCACCGTGGATGCCCATCGTTGTTCCCCTCCAGCCAAAAGCAACGATTATCAGAAAATTTACTCCGACTGGTGCCATGAGTTTGAAAAGTACAAATCCGCTATGAAAACTTGGGAAAGAAAACAAGCAGTAAGCAATTTTTAATCTAAATATTTAAATATGAAATTTTTATGATTTGATCATTTTGCAGCAATGTGCTTCTAGACAGAACAACAGCAACCAAAATAGCCACCCAAATGAAATATATAGACCTTTAGTCTGATAGCTGATTCAGCATGGTCCTCTTGCACTTACGTTCTTAGGTATTCCCTTACATTGGACTCTAGTTTTGTTCATGTAAATAAATTTCACACACACAAGAAAAAACTGTAAAACGTAGACATTTTTTTCCAACGATCAATCAAGTGAAAGTGCCCTGTTTTTGTGATGGACAACAATTTTGAACAGTGCTTAAGTTATGTGCTTTCAATTTTATTGAACTTGACTGATAAACTTTATATTGTATAACTTCGATTATAATTTAACTTAACTGTTTAGTATTCCGCGTTGTTTTATTTGTTTAGAGTATTTTGTATGTAAACTTTTAAAAATATAATTGGGCGCGTCAAGAAATTGCGTAAATTTGAAAATTTTAAAAAACATCTAAATATTGTAGGTCTGTGATATACATGTATTGTAATTAAGTAAAAAATTCATTATTTTATAATTTTTATTTTGGAATGAATGTACGCAAAACAATCAGCTTAATAAACTGATATCTTCGGACCAAAGTGAATGGACTTTTAAATGATATTAGTTTAACTTTAACTTAAAAATATTGTAAAATTTAACGCGTATTAAAAGCAATACTTTCCGCTTGCAAAGTGTTGGTCCCTTGAAATAATATATAATGTAAATAGACTTCAATTTTCATGTTAAATACCTTTTTATTTTTCAATTTGTACGAGAACAGATCGTTTCTTATACAATCTTTAAAGCTAATAACTAATTTAATAGGAAAAGGTCTGTAAAGTTGACAACATTTTTATTTTTAATATTTAAGGACAATCACGTAACAGATTATATATTTTTTTGTTTTTAATAATATATTATTTCAATTGTGAGAATTAATGTAAGTATAAATATCCAACACAAACCTTGTTAAAATATTTCAGAAAAAACTTATACCATTTGTTTAATAAAAGAATATGTAATCTTGTAAATACCTATGTATAGTTATTTATAACATCTGTGTAATTTATACTAAATTGTAGAAATTACAATAAGAGGTTTCCTATAGCTATGCTTAAAGACTCGTTTTGTTTTTGTATGTAATATTTGTTAACTTAAAAGGAAATTAATTTTAAAACAATATAAAACAAAATACATATCTTTCAACTTGCAATAATTCATCTTCTTTATATTATTTAAATTAACTCACACACCACCGTTTATTATTATTATTATGTTTTTATATTGTTTTATGTTGAATTCAAAAAAAAATGTAGATACGTATTCTTGTTACGAATTTAAAAGAAAAAATGTAGAAAAACTTTCATATAATAATATATTATAGCAAGACTTATTCGCTTCTATGAAGCGAGGTATATGCTGGGTTTAGACACATAATTAAACTAAGAAAATAAACAACAAAATAATAATGAAACATAGACACCCCCAAATATATGTACCCTTGTTTTTGGTTTAATATATTGTGCAACCTAGCAGGTTTTTTAAACTCGTAATTATTTTATATTTTATCTGACGAATATGTTTAAAATTTTGTCCTGGAATTATTTCGTACTTATTTGTTACTGTACATAAATTTATCCATAAAAATTAGTTCATGCTATAGCAAAAAGACATACCCAGTGTAAATTGTAATGGACATGTCGCTATGCTCTCAGAAGAATATTATCAATAAAGATTATATAATAAAATTACGCCGAGAACCTGTCTTATTTTTTTTTTATTTAAATGAATACTTATAACAAAAATTCATAAACTATACTATTCATCATATGAAAAAAATGTTTAAATGAAAGTTGTAGGTAATTTAATTCTCTGTAATATTTTCAACTCATGACCAGAACAAAATTTTTGTTTAAACAAAAATTGCAGATAATTCAATTTTACATAAAATTGATAAGTATTTTTAACCAGTATTTCAGGATATTCGTAAATTGAAAAAATCACGATTACTAAACAATCTTATTACTTCGTATAAGAAACTAAAAAGTGCCAGCATTTGCTTAAAGGGCCTTGGGTGGACGCTAGAACGCACAGCCTTAATATTTTGATATTTCTATTCTACACCCAAAACTTTTATTATTACTTTCAAAGCACAACATTTATAAGCTTAAATTTAAACGAATTAACTTTGTGGTAGTTTATTTTAATTAAAATTATTTAAATAATTTTAAATAAAATTTGACTTGCGTTGTATATTTACAGCGCCATCTCACGAGGTGAAAACAACACATTTAACAACATGTGTATGTATTCTAACCTAAAAATATTTACTAGCCACGAGTATATAAATTTTGCACTGTGGTCTTGGTCTGTTATTTTAGTAAAGTTTACAAAACAAATCAAGCACAATGGGCAAAAGGAAGCGTGGCCCTGGCCGTTGTGTAAAGAAAAACCCCAACGTGAACATCGAGGCAGAAGAACTAGTTCAGGCGCCTCATTCCTTCGTAATACACAAGGGTCTGCCAGGAGGTAACACTTTGGACCTCACAAAAGACTTTCGCAAAGTTATGGAGCCCTTCACAGCTTCTTCTCTTAAGGTGTGTTAATTTTAAACAAACTCAACATCGAGTTACATTGGGTTATATTTTATAGGAACGAAAGAAAAACTCCATTAAGGATTTTGTATCCGTAGCAGGGCCTTTACACGTATCTCACTTGTCGATATTCTCGCGCACAGAGCTAGGCATGTACTTGAAACTCTGTCGATTGCCTCGAGGCCCCACACTAACTTTTAAGATACACAACTTTTCGTTATCACGAGATGTGGTGTCGTCGTTGAAAAAACAATTAGTTGTAGAAGATGCATTTAAACATTCACCATTGTTAGTCCTGAATAGTTTCAGTGGGGAAGGAATGCACATGAAACTAATGGCGTCGATGTTTCAAAACATGTTTCCTACTTTAAATATAACTGACATTGATTTGGCTAATGTGAGGCGGTGTGTTTTGCTTAATTATAATCCAGAAACGAAGCTAATTGAGTTTAGACATTACAATATTAAAGTTGCACCTGTGGGTATATCTAAAGGTGTGAAGAAAATCGTACAGGGAAAAATACCGAATCTTTCCAGGTGTAACAATATATCAGAATTTTTCGCAAAGTACGTAATACATTGTTATAATTGTTTTAAATAATGATGTTTATATATGTGGATTTTTAGAACGGGCATGTTATCAGAAAGTGAAGCTGAAGATGATCCAAGTAATCACATAACATTACCACAAAAGTTAAAAACCAGGGGCACAATGGAAGCAGGAAAATCAGCCATAAGACTAACTGAACTAGGCCCTAGGCTTAGTTTACAATTAATTAAAATTGAAGATGGTTTAATGGATGGTGAAGTTTTATACCATGACTTAGTTCATAAATCTGAGGAAGAAATATTGGAAATTCATAAACGAAGAGAACTAAAAAAGTATTTAATTTGTTGGGTGAAACAAACGTTTCCTAATGTATTTTTTCTTATTATAGGAAAATAAAAGAGAAGAGAAAGAAAATTCAGGAACGAAATACAACAGCTAAAGAGGAAAATAAACAAAACGTTAAAGAAAAGTCCATCAAAGGAATGCAAAAAGGCAAATCGGAAACTGATATTTTGATGCAAAAAGCATCCAGGGAAGCTTTTGTGGATGCTCCAGTGGCGGATGATGACGACAAAATTTATTTCAGGGAGGAAGTTGGAGAGGAGCCTGACAATGGTTGTTTATTTTATTATAATTACTCATAATTCTAGTTACTAATTCAATGTATTACAGATATGTTTTCAACATCTCACACAGGAGTGAAACGTCCAAAAACTTTCCATTCCTTCAAAAATAAACGAATGAAATTGGATGATAATGCTAAGCAAAGTGAAGAGAGGAAACCGTTTAAAAAGTCAAACAAAGATTTTGGGAAAGGGGGCAAAAAGTTCGCTGGAAATAAGAAATTTAGTAAGAATAAGCGTGGGGGTGTAGACAAAACTAATTCACAAACCAGGGACCATAGACCAATAGGTGGTGGTAAATCTAAGTTTGTTAAAAGGAATCAAGGAAGGAAATAAACTGGTGAAAATGCAAAGTTTAATTTAATGTTTTATTATCAAATTGTTGAAAATTATTTATAGCTTATATAAAGTTATTTTTTAATTTCCGTTCCAGTGCCTCTATTCTATTTTTTTCCCTAATTTCCGCCTCTCTCATCCGCCTTTCCTTCCTAGTTTCCTCCCTTGCCACAAAGTATTTTTCCCTAAAATCAGTAATTTCGCTTTGTTTCACAACCAATTCGTAATTAGTTGGCTCTCTAATTTTCTCAAATGTTAACAACCGCCTGGAAGTTACTCTACTTAAAACTTGTTCACAATTTGCAATCAATTCTAAGCAGGGATGTGAGGGCAAGCCTTCTTCACAATAGTCCTCTCTAAAAAAACAACATTATTACTCATACCATAAATTAGATTATGTAATTAGATTAAGTACCGAAAAACTGGAAACCAACAAACTATTCTTCCTCCTACACGTAGATGTTTTACTGAAAATGTTAAAAGATCTCTGTAGATATTTGAAATGCCGTATTCAATTTTAGCAGGAATGTGAGTAGAAAGATGTTCTTCGCTTATTGTATAGTTTTCTTTGACTGTTCCAACCCTTGCTGTTGCTTCTCTAATACCATAAGGCGCTAAAAGAATTGTTTTGAATATATAATTATTTTTTACTAAACACTAAGTGCATACGGTCGGTGATTATGGAATCAAATCGTATGGAATCCCTCCAAAAAGGCATTGCAAAATCGTTAATTAAAACATCCAAATATCTATGCTCTAGATTGTACTGTCGCATATTGGCTCTAATACTTTCATCTTGTTCTCGTATCTACAAACAAATTTTACAAAAAAATATTTTATGTTAAAGTATTTGTTACTTTTTGTGTTATTCTAGTCGGTCTGGTTCTCGCGTGCAACATCAAATAATCAATGTCAGTACCCAAGACATAACCACCGAATTCCGCAGCAGCTACCAATAGAGAACCAGAGCCGACGAAAGGATCTAGCACCACGTCGCCTTTTTGAACTTTTGCCTGATTGGCCATTAAGAGAGATAATTGGGGATCCATGCTGGTGTTACCAATAAACTTGCGGGTTTTCAGAGATAATTTTCGGATAAGTTGCCGCAAGCCATTTGTAACCTGTTATATTAATTAAAAAAATTATAGCAACTTGATACTTTTTCTGATACTTTACGTACCCATCGTCCAAAGTATACATTGTAAGGTTCCTCTGGAGGATTATTAGCACAAGTTCCATAATACTCTATGTATTGTAAGCACACGTCGGGGTTTTTTAAATTTACTGGTCCTTTAACTGGCAGATAGCTAAAAGTCTACATGATGTGTATTTTAACCTTGCTTATAACTTTCTGTACGAACCTCAATTTTTTCTACTTTCTCCTTCTGCGTAAAATGCCGACTAAATGTTTCCACTTCTATTTTAAACGATATGTTTTGTTGGAAATGCGGCTGAATTAAATTACTAGGAACACATTTGAGTTTCTCATGAAGAGTCGAGAGATCCTTTGCATGTGCCCAAAGCTCTAAACAAGACCGTAAAGACACCGATCTGCTTGCTAGTAATTTAACATCATCTTCCGAGGGAAAATCCACAATCCAAAAAGGTTCCTTAAAGTAACTAGTGTATTTAAATGCGATTTTTAAGAGTTACACATACGTTTTCTCGGGGCCTTTCTTTGTAATGGATTTTAATATTCAATAAGGACACTAAAGAGTCAATTTCCTGAAATAAAGTTTCGGTTAAATTAGGGCAGAATGAAAGTTGGTTAAGTTACGGCTAATCTGAATTCGACGTGCTCTTGGGCGAAGCAAAGCAAATAAGTTTTCCAGCGACTCATTTTTGTACACACTTTGTCAAAAGCTAGGTTATAATTTGTGAAATGTGACGTAGCGGAGTTTAGAACCAAAAAACGCAGGAAGTTTTTTTCAGTTGACACATAGTAGTGCAGATGTCGCGACAGTCGAATCAAATATGGTTTCAGAGTCGATAAAGAATAGCTTTTGTTGAAACACACAAAATTAAACATTTGCTAATTTAACTGTACTTAAACTTAACGAAAAGTCGTTATGCATGAAATATACTTTTGTTAAACTAAAGCCGGTAATTCAGGTGGCATTTTCTAGTCGGTAATACAGTTCACATTCAAGTCGGTCATCGGCGGGTTTTTTGACATTACTGTAGGTCAGGGCCCCACAAAAATTAGAGCACTGTTAAAATGGCCCCATTAAAGATAAAATTGATTGTTATAATGAACAGTAATGTTAATAAATAAGAAATAAAAACATTTCCGTTTAAATTTAAGTTTTTATACTTTACAGATTTTTTTTATATAGACAACCAACAATACACTATAATGTTTATATTGTGAATGTACTAGATGGCGCTGAGTGCAAAAAATTTAATTTCAAGGAACTTCAAAAACTACGAACATTCAGCAATAAATTTCTAATATTATATTAAATTATGGCATTAGTACAAGCGACCTTAAATGAAGTACTACATGTGCAGCGTTTTTCGTACATATTTGAAACGATGGACATAATTTTCGATTCAATTTCGGATGACGCAACATCGAACGAAGAAATACCAAGAAAATCTCATATGTAAGCCTGAAAGTTTATTTTACTTATTTAACTAAGGATAAATACATTTCCAAATACTCGACAAGAAGTTTCCTTTGGTTGTACAATTTTAATTTCCGTTCTTGTTCTTTTTTTTGTAAAAGGTAACCTATCATAACCTAAAATATGTTTTTCAATTTTTAAATGTTTTTAAAAGTTGCTTTTTTAATTAATTTATTTTTTCACGATACTTTGAAATATAAAGTTCTGTGTGTTGCATTCTAAAGTAGATACTCTAAACTTCTTTAGTTGTATTTCTCTTATAATAGAATTCAAATTTTCAAACTCAATAATTTTATTAATATTTTGAAGCCTTGAAGAAATCTAGTCGACAAATGATAATTGAAGAATCTAGTTGACCGATATTGTCACTTAAAACAAAAAGCATAAAAGTTTGTTTACTTGTTTGCTAATTACTGCATCCTTTGTATCAATTTTTCTAAAAAGGTTGCAAAATATGGAAGAAATCGTCGATGCACCGGATGGAGAGGAAGCGATAACTAACGAAGAAATACAGAAGAAAAATGTTTCGATGAAATCAATGAAATGTAAGTCAAAGTCAATTTTATTGGTATAATTGTGGTTCACTGCAAAAAGCTTACATTAAGACTTGCCTTTTAGTCGATCAAGAATGGGTACAAGTACTAATAAATCTAAGAATGAAGTACTCTAAACTGTTCACCAGACGCAGAAATTCAGCTTCTGACGGATGGAAGTAATTTTATTTTGTCATTTCGAATTCTGTATTTTAAAACCACGAAAATATTTTAGACTAGTTTACGAGGAGTTAAGAGCGTCTGGCGCCCCATGCTTTATAACTATAGCTAAAATTAAGAAGAAATGGATGAATTTAATGACACGGTTTCGTGTACCTACTTTTAATTTTTATACTTATTACACATTTCACATAAATCGTGTTTCAGCAAATTAAAAATTCGGCTTTAAGTCCTGATCGAGTCACATGGCCTTACTTTGATCAAATGAATAGGGCTTTCGGGAAAAATTCACCTATAACGGATGAGCCAGACAAAAATAAAAACGAAAACTCTTTACTCAATGCTATCAATAATGGTACCCAACAAAATGAATTACTGGATCATTGTAATAAGTTTCTTGTATTTTTCAGATGAGAGGCAAAATTTCATAAAAAGACTTATCGAGCTTAGACATAGCCACAAGCATTTATTCACCGGGCGGAAGTATACAGCACGAGACGGCTGGATGTACGTATTTTTTTACTGTTTATCCACAATATCATAAAAAAATTTCAGTATAATTCGTTCATTGCTGCAATGTGACGAGAAATACAGTGTAGAACAGCTGAGCAAATGCTGGCAAAATCTGGTACAACGCTACAAGCAACTAGCCAAATCCGAAACCACCATCACCTGGCCCTATTATCAACTGATGAATAATTGGCACAGGGAAGAAAATAATATAAATGATTTTGTGAAAACCGAAGCTGAGGGTAGTGTGAATAACATTGAGAATGAGGATGTTACTGATGGTTCTACTCCGGAGAAAGAAAGAGGACAAGGGGATAAAAAATATCTGATAACCCCACTGCCAGCCATCCACTATGCAAATTTGAAGGATATACTAGTTCATTTGACAAAAATGGATGAATTGCAAGAGGTTCGCCACAAAGAGATTGTGGGCCACTTGCAGCAAATCCAAGAAATTTTAAAAAACGTTGCCAACTGTAAATGTAATTTGTACTAGGAAGTGGAATAAATAAGTTTTAAAAGACCCACTCCTATATAAGTGGGTCTATAAAAAGGTTTTCGTTTTTCTAAACTCGTCTAGATCATTAGAATAAAAAATAAAAATCTCGTTTTTAGCTACCATCTTTTACGTTATATGTAATCAACAAATAGATAAATATCTCACCATTTAATAATAATTATTGGAATAATACAAACATTTACATGTTACAAATACTTATACAATGACCCCCACAAAGTGTGTACTATATGAGAAAAAACGTTGGATTTCCTATGCTGTGTCGACTTTTTACGCTCACTATCTAAAGTGATTTACTTATAATTCTATTGCAGCTAACCGCTTATCTACATCTTCAATTTCATCTACACTAGAATAAATGTTTTGTATTTCTTTTAACGCCCACTCTCCTAACTTCATTGCTTCCTTCTTCTTATTTGCATACTTTGGCGATGCACATAAAGCTGAAGTTGCCTGTGGGATACACGCACAGTAACAATTACTTTTTATACTTTAAGTAAAAAAGTTCATACCATATACAATCCATAAAGTGCTCTTAAATTGTTAGGATCTAGCTTGAGGGCTTGACAATAATACGACTTTGCCAACTCCAAATTCTCCAAACCTCCTTGTGAGTACCTTATATCAGCATATCGCTGGTGTAGTAAATGATTGTGTGGATTACAAAGGATAAGTTCCTCAACGCAAAACGCAGCTTTATTAAAATCGTGCTCATTTATATAGAGCTCGCTCAGTTCCTGCCAAGCTTCAGTGTCCATCATGTAACTAAAACAGTTTATATTGTTATAAAGCTTAGTAAATTAACTTGTGTTTAGCTTCCTACATTTTTAGATACTCTGTTAATTCTTTGATTGCATCAGCAGTGCGGCCAAACGCCTTAAGAATGGACACTCTGCGTTTCTTAGCTCCACTGTACGTTTCATCCTTCGCAATAATACTATTTAAAACCTCCAGTGCTTCATCGTATTTCTCATCAGCTTCCAGACACATGGCTTCGAGTTTCTTTATTCGCAAGCTGTCTGGAAAATCTATGTACAATCCTTCGATGCATCTTTGGGCTATGCCTAATTCGTAACAGTCTAAAGCGGCGATGCAGACTTGCTCCAATATTACGTACTCTACAAACAGTAAGGTTTAATTTATGTTGTAACCTGTTTTTTAGCTGTCCTACTTTCTTTTCCTTGTTTGTCAATGTTTCTGCCTACGGAGGTTAACCAAATATCCACCACTTCTCTACTATGGCGAGCATTACTCTCTCTCCATAGTTTTAATTTTGTAAGGTCGTCTGAAAAATTACAATTTAGTAAAATCGTTGGATTATTTTATAGTTTAATTAAATGTTAAACCTGCTAAATCACCCATATTTATTCAATCTCCTGTAATTTATTAAAATGACATACGTCAAAATTGTGTCGTTAGGTTGGTGCCCCTGATATGTTGTGCCTAAAAGAACATTCACGTATTATATTAAATGAATTTAAGAAAATATAAATACGTCAAATATGCGAATTTTAACTGCTAAATTTTTAAATTCATTCCTGCTTTAGCCATTTTTTAAGGTTTATATTTTCCATATTTTTGTGGAAATAACAAATTAGTCGTTGTCTTTGTAACTTTAGTCACCATGTTCGATTTTCGTAAACAGAGGACATTCTTAACAGTTTTAAAAATAAATTCCCCTACTGTGACCTGAACGGGCTGCAGATAATTCCCATAATTTTATTATTTTTAAACACTATCTGTGTATGTAAGTGTCCATTTTAATACAAAATGAATCTGTAACTGGAAATTCGGTAAGTAATAGCTGGGTATGATTAATAAATTATTCTGAAATTTCCCAAAAAAAAAGTTGAATTCCTTTTGTTTATTTTAACAGCTATTAGTTGTAATTTCTCGAAAAGGCATAATTAACTGTGTTAAAAACATGGCTTTTTATCATTCAGAACAAAACCGTGCAGCTGTTGTGTTAAATTTTGGGTTTCTTGTATTCTCATCATTGATTTTATCCTACAGATCAATAACCTAGTCTAGAGGAGTGTACAACTGAACAAATCGCCATCCTCCAACGTTTCAGTAAGTAAATAAGGGACCTCCAAACACAAAATGGATGCAACCAACATCATTTGTCCTGTTTGTACATTGTATCTCAGACAAGGCATTACATTGAAGCAACATTTAAGCAGCCATCCAAAACAGAGAGTTATAGACGCATTAGTCGAACTGTCAGCTAATGGGAACAACTTAAAATTAACAGACACCTCCTCAAATTCTGCGTCTGAACCATCAGAAACAGCTTTATCCAACTCGACTATTGTTAACCAGTCATGGAACAACCAGACAAGTCCAAGTTCTACGAACATTGCAGCTCTCCAAGGAAATCATCTGTTCATATACCAACAAAGCATGAGCACGACTACACCTCAACCAAACGTGTTAAATATAAATCCTTTGACGCAACAGTATGTAATCCCCACTATTTTCAATCCGCAAATGATGCCGTATGTGTATCAACAACAGCAAGTCATAATGTCGAGCAATGGGTGTGTTCCGTCATCTTTGAAGGCTCTTCCTTTTGATATGTCGAGCACAACAGATAATAACGAGGTCCCCGTTATGGAAATTACAGAGGAGAGTTGCAGTTCCATTGAGAAAACTGACGAAATAACCCCAGATGCATGCGTGGAAGTTGTGGAGGAAAAACAGGAGGTCACTGAAGATGAGTTGAATGTTTCCAAGGAAGACATCGATAGTGGCATTGGTTCTTATAACCTAGTTGATGAGAAATCTGTGTCTGAATATGGTGAACAACATAACGAAGAACTTGATTTATCAACAAACGCTACTCCAGTTTCTGCATGGGATTTAAAGTTACAAACAGATTTAAACAAAGCTTGTCAGACTCAAACATCAAGCTCTCCAGCACATCCAGCAATACAAGATGAAGATTTAGAGCACGATAATCAAGAGGAAGATCATCCTGAATATTACTACGTTGATCAACCAAGTGAAGAAGTTCCATTTTCTGAAATACGCAACATAAATTCCAACTCGTTGTCTGAGCCAATTTACACAAGTTCAAACATACTACAATCGAATGATCACATTGATTTCGTGGAAATGGATGGAATGCGCGTGATAATCGGCGATTTTTCTTCGAATCAAATTATATCACAAGTAGAAAACTTCGAAAGTTCTCATGGGGAAAGACCAGGAGTTCTAATGACTATCGGCGATATAACCGATGGCTCTAAGACAGGCTTTCATGAGCCAGACGATGAAACTGTCTCTCGAGGTAGTTCTAATGTTAATATTAGAGCCGACGAACGAATGCCGCCACGTGGCGAACTGTCCGGTCAAGAAAGCTTAGGAGGCGCAAGCGACATCACTTGGAACCGAATACAATACCATGAAGGTAGTTCTGGAATGTCTGGTTCGTATGATTTATTAGCGAGGGAATCGTGGGAAGCTTCTGATAGTTCCGATGTGGAAATGCCACCCTTGCAAAGTCGCCTTCCAATGGATCTAACCTATCCAGAAAACGAGTACAATGACGATACTCCAACCATCGTAAGTTTCAGTGGACCTCCGTTAAATTTTAAATGTCCAATTTGTGAGGAAGCTTTTGCTAACTCCAAGGAGAGGAAAGAACATGAAATTACTAAGCATCCGGAGAAAATTGGAAGAAACTTGATTGGCTCAGAAATTGGTAAAAAGAAAGTGAAAAAGCTGACTGTTAAACCGAAAACAACCGAATCGGAACCAGAAAACAACTTCAATGTGTTCACTAATAAACTGAAACTTGAAACTAATGCAGACGATCAAACTGATATTGTTGCGTTGGAAACGCCGCTGATAGAAGCAGTGAAAATTGACGAGGCTGTTGTTGCAGTGGATTTAAAGACAGTTTGTCCTCTCTGCGACTGCGTTTTACCAAATGCCAAAGCTCTGAAACTGCACAAGTATGAAGTACATAAAGTCTCTGCAGATGTTCGTCATAAATGCGCAACCTGTGGCGAAGCTTTCCCTAATGAATACAAATACACGCAACACCTCAAGTTGCACCCGTTGGAATGCAGAATGTGTGGAAAGTTGTTCTTCCGTCGGCAAAACATGCAGCTGCATATGAAGCGACATTTGGGTCTAAAACCTTACAAATGCGAGTTGTGTCAAAAGTCGTTTGTTACGAAGCAGAAGCACGATGAACATAAGAACACGCATACGGGGGAGGCGCCGATAAAATGTGCGTTGTGTTCCGAAACTTTCAGGCGGCATTCCAATCTAGTGCAGCATCGCAACAGGCATCACTTTAATTTGAAGAAAAAACTCAAAGATTACATTTGCTTTTGTGGCGAGGTTTTCCATTCCAAGAAAAAGTTGGCATGGCACAAGGAGATTCACGATGCCAAACCGAAATCCTGCACCCAGTGCAGTGAGAAATTCGTGCACATGTCCAGTTTGACCAGGCATATGAGGCGAGCTCATAACGAGAAATTCCTGCCCAACACTGATAGAAGTTCTGAGAATGTGGAGTGTCCCATTTGTAAGGGAATCTACCTGCGCTCTTCCCTTGAGGTGCATATACGTAATCACAGCGGGCAGAAACCTTTCACCTGCCTGATTTGCAGCAAAGATTTCACGACAAAGTGGAATCTGAAACTTCACAAATGGACGCATGCATCTCGTACTTCAAAACCCTACAAGTGTGATCAATGCAAAGGGGCATTCATACGCGAATCGGACTACATAGCACACATGAACTCTCATAAGAGCGTTCGTCCTTACACCTGCAATTACTGCGGAGCACAATTCATCCGGAAGTACAACTGCCAGCGACATGTTAAAGAGCACGAAAATGGTAAAACGTTCAACTGCCAAGTTTGTGGTAAGTCTTTCCACAGGTCGTACTATTTAAAAGATCACATGCGAGTACACAGTGGAATTAGACCGTATGCTTGTCACATTTGTGGCAAAACCTCAACAACTAAATCTAATCATAATAAACATGTACAAATACATCATGCTAGGGAGCCCGTTAGTACTGAAAATTAACGGGATTTTATTTTATGGGAATTATTTGATTTGATGCAGAATTTTACGAGTGTTTTAGCACATTTAGACAAATTTGTTAGGATTAAGTTTTAATTTGTAGTCTCGAAGTAATTTTATTACGGTGGGATTTTGAGTTTTATTTAGATTTACTTTGTTTTATTATTTTATCATTCGTAGACGCGACTTGTGCGTGATTTTAACTCACTTTTTCAAAATTCGACAATATTTTTGTAACATACAATTGTGTAATCATTAAGTTTAATTAATGTTATTGTAGAGTAAAATAGTAAGTTTCAGTTTATAGCATAAGATTGTTTACTTCTTAGAATATGTTACAAAAAAGTATATTTTTAAAATGTTTAATTTTGAGTAGTGATAAGCTCACTTATACAACCTCTGTGATTTTTTCAAATTTAATCTATTTTTTTTAATATTATTAATTTAGCATGTAAATGCTATGGTTGTAATAAAATTGCATCCAAATTTCCAAGCAAAATACAGGGGCAGCCGAAAATATTACAGCCACTTTTTGAGTGATTCCTGTGTAGCTAACTGGTGTAGCTAAGTATAATTAAAATGTATTTTGTTTGTTAATTAATTCACCTATATTGTTCTATTTTTTTAGTACGTAATACTTTAAAATAAAGACTGTATATTTTATTATTACTTTAAGATTTTTAAATTATTGTATAAAATGCATTTTTAGAGATATTTCTTATTTTTTCTGTATATAATTGTATTAATAATTTAATTTTAAAAAAGTGTGCAATTAAAATTTTGTATTGGATAATACAAATAAAACTAAATATTTATAAAATAAATTTAGTGTTCTAAACCAAACCTTAAGTCTTATATAATAGAGAAATCAGGGTGAAATAAAAACAATGTATCATCTAACTTCACAGTTTAATTAACCAAGTTTTTATAATCTTCTCCCAGTTCCACTTTCGAATTTATTATTTCGCCTAGTTTAACGATATTTTCACTATATTCTACATCTGTTTTGTTTGCTTTCCAATATTCCAATTTGTCTATGACGATTTTTGGATCATATAAAGATAAATCTATAAAAAATTCAAAACAGGTTCGCTGAAACAAAAACTGTTAGTTTTGTGTGTTTATACAAACGGATATAATCACTTGTAATGGTAGAGGTTGCTTATTGGATAAATAATAAAATGCAACTTCCATAGCTTCATTTAATTGGTTATCAGGTGCATCTAGGGCAGCAAGAATTTTTCCCAGTCCATTTAAAATTGCTAGTTGCAATTTAAATGCTTGAGTGTAGCGATAGGCTGAACCTTTATCTTTTAAATAACTATCTTTCGAAGTGTTTTTAAGTGCTATTAGAATATTTGGTAAAGCTTCTCTAAAAAAGTGAAAACTATAGTAGTAAATATTTTCATTTATGAAATACATACTTTACGGTTCTTAATTTGATGAAACTCTTGGAAAGCCTGGCTAATGTTCGCAATAAGTTAAAACTAAAATTTATAATTAATGGGTCGGTAAACTCCGCAAATCTGGGTACTAAAGGCTGCCAGATTTCATGTACTATAGGTAACAATTCGTCCTCCCAATCTTTTAAAATTTCCACTCCAGTTGTTAAAATTTCCAACACCAAGAGTTTTCTCAGTCGGTCTTTTGACGGAAGATACTGAGCACATCTACGCAAAATGTTAACTGTCAACGTAATGTGTAATGGAGGCTTCGGTTTTACGTATTCTTCAGCTGAAAAAATAATATACTCCTAGTAAACATCTCAAGATATAAGTAATAAATTATTACGTTCTGTTTCGTCTGTAGGCTTCGGATTTTTCTTGTAATTTTCCATATCTTCTTTAAACATTTCCTCTGCGGATTTTCCCATGATGGCATCAGAAAAATCACCCTTATCATCTGTTATTCCAGTAACTTTGAAATGCTCCACTTCAGCTTCCTTTTGAGCTTTTGATTTTATTGGCTCATCTTCTGCCACAATGTTTGACCATCGTATTTGATTAAGAACGAAAAGCTTGAATATTTTTAAAAACGCTGTCGTGTTTTTCGCCTTGTATTTGTCACAAGAATATATTAAAACCTAAAAACACTCATCAGAAGAATTTCTATGGTGCAAAGTAAGTACACAGTTTACATTTTGTAACAAATCTGATATATGACAAAACGTAGATAAGTTGCAGTGTTGTAAAAGAACTGCTAGGACATCCAACACGTATTCCTCCTCGTCGATCCTTTTCAGTCTTATCCCTATGTGATGCGTTAAATAATCAATGTTGAAAAACAAAAGATCAGAGATGTTTAAGTAACCACAAGCTTTAGATATATGAAGTAGTGCACGTAAACCTTCCATTTTTATTGTCGGAATCGTACTACCAGCCCTTTCCATCACAAAATACAGTGTCCTCTGCAAGTGTACCTTAAAATGCAATTGCATAGTAGCTGCAATGTTGCCGATTCCTTCTACGAGAAGCGCTACTTGAACAATGTTGTTCTTTACTTGCGCTAATGTGATTTCGCAACCAAAATCATCCTCGCCGGTTTTTAATGGTAAGTACCAATATTCAGTATTCTGGTATGTTTTCAGTATATTGTGAAATAGTACTAGGTTCTCTTGATTCATTGGTAAATCTGAGAAAATTCACATAGCATAAAGAACACAAGAAAATTTACACAATTAAAAACAGTTTTGCCCCTAAATTATATTTTTCATTACTTACGAAGCATTGTGCAATTTAACAAATAAATAGCCTCTCTCCTGTGTTCTTCCTTAGTTAAAATTTCAAGCATATAATCATAGATTATTTCAAATGCTCCGTAACTTCCTAGCTTAGCACACATATACTCCATCTTCTCTATGGTTGCGATTTCCCTATAATACCTAAACTGCTTCCATGGACGTACTTGTCCTGAATAATCAAGATCTAAATTGAAAATTAGATTAGTTTTGTGGCAGCTTATTCAATGGTTATTTTACCTTGCACAGGATATTCTTCAAGAGTACTAACACTTTCAGGTACGATTTCACAAATATGCAATAAAGTAGACATTAAATTTTCAACGTTAGTAGATGACAATAAATGAGATCTTAAATTCATTTCTCCTAGTATTTTAAAATATCCAATTAGTAAACATAAGGCTGCAACGTGTTCGGTTTCATCTGCAATTTATAATACAATGTATTGTTTTGTTTCAATCGTTTTTTTTATTTTATTTACCAACTCCGTTGAATTTTCTGGGTAAAGAACTAATAGCATTACAAAATCCTTCTTCCAATTCTACCATTAATTTATTATTAGTCTCGGATTGTAGCCGCATAGAAAATTTTTTTATAATTTCAACAGCATCATAATGTACGCTTTCTGGCACATCCCCAGAAAGTATTATCACAATTTCTAACAATTTGCTTATGCTTAAGGGCATAGTACTAAAAAATGGACAAATTAATTGTTATTTAACCAGGTTTTTCGTTAAGTACCTAAAGCAATTTTCAACTATATTGGAAGCCATGTCCAATAATTCACTTTTAATTTTATCGTGATTATAACGAGTTAACTTTGTAAATTGAATTATCATAGTTTTGAGTTTATTATCTCTCACATTGGAATCCAATTGGATTTTATGCTTTGGGTCATCAGTTTTTCCATTCGTAGCAGTTGTAATAGAATTTTTTAAATTATTGCTTTGCTCGGATGCTGGACGGTAATCGTACATAAAAAGGACCACAATTCTACCCCATGCTCTTAACGCTGTCTACAAACAACGCAAAATTAATACATACATAGATAGGTACTCGTATACAGGGTGTATCAGTTTTAATCGAGCAAACTTTAATGGTACATTCTCTTGGTCGTCCTGAATCGGAAAAATGTATATTATATACCCCTATCTCGATTCCTAAGAAAGATACAGGGTGTTGAAGTTTACAAGAAAAAAATATTTTTTTGTAATAACTTCCATAAAAAAGTTTGGATTCAAACAAAATTTTGCATGCCTGTCCTCCTCCCTACGGACAATTTTATGAAGATATTTTCGTTTTTGGGGGCACCAGTGGCGTGCAATTCGGTTACATCTCAATTATTTCAAAGAAAAAAGTATGCCACTGTATTTTAAAAAATATAATTTTTATCTATCGAATTCCTTGTTCAATTTGGAGTGAAATTTGCTTTTACAGAACAAAAATTGAAGTTTTAGTTCCAGAGATAATTAATTTTTTCCAAAGACGTGCTAACTTGAAATTACTAAAAAATCCGGGAATGATGACAGATGCTGTTAATTCATTAGTTCGTCGTCAGAAATGCATCGAGGCTGGCGGGTTGCATTTTGAACAGTTGCTGTAATTTTATAATTATTTTTTGTTACTTTTTGTTTTTTAATAAATTTCCTATTTGATTTGTGACTAATTTCAAGTTGGCACGTCCTTCGAAAAAACTAATTATCTATAGAACTAAAACTTTAATTATTTTCTGTAAAAGCAAAGTTTACTCCAAATTGAACAAGGAATTCAATAGATAAAAAAATATTTCTTAACAATTACAGTGGCATGCTTTTTTCTTTGAAATAATTGAGATGTGGTCGAATTGCACGCCACTGGTGCCCCCCAAAATCGAAAATATGTTCATAAAATTGTCCTTAGGGAGGAGGGCAGGCATGCAAAATTTTGTTTGAATCCAAGCTTTTTTAAAGAAGTTATTGCAAAAAATGATTTTTTCTTGTAAACTTCAAAACCCTGTACCTTTCTTAGGAATCGAGATAGATGTATACGAGCCCTAACAACTAAATGTTCGGACAAAAGTAAATTTTTCAAGTATGAAAGGAGAACTGGAAATTTTACGCAAATAATTAGTAAACACCTAATAATACAATAAGATAAAGCCTTAATAACAATATTATGCATGGAAGAAAATTATTTATTGGATTTAACAATATTTTAACTTTAATAATTAGCTAATTTTACAAAATGAATTTGCAACTAAATATTGGGATAATTTTTAATTTAGGACCATTAATAAGAGGTTACGTCTCCTTTTGCTTTAATAGGTGCCTGTATTCTACAAGGCATTGTATTTATCAAATTTTGATACAATTCTGGCGTGAAAATGTCAAAAAAAATTTCTATTTTGGTCTTTAAGTCCCCAATGGTTCTTGGTGGATGACGACTGGATGAGGGCCATGAAAGTATCTTAATGTGGTTTTCCCCAAGTTCCAAAACTGAGATTTTTTAAAAACAGTCGTTAGAAAATTACATAACTTTTTTCAAGTGCAATTTTAAATCTACGAAATATGCCTAAAATCATCAAATAAAGAATTGGGGATTTTTTTGTACATAAAACCAACATCCAGCTTTACAATAAAGTAAATTTTACCAAAATCCAACCAGTGGTTCCAAAACTGTGATTATTTTAATGTAGGTAGTACCCTCAAAAAACACGTTTTTTTAAAAGTAAACTGTGGAACTCAAAAAATATGCAAAAAAAATTCATATTAACATTTCAAGATTTTTTTCAATATAGTACGATTATTGAGCTTTGATTTAAAGGTTTTTGACACAAATCCAAACGGCGGTTTCAAAACTGTGACTTTTAAAACAGTTACTAGAAAATTCTATTATTTTTAAAGGTGCAACTTTGAAGCTCCGATAAATGCCTAAAATCACCAAATAAAAACTTTGTAACTTTTTTGTAAAGAAAACCAACATCCAGTTTTGCAATAAAGTAAATTTCTTCAAAATCCGACTACTAGATCCAACGTTTTGAAAATAATAATTCTTTGTTTCTACAATTTTCCCATCCTGCTGGGTTAAAGTGCCACAGTTTTGGAACCGCCGAGCGAATTTTTACGAAATTTACGTTTCTATATAACTAAATGTTGGCATTATAACAGAAAAAACCATCAATATTATGGAAGTTAATTTAGATAACTATTGTGCGTATGGAAAAAAAGACAATCAAATTTACTTTTGTCCGAACATTTAGTTGTTAGGGCTCGTATAATATACACTTTTCCGAATCAGGACGACTAGGAGAATGTACCATTAAAGTTTGCTCGATTAAAACTGATACACCCTGTATAATTTCTACAGTCACCAGTCACCGATTTTGAAGTAATTTTTTAAAGGTTCACTTTGAAAAAATCTTAGAAAATTTAATTCTTAGATTCTTCGATGATAAACTAAGATATTTTTCATTATAAGAAGGAAAAATTAAAAAAATTCAACTAGTATTTCCTAAGCTCTCTCCTTTTCAAAATTTGTCATAAATATTGTTGCCTTAAAATTGTCATAAAATTTTTACTGACTAATTTCGACATTTATCTAGGCCACTTTTGGGACTAGCCCACATTTCTATATCTATTAAATTAAATTAAATCAAATGTTTAATTAAATTACCGTCGTGACTTCGTGTCCAACTTTCGCATCCTCTAAAGCTACTTTAGCCAAGGAACAAGTTATTCCTGGCAGGAAATACGACAAAGCTCGTGCCACTCGGCTTCGAAGCACAATATCACTCAGGTCCTCTTCGTCAGAAACTCTGCATATGGACATGGTACACTTCATTGCAGCAATTCTACAAAAAATCCAATAATTCATGCGGTTTTGTAATTAAATCCTTCGTTTTACTTTAACTTGCGGTATTGCTCGTTTCTTGCCAGTTCGGTTGCTGCGTACACCATTTGGCTTAGTTTAGGCGTATTATCCTCCGTGTACACACTCAGGAGTAAATCCTTGCTGATACTTTCAAATACAGTTGTCGTACATTGCATAATACTCAGTTTGTAGTCTTCCTGTATATCTAAAACTGAATGGAAAGCGTTAAAGTTGTATATTATTGTAGGAAATGAAATCCTTGCTTTTGTGTTGTAAATGGTCGTAGATTTCAAACAAGAGGAAGCCATAAATATTAAAAAATAACTGCTCGTTGTCTACGGTTATTTTGGTGAAGATACTTCGTAGGCAGTCTACTATCACCAACTTTTGATCGTTGGAATAGCTGAAATATTTGGTTATGAAAGTCGTACTTGCAGAATTATTATATTAATTTTTACCTGCTTTTGTCTTCAGCAATTGCTTTGAATATGTGGCAAAAAGGAGACAAAATTACTTGATGATATCTCTTCAAAAAAACGCGAGGGCAATCAGTTATGAATCTATTTAGTTCTCCTACATGCTGCATATTCTTTGGATCTCCTAATATACGCTGATATATCCTGAAGAGATCTCCCCTTGTTCCAATCGCTGTTTCCATTTTAGTATTAATTTAAATGTTTCCACTTCAATCTAGTTACTTTCGATTTACAGTGCTACCACTAGTTCGCATTGTTTGTTATGTTGTGTTGAAATCCGAAAATCGCAAATAAACCTGGAAGATTTACAACGAATTATTAACAATTTTAAACACAAACACTTACTTTATTTGTTTACTAAGGTAAGTGGTAAATTTGTAGCAGAAAACTGTACCTAAAACGAAATTAACACCAAAACACCACAACCACCAGTCAACGTTTATTTGCGAACGAATCATACCAACTGTTCAGTATAATATTCACCAACTATTTGAAAAACTGTGCCGAAATTATGCCATTAATTTAATAAAATACCTAATCTGGATCTAGAAGTTCATTAATTATTTTGGTACTTTTATTAATTGTCACCATGTTGTTTTTGTGTTGAAACAAATTGGTTACTATGGTGAGTCACTGTGGTTGCTAGGTAACTGGTGTTACCAAACTAAAGCGCCTAATTTGAATTCTGTATTGATTGGGCTTACCACAAGGTAGTTGTGCGGAGAAGTGTTATGAAAGATTTAATGTGCAGCGATAATTTTAGTTTTTAGTACCTAGGTAAGTTAATAATTTTTTGCGCTTAAATGTTAGTGCCACAAAATGCATAAAGTTGTAAAATTATCCAAAAATGTATGGGTTTCTAGTAGTTTCTACATACCTACGTAATTTTAAATTAGGTTGCCACTTTTATTTATTTATTAAATGTGTGCAAATTTAATACTTTTCTTTATTTTGTAGGAACATGTCATAAATATCTATACAGGGTGTCCCAGGATAGACACGAAATATTTTAGGTGTGATTCTTGAATAAATTCTGCATTGTCCTGTATGTATATTTTTTGTATCCCCAATCCGGGTTAGTTCTCGAGCAATCATCTCTTGAATGTTGAAAATTGTAGACTGAAAAAGTAAAACGCTGTTGAATAAAAAGAAGCCAGTCTGCCAAACTATTTGATTATCGAAAAAAAGTTATACATGAAATTTGTAGCTGAGATGATTTGCTATCGAAAGTATCTTGTAATTTTTTTGGTAGTGTTAACCCTTAAAGATTTATTAGTGTTCAAATTTGGAATTAGAAAAAATAAATCATGTTCACGTTTCATTTAATTTATTTTCTAAAATAGTATTGAAAATAAACTGCTGGCCAATTGAAACGTACCAAGCGAATTTTTAAGTTGAATTTAAAGTCAAATATTTTGAAAAGGAGAAAAGATATCAATATGAGGTTTTCAGGATTCAAGAGATAATTTAATTGTGAAAACAATAGTGTGATCCAATTTTTTTACTTTGAAGTATGTTACTATCTACAGGGTATGAAAGAAAGTCGTCTTTTTTTTCTCAAACTTTATACCTACCGGAATTCCACAAAAAAAATTTTATATTTTTTTGATGTCGATTTTTTTAGTCCCTGGTTAATGAGGAAAAACAAATTTCTCAAAATTTTTATATCCCTTTTATTTTTTTTATAAGATACCAAATTTTTTATTAAATTAAATATTGTTGAACCGGTTCTTGCAATAATAATTATGCTGCCATTTTGAAAGCAAATGTCATCATGTAATATGTCGATAAAAAGGTAATTTTAAGTAGAATCTAATTCAATGGAAAAAATATACAGGGTTGTTTTAAAAAAATTTGAAAGTTAGTAGGTGGCCCTTCCGGTGAAACCGGAAGTGTAATCAGATTGTTTTAAACGTCAAAATGATTATTCTTTTCAACAATCAAACCATGCCAAATTTCAAATTAATACAGTTAAATGTAAGAAAATGGTGGGGGTTGTAAAACGATTTCGTAGGCACCCGGTATACACGAATATGAGCAAATTTTGTAAAAAGTGAAAACCCGTTTCGAGGATATAAGTCACTTAAACCAATGGTGAACATAAACTAACTAAATTCCATTCTATTCCATTAATAAAATAGCCTCAAAAAATGAATTAAAAAATGTACCAATTAGCGAACGTGTACCGATTTTTGATAAGCCACTGGTTACCAATAAATTAATGAAAGTACAAAAAGTGTACTTTTTATAAGAAAGTCATTCATAAGGTATTATAATCAACTACAGAGATTGGTTCTTACAAAACACAATACGGCCGAACGACAAAAAACAAAGAAAAAATCAAATTTTCAGCAAAAATTCGGTATCTTATAAAATAACAGGGATATCAAAATTTTGAGAAACAGGTTGTTTTCCCATTAAGTAGGGACTAAAAAAATCTACATTAAAAAAATATAAATTTTTTTTTTGTGGAATTACGGTAGTTATAAAATTTAACAAAAAAAATAAGACTTTCTTCCATACCCTGTAGATAGTAATGTACTTCAAAGTAAAAAAATCGGGTAACACTATCGTTTTCTCAATTAAATTATCTCTGAAATCCTGAAAACCGCATGTTGATATCTTTTCTATTTTTCAAAATATTTGATTTTAAATTCAACCTAAAAATTCGCTTGGTACGTTTCAATTGGCCAGCAGTTTAGTTAAAAATTTGATACATGATGAAAGATTGGTTTATTTTGAATGGAAAAGTTAAATTACATTTTGAACATAAACGATGTCTACTCGGAGTAATTATTAAATTTGTTAAAAATATTTCCGTAACTTTGCCACATGCAATGCTTTACATGAAAAAAAAAACGGATTGGAGATAAAAAAATTATACAGGACAATGCAGAATGTATTCAAGAATATACCTAAAAATATTTCGTGTCTATTGGAATATTTATGAAAAATGTTGTTTATTGATTGATATTTATTTACGAATAAATTATAAAAATTATTCGAATATTCTTTAGAATTTTTTAGTTTTGAAAATGTTAACAATTTCGCCAAATTGAACAAAAATTTTTTTTTGGTAATCCCAGCTCCTCTACCATACATTCTCACGCAATCACGTATATCGCTGGATTACCGCAAATTTATAAATAAGAAAGTTTTAATAATATTTTATTTTTATTTATTTGTATGATGAATAATCTGAAATGATCCAAAAGACTATTAGAAATTTTAATACCTAAAATAAATTACGTTGAAAAATATAAACATACTGTCGTTATTAACCAAATCAAAGCGGATTCTAATTTAGTTATTTTTGTAAATACTCGTAAATGTTGATAACGCATACTTAATTAAACTATAGTGTACACTTTATAGCGGCGCTAATAACGGATTATGCTATCCAAATAATTTAATTAAAAGGTGCAGATAATGATTAAAAAAACAAAATCTAATTCATTATGCAATGCAAATAATAATAATAATAATAATTCCTGTAAAAGTAAATAAAAATATTTTCGTTAAAGCATAATTTTATTTTAATTTCGGGCTCGACGCCTCTATCTCTTATCATTTTGTAAGTATTATGATATCACTCGAGTTAAAGACTACCTCAATAGACCGAACATGTTTCTGAATGATGATGGGGGAAGGGGTACCTCTCGGGTACAGGGCAGAGTACAAAACAATTCTCTATAAGATCAGTGAATATTGCTCGAAACGGTTTATTCAATTATAGAGCTTATGTCTGGTAGTATACATTCCGCTCGGTGATTAAATATCATAGCAGTTTGATACAGCGACAGGCAAAATGCCTTCTTGTCAAAACGAAAGTTTATCGCGCGTGTGGCCCAGCAACGAGAGCATTCACGCTGGCAGCACCAGCAGTGGTTCCGGTTTCCAAAGCCCAAGTTCGCCGAATTCATTTTCACCAATTTCCACATCGCCGGATAGCACGCTCCAAAGACGGAGGATCCGAAGAACAGCTTCCTTGGGAAGTACCATCCAAGAACCGTTTGTTATTCACTCGGATGCCAGGGATTCAAGAAGTCAAAGCCCGGTTTTGAATCAGCCGGATGAGGATGATTCGTTTTCGAGTTTGGCTGATGTAATCGGATGGTACCCTTGTTTTTTACTTAAAATTGCCAAAGCTATTGTCTTGGCTATTCTACCGCAAACATGGAGACAGCTGTTTTTTGCTATTCCTATGTTATGGGTCTCTATGTGGGTTTGGGTTATCACGCAATTCGTCCAATTGCCCCTGACGATATTCAAACTAATGCTGTCGATTATCTTCCAAGAGTCATCCAGAAGCCAAAAGAAGCGCACTGTTCTAATAAGTGGAGGAAGCACCATTCAAGCCTTGCACCTTGCAAGAAACTTTTACTCAGCTGGTGCACGAGTAGTTGTTTGTGAAATCGACGGGCTGTTCGCCCTTTCAAGATTCTCCACAGCCGTGAGTAAATTTTACACTGTTCCAAAACCAACCAGTGACCAACAACAAAACTATGTCAGAGCTCTCTGCGAAATAGTCGACAAAGAACAAGCTGTTTACTACATTCCCGTGAGTGCCACCACATCCGCATACTACGATGCAGTAGCTAAACCCCATTTGGAACTTTTGGGATGCACGTGCTTTTGTCCTGGAATCAAAGAAGTCTGGGTTTTGGACGATACTTTGGAAGTGTTAAAGCGCTGCCAAAAAACTGGAATTACCACTCCAAATTATCACGCGGTCACATCAAGAGAAGATGTTTACAAGTTGTATGATACTGGAGCAATCCGCATGGGACTTTACGTAATGTCTACAGCCGGACCTAGTGGACTACGAGAACGCTCCAAAATAATTTTGCCGTTGTCTAGACGCGAGCTGAAAATTCCACAAGATATTAGTGAGCAAAGACCATGGGTTATCGTGCAGGATGTGCAAGGCGAGCACTTTTTAACTTGTACAACTGTTAAGGAATCTCAAGTCATAGCAAATGTTACTTGTCGAATGGATAAAACCAACAACGGTTTGGTTCCAGTGGAAAATAAAGAAGTCAATCAATGGTTGACGAACTTCTTCGGAAAGCTCCATTTATTACGACCAATAACTGGACATATCAGCTTTAGATTTGTCATATGCAAGGACACCAATACCATAATTCCGTTGAGCAGTCGAGTTGGTGTGTCCTTGCCTTACATTTGCTATACCAGCGTCCATCCGAGGTTACTCTGGAAACCTTGCCGACATTTCAACAGGCAAAACTCCGGACCTTTGATCAATGAGAATGGTACATACCGTATGCCTGATACGGTGATGAATACCATTCGGAATCCAAGTATACAAACGGTTACCAGGCTGATTGGTACCGTTTTGGATAAGCGGGAGGCGTTATTCGCTATTTGGGATCCGCTGCCTTATTGCGCCTACTACCACATGCAGCTGCCCTTTAAGAATGTCTTGGGCTTCATGCAGAGGCAGCAGGATAGTTTTCCAAGGCCCATAACGACGCCGGTTCGTTAACAATGACTCGTTTTTCTCAGTTTGGGAGAGAGAATAGAGATTGAAATTGTTGTAGTTTTCATTTATTTTTCACATTGGACTTGTACGTCGTATTTATTTAAAACCATTTTAAATAACAGAAATGTATTTTCATGTTAATTCTTTTTGTAATTGTTTATATTTAAAGAAGTAAACATGTTATTACATTAGAGTTATTTATAAATGCCATTATCTAGTTAAGTGATTTTTTGTATTTAATTGTGTTGAATGTACAAATTTTATTTTAACCTTTTTTTATATTGATTAGTTATAGTTCTAAAAGGTATCATTTTTGAAAAAAATTGTTTTACTTTTCTATAAATAATGTGGGTAAGAAATGGTGGTATGTGACATTAACTCAATTTTATACAATTTTTAGTACCATTGTATCAATGATGCAAAGTAATGTATAGTATATGTTCATCAAAGAGTTTTAATAAAATAATTCCAATAAATTTCTAATCCGATTTTTCATGATATATCCCAAATAATTTTGCTAATGATACCATAAAGTCTAAGCCAGTTGAATAACACATTCATTACCGTTTTTTTTTATCAGTTCAAGCACAAATATTCGATTCCATAAATTTTCTTATCAAATTTCAATTAATAATCTTAATGACAGATTACTTCATCACGTCTATTTTCATACTATAGTTATTTGGACCAGAAAATATTTTCGCAGCTTCAAAATTACATAACAATTTCCTTATTATTCGAAAAGATTAATTGCTGCAGTCGAAAATCTTGAGAAAATTGAAGACAATCCGAGATATCGCCAAGTTTTCGTCGCGTGATGTCGTGCTACGAGGAAACAATGTCTACCTATTTTTTCTTTTACTAATACTTTAGTCTTAATCTTTCAATACTTTTGTCGTGTGCAAAATTTATACACAAAGTAATTTAAAGGAATAACAAACCAATCGGATTTTATAATTAGAAAAGTTGCGATTTTTTTTAATACAATTTAGTTTTATGTTTAATTGTTCGCTTTAAGTAAATTGTCACATGTTTTTTATGAAAACAATTAAGGATATTTTAACCACCATGACAAATTGTTAAAGCAGACGTAAAACCGTCTATGAATTGTAATTTTCTATATCCGCTGGGCAATTAAATTACAACAGCTTTTTAAATAAACTTGTAATTTCCTTGTTATTTGATTAGGTACAGAGCAATTGCATGTAGATTGTAGATAAATTGTTCTTACATTAAAATTAAATAATTAACTTGAGTGTTGAGACAATAAAATATGTACCTAGGTTAGTTGGACGTGATTACGAAATTATTATTGTACCGAAATTTTAATTGGTTTACAAATATATATTTATTAATCGACTTAACCTTTCACTTTGGCGGTTTTTATTTATGCACTGGAAATGTACTCAAAATATTTTACATCATGAAGATTTTACTTATTTGTTTCAGATAATATTTTAGTGATGCAAACAAGATTCGTTTGAGATTTGTATCGAATTTTAATTTTCCAATTTAATTAACCGGCTGTGTTTTTTTTTAACCTTTAAATTTTTTGTAATTGCATGTATTTTAAGGACTCCAAAAAAGCCGAGAAAAATAGTGAAAAAACAATTAGTGAGTTTTTTATAAACAGACCAGTTGTTTAGCTTTACATTAAAGTTAATTTTATACAAATCCGACCAGTGGTTCCAAAATTGTGATATTTTAAAACAGCCACTTACGACAAGTACGATTTTCAAAGAGTGCCACTTGGAGCCTCACAAAAACGCTGAAAAATTGCGGATAAATACCTGGTGATTTTTTTTAACTAAAAGCGTTATTTGGCTTTGAAATGAATGTTCTTTGAAGAAAATCGAACCAGCGGTTACAAAACTGTCATTATTCAAAACGAACATCCTAAAATATCGCGATTTTTTGTAACTGTATTTTAAGGACCCCAAAAAAACACAGAAAAATAGTAAAAAAACAATTTACGAGGTTTTTATAAACAGACCAGTTATTTAGCTCTATATTAAAGTTAATTTTATAGAAATCCGACCAGTGGTTCCAAATTTGTTACGACTACTATTTTCAAAGACTGGGAGTGTCACAAAAACGCTGAAAAATTTCAGAAAAAATGTATGACGACTTTCTTGACTTCTAAAAGTAGAAACGGTCCATTTTCTTGTTAAAATATTTGAATTAAAATTTGAATTTTATATCGAAATATTTTAAAGAATTTTAGTGTAGTAAAATGAGAAATTAAAAACTCGATAATTCTAATTTAATGCAAGAATTTCGTAGTGGAAATGTCAAAATGATATTGGCGGGTATCATATAATTTACATCATTGAATCAAACGCAAATAAATCAATGAGGACAACTATAACAATAGATAAAAAGAGTTTCCATCAATGAGTGAATTAGAATATTTTGCGTTAAATCGCCATTTTTTGGGTTTTAAACAATGATTGGTTAAAAATTGAAAGTAACCACTTTGAGGCCATTTACAGGTAGGTATAAGTACCTGCCAAAAGAAAATCTCTATCGCTAGTCAAATTTAGTAAATTTTGGAAATGTAAAAAAATTGCCCCTTTTATTATAAAATTCAAAGTCTTTATACGCAGTTTCAGTTAACTTACCAATGTCAGAAAATTTTTCTAAGTAAACAACTATGTATACCTACCTAGATTTTTTTTCAAATGATTATGATATAGGCATAATGTGTGCAACATAAATATGTACATAAAAGTTCATTTTAACTATTATTAGTCATAATAATGTGTCTGAAATATGTGTAAATTAATAACAGCTTATTAAATATTAATTTTGCTCCAGATATAGCAGTAAAATTGTGATTGGTAGACGGCGCTGGCGACGGCGGCTGCAATCTCTGACCCCTGAAGACTTCTGGACTATGAGCCTCAGGTCGGGAGATATTGCAATCTGCAGCAAAGCGAGGTCAGACATGTCCTTTCTGCCACCCCTACACCCCTCACAACTTGCAAATTAAAAGTAAGTTATTAATAATGTAATTTTCCGTAAAAGTCATTCACATTTACTCGGTTTATTATATTTATGTTATTGTACTGTCATATGGCAAATATATTATTGCCTTTACTGAGTTGTACACATTAAAAACTTTGTAAATAACTAAGAAACTACATGAAATAAGTAATAAGATAAGGAACTAGCGTAGAAAAACAGGTACATATTTAATGTTTGTATAATATTAGATTGTTTTAACAAATAATGCAATTTTTAATCTAGAAATAATCAGTCGAGACTCTGAACCACCTCACAAAATTTACAAACAATTAATAATATTATTAACCTTTGATAAATAACGCATGCGAACAGCTGTAATAATTATCAATTTTCACTGTTAATAAATTATCGTCCCTTAAAATATTAGACATTAATTATAAAAAATCAATTTATGGTCTCATTTTATGGCAGCGTGATTTTTATGTAACATTTGAGATTTGAGGGCATCGGACATGATCAATTAAAATTTTGTTTTTTACTGTTTAGTTTCGCAATATTAATTTTATTTTCGTTAAATTTGTGCATTAAGTAGATAAAAAAAATCAGTTAATTACGGTGTTAAATGCAATTAATATTATCAAACCCTTTTCGACATTAATTGATGTTTACTGTGTTAATTATTAAAAATTATTCACCAAAAGGTCGGCGGGTATCATTCATTTATTTTTTATGTAATTATTATTTGAAAACAACTGTCGGAAATACATTATTTTCCCAAAAAACAATTTGATATATAATAAAAAAAATATATAAATAAATCCAGTGCTCTTATATGGTAATTTTATTAGAAAAATTCGTTTCCAAAGCCAGTTAATTTGATGCATTTTGAATATAAATCATATTGATAAAACTATACTATGGAATCATAACATTAAAATCTGGTATAAGCTAATATTCAGATTTTTATAATTCTGTTCCACATTATAATATCGTACAATATTCGGTTTAGTTGTGACTGGCACAATCATCCACCGAGTCCGGAATGGGGATGAACCACATATTGAACGCAGATTTATCAGGAGATATGCCACACGGACTCCCGTGGTATCCATATTCTGGGGTTTTAATCAAATTTGTAAAGCTGCATTTTTTGCACGCACACCAATTAACAATATAAATTATTACAACTTCGTATTACACTAATTAACTTGTCTCAGATTAAATTTGTTGAAAATGTTCCAGAAAGTAGTGTTGATGTAGTTAAACCGAATACATTATATCGCTAAAATTTTCCAAAAAAAAACGTTTAATTGGATAAGTTTGTTTCTAATTAACCTTGAGATGAATTAGCATGTGTAATTTTGCTAATTGTTTGTAGAGTTTTCGAAACAAACTCTTAAATAAATTCATTGTCTGAAAACTAGTTTTAAAGTTTTACTATATGTAGAGTAGAATAAAATTGTCCTTTAAAAAATTCATTATATTTTGTACAAATGTCTTGGAATAAGTAAACACTTTTATTTGATAATTAGGTGAGTAGTAGTTGTTCTAATTTTATAAAAATCAAGTTTACAAAAAATAATACGTATAACCTTTGTAACCTCATATCAAATAAACGATTTTTAGTCACTGTAATATTGTAAAAATATAATAATAAAAAATGATTTATTTCTACTGAGAAAAAAGTTTATACAACTATTATTGTAAATAAAAACTGGGTCGACAACCTAAAACTATAAACTAATAGTACAAGGATATGTACGCAATGTAAAAATTTCAAAATAAGTCACTGACGAAAATATTGAAAAAAAACCACGTTGTTTATGGAAAATTATCTAACTTTTATTGTGTTTTGAAAGAATTATTACGGGATGATAAACTTTGAGAGATTAAATTTACTAAGGTTTTAATTTTAATGTGTTACAAGATATTCGTGTACAGACGCATTACTTATTTTTAAAAATAAATTGGAACAATCGGCCTTTGTGCATGAATATGAACTACGTATAAATAAGGCAAATTTTTATACAGGAATGGTAAAAAAGTACTTTTACTTTTGTATATTATTGAAAAGTTACTCAATAAACCTAACATAGTTATACAGGGTGTATATTACTTATATACCTCTATCTCGATTCCTAAGAAAGATACAGGGTGTTGAAGTTACCAAAAAAAAAATATTTTTTTGCAATAACTTCCATAAAATAGCTTGGATTCAAACAAAATTTTGCATGGCTGTCCTCCTCCCTAAGGACAATTTTATGAAGATGTTTTCGTTTTTGGAAGGGCACCAGTGGCGTGCAATTCGGTCACATCTCAATTATTTCAAAGAAAAAAGTATGCCACTGTAATTTTAAAAAAATATTTTTATCTATCGAATTCCTTGTTCAATTTGGAGTGAAATTTGCTTTTACAGAACAAAAATTTAAGTTTTAGTTCCAGAGATAATTAATTTTTTCCAAAGACGTGCTAACTTGAAATTACTAAAAAAATCCGGGAATGATGACAGATGCTGTGAATTCATTAGTTCGTCGTTGTCAGAAATGCATCGAGGCTGGCGGGTTGCATTTTGAACAGTTGTTGTAATTTTATAATTATTTTTTGTTACTTTTTGTTTTTTAATAAATTTCCTATTTGATTTGTGACTAATTTCAAGTTTTCGAAAAAACTAATTATCTCTGGAACTAAAACTTCAATTTTTGTTCTGTAAAAGCAAAGTTTACTCCAAATTGAACAAGGAATTCAACAGATAAAAAATTTTTCTTAAAAATAACAGTGGCATGCTTTTTTCTTTGAAATAATTGAGATGTGGTCGAATTCTACGCCACTGGTGCCCCCCCCCAAAATCGAAAATATTTTCATAAAATTGTCCTTAGGGAGGAGGACAGGCATGCAAAATTTTGTTTGAATCCAAGCTTGTTTAAAGAAGTTATTGCAAAAAAATGATTTTTTCTTGTAGACTTCAACACCCTATAACTTTTTTAGGAATCGAGATAGATGTATATAATATACATTTTTCCGAATCAGGACGACTAGGAGAATGTACCATTAAAGTTTGCTCGATTAAAACTGATACATCCTGTATAATTTCTACAGTCATCAGTCACCGATTTTGAAGTAATTTTTTAAGGGTTCACTTTCGAAAAATCTTAGAAAATTTAATTCTTAGATTCTTCGATGATAAACCCAGATATTTTTCATTATAAGGAAGAAAAATTTAGAAAATTCAACTAGTAGTTCCTAAGCTCTCTCCTTTTCAAAATTTGTCATAATTAGTAGGTTCCAAAAAAGTTAATGTCATAAATATTCTTATTAGATTTTTGTCATACAATTTTTTGCTATTTATTAAAATAATGTAATTTGAATCAAGCAATTTAAATTTTTCTTAATTAATGTGAAATTTCGCCATAGGAGTCCATTCCATTCATTTCTAAAATAAAAGATTTAAATCATATTTTATAAACATCCATGTTGTCATGTTGAATAAACATTGCAAATCGAGGCGTTTTTTATATTGTTTTGGTATGGTAAGTTTAAAATTTGTTATATTTTCAAATGAAAACATTTTTTTCTAAATTAAACGATGCGTAAAGATCACATAAACAATAACTAATTTTTGCCCTAATAGCATTTTTTGCTAAAATAAAATCGTTACTTTATCATTTATTATTAGACGATTAAAATATAATAAATATAACATATTCCTGATTTATGACTTGATTGTTACGTTGGGTGTTGAAACCAATTTAACTGTTAAAACTCTTAGATACCATCGATGGAAATGATGGTACATAAAATTCATAAAAGTATTATACAAGAAACTTATGCATTGATTGCACTGCCCCATTTTTGAATTAGCGGATAGCTATTAGATCCAAATCGATTGAATTGGTATTCTATTATCCTGTCAGGATATAATAAATGACTGCATTTCAACACCCGATGAAATTTGCACTATTCCAGGCGACAGTCAGTGTAAATTTTCTGTTTATACAGTGCAGGTATCCTTGGTACAAAATAATTTCAAGTGGTTTGTCCAAGTGCAATTTAAATTGATTATTCCACAAGTGCACAATGTAATATTAATATGCAAATTGGGCGCTCTGTGCTTGTTTCGGCAAAGTCATTTTGTTTGGGATTTAAATAAGTCTTTGGAATAAGTTTGTTTTTGATTTATTTCGTTTCTGCACGCGCACCGATGATCTGTTCTAGAAATAATCATCATCTCTGTTTATAAATTATGTATTATCAAATGTTTTAAAGATTTTTTAAAGTTTTTTTTTTTGGAATACCGCATCATATCTTGATATGAGTAGAATATAAATTATGTTTGTTAATTGTTATGGATAATAATCGTTGTCTGTTAAAACAATTTAACGAAAAAATATTGGACTAACAAAATTATGGATTTATCAAAGCACGTGATGAAATTAATTATCGATTTAGAATAACGGAACCTGCCAAAACTCGATACGTTATAAAAAAATATTAAATTGACTTCGTGGAGTATTTTCTTGTCTTCTCATATAGACTGAATCAATATTATGAAGAAATTTGGAGACAAATCTAATCTGATATCCTTTAAAATTTTTGAAAATTGTATGCATATGATTTGAGGATTTCTGATTTGACAACTTTCTAAGGCTTCTTTACGTCTTCTTATTTATTTCAATAGTATCACTTACTTCTTTACAGTTTTAGTTTCTTCTGTCTTACAAGTAGATAAACTAAATATTTTTTTCTTATGACACGAAACCAAAATCTCGTTTAGTCACAAATTCTTTCGTGTTTAAAATTTGTCGAAAGTGTTACAAACAAAACGCGACATTTCTAAGGACAAAATCAGGGGTAGATGTAAGTGGGTATGTTGCGACGTCTTCCCGCTGGGTCCCGCGACCCCATTTATATACCCTCGCATGAGTTTACATCCCCCGATGCCAGCATTATATTGCGAACAACAGACCGTGACGCGTCTCCGCCGCCGCCGCGACCACCACTTCCTGCTGTTGGTTTACCTACTCCGGACATGCCTAAAGTAAGTGACTATTTGTAATCAGTGATACGGATGCAAATATCTTGTGTGATTTTGAGCGAGTTAAGTTATTTTGATTAAAAAAAAAAGATGATTATTATTTCCAAAATTTATTTTTATTGTCGGTTCTTCGATGTGAATTGTAAACTATTTTACTATTTTAAGACTCAAGTCGCGACGTAACATGTAGATTGTTTATGCAATTTTATTTTTATTTTGTTTGATATCGGAACAATTCAACAAAATTTTATTGATGATTGGACAAAATTTGTTTCCTTGTAATCTTGCATAGTTTTTGAGCCAATAACTCTGTAGTTTCATGACCCTTTCACAGAAGATAATTTAAGATTATTTCACAGATTTGGAGTTTATTATGTTTAAATAGCTTCATAAAAAATTGATAATTTAAAAATGATACAATCTTATCAATGTATTATTATTATCTGACTTATTATTTTTTTTTTAAATAAAGTAGAATAAATAATAGTCATGAATTGAAATGTCAAACTTACACATTTGTGTTATAGTCCCATAAAAAATATTTTTATTTCCGATTTTGTTGAATTTTGACATAAAAATCGAGCCCATTTGGAAAAAATTTACAAAATTTGAGTACCTACCTAGCAGAAAGTGGAAATTTTTGGATCTTCAATTCGCCTGATTTTGATGAACTGCTTATCATTTTCTAATGCTTTTTTACACTAAAGATTTCCTGTTAAATTCAGATAATATCAAGTGTGTAATTTTAAAAATATTTTATTACAAGTCTACAGGGTGTCCCGGAAAAAGTGGAAATCTCTCAGATTCAGATAGGGCATGAAAAGACAAGTTCCTATAAAAAAAACTTCTACAGGCGTTTTTTAAATTTTGATTTTTTTTCGGAATGAGATTTTTTTTAATGACTTAATAAAACATGAATTCGTTTATTATTCTTTTTCTCGAAAACGGTCCACTTTATCGACAATAAACAAGAGTAGCTTTTCTTTAGTCTAAGGTTCAAGCTACCTGATTTTGTTGTTTTAAGTCTTTTTCACACAGGGTGTTAAAAGTTTAAGCATTAAGTTGTAAAGCTTAGTCTGCCCCTGGTAAACTAAACAAGCTAGATATGTGTCAAGGACATTATTTCTAGAGGTCCTTAGTAGTGTCCATCATATTAACTTTTTATAAAATTCTATTAAGTACTTTAAAAGTTATTAAAAAAAACGATTTCCAGCGACGCTCTTCAGGGCTACATATCTTTGTAGGGAGGGCCTGTGGGAAAAATTTTTATAGGAACTTGTCATCTTATTTTTTCATACCCTATCTGAATCCGATTTCCCACTTTTTCCGGGACACCCTGTATAGGAATAACCGCAAGACTATAGATTCAGTTTAGAGTAGTAACGTAACTTGTATCATGTTTTTGTCTATATCTTAACAGTATAATTTAAACATGGCAATTAGAATCTATCACTTTTTGTTTACATTTTTCAGGCATATCTATCCAGCAGTAGCTGAAAATATTGAAAAGCAAATTTTAATTTAAAAATTAGTTTAATCCTTCTTTTAATATTTAAACTGTGAATGTCTATTTAGATTAAACTATGAAATAATATCTGAAAAAAAACCGGGCCTGTGGCCAACAATTGACGTTAAATAAAAGTGTAAGTAACTAAGTTTGTAGGTATAACATATTTATATTGTTGAATTTTCCTGAAATAAATAAAATTTACAACTTACATTTTGAAGACGATAAATTTATCAGTTTCATAACTTAGTACATTTAGTTAGTGTTTAAATATTCCTGTAGTGAGAATTTGTACTTTCAGAGAAAGTCGATTTTGCCTTTTTTTCATTTTCTATACTTAATTATTGCAATCTCTTTAGTACGTAATGCACAAAGTCGAATAAAATTTCTGGAACATGTGATTGCACTTAAATATTCGAGGATATTCGAAATGGCGTAAATTTATAAAATATTTCAGGCGAATCACCAAAACTTTAGCCTTCCCTCTCTCCTTCTTATAAAAGCAATCACATGAAACATAAAAATGATTTAAGAACAACATAATTATTTACTTTTTTTATATTTTCAACGACGTACAAATTTGTCGCAAATGTATGCAATATTTCCGATGATTCACCAGAATTCGACTTCAATTTCTCATAATAAATGCACATGATAATAAATATTTACTAAGAACAACACAATATTTAGGTTAAAGAGTTAGTAGACAGAAAATGTCTCATAATAGGATTTTTACCATGAAAATACACAAACATGCCTTGTTTACGTGCAACTTTACGCGTATTGTAACTGATCAACCTTAATTAATTATTCTTATTATTGACCTCTTCATTAATTTCTTTTATGATAATTATATCTTTATTGAATGCATAACCACCTCGTTTTTTCTGAGCATAGTAACTAAGCTACCTTCCGCAGTTGATATTGCTTCGATTTAGAGCAATGTTATTAGAAATTATCGACTGGATGTGTGTGCTTTGGCTGATGCAAATAAACAATTAATTGCCAGCAGATTTAATTGCCACTCGCCCTTTTGGCCCGGATGTAATATATATTTTTTATCTTTCATACAAGTTAAATTACATGTACATCAAGTAATGTTATTGACCTATCCTTCCCTAAACACCATTTAAATTTGACAAATAGATTAGAGAAGTCACTCTTGCATATTGTGATCGGAAATATTATTTTGACTAAATGGAAATTTAAACATCATTAAAATTCCACTGGAGATTTAAATTGGCCCAAAAATAAATACATTTCATAAAATGTTTGTTAATTAATACAAAAAATAACGTTTGTTTTTAGTTCCTGACAGATTTATCAAGAAATGTTAATTAGTTGGTCGTTTTGTACATCGGACCTAATTCAAGAAGTTTGTTTATTAAATGGATTTGACAGAGTGGCAAAGTGCTATTACGCATTTTTTTAAAGAGCTTTTTAGTGCAGGAAGCAGGGAGTTGAGATAGACTTTTTTTACCCTCCAAAATTTTCAACTTTGTAAATATTAACAATTTCAAAAAAATTTTAAAAGAAAAGTTTTAGGAAACATTTTTCTCTACAACTTTGTACTGATGCTTTTTTTTTTCGAAAATCTAATAGGATATAAGTTATACAATAATGAAAAAATGCAACCCTTAATTAAGGGCTGGTGAAAGAATGATGGGGTCTACGAATACAAAAACTCAGTTTTAAATTTACAGGGTGACTCTATACAAAATTCTGCAAAAATTGGCTATAGGGTAAAAAAAGTCAATTTGAGGACTTTTTTCTCTCTTTTTACTGTACTATTTAGTAGCTTTAAGTATTTAGATTATAACTGAACAGAAAAGCCGAAAAATTATTCCTTATATTTTATTTGTTACAGCAATAGTAACAAATATAAAATATATTTAATTACCCAGTGATTTAAAGTTTTTCCAAAAAAATCCTAAATCCTTGTTTAATGGGAATTGTACTTAAGTATATCACCAAAATATGTCGATTTTCATTTACATGCCTACATCTTAAAGTGCTTCCTTAACCACACATAAAGATAAACATCTTATTTTTATTTTCTAATCACATAAAATTAAGTACGTACCTAACATTAGGTTTGGTCTAGATTTCGGTACTAATTTGAAGTGGTTTTGATACAGTAGCACTGCATAATTTTGTTAGATATTCTACTTACAGGAAAATTTTTTTTCTCATGATTTTTGGTGAAGTTTTTAAAGGTAGAATCTTGAACAAAATAATTACACAAAAAATACATACTTAACTTTACAACTAGTAGATAACTTTGATCTTAAGCTACTATATTTTTTATTCTGTTTAAAAATGCAAAAATTTATATAAAAAAATAGTATTATTCACATTTAGCCGATTGCAAAAATTTTGTAATAAGTCGACTAAGAATCTCAAAAAAAATTTAAAAGCTAAGAAAAAAAATTCCGTTTGGGTTTTCAACTAGATCAGAGACAGAAATTCAATTTGGAACGAACTAAGAAAAAGTAAATAGATTTTTTCAGTTTTTTTAGACTTTTGCCAACAAATATTAAGAAAAAAATTTTAAAAATTCTAAAATGGAACTATTCAAAATTTTCAAACTTTGTGGCCCCAATACAATACTGAAAAATAAAAAAATTGAATTTTTATCTGATGAACTTTTTTGTAGCACAATTCGTATTTTTTATACAGTAGAAGGTTACATTTTGATTTTTTGGGCATGTAGGAACTTTTATAAGAAATAGGTACAATATTAAGCTCAAATATCTGCAATTAATTTTTTTAATTTTCATCTTTTACTTTTTGACATATCCATTTGTATACTTATTCAAGTCAAGGAAGTGCTGTTAATCCACCTTCAATATAAATTTATATAAGTGTTACAGATATTATTTTAGATAACAGTTTAAATGCGTCTCAGACAGAGAAACAATATTTTCCTTACAAATCGTAAGATAAATGTGTAAATCATGTACATACAATAAATAAAAAAATTACCAAAATTAAGCTACGTATTTTTCCTTTTAGATGTCAATATATAAGAGTGTACTCGATAGTTATAGATACAACTTCTATTATTTTGAGACTTTTCCATATAAATAAATAAATTGTAGTACATAGAAAAAAATTATTTGGAACACAACGTGACTAGTAACTCGTGCGTCTCTAGTGTAGGCTGGACTTTGGACGTCTCCTCAGTAATTCCTCGACCCATGGCACGCAAGGATTCCCGTCCACAAAATAAATACAAATGTATTATGTAAATATTATTAGTTATTTCCGCCGTTGATTAAACAAAATTAGATGAGCTTGTAATCAACAGATTTTTTTCTGGCACTATGAGAAAAATTGGGTGCCAGAAATGTTTGTGATGAAATTGTGATTTTTCTGAATAAAATATAAAATTATCATGATTTTTTGGGTTAGTTAATTCTTTTATTGGGCTATAAAATTAGTATAAGAAAGGAAATTAAATATAATGTAAGCTTTTCTTTCTATACTAGCTACCTGCTCTTAGTTATTCTTATCAACCTTAGTAAGTACTGGATACTCCTAAAAAAATTTTATACAGATTCATTTTCTAAATGTTCTCTGTAAAATATACAGTTTTTAATCAGTTTTTTTAATTAAATGTAATTAATTAATTATAAAGCCTTCGTTATTGAAGAAGTCATTAAATTTTATTATGCATTTATAACAGCGAAGAACGTTTTTATCTGAGTCGTACTAATTTTTACAAAAATTGTCTAGCAAAATTGACTTATGCCCCTTATTAACGATCAAAGTACAACTCTTATCGTTTCCATTTTGTTATTGTATCTATTTTTTACTTATTGAATTGATTTCCCCCGCAAAATACTTATGTATTACTTAATGTATCGTGCGGATACCACAAATATTTACAAAACTATTTTTGAGAAAAATCGTTAATTAAGGGGTTTTAAAGATTATCAAGACATACTTACAAACTTTAATTAAAATATTGTATTTAATTAATTAATTAATTGCCGTACTGAGAATACATTGAAGTTAAAAAATAATGTATTAAATAAACAAGTACATTGAATTTAGGTAATTTACAAAACGTATCTGTATTTATGAAATAATTAACTGCATTATTTTATATCATTTCGTTATGTAAAAGGCATGTTAGGCAAGTCAATATTAAATTGTCTTTATGTAAATGTGCATGCGTTTAGGAAATTGAATAGTACAAAAGAGAAGTTATGATGCGTGTGGAAATTAAGAATTTTAGCTAAAAAGACGAATTTATACGGAGAAAGAGGGTGGCTAGTGCCAGGTAGCGTCATTCGCGTGATCGGAATATCCATTCACATGCGTTTTCACTAACAATTTTCGATAAATACTAAACGTGGGTTCTATAAGATTATTATGCCTATTTTTCTAGTTGATATGTCCACTTTACGTTTTATCAATCGATTATTCAATGGCGCTAAAATATTTATTACAAGAGATCATCGAGCAATTTCTCTTGTTCGTCTAACTTTGCGATATCAATTATTATTAGAATGCCGTAATAAATTAAAATTAATTGGTCATTTCTGGCACAAAGTCTAAACTTTTGAGCTGTTTACAATAAAAAAATATAAATATCCCAAGTACCAATGTAATTTTCTAATGATTTGTATCTTTATTATTTACTGTTCAAAGTCTGAAATATTTCCCAGAAACACCAGAATACTTTCTCCGTATTGTCGGTATTACTCAACTTAATCGCGACATTTAAATTTATGTTTGTTGTTATTATTCTAAATTTATCCATCATGTGCCTATTTATTTTAGTCTCCGGTAAAGAAAAGCGAACCCACCAAGATGAGCTTCAGTGACAGGAGAAGGCCACCAGCATTTCGCCCCAAATCCAGGACAGATGTATGTACCTACTTTAAATTAAATAAAACCACAACTAAACCAGTTTTTTCTAACAATAGTCAAGCGTTGGAAGCAGGACGGATGGTGGTCGCTTACGTGGAGACGGCGGAGGAAGCAGCGACGAAGACACAATCACCCGACAAAACCAAGACCTAAGACAACGCCTTCAAGAGGAAGCGTCGCTTTATCGACGCCGCCTGGACACTTATCGCCAAGCCCAACAAAACCAAGCGACGTTAGTCAGCAGACTCCAAGCAAAAGTTCTGCAATACAAACAGCGATGCGCTGATCTCGAAGCACAAATGGTAGAACCTGAACCTACATCTCTAAAAACATATCCATTGTCAACACCTCCTTTGAGCTCCGCTTTGGAACAAGCGCACCAACATTTGCGGGATGTCAAGGAGGAACGCATAGGAGACTTGGATACAGCACTTAGAAGACTAGATGAAGAACGAAGACGCTCGGAGCGACTGATGCAACTAAACACAGCTTTGAGGGAGCAGTTGGAGGAATCTCACAGTACCAACGAGGCACTAACATCGGATTTACAGAAGCTTACTAATGATTGGGAAGCGCTGCGGGAGGAGATGCTTATAAAGGAAGATGAATGGAAGGATGAGGAGCAAGCGTTTAATGATTATTATAGCACGGAACACAATCGACTATTGAATTTGTGGAGGGACGTTGTTTCGATTAAGCGGTTGTTTATGGATGTGCAATCGAATACTGAACGAGATCTGAATAAGATTAAATCCGAAGTCAGTGGGATTGGCAAGGAGATGACTCTGGCATGTAGTAGAATGGATACGAATTTGTTTACGGAAAGCCTTTTTGGGGTGGGTTTCATGAGGTTTCATGAGCAGTAGGTTTAAGATATTAAGGGCACAAACTTTAGTGTGTAAAAATTAGATTCAATTAGCAGATTTAAAATGGTCCCTAATTTAATGGCACGAAAAAGTAAATTGAGTTCTTCTATTAATAAGCTACTCTCTCTATTTATCTAACTTTATATCCCAGATTTTATCGCAATTTTTTTGGTGAAATTTTTAAAGACATTATCTTGAATCATGAATAAAATAATTAATTAATACTTAACTTTAAAACTGAGTCATTATTTTAGCCTAGAATAACGATTTAAGAAATATTTGCCTTTTTGGCTAATTTACATATTTTACAGGGAAAAGAAAAGCACGAAATTGAGAAGGAATCATCACAACTCAAAGCCCAAGTTGAATCTCTAAAAATCCAACACGACAGCTACCAATCAGAACTCCGATTAAAAGAAGACCGAATACAATCCTTACTAAGAGATGTCCAAACTTTAGTATGATTCGCACCCAATTTTCAAACAAATTTATTACTAAATTGTTTTTAGGAAGACAGATGTGCAGAAGCTGAACAAAATGTCGGTCAAGTACTAAAAATGCAAGAAGAAATAGATATTTTACAAGGAGCTCTACGTGACATAGCTCATGCTCTAATCCAAGATGCTGAAACTAAAGATCCAGAGTTGCTACAAGCTACACATATTCATTTAAGTGCCTCCACGCCGATTCCACAAAAGTACAAACTTGACTAATTTGTTGATTTGTTAATAATAAATAATTTTAGATCACCGAAACGATCGGCTCGCAGTATGACTTCCCCTGCAGCTTTTGCAGAGAGTACGATATCAGCTGTGCAAGCCGCTTTACACAAATACCAGTCATTCATTCATGAACTACAGGTGAATTTTCTTAATCTTCTCTAACTTATCTGATTCTATTGCGTGTTTTAGGTGAAACTCCAAGGTAATAAGGAGCAACTTTTGCTAGTTCGCAAACAATACGAAAACTCAGAAGACAATGTAGCAGCCCTGGAAAAACGGGCAAAAGAACTTGTGACTCAACTAGACGCTAGCCGCTCACAGTGTTCCCAACTTGCTCAAGATAGAGATGTCTTACAAAAAACTTTGGATACAATTAAGTCTGAGAAAAACGCTTTAGATCGCAGTCGTTTAGAAGTCAATTCGATGGTTGAATCACTTAATATGGATTATGAAAAATTACAGAAAACCAACTCGAAACTACAAAAGGAAATCGATGTGATGCATGATGAGAAAATGTTCCTGCAAACTGAAGTAGATCGCCTGAACCAAGAGGCAGATTTGAGGGAGATTAGTCTACGTGGCGAAGAAGATCGTTGTAGTAGGATGAGGGAAGAGTTGCTAACTGTTAGAGAGGAGCTTAACAAATTATACTTGACGCATGATATGTTAGAGCAACAGAAACTGGAAGCTGATAATTTGATTTCGAATTTAGAGAAAACTAAACGTAATTTTGCACTTCTATAGAAACTGTTTTTTCTACGTAATTATTTTATATATTTTTTAGTTGAATATGAAATTCAATTGGACCAAATCTTGGGAGAAAGATCAGATGTCCATGACTCTTTAGTGAAAAAGGAAAACATTGCAGCAAACTTAGAGCTAGACAAAAAGAATCTCCAGGAAAGCTTGAAAAAGGTTACACATTTTTTTTACCATAATTTCGAGGCTACTCTAATTTTTTCTAGTTGGAGGACGAGAAATTAGCGCTTCAACATCAATGCAATGACCACCAAAACGATATCCAGTCTCTTAGAAAGGAACTTCTACAAGCAGAACAACAAAAACTCGATTTGGAATCCGACAAAGTTTCCCTTTCAGAAAAGTGCAAATTTTTGGAAATAGACAAGGGAAAGGTACAGTTAAAAACATAATTTGATTTGACTTTTATTGTTGAAATGTGGTTTAGACTGAAATGGAACTGAATCAAGTAACAAGAGAAAGAAACGACCTAAGCAACCAATTAACAGTTCTTGGACGAAAACGAGACTCTTTGAACGAAGAGTTAGTAAGAACTAGACAAAGACTGGAACAAGCTAACGAAACAAATGCACGAGTTAACAGAAACTTGGAGGAACTAGTAAAAGAATGCGAGGAAAAACAGGTTAATATTAGATAATATATAACTTAGAATTGTAACAAATTATTTAATATAAATTTTCAGTGCGCTATCGACGCCATGGACAAAGACATGCAACGCCTCCAAGAACTCCTCGCAGCCGTCCGTTCAGAAAAAGAAGCCTTAGAAGCTATTCTTTTCGACACGCAAACCAACCTCGAAGCAACAGACGAGAAGAAAATGCAGCTGGAGAAAGAACAGCAGGAGCTTCTAGTCAAACAAGAACAACTCAAATCGCAGATTACTCGCTTAACTAAAGATTTGGATCGCTCGGAAAAACGATGTGTCGAAATCAAAACTTCCTTTACACAACAAGCAGGAAACAAGGATGTTGAATTTAAACAAACCGTTGATAAATTAAAGCAACAAAATGAGGATAATGTTAAAAAGTTGACGGAGGAGAGGGAAAAAATTCGAAATTCGCTGGAAAAACGGTTGCAACAGTCGTTGCAACAGTTGGGTAATGAGAAGGATGTTGAGATACAGCAACTGGTTGACAGGATTGAAAGTTTGCAGAGTCATATTGATAATTTGTGTCAACAACATGAGGAATTGATGCTTCGAGCGGAAAACGATAAACAGCAAGCTTTACTTATCGGTGAGTGGTTATGTAATTGGTGTTTTATTATTAATTGTACGGGGTTGGGCAGAAATATATCGCTTATATTTGAGACCAAAAATTCATAATTATCATTAACTCCTTGTTGTAGATAGATAATAATCATACAGCAAAGTTTTTTGTTCTTCCGTAAAATAAATTCAATTTTAGATTTTTCGATTAAATTAAGTGGAAATCAACTTAAATTTCCTGTAAAATCACTTGCAAATTTATGACTTTTTCGGACAAATTTTAATTAATTTCTTTAAAATTTTTTCGAATATGTTTTATTAAATTAAAAAGAAATTGAGTTTAGTTTCTTATATAACACGTTCAAATTTTTGGCTTTTTTTAACAATTTTCAAATAGTCTCTCTCGTACTTATAAACCCATACATAAGTTTGCCCTTACTTCACTCATTACAGCCAAATTTTTGGGCAAAAAATTGTAAGTGGAATTATTTTTTGTAAAATTCTTATGTAGCTGGTAATAAGAATATTTCCTGTATTATACGAGTATTGTATTGTTATTAATTAAAATAAATCATAATTATTTCAAAAACAATAGTTGGGTAGTATGTAGGTGAGATTTATAAACAACTAAACAACGATACCGTTTCTTATTAATTTTATTCTGTAATTATAATAAATTTTATTATGTAAATGTAATCACCTGTTAAATTTGCATTCATTTAAAATTCAAAATAACGACTGTAAACATCAAGTAATCTTTAAAGGTGTTAATGAGAAAGTAAATAAGCATACAAAAATAAATTTATGTTCGAATAACATCAAATTTCTAAAGTCAGTGAATTTCGATCACAATAGTTTGGTGCCAAATCTATAAATACCAATATTTGTACAAAAATAAACCTTATACAATAGTCCAAAAATTAGATAGTAAAATATAGTTTTTCTTTTTAGAACATAGCCGTGCGCTTTATACTTTTTATTTTTAAATCCCACATCATTTCATTCATCAAAATATAATTATAAACGTGATATCACCATAATGTTTAGGAAAATGACTGCAGATCTAAAATTAATCCTACAAATAAAGAAGCATATTTATTTATTTTCGTTCAGACTTTACCATTGTTCTCGTGTTTTATCATCTGATAACACTCAAAGTTTTATTTAATTTTTTAAGCGCATCATGATCAAAAAGCGTTGCATGATAGACTAGAAGACACAAGAAGAGAACTTGAGAATGAACGGGATGTACTCGAGCGCTTAAGGCGAGAAGCAAACAGTCGATTTGATCAAGACCGCACAAATATAAATCAACTAAAAGATGAATTAAATAAATTTAAAACTAAACTAGAAGAAAATCGAGTGCGTGGAGAAGATGAAAAACACAAACTAGAACAGCGCATAGAAGAAATAAAAATTGAACGAGATGGGGCTCAACATGAAGTGGAAAATCTCAAAGTGCAGCTGCATTTAATCGAAGACAAAAGTGAGGGTATCGGTAATCAATACCACGAAACGTTGCGAAAACTTAAAGAAGGTAATAAGAGAAATATCTAGCTTGTGTTTTGTGTAATATATTGAATTTTAGCCGAAAATAATTCAGAAAGTTTACGCAAAGAACTAACAGATGTTAGACGACTTTTAACAGACAGCAATTTCGAAAAAGAAAAATACCACAACAGTAACAAGGACTTAAGAGATCACGTTAAACGAACTGAAAGTGAAAAACGAGAACAAGCCCGGCAATTAGAGGAGGCATTCCAAAAGATAACAAGTAAGTGCAAATCATTCCTGGCTGGCTGTTAAATCGATATGATGTTTAGTCAATAAAACTGTTTATTTTGGCAGATTTGGAAGAGTTAAAAGTATCGTTTGAAAGCGAACGAGGTCGTTTCCAAAATCAAATCAAAGACCTGGAGAAAGAGCATTTACAAACAGAACACAAAGCTCAAAGCATCCAAGAGGAACTTCAACGAAACCAAGCGGCGAGTAATCAGCAACAAGTGGAAGAAAAGGAATTACAAGCTAGATTACTAAATGAAGTTGAGGAGCGTGAACGTGCCCACCAAGAAGTACACCAACTAAGAAAACAGGTAATTATTTCATTAACTAGTAAATAAATATTTAACTTAATAACTTTTAGATGTCAGAACTTGATAGAAACTTAGAACAAACTCGTCAGGAACTTGGTAGAACTAGAGCGCATAGTGGCCAAGTTGAAGAGCAGTGGCATGCAAGAGAACAGGATCTTTTGGTGCACCTGGAAGACAGTAGAGCCAGAGAAAAACGGTTAGAGGACCAAAAGCATAATTTGGAGGTTTGCCTTGTGGATGCAACCCAACAAATTCAAGAACTAAAAGTAAGTTTTACTTATTCGCATTAAAAACTAATTAAATTTTTAATTACTTAGGCTAGACTTGGTGGAGCTGAAGGTCGTCTGAGATCTTTGGAAAATCAACTGGCTCAACTAGAGTCGTCTAAGAGGGAAACTGAACAAAAATTAAGTAGTGTCGTCTCGACTTTACGAAGAATTGCTGGTGTACAATTAGATGGGTCCGTTTCTATGCCCTATCGTTTACTTAGTCCATCTAGAAGGTGGAGCCCAGCTAGAAGTAAGTTTTGGCTCTAAAAATTAACAGTTGTTATTGAAATTACTTTTGTTTAGCACATGATGACAAGGATATTAGTGTAGACGTTGATCCTGAAGTTGTTCGTAAAGGAGTGCGAAATTTGATGCAACAAGTCGCACAAATCGAAAGAGAAAGAGTAGGTTACAAGATTTCTACGAGATTTTTGTTAAAAAATTTATTTTATAGGACGACTATAAAACTCAAATATCCACCACAAAGAAGCAACTGCAGGAGGCTTATGATCACCAAAATAAAGGTGATAGTAAACTTAATAAAGTACTACAAAGTCTGCGACAGTTGCAAGAGGAAAAAGGTAGTTTAGAGGCGAAGTTAGGACAGAAGAACATAGAGCTACAATCACAAGTAGGTTAAGCCAGAAAACAATAAAAAACAACTTTATATTTTATTATGTCGTAGACTGAAGCTTTACAAAGGAAAACTGAAGAAACTCAACAAATGCGAGACAAAGTTGTTTCTTTAGAATTATCACTTAACAGTGGAACTGAAGAAAAACTGCATTACGAGGTACAAAAACATGCAAGTTTAAATTTACTATTTTAAAAATTTTACTTGCAGGATAAAATAGATAAACTAAAACTTACGTTAAGTCGTCTGGAAGCAGACAAAAGAGCGCTGCAAGATGAACTTGGTAGAACTGAAAATCGTTCGGCTAAAATGGAATTACAAAGAATGTCAACTGAAGGCGATTTACAGCGACTTCAAATGATGTTACAGGAAAAGGACGCAACTATTCAGGTATGTAGTTTATCATTTAATTTTCTAGAGAGATTATTTAACATATTTTTAATATCACTTACAGAAACTCCAAGAAAAATCCGAAATGCAAAGTCGTACAGTGGCCAGTTTAGAAGAGCGATGCGTATCTCTTAAATCCACAATCGACCAAATGAATTTATCTTTAGAGAAAGCATCTCTAAGCGAATCCGAACTAAAGTCAGATCTGCAAGCTCTTCAACGGTCACTAATGGACACTACCACAGCTTCACATACTGGAGCCGAAAAATTAAAACAAGTAAACATTTCCTTCAGCTGTATTTAAGTGAGTTTTTAAATTTTAATTTTTCAGTTACAAAAAGCACTAGCCAATAGTGAAAATGACCGGCGCGTTGTCACTGAAAGATTCGAGGCTACACAACAAAATCTAGCAGAAATGCGACGAAATAATCAAATACTTCAAGATCAGGTTTCCAGATTAAACAATGAACTTGCTAATAATGAGGTGCAAAGGTCAGGATTGGAATCGCAGTTAAGGCTAGCTCAATGGCCAGCTGATACATCGATAGTTAGTCATCATGAGGAGGAGTTGCGAACACAACTGCATTCAGTTCAAAGGGAGCGGAATGAGTTACGAGGGAAAATCGAATCATTAAACAGCAAAGTATGTCGTACTTTTTGCATATTATAATAATCTCTTTCCATTAACTTGACTCTCTTAGGTTAGACAACTCGAGGCGGAAAAACGAAGCATCGAAAGAACCTCAGCGAGACCTCCGGCAAAGTCATTTGAAAGACCTGAAAAGTACGAAACCGATTCTTCCATAACAGAACTAGACAGATACGACCAAGAAAACAGAGAATTACGTATAAAGATTTCCCGTCTTGAAACCGAACTAGCAGAAAAAGATTCGGAATTAACAAGATTAAGAAATCTAAGACCTAGTCTGGATTCTAAATTTGATAGAGCTGAAGTTGAACGTTATAGAGCAGCACAATTGCAAGCAGAAAGATTGCTAGAAGCTAGAGAACAAAGTCACCGGCAACAAGTTTCTAGACTTGAAAACCAGGTAATAATTCTAATAATTTGTTATTTAAATTTAGTAGCTAATTCTCGTACTTCTAGGTTACTTTATTGCGTGAGCAACTTAATCAGGAGATTAAACGAAGACAGCAGTATGTTCTGAGAAGTTCTAAAGCTGGTCGTGAGATGCAGCAAATAAGACAAGCTTTGGGCGATTCTTTACGAACCGTTTCCCAAGATCCGTCTTTGGATGCTCTGCTATTGGAGCATGAAGCTAGGAAACTAGACAACACGTTATCTACCACTGCCAGTTTGCCACCGTCTCTAGCTTTACCGTCGTCTTCATATAGAAGATCTACCACACCCCAACCGAAGTAGAGTTTATATTTTTAGTCAATTTGAATTTGAACACAATTTGACATCGTTACCTATGAAGTACTTAAACCTATAACTTATTAGTTAACACTAATTATTATATTCCTATTTAAAATATTTATTGTTTGCACTCAGTAAATCATTACGTACTACCAAAGATAATTTAATATTATTAAAAATATATCATTATAATTAATAAGAACATGTTCACTGCCAGTTTTTTATAATTTGCTCAAATAGGAACTTAAGATAGGTATTTCAAGTAAATTGTATTAATGAGTTTATTGTTAGTTTTATATGCGCTTACAGTTTTCTAATGAAACAAGATTAGGGTAGATAATAAGGTTCAGAAAAGTAGAAAATTATTAATGAAGATTTGATATTAATATATTAATTTTCCTAAAATGGGATAATAAGGGAAACTTGTCCGTCCATTTGTTTTGTGATTTGTATTGGTGAATGTTAGAAAAGTGCTTTAATAAACATAGTGACACATTTTTTCGTTTCATTATTTAAATACTGAAGAGATTTTTCCAAGAACTTCACATAAAATCTCAAAATAGACCAGATAATGTAAAAAACAAATAGACATAACAATCCATTTATTTACTAAATGTATGCAACCAAAAATACTTCTGCCCCTGAAATTATGCAATTTCCATACACGATTTATTTAAAGTTTGTTGCGCTATCTCTTGATTACTGAATCAATTACAGACGAATTTAGCGACATCTTTCATTTAAATATAAAACCAATAATTGCAGATATCTGTAAGTTATAGATTCCGTTATTATTATTTTAAATTGTCATCAAAAGATGTCACTACATAACAAATTTACAGATACCTACACGTGTATCTAGATATCTGTATTATGTAGTTTGATATTTTGCTTATAGATGCCGCATATAATGTTCCTTAGTTGTCTTATGAATGTATAGATGGAGCAACAAGTAGTTCGGCGAATATGAATTAGATTTCATAATTTTAAAGAGCACGCGTTTTTTCTAACATTTTTGTTCCACAATTGAATGTATACGACAGAATCTATTCAATGAAAGTTCTTTCAAAAAATTGCTTTGTTGAAATTACCGGTTTCTTAATTTGAAATTAATCCATAAAATAAATGTTTAAACAATGAACATTAATCGATAATGTAATACTGAATTTACCACATCCATTGCGCAGGCTGCGGTGTCCGAGTGGTTAAGGAGATGGACTTGAAATCCATTGGGTTCTACCCGCACAGGTTCGAATCCTGTCCGCAGCGCGCCTGTTTTTTATTTTATACTTTTTATCGAGCAGATGAGAAAAATAATATTCAAAAAATCAGTACATTTATTTTACACACTTTTTCAATAAGATTACATACAAATATTTTTATAAAAAGCTACAAATACATTAATGTCAAACTTTAGAATACTGATTTTATGTATTGTAAAAATTCACTTAATAATTGCACATTATGAGTATTACAGTTATTGGAAAATTAAAAATTGGAGATCCCATCTTACACAGGCAAGTATAGTAAGTACGATTGTGTGCGAATATTTCATATAAATAAAGTTGTAGAAAAAATAAATAAAAACAAAAAACAATTGAGCATACCTATAAATAGTAAGTACATAAAATAGTTGCTAAAATAATTGAGTTAAAAGACAAGTACGAAAAATATATCACAATATACATTAATCTTTGCTATAAAAATAACTATAAAAATTTTTGCGTACAAAAAATTGTTTTATAAAAATATAAAGCTTAAAATTAATATTTTACACATACATCAAATATTTTAGATCTTAAAACCTATAAATAAAAGGAATATACTCGTATTTACATAATACCTTAAATTAGCAGGTATTATAAATAAAATTTGCAAAATCATAATACAATTAATGCCAATTACGTAAACAGGCAATTTCGAAGTAATAAACACTTTAGTTGCAACTTAGAACTTTGGTTTTAAATATATAGTTGGAGCCACAATTAAAGCCGATGCCATTTTTTCAGGACATAACTTCAAAGTAGTTTCAATAACTTAAAAAAATTATATTTACCTAATTAAGTATACTATAATAATTATCTTCAATCGTATTCCGTTGTTACATATTATTATACTATTACAATAGATTAATAATTAATATCCTAATTACGAAGAAAGGTACGATAATAGTAGGTTTTTAATTACACTAGAATTAGAAATAACAAACCGATATGTAGTAGAAATTTAAATCAGTCGGCCGTAATTCGTCGGTCATACAGACGTCTCAGAATTCAACCTTAAAACAAACTTATTACTCTTCGGATCGACAACTTCTTCGGTAATATTAAAATGCGGCAATCGCTTTATAACGCAAAGCAACGAAACATCATTTTGCCTCAACTGAAAACTCGTGTTATCCCCTATAGGTCTAGTCAGCAACTCCTCGCAAATCAACGCCCAGGTTTGCACATCTTTTATCTCCTTCTCATTTTGCAAAACTGGCTCGCTAACCAAATACGGCTCAAGAAAAGCTTTCGGTGTTAAATCATTACTTAAACAGTTAGCTAAATGACCTAGAATAGACTCGACGGAATGACGGGGTTGCTGTCTGGTTACACGTAAATACTTCTGTAAGGCTCTGGCCATTGACGGGAAAATTGCTTGGGCAGCTTCATGTGGGTCCATGGGAATAGCAGGCACTTGGTCATTGTGTAAACGTTTAATGTGGGTGAAGGCTTCTTCAGCGGCTGTGATAAGACGGGCTCGGCGTTTCTTAACTCGACGTTCGTATTCGTGCTCCTCGTAGAAGCGCTCGTTGTGGCTGGAATCGCGACGTCTGGCATGCGCTGCCAACATAGCTCTGGATTGGGACTGTTGGATAGCTGAATTGTTCACACCATCCACTTCGTAAAACTTGAAACTGGATGAGGTTTTGCGCGATTTAGAAACTGGAATTCGTTCAAGATACGGATTGTAAATTGGAAAATCCGTGTAGTATTTTTCTAAAACCCACACAGCCGCTCTTTGGATGCTTAGTTGGCCTATTCCAAACGATTTGGAAGCACCATCAGGACTTCGGACAATCTTTATATAATACAACGGTTGTAAATGGCGTACTTCTACTAAAACCACTGCTAAATAATGTATAAAAAGTAGCGTATCAGTCAGGCTGGAAGCATAAGCTACTAGAGCTTTATAGTCAACTGTTTCCTCAGGCGTAGTCGCTGCTCTAGCTGTTTCTGTTACCTGCACAATATAAAACAGCCAATAGGCAAAACTACAAACCAAAACAAAAGTTAAAACTGCGGCTCGAAATAGAAAGAACCTCGGCAAAGTGGCATGAGGTTTCCTCAAGAAAACCGCCCAAGCTCCCACAGCTAATATAGCCATCTTGAAAGCCAAAGACACCAGCTGACCTTTACATTCAGCACCACAAGCTAACAACTTAGCACTATCAGCTAAACCTAACCTTGAGGACAAAGCCGGGAAAAAACCTAATTTTGGTAAAACTACCATGGCTAAAGGACTAATAAAGGCCACCGTGGACAGAAGATAAGTCAACACTGTGCCCATGTAGCGTTGACACATGAAACCAATGCCCGTGTCTGGTTCACCAGGCCAATTGCTGACATCTTCAGTGGATTGGGATTGTTCGGATGTATTGCCTGTTATGGCGGTGGTGTTTTCACCCCAATTGTCGTCTTGTGGCAAGATTTGCACTTCGATGACTTCTTGGCCGTCTCGGTTGTCTGGAGTTAGGGTTACTGCTGTTTGGAACGGGGCCATCTCGTCGTTTTTGCGAGATTTGCTGCTCCTAGAAAAAAGCAGATGATCAAATCTATTTTCATTATTGGCGTTTCGAAAGCTATTCAGGTAAACTGTGTCAAAAAATTATATAAAGTTAAAGTTGGAATGGTGGCGTTATACCAAAATTTACTGATATAAAAAATAAATTATATTTGTGTTGTTTATTCTACGATTCAATTTTAGGTTATAGCTCAAATAATTATCTAAGATTCAGTTCACACTTTTATCAATATAAACTGTGGTTTTGTTTACCTACAGACTGGTAAACAGTACCACAAATTAAAAATGTAAATATTTACTCTATTTTATTGCTATTTGCAAATGCAACTCTACACCAGTAATTAGTATTTGAATATGTACCTAGTGCTTCGATACGAATGCTGCCTAAAATTATTCCTATCTCTGTGGCTCCTGGAACGTCTGGATCTCGAGCTGTTTTCAGATTTCACGGATTCAGTCTCCATGTCTCTAGCAGTTTCATTACCCATGAAAAACTAGACGTTTTGATGAATATCCAATGAATTGTCATGAGGGCCTCTTTCAATAACACTTTTCTCAAACTATGATGCCATCGAGTTGCACAGTGAATTTCAAATTGGTTATGATAAGTTCAATGACTTGAAATGTTGACATTTTGTAAACATTTTTTCTAAGATCCTCCGTTACATTCACCTTGATCCCTTATTTATGCGAAAATACTAATACAACGGGGGTGCATGGTTTTGAAATGGGGCATTTGTGGTTCATTAGAAATTCTATTGTTGATGAAGCTACAAAAAAATTCGATAATTAGTATACACTAGTTTTCAAATTTCAAATGTACTTACTTTTGGTATTTTAACATAAACCACACACATAACTTTTACGATATGGTAATTTTTTCTTTAAATTGTATAAAATCATGAATAAGAAAAATTGTGAACGCCTACGTTCCCCAGCAATTTAATTGCTCCATAAATTACAGTGTATTCAAGACTATGCAACTGCAACATGGCCGCCATAAAAGTTACTAAACCAGAACACAATTTTACTGATACGCCCAAACAATTTCACTAAACTTATTTATTTGATTAAACTATAAAATAATTACCTAAATTCGTTATTTATAAAATTTATTCTACGTTAAAATTGTATTTTTTTCCTAATATCCCTATCTAAATTACTGTTGGCCAACCTGCTCCACTCAAGTTGGTGCTAAAAATGTCATTTGTCATTTATATTTTAATTTTGTAGTCTATCGAGTACATCTTTACCTAAAATGGCAAGTGAATCAAAAAAGCAAGAAAAAGTATCCCCAAAGAGTTTAACCCCCGAAGAAATTTTACAAGGGTTCAACTCACTTCGCTCCGAACAACGGGTGTTGTCCACAAAACTATCTGAATTCGAATTAGAAATCAATGAACACAGGTAGGTATCAGATGTGCTTAAACCAATAAATATTTTAATTATCTGCCAATATTTACCGTTGGGGTTAATAATTACTCTTAAACAGATGGCTTAATATCATTTGTATTGTGTGGGTTTTTATGCCGAATGTTCAACAAAGCAACGTGACTAAACTTAACCTAACTTTTCAGGATAGTCATAGAGACACTGAAGAATGTGAACGAGGACCGAAAATGCTTTAGATTAATTGGTGGTATTTTAACTGAAAGAAAAGTCAAAGATGTCCTACCAATTCTAGTGACTAATACAGAAAAATTAACAAGTCTAATTGAAAAGCTTAACGAGGATATTACGAAAAAAGGACAGGAAATTAATGAATATCGGGAAAAGCATAATATTCGTATTAAGGGCATCGATAATCCCAAGCAAGAAGTTCCGGCCACACCTTCGGAATCCAGGGGCAATGTCTTGGTTTCTTCCTAACAGTTATAATAAGCAGCAAGTTATTCTCGCTTTTACTTTTATAGTTACTAATTTTTTTGACTATTTATTTTATGGCAGTAAAAGTCTCAGTATTTGAGTAATAGTGGGATGAACATTTTATTTTTTTTAAATCAGTTTTTATGCTAGCATAACATTTTTTGCCATAGAAATCATGCAATTATTTTGTATTAAATCAGTAAAACGTAAAATAAGTTTCTAATTATATTGATTTTCGAATAAAATATTAATACCTCTGTAAAACTGTGTAATTAAAATTCCAATTATTAACACAACAAAAATCACATTTTTCACCCAAAAATATATAAATAGCAGTAAATATTTTAATTTTGTAACACCTATTCCCCGCAGATTTTACCTTTTAATTCCTTCACAGTATTTATCTGCTTACACTTATCTGAAGTATGAGATAACTTTGTTTTAATTATTGATAAGAAGCAGATACAAAAAAGTAAATAACATAACTACTGTCAGTACTATAGCATTTGTACCTAAAATATGGTGTGAAAATTATATTTAAAATGTTTTTACGAGTATATTATACCATAGTGTGTGTTCTGTTTAGTTGTTTGCTAAAACTAAATGCCGAAAATCCACAAACTTGTATCTACAAAGAAGAAATCGACAAAAACAACCATTTTCCAGTAATAAGTTACGATTGTAGACGAAGAAATTTCGAAACAGTTCCAGATAAAGCTGAGTTGCAAGCGGATATAAATCACCTGGATTTATCGTTCAATAATATAAAAAGTTTAAAGCCGCATAGTTTCGGAAGTAATCATTTAAGGAAGTTGGACCTTTCCAATAATGAGATAAAAGAAGTTGATGGCCGGTTTTTCACAGACCTGCAATATTTACACGTTTTGGACTTGAGCTACAATAATATATCATCTATAGAAAATTCTGGTGAATTTGATGGATTAAAGAAGCTCAACAAGCTGATTTTGAGTTATAATAGTATTAAAACGTTACCCACGGGCTGTTTTTCATATTTCAAGCATTTAAATTATCTTGATATTAGTTACAATCCTATTGGGGGATATTTGATGAAATCACATAAAATTCTAACCGACGAACTAGGTTTAAGCAAGAATCTTACGCATTTGCTTATGGATCATACAGGAATCACCCAGCTACACAACAGTTATTTCGATGAATACAAAAACCTCACATATTTATCCTTAGCTGATAATCATTTTGAAAATATTCCTACAGTACCGTACTCAGTGGAATACCTGGATCTCTCTGGAAATAATTTCACATTCATATCAACACACTACTTGAACTACCACTCTTTGAAAGTGTTGAAGCTAAACAGACTGAAGAATTTAGTAGACATTCATCATTACGCATTTTATAATTTACCATCGCTCGAGAAATTATATCTCAGTAATTGCCCACAACTCACAGAGTTTAACTCATTGGTTTTTGGGATTCTAGCTAAAAACCACGATTTAGTGCATCCAAAGTACCTGAATCTTGCTAGGAATTCTTTAACTGGTTTGAATAGTAGTTTTCAGTATATTTTTGATAAAATGGAGCATGTGGATTTGAGGTATAACCATTGGAATTGTGACTGTGATCTTTTATGGTTACAGGAGTTCAAGAGCAATTTATATGGAATTGATAACATTAGGTAAGAAACGAGATAAAGATGATAATATTCGTTTTTTATTGTATTAATAGCCAGATTGTAAAATTGACTTAATGATTAAGTTTTTACTACGTATTATTTGTATTGGTTTAAGTTCAATTTTTTTTTGTAGGTTTGAATCATTGAGAGTTTAATGCGATATTTAAATATTGTTTCAACATTTTTTCTAGGAGGAACTTTATAGTCCAAAAAAATCACTGAATTATTTATGATAACAATATTAGACCACTTAATTCGGTTTCTATCTCTTATAATTAAATTTCAATTATTATTGTCTCAAAATTACCGTCTTTAATAACTAAACTGCTGGCCAATTGAAACGTACCAAGCGAATTTTTAGGTTGAATTTAAAGTCAAATATTTTGAAAAATAGAAAAGATATCAATATGAGGTTTTCAGGATTTCAGAGATAATTTAATTGAGAAAACGATAGTGTTACCCGATTTTTTTACTTTGAATTACATTACTATCTACAGGGTATGAAAGAAAATCTTCTTTTTTTTGTCAAATTTTATAACTACTTACCGTGATTCCACAAATTTTTTTTTATATTTTTTTGATGTAGATTTTTTTAGTCCTTACTTAATGGGAAAACAACCTGTTTCTCAAAATTTTGATATCCCTGTTATTTTATAAGATACCGAATTTTTGCTGAAAATTTGATTTTTTCTTTGTTTTTTGTCGTTCGGCCGTATTGTGTTTTGTAAGAACCAATCTCTGTAGTTGATTATAATACCTTATGAATGGCTTTCTTATAAAAAGTACACTTTTTGTACTTTCATTAATTTATTGGAAACCAGTGGCTTATCAAAAATCGGTACACGTTCGCTAATTGGTAAATTTTTTAATTCATTTTTTGAGGCTATTTTCTTAATGGATTAGAATGGAATTTAGTCAGTTTATGTTCACCATTGGTTTAAGTGACTTATATCCTCAAAACGGGTTTTTCACTTTTTCAAAAATTTGCTCATATTCGTGTATACCGGGTGGCTACGAAATCGTTTTACAACCCCCACCATTTTGTTACATTTAACTGTATTAATTTGAAATTTGGCATGGTTTGATTATTGAAAGGAGTAATCATTTTGACGTTTAAAACAATCTGAGGACACTTCCGGTTTCACCGGAAGGGCCACCTACTAACTTTCAAAATTTTTTAAAAAAACCCTGTATATTTTTTTCCGTAAAAATTAGATTCTACTTAAAATTACCTTTTTATCGACATATCACATGATAACATTTGCTTTCAAAATGGCAGCATAATTATTATTGCAAAAACCTGTTCAACAATATTAAATTTAATAAAAAATTCAGTATCTTATAAAATAAGAGTGATATAAAAATTTTGAGAAATTGGTTTTTTCCTCATTAACCAGGGACTAAAAAAATCGACATCAAAAAAATATAAAAAATTTTTTGTGGAATTCCGATAGGTATAAAATAAAAAAAAAGACGACTTTCTTTTATACCCTGTAGATAGTAACGTACTTCAAAGTAAAAAAATCAGGTCACACTATTGCTTTCGCAATAAAATTATCTCTTGGATCCTGAAAACCTCATGTTGATATCTTTTCTCCTTTTCAACATATTTGACTTTAAATTCAACCTAAAAATTCGCTTGGTACGTTTCAATTGGCCAGCAGTTTATTTTATTATTTTATAATGCAGTAGATTAAAGATGTAAAATTGTTTAAAAAAATCGATGACAATAACCTTTTTGATTTTTTTCTATATCAACTTTATTTTTTAGATGCTCCTCTCCAAGACGTTTAATAAACAAACAACTATTGAACTTGGTTGAAGCAGATTCCCCTACCTGTTTTCCAGCAACTTACGGGAAAAAATCCCATCGAATTCTCCTAATAGTTCTGATGTTGGTCATCATCTTGTTGGTTGGCCTCATAGCTTTTCTAATGAAGTACCCTTATTTGAATATCAGACCATCAGCACATTCGCAATCCCCTGTTCCATCACCAAATTCTCCTTATAGCAGACAACTACAAGCAGAAGGAGAATAAACATGTTAAGATTTTTTAAATATATAGGGGATAAACTTAGTATACATAACCGTTGTAGGTTGTAGTTTTTTTCTACCTATACTACTCCTTAAAAATTATTCATATTAATAATTTTAGTGAATGGAAATTTGAAACCACCCATATTTATAGTTAAAATACATTAAACATGCATCTGTATGTAATTCAATCCTGCCCTCACTTTAAGTTAATAAAACCATAAATTAATAGCAGTAAACAAAATTGCCATAAAAATTACAACGCATCTTTGAGTGCACTTTGTTGGCGTGCCCAAATGTTGCAAAATGCATATCAAGTTACCAGATGTGATAATTCGGTAACAAAGGAGTATCGCAGACAAGGCCCTCTATGCGTTCAGACAAGCGCGCCTGAAATTAGAGTAAGCTATGGAAAATGAGCCGCCTGCTAATAAGGTGGCCGATTACAGGCTAAATTTGATCTTTGATGCGAATAATATTGATTTTATACCCTGTTGCATGGTGTATCCTGATTATATCATGGATATTGGATAACACAATATTTTCTTGCACTGCTTCTGATGATTATGTTTAAAAGAAATACGATAGAAAAGTATATTCCATGGAAATTCTATTCGGCTGTTTTAAATTATTAATCGAGGGCTTAATGTATAAATGTGCATTATCTTGCGGTAATATCGAAGAAGCCGATCCTGTGGGAGATGTGGGGTAGTTGCAACCAACAACCATTAGTAGTATTAAGTATGTAGGTAAGGGATGGGCTTACTAACACTTTTGATGCAGGATTACTGGGTATATCTGAAGATAATAAATTATTTTGTTGTTAATTCTATATGGTGCCTATAACAAATTCGCTGTTCTATTGCTACATTTAAATTAAGGTTAAGTTAGGCTAGAATATTATGGAAATTGGAGCAGTATTAGAAATGTGCTGAAAAATTGTCGTAAAATTACTGGAGGATTTTTAATAACAAACTTTTCATAATATTTTGAAAGAAACCCGCTATTGTCCCTTTTGTGAGATTTATATATTATTTAATCAATATTTAATCAATTTTGAATAAAGCCATAGTGCCATAATTAAGTATGGCGAAATTTATATAGGGTGTCTCTAAAAGGTTTTTACAAAATCCAACCACAAGTTTTTGGGCTCAAAATAATTCGTTTAAACCAAACATACCTTAGTCCAAAAGTTCTTCCTTACTGAGTTACAGGGCGCTAAAAAATATTTTTTTAAATAATTTTTTAAGTATATCTACAGAACGGTTTAAAGTATAGATTTGAAATTTGGTGGGTTAATAAGTCTATAAGGAAGCTACAATTTGTTGGTATTAGAACCAAAATAATATTGTTCAGCGGCGTACTTATCGAAGAGGTCTCAGGGTTTTTTTGAATAATTTTTGTAGGGGATCAAATTTTTTTACAAAATAAAAAGAATTATGATAGATACGCTCAAGACACGTAAAAAATGTATAGTTGTTTGATTTGCATTAACTCAACTGTTTGCGAGATATTTCACTTTGAAAAAATTTTTTGCTATTAAAACGACAATTTGTGACACCCTGTAAAGTCAAAAATATTGGGTCACTCTAATACGGCTCATTCTACGTCCAAAACTAAGCATAATTTCTATCTTATACCGTTCTGTAGATATACCTAAAATAGATAGAGGGCGAATAAAAAATACATCTTTCAACACCCTGTATTTTAGTAACGAAACATTTTTGGAGGTCGGTTTCTACAACCATTTATGCTTAGTTTTGGACGTAGAATCAGCTGTATTAGAGTGACCCAATATTTTTTACTTTACAGGATAAGTCACAAATTGTTTTTATAGCAAAAAAAATTTTCGAAGTTAAATATCTCGCAAACAGTTGAGTTAACGCAAGTCAAACAAGTATACCTTTTTTTCGTGTCTTGAGCGTATCTATCATAATTTAGATTTTTTTGTAAAAAAATTCAATACCTTACAAAAAATATCCAAAAAAACACTTAGTCCCCCCTATAAGTACGACACTGAACAATATACCATCACATTGTAGCTTCCTTATAGACTTATTAACCCACCAAATTTCAAGTCTCTATTTTAAACCGTTCTGTAGATATAGGTATGTACTTAAAAAACGATTTGGAAAGATATTTTTTAGCGCCCTGTAACTCAGTAAGGAAGGACTTTTGGACTAAGGTATGTTTGGTTTAAACGAATTATTTTGAGCTCAAAAACTTGTGGTAGAATTTTGTAAAGACCTTTTAGAGACACTCTGTATATTTACAAAAAAATTTTTGTCTACCGATAAATTTAGTTCTTAGCTTCGCATTAACAGTTTGAAAACCGCTGAAATTTCAGCATAATTCAAATTCTTATGAAGAATCTCTTCCAATGATTCTGGGATATCTTGAATAATTACTTACTAAATTAATAAAGCAAGCATCTAGTCCACTCCTTTTCTTAAATTACCTGAAACTCCAATAATAGGTACTTAAATGGGAAGTTATTTGGAGTTATAATTTGATATTTTAATTAATTCTTCGCATATCTCCCTTAAAAATTTACCACACATGTGATTGATATATTAAATTCTCTTAACCCAATACCCCCTCAACCTCCCCCGGAAATTAGTCGCATCCTAAGCTGATAATAATATGAATAATGTGTGACTAACCGAACAAACAACAACCCCAATTTTTTACAAGCTAATAGGATTGTGTATGTTTTGTTACAATTATATCAATGTAACAGATGTAAATAAAGTTGTAAGCAATCACATGTGAACTGGATTACATACTTAATCCAAATTCAATAAAACACGCATTATTTACTGTTTGAAAATGCATGAAAAATAGGCGAAGTTTTTTATGGGAGTTTGTGAGAGCTAGAAAGTGGATAAATGGATGTTTTCAAATACATTTTTGATAGGCAGTATTTCGTCCTCCGAATGGTTTCAAGATTTAATCAATATTTAAGCTATTTTTGTTTAAAAAATGAAGGTGTAATTATATTTTAAGTATTTTTTCTTATTTCTGATTTATTGTCCTTTAAATTTTGGGATAAAAGGCAGTTTATATAAAAAACAAAGAAGATCTTAATTTTTTTGACTATGGACTGATGAGTACCTACTTCTCTTCTATAGAATTATTACGCAAACGCATAATTAATAATTTGCATAACCTTCCACTTTCCGATGTTACAAAACGAAAAACTCATTACAATGAAATGAAATAAAAAACCAAAACATTAAACAGAAACACACATCAGAGCTAATGTCACGTCAACATTCTTTGGTTTATGTGATGGCGAACTGAGACTTAAACCGCATTGACCTGCATTGACATGTTTAAGAGGTAAAAAATAAACCTATAACCTTTCAGTAGTTATATGTCTGATAGAAACCACCATCATCGCCACTGACAACTCACATCGTTAATTTATACATATGCCATCAGAGAGAATGGATTCACATACGTATTACTGCGGTTATTCCAGTGAACAACTTCGATGTTTCCTTATATCTATTAGGCATAAATTTTAATTGCCTGTATTGTCTTTCCATGATGTAAGTGACTATTAATCATTTTCAGATACATTCCAATATAAAAACCACTTTCGGCCACGATTGTTTCCTAAATTAACCAATTATTATGTAACGCCTTTGAAAATTGCGCATTGGCCGCAGATTTGACTAAATTGACATATTTGTGGAAATTAATGATAATCATTCATCATTTTTGGTTGTGCTGTTACTGCTGTTCTATTAACAATAACAGAATTAAGTGTGATTTGTTCTAAAGGCAAAAAAATTTTGGCACTCTCAAAAGCATAATTCTAACTACACCAAATTAAGATCAAAATTGTGCTTAGTCTTTATACTGCCTCTAACAATTGAATTATGTAGAACCTTCTTAATTATTTTCTCGAATCATTTCCTATCAATATAAACTGCTGGCCAATTGAAACGTACCAAGCGAATTTTTAGGTTGAATTTATAGTCAAATATTTTGAAAAATAGGTAAGATATCAACATGCAGTTTTCAGAATTTCAGATATAATTTAATTGAGAAAACGATAGTGTTATCCGATTTTTTTACTTTGAAGTACATTACTATCTACAGGGTATGAAAGAAAGTCTTGTTTTTTTGTCAAATTTTATAACTACCATGATTCCACAAAATTTTTTAAATATTTTTTTGATGTAGATTTTTTTAGTCCTCATTTAATGGGAAAACAACCTGTTTCTCAAAATTTTGATATCCCTGTTATTTTATAAGATACCGAATTTTTGCTGAAAATTTGATTTTTTCTTTGTTTTTTGTCGTTCGGCCGTATTGTGTTTTGTAAGAACCAATTTCTGTAGTTGATTATAATACCATATGAACGGCTTTCTTATAAAAAGTACACTTTTTGTACTTTCATTAATTTATTGGTAACCAGTGGCTTATCAAAAATCGGTACACGTTCCCTAATTGGTAAATTTTTTAATTCATTTTTTGAGGCTATTTTCTTAATGGAATAAAATGTAATTTAGTTAGTTTATGTTCACCATTGGTTTAAGTGACTAATATCCTCAAAACGGGTTTTTCACTTTTTCAAAAATTTGCTCATATTCGTGTATACCGGGTGGCTACGAAATCGATTTACAACCCCCACCATTTTGTTACATTTAACTGTATTAATTTGAAATTTGGCATGGTTTGATTGTTGAAAGGAATAATCATTTTGACGTTTAAAACAATCTGATGACACTTCCAGTTTTACCGGAAGGGCCACCTACTAATTTTCAAAAATTTTAAAAACAACCCTGTATATTTTTTTCCGTAAGAATTAGATTCTACTTAAAATAACCTTTTTATCGACATATCACATGATGACATTTGCTTTCAAAATGGCAGCATAATTATTATTGCAAAAACCTGTTCAACAATATTAAATTTAATAAAAAATTCGGTATCTTATAAAATAAGAGGGATATAAAATTTTTGAGAAATTGGTTTTTTCCTCATTAACCAGGGACTAGAAAAAATCGACATCAAAAAAATATAAATTTTTTTTTGTGGAATTCCGATAGGTATAAAATTTGAGAAAAAAAAGACGACTTTCTTTCATACCCTGTAGATAGTAACGTACTTCAAAGTAAAAAAATCGGGTCACACTATTGCTTTCGCAATAAAATTATCTCTTGAATCCTGAAAACCTCATGTTGATATCTTTTCTCCTTTTCAAAATATTTGACTTTAAATTCAACCTAAAAATTCGCTTGGTACGTTTCAATTGGCCAGCAGTTTAGAACATTTATTAATATTATGAAAGTTTTAATATTAAGTCAAATATTTTTATGAGAACTACTGAACAATTAATCTCCTTATTTTTATTAGATTTTAATGAGCAAAGAGGCAAGTTCGCCCGAAGCATATGTGTTGATACAGACTTTCATGCGTGAAATTCGAGCCCTTTACGGCATGTCCTAATCCAGCTCCCATCGTGCCTCAACTGTCAACACTTGACAGCCGATATAATCGCCAGAGGCCAACCGATATCCTCCTACGCTTCATTTCTACCTCATTGTACTGTTTGTTCCTCTATGCGGGATATTAGGTTTGTATAGAGCGATTTTTTGGTTTTCTGCACAAAAAGTGGTTGGAGCTCGCTGTTAGATTTTATTGATGTACTTATAATAGATGCTACCTATAAAGTTTCCTCCAAAGATCAATAAGATGAGTTTATTATAAGGAACGAAATACAAATAGTTTTAAAGTAATTCAGTTTTTTTGTTCGCTGTGGAATGGATGGACTTTGTCTGAAACTTCAAATGATGTTGCCAATATATAATTCAACCGGTGTATCAAAGTTCGGGTCAATCGTTTTGAATATAAATGGGACAATAGCGATTACAATCCACCCTTCCCTATTGTATTTTTCTGCACCACCAACTTCTGTCTATGCACACAAAGCCTAACAGAGCGAAAAATAATTGATAACTATTTTATATTGATGTTTCATTTACATTTCGTTGTACATTACTGTTCCATTTTGTATTCAATTTAATCTATTTGGAATTTAATGCACACTTATATTTCTATTTATTAAAACTAGGATCAAAATGTATTACATATTAATATTTCAACTTTATTGCTGTAGTAAAATATACATTTACAGATGTACAAACAATAAAAGATTTATTTCAAATTAGTTTACTTTTGCTATGTGCGGGTAATTTTATTGTTGCCGGCGTTTTATGGATCATTAAAAAATATGTCAACAACTAAATCAAATTAAAATATGATTTCCTGCAATAAATATTTTAAATTGCAGTAATTGTTTATAACCAACAATAACTTTTGTCAACAAGACTAATTTTTTCATTATATCAATAGGGATGTTGCATTTTTTTAAACTCCCGTTTTTTTTTCTGTTAGAAATGTAAAACGACACTATTATAAAATAGTATATTATATAAAGTACTGTACTATGGAACTAGATTCGTGACGTCAGCAACCTTTTGGGCCGATTCGGGCGTTTCCGGACAATGCGTGATGGAAATTTCAAATTTTACAATACTTTTTATTTATCTACTCGAAAAGTACAGACCAAAATTTTTTTCAACAATATTGATAGTGATAATTTGGTATCAGCTTTTCAAAAAATATTATTTTGAAATTTATGCAAAGTCCCTATTAATATAAATACACAGATTATTTTCAATAGGCGTGTGCGTCACACTGTCTCTGTCTCTACCTCTCCTTTGCCTCTCTTGAGGGTGAGACAGGAACTGTCTGACGCACATACCTACTTAAAATAATTCTAATATAAAACCACAATAATTAATAAGCAAATCTCTTTATCTACTATACTTTGTTCCAGTTTATAGGCATCAATATTGAAAAGATACCCCTCCACTTATCTCCAAAACTCCAAATAAAAGATTTATATACAGACCTCTGTAGACACAATATTGAAAAAGTAACAACTAAAACCATTTTGGATAATAAAATCAGACATCTTGTTCATGGCTATCTGCAATCTCTAGAACCCTTTTGCCTTTATATTACATTATCCCAGTGCAGATGTGAATGGAAAATGAACAAAAGCAGTTATGAATGTGGAGATTTTTCTGTATGTAGGTACATGCACAACCAAACAGATTTATGATAAGTTCGTACACGTTTCATATTTCTGTTTTGTTGTTGATGGTGCTCTGCGGTTTTATGAAATATAATATTTGGACAAATTTACAATACCTATAGTCAAGTTTAGATAGTGGTTCGTCTGCACAAAATAAACAGATTGTATTCTAGAAATTTTTTTAAGAAATTTTTGAACTCTAATCCTAAACAAGATTTTAATAGATTTTTTCAACAGAAGTTTATTTAGACTAAATATTTTAATATTTATACCACTGGACATATTAAAATGTTGCAAACATTTTAGAAATTTGTATCAAATCCGATAACTCGTTTTTGAGTTATGGTGGATACAGTGATACACCAGACAGACATCATGGCGAAAATGGTCAAAATGGATTCAGGGGCCCTCAAAATGTGTAAATCCATCAAAATCTCGAAGTCGAAAAAAATCACGATTACTATACCTACTTTCTTATTACTTCGTATAAGAAAGTAAAAATTACGAACTATTTATATGAATTTGGCTGTTTTTTTGGGCCCAAAAATGGGCCTTTAAAAAATCGCATTTTTCGAGGGTAAAAGTTTTAAAAATCTCAGTTTTGGAATCTCTGATTGGATTTTAGTAAAATTATCTGTATTACAAAGGTGAATGATGATTTTATTTAGAAAAAAATTACGAACTGTTTATATGAATTTTCTTGTTTTTTTGGGCCCAAAAATGGGCCTTTAAAAAATCGCATTTTTCGTAGTCAAAAGTTTTAAAAATCACAGTTTTGAAATCGCTCATTGGATTTTTGTAAAATTATCTGTATTACAAAGGTGAATGATGATTTTATTTAGAAAAAAATTACGCACTGTTTATATGGATTCTCCTGTGTTTTTTGGGTCCAAAAATGGGCATTTAAAAATCGCATTTTTCGAGGGTAAAAGTTTTAAAAATCACAATTTTGGAATCGCTAGTTGGATTTTTGTAAAATTATCTGTATTACAGAGGTGAATGTTGATTTTATTTAGAAAAAAATTACGAACTGTTTATATGAATTTTCTTGTGTTTTTTGGGCCCAAAAATGGGCCTTTAAAAAATCGAATTACTTCGTATAAGAAAGTTAAAATGGTTCCTTACCGACATAGAGTAATTTTATTTGCTTATGGCATTTGGCCTTGAAGACGCACACATTTTAAATATGTGCATAAGTTCATCGCGTTGGCGTACTGCATTCCATAATCATTCTTGGCATTTGGAGTGTCTGTTAGTTTTTCTGGATTTCTCAGTTTTTAAATATTTGTAGTTAAAATATTCAACAATCCAACGATCGTCCTTCGATCCCCGAAAAATAAAAAATGAGTCGATGTTTTTAGGTTCCATTTTTACATTTTATAGCTCCGCCCCTACGCGCAGATTTATGCCATAAGAAAAGAAAAATACTCTACAAGAATGTTGGAAAATGCATAAACTATTTGTCATGTAATATGTTAATATGTCACAGAATCATGAGGTGGACATCCCAAATCGTAGAAAAAATTTTGCCATCTTGAATTTTGTGTGGCTATATTTTCCAAATGGGTTATATTAATTTTTTTTGCATAGGTCTAAAAAACTGCTTGTAAAATTAAAAAAATAAGTAGGTACACACTTTTCACGTAAAAAAGTATTATAATTTTGGATATTACACAAAAAATTGGAAAACTTTCTCAAAAAAAATTGGAATTTGTCGATTAGGATTAATACCAATAAATTACGGAAATAATGTTTTTTTTCGATTTCCTTGGTACTTTAAAACATAACTAAATACTGTAAAAGTTTTCAAGGAAATATGTGGCACAATTTTGGAAAAACTAGGTAAATTTTAATCATATTTTAGTTGTTCAACTTCAAATGCTAAATTGTTTCTAAATGAACTGTCCATCATAATATTTTTGACAATTTTAATGGTTGATTATATTTAACAATGCTGGTTTTTTAAAGTTTTATTTTAATTTTCTCTTTAGAGCCAAAATCCTATAAATTTCCACAGTTTCATCTTTAATCATTATGTTTATTATCTACGAATTTTTATGAATACTGGGTACCTACATCCAAAAGGTGTTAAATTCCTAATGTGATGGCATGTCAAACAATAATACTTAACGTCCCAACAATTATCATATTATCCAAAGAAACACAAAACAAAAGAGTTGAAATCCTTTGTCACAACACAACTTGATAAAATCTTATCAATTGTTATTGTTCTATGAAATTATTAGACAAACAACATTAACAAAACAAGTCTTATTCACATAATGGACTCGAGGCGTAACAATAAACACTTTTTTGTAGGAAAGAGCTTTCTAATGTCGATGAATCCCTCATTTAACACCGATGGACAGAAAGATAGCGCTCCTTAGTCCTCACACATACACCATTCATTTTGTACATCAATTAAAATACGCTTCGTGTGACAATAGTTGTCGAAATGACGACTTGCGATAATAAATACGCTCAACAATCGTATCAGGAGATCTCTATGGTACATGGCTGCTTTAATTTCATCTGCCTGGCGCGTTTTGTTACCGTTTTGGTTGTGGTATTACCCTAATGCGGGACCAGATATAGATAACTCACACCTCGGGCTTTAAATGTCATGATGTAATCTTTCCCAGTGAACTTTAAATAGAATGGTTTACCATCAGCAGGAACCGCTTTAATTATTGTTAGGCTTCAACTTTATTCAAATGTAAATTATAGGCAAGAAAACAATAATTATCAATATTTAGGAAGGACCACTCCTTTAATTATAACCATTAAAGCATTATGTAATTAAATCCTTGTCTATTTCTAATAAATGCTAACTACTATACATGATGCGCTATTATTGACTAATTTATTTATTATCCAACCCACACACAACTGTTAATTCCACTATTAAATAACCCTGGCAACATTTACCTAAGTGTACTGAATGGAACAATACTGCAGTGGTGTCAATCATCTTCATAAATCCGCTTTCTCCATTGTGGCTTGTCAGATTAACAAGACACACCCTGCTCAAATTCAAGCTAAAAATATAATATGGTACAAAACTGTGGTGGACTGATGTTTGCATGTTTTTATTTTGAAAAGCTTCTTATTGATCCGATTAAAAAGGTATATGAACATAGTTAGGTCAACGGAAATGGAACTAACTCCTAAGCTCCTTGACAACAAAGTCGACCTTCCGAAAACCAACGAAAAAATGAGGATGGAGATGTTGCAAGTCGTAATTTGGTTTGTGTTTACCTGGAGTAGTTTATTGTAACAGCTTTCTAATAAGGTGTGGGTTTGGTTACCAGCGAGAATTTTCCTGGAAATTCGCTAGGGGTTTAAACGCCGTGTCACTAGAGACACAGGTACCCTTTAAATTTGTTTAATTTTAGGTTGAAAGTATATTTTCGGGTATAGAAAATGCAACGTGGAAACGATATTATAGGTGCTATAAATGACAAGCAAGTTTTGAATATGGCATGAGTTTCTGGCATAAAAAGTTTTTGGATTCTGTTCTTGCTAAAATAGATGATTGCATGGCTTCATTTTAGTACATTATCATCACTTAAACTGTCTTTTTATGCAAGGTATAAAAAATATATGAGAAAAAGTTGTTAAGAATTCAAAAATAACTTGGCCTATTAAAAAATTTTAGTAGAAAATATAATTTGGTTAGAGGTTGGTTATTCTAATAGAATTTTCAAGTAGAACTAACTTATTTTTTATAATAAAGAAAAACTCTAGAAGTTTTAGTTTTATGACAGCTTTTAAGACGGAAAGTCTAAAATTTTACAAAATTTTGAAGTGCGATTGGAGTAGTGAATAAAATCCAGAATTTTCGATGGATTTTTGTTCGGTTTAAATTTTCTAATAGAACCAATTTATTTCTTTGAATCATAGAAAACCACAAGGAAATCTGTCAATTTTTTAAGGTTTTATGACATTCATATCGACATAAAGTCCACATGGGACAAAATTTTGTGTGTGTTTATAGTACGCAATAAAATTCGGAATTTTCGATGGATTCTGTTTAAATTTTCTAGTACAATTAACTATTTCTTTGTAAGAAAGTAATTCGCACGGAAATTTAATTTTATGATAGTTTTAATGGAATAAAGTTTAAAATTTGATGAATTTTGGAGTGAGTCTATAGTAGGCAATAAAATCCGGAATTTTCGATGGATTCTGTTTAAATTTCCTAGTACAATGAACTATTTCTTTATAAGAAAGTAATTCGCACGGAAATTTGTATTATTTGTCATTTTTCGAAATTTTATGATAATTTTAATGAAATAAAATTTAAAATTTGATAAATTTTGGAGTGAGTCTATAGTAGGCAATAAAATCCGGAATTTTCGATGGATTCTGTTTACATTTTTTAGTACAATTAACTATTTCTTTGTAAAAAAGTAATTCCCATGGAAATTTGTATTATTTGTAATTTTTCGAAATTTTATGATAATTTTAATGAAATAAAATTTAAAATTTGATAAATTTTGGAGTGAGTCTATAGTAGACAATAAAATCTGGAATTTTCGATGTATTCTGTTTAAATCTTCTAGTACAATTAACTATTTCTTTGTAAGAAAGTAATTCCCATGGAAATTTGTATTATTTGTAATTTTTCGAAATTTTATGATAATTTTAATGAAATAAAATTTAAAATTTGATAAATTTTGGAGTGAGTCTATAGTAGACAATAAAATCTGGAATTTTCGATGGATTCTGTTTAAATCTTCTAGTACAATTAACTATTTCTTTGTAAGAAAGTAATTCCCATGGAAATTTGTATTATTTGTAATTTTTCGAAATTTTATGATAATTTTAATGAAATAAACTTTAAAATTTGATAAATTTTGGAGTGAGCCTCGAAATTTTCGACGAATTTTATGTGAATTTTCTAGTAGATTTCCTTGAATATAAATATGTATTATTCCCCTTTTTTAAGATTTATGACAATTTTAACGACAGAAATTGAGTAATTTTTAAGTGAAAATGTGAATTTTTACAGGAATTGTACGGAATTCAATTTAATGTGTAATTAAATTAAATTAAAAAAACATCTTTATTTTATAGATGTTGAAAGTTAAATATCCTAAACCATAATTTATTATAATGTTGCCCCTTTCAGTACAAAACATATGATTTTATTTCTCGTTCTTAAAGAAACATTTTCCTCGTTCTTGTAAAAGATAACGGAAAAAGTTTTCATGCGCCTACACAGCACACAAGAACGAACCGTCCCTGGTAATCTAAGCATAAAATGATATTCCAAGACCCAGATATTCCCCAGTCTCATTTATTGAAACAATGAAAACGTAAATAACGAGCCAACAAAAGCGAGCCGGGAACTCGAAATGAAATCAAATCTATGCCGAGGAAAATAAGTGTAAGAGATTGACGTCGGATGAAAATTGAAAAAGGAAATTTCTTTTTAGACTCAATTGTTTCGCCTGGATGACCTGCACGGTCACCGGACAGTATATGCCCAACTTGATTAGTAAATGCTCAAGATACAAGATTTCGTCTTTGTTTAGTCGGGGATTTTCCAGATGGGAGGGAGTGAACTGAACGTGGCGTGGGGTAAATCATTCGACGGTGGAGTGTGCATACAACTAGATTATGGTACTATTGTATCTCGGCTGCGATGCAAACTAAACTCCAGGGAGTTCTGTTATTGGATAACCTGCATGTTAATACCGGCGGGATTCAACTTCAGCCTTCTGATGCCTCGCTTGTTTGTCTGCGCCCTGTTATTTTCACTTTTTGTGTAAAGAAAAAAACTGGAGACAGCGACTTTGAATACACCACACGGCTTTGAAATGCCAAGTAATCTTATACAATTTCTAAAATTATAATTCACTCCGAAAAGGAAATGCAAATCTTTTGGTTTTGCTCTATAGTTCAAAGTGAGGATGCAAAATAAAACTGATTTTTTATCGATTTTATTTTATTGGGTTCTAAGAGGAAGTACCATGTCTGCGTTTTAAATATAACAAAGCGGGAAATTATTTCCAGACAGTTTTTAATAAATATAGATACCTATTTAATGTTCTTAATACCTGGATAATATAAATTAAAAAATATTGAAATAAACACTAATCCCCATTAGTTTGTTCTAAATTGTTACAGATTTTCCTACATTTTTATTTAAAGAAAATAGCTTTTAAATATAATAACATAATTTCCTCGGGGGATGCAAGTTCATTATAAAATCATCCCGTCATCACTTCCTAGTGCGGTGTAAGACTGTACACGTGCCAAAGATCGTAGGATCACCCGTTCGTTGATTGAATGAGCCCTAATTGCTGCGATACATTATTGATGTAGTTTAAAGGATCTCACAATAGTCGCAACGAGCTCTGAATTCTGACAAAGCAACGATCGACGATCTAAATGACATCATAAATATTGTAATTTCCCCTACGGGACGTTCTGTCGACTGGAAAATTGTCTCCGGTTCTCCCTGTCATACTCTGCCTCCAGTGGCACCCCCTTAACTCCCTTATGCTAACTTACACCGGTACAAGTGGTTACAGTCAATAATCACGCATTTACATATACGCTTACAAGTGGGTTTCAGGCTCATTACTAAAGCTGCGAAAAGTTCATGCTGGCAGGATTTAATCTGTACATAAAAGTGGAAAATGTTTTTGGTGTTTTGGCGGAGGCGCCGGTACTACAGAAATTAAAACTTTCTTATGGGGAAAAAACTGTAAAAGGATATTTTTAAAGAATAGATAAAAACCATTTTGTAGACGACTTCATTTCGTCTATTTTACGATTTTGGCCCTATTTATTTTTCCCAATAGTCCAATAATAAAACAACAAATTTATTTTCTATTACATAGTTTTCTTTATTTTTCGAAAATAAATTTTTATTTATTGTAAACTTTTAATATCGATTTCTTTTTTACATGCAAAACTATTAATTGGCTTGCATGTTCAACCTGCTCATGTTCAACCCATGATTACCTAATTGTTATTAGCGTTGGAAAATGTGTGAAAATGGTTAAAAAAGTTATTTACAAGGCATTTTGCAATTAATAAAGAATGTGACGCGCTGGTGCCCCTATACACATACACATCACACAAACAGCCTTAAGTAGCCTTTCTTTAAGCAGCTGATTGTGTTTTTGGTATTGACTGATCACCAAACCCGTATCATTTAAGACATTCTTTTGAAATAGCTCTTCGAAATGTTACAATGCGAGTTGTCTCAGGTTGTGCTTAAACATCCCCATATTTAATATATTTAAGTTCGTTAGAGTGACATTAATTGTAAAATTATTTTATCAAAACAAACATTGTTAAATTATTGCTATCAATTAATTGTAGGTATATCAAGTGTTTAATGTAGGTATGTTGGTTGATTTAACTTGTATAATTATTAATTGTTGTACACATCCAGTTGGCATAATTTATTATGATTATGGAATGAATAATAGTAGGCAGGTAGAGGAATAAGTAGAAATGAAATCAAAGAAAACGGTTACCTCAGGCCCGGTTCCAAATATTTGAGCCCTTATAAATCGATCAAATGAGTTTATGTGAAAGAGACACTGAAAAAACTCATTTTACGCTGAAAATCTTTAACTCAACTAATCCTTCAGATCAAGTAAAGTAAATTAAAGTTTATTGGTGCTCGAACTTCGGGACACTTGTTAGAGAATTACACTTCGCAGTACCCACCACAGGTTTATTTTTTACAGCACCCCGTTTACGACTAGTTGTTCTAGTTTCCGCAGTTTTGCTGGATTTTTTCCCGTGTTTTACCAGGTGAAAGCCATCGTCAGATACACCGCTGGATACAGGGAAGACCGTGTTACACCTCATAATTGCAGTGGCCACAGCATCCGGTGTTATAGTATTATTTTTATTGTCGTCGTTTTGGACAATTTTTGTGCTGGGTGAACGTAACGTTTTTGCAAAATTTTTTCCCCCATTTATGGTAGGTGTTTGACCTTTCGGATTCTTGATTTTAGGAACGTCTGGTATTTCTGGTATTTCTTTTTGCGGTTCTCCACTGGTTATAGCCGACCTTGTGTTTAGTTTCAAGCACTTTTGCAAGTTTTCCACTCGTTCCAATAGATTAATTTACGTACAGTAAGTCTATTTTTTCACGTAGCTCACCTATTATAACGTCTTTCTGCTCCACTATGCACTTAAGAAAAGTTATTTCGGCATTACACTTGGTATCTGCCATGTCATCAGTTCCAGAAATACTGGATTTAAAAGTTTATATATTATATTATAACTGTCACTGGTCTCACAACAATTCACAACACTATCATCAACAATAAGTTTTTTACGTTTAGCACAACTCAAGTGAAATACCGAGTCACATTTGATACATTTGGCTCCAGTGTTGCACTTTGATTTGCAACATTTGCACAGAGCCGCGACAAGAAATTTTTCACTTTCCGCCATGTTGCGACTTGAGACGAAAAGTAGGCCAGTCATTCAAGCAAAAAAGGTACACAAAATTCCAAAAGTTGTGAAACTTGGACACTAGTTTGAAAACGCTAAAATAATATTAAGTCTAAATTTGCAACCCATCCGGATGACCGGAACATTATCAAACATTGAAAAAACAACAATTTGCAATATCTTTTTGTACAAAATTACAAAAGTTATGCAAACTTGGACAAATGTTAAGTGACTTATTACAAATCTTCTATTGAGTTTGCAACCTTTTTTGCTCAACGGAACCTTGATTTTTATTAAATAATTAGCAAATTTTGTTGTAATTCTTCGTACAAAATTCCAAAAGTTATGCAAACTTTATGTAATATTTATAATACAGTCCTGAACCCACATGCCAATTTGCATAAATTTTGAGGAACGGAAGAATTTTTTTTTATTTCGTTATTACTCGGGGCGGTGAATTTTTTAACAAAGGGGGTTAACAAAATGCAAAAGTTTTCGAACCTGGTTGCAAATCTTCGTTAGGTACACAGGTACAGACTGTACTTTGAATTTGCAATTTTTATACCTCCGGAACTTTGTTAAATTGATAACATCTTGTAAATAATTCCAATTTCGCATATCCAAAATATTGCAAAAGAGTTGCAATTTTAAAACTATATTTGTCTAATATTATTGAAAGTACTTTTCAATTTGCAACCTCATAGCAAGTCCGGAAAATTTTTTTCATGATTTTTATTTACCCTAAGTTAGTGGCGAGTGAAAGTGAGAGAGCAAGACACTGCCTTGCCTATAGTGTAAATAAAAATAAGAAAAAATATTGTGACGATAGGGCCAATAAATATACAAAATTATTTTATAGAAATAATATTTAAAATTAATTAATTTATTTATTAATTATATTAATTATATTGAGTAATTATGCATACGTGCAAAATTGTGCATAGTAATGAATTGTATCTAGGCCAACGTATATTTCCGATAGCAACACCTCCGAAATCCCCAAATCAACAGTCAGCTGAATTGCGATCCAAAGTAGTCCAGTGTTCCTTCTAGAACTATTTTACGTCATGTTTTACCAGCAACGTTAGCTATTATTTTTATATAAATATAGGACCTTTAGATATAGGAAATTAGTTATAATCTAGTTATACTTGAATTAGTAACTTGATAACTACTGTATTATAATTCAATCATCTTTATTAAAATGTAAGTTATCTTACACGTCGTTTTTCCATACAACCTCCCTTAATCCTTTCCTAAAACCCCCCAAAATCATCAACGCCACATATCGTGGAGATGACGATAACACTCAAAATATTATCGTCACAATATTCTCCGGACTTGCTATGAGGTTGCAAATTGAAAAGTACTTTCAATAATATTATAGACAAATACCATATGATCAAAAATTATTTAGATAAAAGGTGGCCATGGCGAATAGATAATAAATTTAAAAAAAATAGAAAATAAATCCGTAGTTTAATAACTAAGTCTTATTTGACAAGCTGATTAGCTTACAAACCTATATAATTTCAACTACTGACGATGAATCAAACATGCAAGGTAAATTCAGAATTCCAAAGCCACCCTTTATCTAAATAATTTTTGATCATATGGTATAATTTGAGATTTGCAACTCTTTTGCAATTTTTTGGATATACGAAATTGGAATTATTTACATGGTGTTATCAATTTAACAAAGTTCCGGAGGTATGAAAAGGTTGCAAATTCAAAGTAGTCTGTACCTGTGTAACGAACATTTGCAACCATGTTCGAAAACTTTTACAATTTGTTTAAAAATTCACCGCCCCGAGTAATAAAGAAATTAAAAAAAATTCTTCCGTTCCTCAAAAATTTATGCAAATTGGCATGTGGATTCAGAACTGTATTATAAGTATTAAATAAAGTTTACATAACTTTTGGAATTTTGTACGAAGAATTACAACAAAATTTGCTAATTATTTAATAAAAATCGAGGTTTCGTTTAGCAAAAAAGGTTGCAAACTCAATGGAAGATTTGTAATAGGCCACTTAACATTTGTCCAAGTTTGCATAACTTTTGCAATTTTGTACAAAAAGATATTGCAAATTGTTGTTTTTTCAATTTTTGACAAATTTAGACTTAATATTATTTTAGCGTTTTCAAACTTGTGTCCAAGTTTCAAAACTTTTGCATTTTTTAGGCAAAATGGATTTTAAAATGCTTGAATGACTGGCCTAAAGAGTAAAACTGAATAATTATGTTTGGCTCTCAAAAATGAGGAGAGAGCGAATAAGGCAAAAAATTGTGTGGGTTTAATTTTTCGACGAAGCTCTGCATCACCGGGGCGCCAAATCAACTCGGCACGGCACTGCTAATAAAGCATATAAAATTGTCGTTAAAACCTAAATATATTTTTTTAATTATTTGGCAAGGAAAAATTTTAATTTTGTATATGTATAATGAAGACGACCATTTTCAATTTGCACATTTTCTTTCAAGTGAAATATAATATAATGTGCGTGGACATCCCAAACCACAACATCCTGTTTTCTTATTTTCCTGGCAATTTCCTCACTTGTCAATGTACATCTTTTAACTGGATCCAATGATCCATCAACTATAGATACTTCGTATAAATGCAAATAAGAAAAAGAGTGTGGTCTGAGTTGTTTATTGTTTATATAACCGGGGCCATGGCGCCAGTTGCCCCCTAACATAAAGCTGCCTCTCTGACGGTAACCAAAATGACAAACTGGCAGAGTGTCTTCTGTCACACTAAACTAACATCTTCTCCACACACACTGTATACCAACTTCATTAGTGCGTGTTTTGACAGTTTTATTTTTAGAGCGCTTAAATGTGATTTCTATTAGACGTTAATTGGTTTGTGTTCAACTCAAGTGTTTTCTCTCTTCGCAATTATTATGATGTTCAAAATTTTACTTTGTTTTTTCGGTTTTGTACCTGTATCTTCTTACTTGGAACAAGGGAATTGTTTATACTATTTTTAAAATACACCTAATGATAATTATCGCTTTAGTTAATGGTAGGTATAAAAGCAAGTTTTTTAGCAGTTTGTACTATGGGAAAATTTTACGTTAGTAATCCCGATCGATCGTCGTCATTGAGGTTTTTATATTATTAATATGAATATAATTGTTAACGGAAATTGTTCATAATTAAGTATAATCACTCAGCTTGACGATGTTATCAATACCAAAAATTATGAATGAAACAAATTTTTGGTATAAGTTTTTAATTGTAATATTATTTATGAATGATGTAAATGTAGCCAAGTTGAAAATAATAACTCATGTAATTAATTGACAAGGTTAGAAAAAGTAAAATAATTGACACCATAATTCACGTCATTTCTATTAACAGAGATGTAATATAATAAAACTCATTATTATAATATGCGGGTTGCATTTTGCAGATGTGCAAAAAATATTTGTGTGTACATAATTACATGTAGGAATGTCGGTTTCGTTTAATATGTTAATTCATTTGATGTCTATATTATGTAGGTACTGGTTTGATTTTTATCTCCATTTTTATGTATATAAATAAATGCCAATTCCCAGAGAAAAACAGGAGACAAAAAATTTTTTTTGATAATTTTTAAATTTTTACTTTTCTATACCTATAAGCTAAAAATAAAAATATAAATTTACACCCCCTTGTATATTAAAAACTAACCCGATTAGGAACCTGGTTCACATTTAGGTATAAGATTAGTCAAGGAATCGCGTCCATAATTTATGGAACGTTAGATAATTTTTATTATACAATCATTCTTTTATGAGTAAATGTAAACCAGTGACAGTTAGTGTTAGTTAGTTGTTAGCTATTATTTATCACTTTTATGAGTTTCCTTGAAAATAACTTAACGTAGGTATCTACTTAATTGCGAAATATTCGGGGTGAGTCCATGACTCAAAAAAATCATACAGAGTACTTCGAAATTCCCTAATCCCCATGCAGGTACCATAAGAGTCAATAATTATGTTGATCGACTGAGGTTTCCTACTTTTAAATATAAGATTACTCACCGATTTGTTTGTTTTATCTCGAAAAAATCTAGCTATACGAAATAGTAATTTTGTGACCATTTTTTGTATCTAACCTCATTTAGTCTATAATAATGAAACTCTATCTTAAACAATTTCTGAATACTTGTACTTTTCTCATCAACATCATTCAATATTTTCTAAACCTTGAAACTTAGGTTTGGAGGTCCTGGAGGATCAGTTTTAAGAAAATGTGTTATTTGATCGACAGTTATATGAGTAGTAGGTACTTGACTCTACCAACTTGATTTATTATTTTATATAACTATTATAAAAATGAGGCAAGTCGTGTTTACAAGACACCATATGAAAATAATTTCGAAAAAATTACTAGGTGTATGTACTTTAATTATGTACTTTATGAATCATGATCTGAAAATTTTCATAGCAACTTGTTATGGATAGCAATTTTCATGGGAAGAATTTATCATCATAATTCAATTATCTATATTTTTTCTCATTATTCGTACCTGGGTATAGATAAATAAAATAAGTAACAATAAACGTTATTCGGTATATTAGAACCAAAACATCAAATCATAATGACCCGATTTCACAAATAAAATCAACGCTCCATCACATTTATACGTCTACCAGGTACGTATTGATGTTTTGGGTAAACTCAAAATAAACATAAAGGGTGTCTATATTGAAAGTTATCATGGTGACAAAGTTACCGAGTAGAGAGGACCACTTTATACATCACCTTTAGTTAGGTGTATGTGGTACAAAGCCCGATCTAAACGTTGCTTTACAAACTGACACTAGCAACACCCACAGTAACTGTAATCCCCTCCATGATATGTTGCTATTGGTTCGTAACTAACTAAGTAACCGTGGTAACAGCCCTTTGCCAGCACCAATGGTCGACAGGATAACACGCCGGTGGTGCCTCCGAACACAACGACGAATGTCAGTTTCTACCCGTGTGTTACACACAGCTGGCTGTGCAACACGATCGTCCTTGTTACCTGAACTTGATACTCTCCTTCTCATTAATAAATTACGTTGTCTCATGATAGTAACTGCTGAACTTTTCTTAGTGCGTTAATGTAGTAATAATTCACGTGATATAACAACAGTGACAGTCTGGAATCATGGTGCTAATTTTTCTTTAGATTTCAAAATTTCAACAACACTGGCAACGCATATGGCTCTAGGATTAAGCTCCGGGCTATGTTCCGGAAGCTCGGGGCCCGGTTCTGGAGGACATTCAGACACATCCTCGTCCCCTGGTATTAGTGTGCCTATTCCAGTGGCTCCGGCTCCACTGTTGCCTACAGCTATGTTCGCTTTGCCAACGCTGAATTTTACTGTGAGTCAAGTGGCAGCCGTTTGTGAGACTTTAGAAGAAAGTGGTGATATCGAAAGACTAGCACGGTTTCTGTGGTCCTTACCCGTCGCCCATCCCAACATAGGTGAACTAAACAAAAATGAAGCGGTGCTAAGAGCCCGAGCAATAGTTTCGTTTCATAGCGGCAATTTTAGAGAACTGTATACAATTTTAGAATCGCATAAGTTTACGAAAGGCTCCCATGGGAAGCTTCAAGCCATGTGGCTGGAAGCACACTATCAGGAGGCGGAAAAACTGCGAGGACGAGCTTTGGGTCCTGTCGATAAATATCGAGTGCGGAAAAAATTCCCTTTACCACGGACTATCTGGGATGGTGAGCAGAAGACGCATTGTTTCAAAGAACGGACGAGAAGTTTGCTAAGGGAATGGTACCTACAGGATCCGTATCCGAATCCTACGAAGAAGCGGGAGTTGGCACAGGCTACTGGCCTTACACCAACACAAGTGGGCAACTGGTTCAAAAATCGTAGGCAAAGAGATCGAGCGGCCGCCGCTAAAAACAGGTTAGTGTTATTTATTGCTTTTGACAAATAGGCGAGAGGCGGTGGCGATAATTACTGCTCTGGCCTCCACATAAATCACTTTAAAATCTTTGGTATGAGAAGGAGGCCGACGCGCGGAATGTTTGGTGTAGATATGGGATCTTTGAGATTTGGTTCTGAATGTTATTTACATCAGCGAAATGAATGAAAAAATAAAAACGCAAGATTACAAGGACATTAAATATTATGCAGGTACTAATGTGCTTATAATGAGTTAATTGCGGAACTCAATTAGCATTTTTTTATAATAGGGAATCGTTTTTTAAAGCAATTTTACGTTTCGATATTCTATGGTCAAAAAATATAGAATCGAATCCTTAGATAGTGTTCAACCATTAGAAAAGTGTGTCCTATCATTAAGCCTAGTATAATGTTATTCGACGGAATAGATATCAAAAGATCATGAAATTCATACCGAAACACCAAATTCTGAAAAGCCAAACTTTCTTTACATTCTGTAACTGAAGAAGCTAGGTTTTTCTTGTGGAGAAAAAAGTGATTAAATAGAAATGAAAATCTAGAGTTAAGTAGTTCTTTATGGAAATTGTCAACTTGATCACTCACTGATTGATTGAACTTCTATACTATTTTCTTCATAAAATTTGATGTATTTTACTATAAAATTAGTCTCATCCTTATGGAACAGTTAGGTACTACCTAAAAAGCCTCACGTTTTAAGGAATTTCAGGATTAACCGAATATTCTGTAATTCTATGCAAATTATTTCCAGATGTAGGTCCACATTCATAAAAGTACTGAATTTAGTATACAATATGCCATAAAATTTACCTGCTAATTGATTTGTACAAATAGTCAAAGATAATTCCTTCTAAAATTTCTCAGAAACTTACAGATGTCTCTAAGAAATTTTAAAAGATTATATAGACTATACAGTATTCTGGAAAAACCCATGAGACGTAAGTACCTATCTACTGTTTAAATTTGGAAATACGCCTATTTACCTACCTTGAAAAAGAATTCTTTTATTCGTTTTATATGATACCTGTCCAATATCCTCATAAATCAAGTAAAATAATTCAAAATTTCCCAAACAACCACTAGGTATTTACAACTTGCTCATAAATAATAAAGATTTGTAGAATTGCTTTGAGGACCAATTTTTCAATTTTTTAACTTATTAAATTCTATAATAACCTCTCTTTGTTTTCCTGTTTAGCCGACGTTAAAATTTAACATTTTACTTACAGAAAGTTAACTTACAGTTAAGATTAACTATAGATTGAAAAACTGGGACTTAAACAACAATTTTAATATAAAACTAAAATTGAATAAAATTTGTAGGTACTTACTTTTTATCTTTTGGCACGTAAATCTGAGACAATATCCTGTAAAAGTTTAAAAATAGAAGAATTTTATAAAAGTTTAGACCTCATTTTGAATCATCAATTTGCCTTATCTGATCTAACCTAACCTAAGCTAAAAATATTTGAGATGGAAGATGGCAATGATAAAAACCATAAAAATCCGAATATGAATATGAATATGAAAAAAGTAAAGTTTGATTTGATATACATATTATCATATTGATGAAAGAAAATTTGTAAATTCATAAATTTAAAAAGGATTTTTTTAAAGAAACCTGATATCTTATAAATCTCTTTTTCGTGAATCTTTCTTTATTTCGAGTCTAATTTCTCCATAGCAAATCCTAAAATAACATATCGTCAAACCCAAAATGTTCACACTTACTCCGATCAATAACCTCAAGCCTTCATCCTTCCTTCCAAGTTCCAAGTCCCGACGCCGTCGGTATTTGTTTTCGCTTCCAACGTTGATAAATCCTTTTCTAAATACTGTGCATAGTTGTAAATTCATGTTGTAGACCAAAGACCTCAATTAGCTAGTAAACGTATATGATCTCGGTGATAAATTATGTTGATAAACTTGTAAAGTGAGCTCCCTGAAACTGGCAATAAAAGATTCCGGTAGTCTTGTTCAATAGATCGTATATCAAAACGAAACCTATAATTATAACATAGCTCTATTCTATCCGACGCTTAGTAGAAAGAAATCTCTTGGATTCGTGTTACCAGTGAATAAAAGGTTCGTCTATAATCAATAGGTTCATATGGGTGTAATTATGTTTTATTTTTTGTTCATGTGATAAATGGGAGGTAATTAAATTTTTTGTATGTTTACTGTGTTACAGTTTATAAAATTATGCTACCAGTAAAATGTGGCATTCATAATAATTAGTATTAATAGGGATGTTGCATTTTTTTAAAATCCCGTTTTTTTCTGTTAGAAGTGTAAAACGACTGTATTAATAATACTCTACAGCAAAAATAATTTTTTTTACTCAATATTTGCACATAAAAAAACGATCATAAATTGACCGTAATTCAAATATATTATTGCCGCCCGAAAACGCTTTGAGATCGGACAGTCCTGTGTGACGTCACGAATCTAGTTGACATTGCCATGTCTTGATATTTTTTATGCGTTTGACATTTTTTAAAATAAGTCAAAATGCGGCGTGCTGCACTGTGGAACTAGATTCGTGACGTCAGCAGTCTTTTGGGTCGATTCGGGCGTTTCCGGAAATTTCAAAATTTACAATACTTTTTATTTATTTACTAGGAAAGTACGGACCAAATTTTTTTTTTAAATATTGATAGTGATAATTTGGTCTCAGCTTTTCAAAAAAAATTATTTTGAAAATCATGCAAAGTCCCTATTATGAGTTTATTGTTTTAATGAACGAATCTGTAGGAAATAAAATGAATTAGAGTAGAATTTTTAATATTTTCCATTAGAGGGGAATCAGAAAATACACGGATTTATCTAAATGGAAAAATCTGTTTCGATACTTAACTTTCACAATGCGGTCAAATCGACAAAAGTGATTAGAATAGTTGTAATATATGATTCATGATCCTAATCTTACTTTTAAGGTCTCGGGGAATTTCCAAATTATAAAATTCAAACAGCTTCTTTTTGGAAATTAGTATTTTTGGAGAAATAGAAAAGTTTACCAAAAGACATAACATCAATTTTAGGAACTTTATAAAGAAATAAGCATGAAGGAAAAAATTAAAACAGTTTAACGAATTTTTAGATGATTGTATAGAAATTCCAATAATGTGTGTAAATTTTAATAATTCCTAAGTAGGTATAACTTTCTTATATTATACTAATGTGGTGTTAAATATTTCAAACTTAAAGACGTAAACATAAACTGCTGTTTCTATTCTATTAGGTTTGATTCAAATTGATGATGTTTTTATTCGAACAAATTTCGGTGTTCCGATTTAAAATAACGTAAATTTTTATAGTTAAGTTTATAAAAATTTGTAAAATTCAAAAAAATATTTAAAATTAGTTCTTCCAATATAAAAATCTAACTATCACTTGCCCATTTTTGATCCAGTGTTAATTTTAATCACTAATTTGAGGCTGTAAATCCAGCTTCACTTATAAAAATTATCGCTTATTTTTATTAATTTCCACGCCGTACGCGATTTGAACTTAATTTAATTTAACTACACATAAACATTTATTTCCTTTTCCTGTTCAACAACAATTAACCATATATAATATACTCATTAGGAAAAGTAGTTTGATGTAAATCTAATATAAATAAATTGTCGCTTGTAATTACAGTATTTCTATATCTATTATTAAATTACATACATATTCAACACAAAAATGTATTGTACTTCCTGTGTGCAGCTTTGGAAATTAGAAAATAGCACACATATGATGGATAATAATTACTATGAAAATACATAATGTGTTTAGGTACTATAATACACAATAATAATTTCATATCATATAGGTAAATTCTCTTCAGACAGACCAAGTCCCAATTCAAGTAGCAAAGTAAATATTAACGGCTACGTTGAGTATGTATTGTTGAAGGTGTTTAGGATAACTTATTGAATTGTTAGTCTAACACTATATTACTCTTCTATGTCCTATTTTCGTTTAACATTCCAAAGTGCTTTCTATTGTCTAATCCATTATACACAAGTGTTGTTTTGCTATCAAGCTATACTTTTGTATATCATTAAAAAAATTGGCTGTAACTAGCGAACTTTACAAGCCAAGTCATTTTGATAAAAATATATACGTTTTTATTACTGCCAGTTGATGTGTCATTTAAATACGACTATTGTAAGGTGATTATTGTTTACCTAAAAATTTTAAACGACGTCGTTAATGTTGGGAGATCACAAATGAAGCATAAAATACGAGTAAGTCATTATCTATACCTGTATGACCTCAAGACAAGTTAGATTTTCCAATAAATATATGTTTGTGTTTGTTCCAACATGTTTTCGTGAATAATGATTGTTTTCCCTTTTCATGTATTTCAGTTTTTACTATAATTATGAAACTTTTGACTTTGAGGTATATTATGTACCCACCTAACACACACAAAGTTAAAAAAGTATTGTTTGTTTTAGTCATTTATCAACAAGCATGACATTCGATTAGTATGAATATATTTGAATATATAATTTATTTGTTCCATGCATATTGCATACGATAATCTATTGTTTAGATTTTATCGTCAATAGTTACAACAAATAATGTTTAATAAATCTCATTGGGTCGTTTTTCCATCTACGTCTATATTACGGATTTTTTCTTTGCACACAAATTATACAGCACTACTTACATAATAACTTTTATATGTAAATAACCAGGAACTGTTAAAGTGTTCAACACAAACAATAAAATAGTAGGTATATGTAGTATTTTATGGATTTCTTGGACGTTTATTCTACTATTTTGCACTGGTTAGCATACATTAAAATTTTACAGTCAATATAATATAATAAATTCATTATTTGGAAAAATTTCTCATTTTCCTAAGCGCCATCTCTATTAAAGTCGTGTCCAGTCTAAGGATTCGTTTTGATCCCTTCTGTTAATTTCCAACCAAAAATAGAAAATTTTACGTAAAAGTTGATCTAACCTCATCTAATTTGCACGTACGTAATTTTATTTGACAGTTTTTAGTGCAGTTTACTAAAGAATATTCTTCTCAATCGCGATATTCTTTTTATTTAACCATTAGTTCAAAAATTCCTTCTATGAATTAGACAATTCTACAGGGTGTATCTGTTTTAATCGAACAAACTTTAATGGTACATTCTCCTGGTCGTCCTGAATCGGAAAAATGTATATTATATACCTCTATCTCGATTCCTAAGAAAGATACAGGATGTTGAAGTTAAATTATATTTTTGCAATAACTTCCATAAAAAAGCTTGGATTCAATCAAAATTTTGCATGCCCGTCCTCCTCCCTAAGGACAATTTTATGAAGATATTTTCGATTTTCGAGCAGTAGCGTGCAATTCGGTCACATCTCAATTATTTCAAAGAAAAAAGTATGCCACTGTAATTTAAAAAAAATATTTTTTATCTATCGAATTCCTTGTTCAATTTGGAGTGAAATTTGCTGTTACAGAACAAAAAATGAAGTTTTAGTTCCAGAGATAATTATTTTTTTTCAAAAACTTGAAATTACTAAAAAATCCGGGAATGATGACAGATGCTGTTAATTAATTAGTTCGTCGTTGTCAGAAATGCATCGAGGCTGGCGGGTTGCATTTTGAACAGATGCTGTAATTTTATAATTATTTCTTGTTACTTTTTGTTTTTTAATAAATTTGCTATTTGATTTGTGACTAATTTCAAGTTGGCACGTCTTTCTAAAAAACTAACTATCTCTGGAATTAAAACTTAAATTTTAGTTCTGTAAAAGCAAAGTTTACTCCAAATTGAACAAGGAATTCAATAGATAAAAGAATATGTCTTAAAAATTACAGTGGCATGCTTTTTTCTTTGAAATAATTGAGATGTGGCCGAATTGCACGCCACTGGCCTCCCAAAATCGAAAATATCTTTATAAAATTGTCCTTAGGGAGGAGGGCAGGCATGTAAAATTTTGTTTGAATTCAAGCTTTTTTATAGAAGTTATGGCAAAAAAATTATTTTTTCTTGTAAACTTCAACACCCTGTATCTTTCTTAGGAATGGAGATAGATTTATATAATATACATTTTTTCGAATCAGGACGACTATGAGAATGTACCATTAAAGTTTGCTCGATTAAACCTAATACACCCTGAATAGTCTAAAGATTTCTTAGATCTTCCTTTCCTTCTTCTTCTACTTGAAATCAATCTCAAAGTCTTGCTTTTGAAAATAATTCTATACGATAACGTCTAACAGCAGTCTAATTTGTCAAAAATCTTACAAAACTAAAAAATAACTTAATGACGTCATGCCATCTTTAGATTGTTGGTTAAATTACTAAAAACAATATTAATCGACCACTCTTCAAGTCATAAAGCTTTTTTTGACAAAAGAAATTTCATTTCTTTCAGACATTTTCATGTGTTCTGCACCAATGGTCAAAAAACCACAAAAGCTATTCTTCATATAATAACCCGATTAACTAAAAGCTGTTTGAAATAAAATACAAAATCACTTACGAAACCTATCAAAATATTATTGCTCTGATATTCAATACATTGAGAATTAGCTGAAAAATGCTAGATTATTTGACAGTTCCTTTATAATCCTTGTTTTCCAACAACAAAGTTGGCGTAGCGATTCCCTGAACAAATGAGGGTGCCCTATGTAAACAAAACACTGTCAGAGGCCTCTTTTGTTAAAGCTCGATGTTCACTTATGGTGCATTATTTTCAATTTAATTGATTCGTTTTATTTTCTGTCTATTGTATAATAGTTCGAATCAATATATCAATTTGTTGCTAAAGCATACTAATGTGATCGTGAAGTTGCATTTGATAAAAAATTGGACAAGAAAGGTGGCAGGCAATATACTTATGGTGACCGGAAATGAAGATAGCATCGCCTCTCTCAGAACTTTTGGCATCCGGTAGCTAAACTGCTATTAAGACAGTCGTAAATGACTTAAGTAATATTTGTTAACGTATTAAGGTGCTGATGGTTTTGTGATAAACAAATTATCAAAATTGCAATAATACTTATTGAGAGAATGGACATGAGTATCGTTTTGTCGTTTGAATGAATTTACCGAAAATTGAGCATCTATTAGAATACAATAGGTGAACAAAAAACTGGGTCATAGATTAGATTACGTTATTATATTTTTGTTTGTTTGTAAGGTGGATAATTATGCCTTATTTGCATATTATATTTTCCATACCTGTGTTAAAGTTTGATTGAAGGTGTTATTGATGTGTCCTAGTTCTAATTGTCGGGTTCAAGGACAAGAATATTTGTCAGAACAAAACCCTAATAATAATGTAAACAAAACTTTGCGAATATTTTCTACTTCAGATGGTGTTCATCATATTAAATTTCATGCATTTTATGCAAAATATTAAAAACAAACCACACAAAAATGCAACAGTTTGTTATCCCGTGCAGGCCACCTGGATTCGACTGAAATCAATCCTTTGGATCACAAAATCTCTTAAATTTTGATTAAGGTATAGGTTCTGCATCATTACCCAAGCAGCCCACCAACTACCTTGCCCAGTATCAATAACATCTAGTTAATTATTGGATATCTTATTACTACCTACTGTGCAGGTACGGAACAATTACAGAAAATTGTGGTGTACTGGATTAGAAATAATGCAGGTTTTAGGAGGAATGTCAGTCAAAAAGGTAGTTTTCAGGTTCAATTACAATTTTAAGGACTCAGATATACGAAACTTTTGAAGTTTATGACGGTTCTGTCTCATTTCTTCATTTTTGAATTATACTCGTAAAATTATTATCGTTTTCTGAAGTCCTATCAAAGTTTCTCCCAAATATATTTCCAAAGACAGTTTAGTCTATTTTTTAACAAATTTCTATTTAAGTACATCCAATTCTATGCAGTCCTCGCTATATTATTTTTTTAAATTTCTGAAAAAATCCGCACCGAATCAAAAATATTTCTACCCAAGCACAAATTTCTGCCAAGGATTCGCATGCATCATACGCTATGCCTGGAGCATTGTGTTAGCGAGGCAAATTGTATCACCCAAATGTGATTCTTGCCCCCCTTAGGGGAATATTGCGTCGCCGCTTTGTACAACCCTATAATATACGATTACTCTGATTAGGTTAGGGATTGTTTCCCATGCATCAGCGAACTTATTTCTCCAGCATGTAATACATACAGTTACCTTATCTCGATTTTAAATCGCTTTTTGCTTATTTGGACTAAAATTGGGTTTTGAGCAGTAGGTCACGTGGGTGGGAAAGTATACAAGAAGTTTATATGCAGTATAGAAAATGTAAAAATTAATAGTTTCGGAGAAATGTAACTATTTTATGTACCTACCAATATAAAAATTTAGTTATTTGAAGGGTGTAAAGGGGAGATTTATTTGGAACCTGTGATTTCTACGTTATAGATAAATTTCTAATTAGCCCTTTAAAAGACATTTTACTGATGATAATTAGATGACAGCCATAATGTTTTGACCAAAAAATGTCACATGATCTAGAATTAACACCATTAAATTGATGTTGTAGAAAATATTATGTTCTGGATGAATCAAATCAAATCAAATCCAAGTTTTAATTTTTTTTATTTGTGTATGAATCTTCGAATTTTCTAATAATTTCATTCCACTAGGAAATTATTTCAATATCTCAATAAAATCATCATTCAACTTTAAATTAGAGTTTTTGAACAAAAATCTGACCCGCGGTCAGAAATATGCGAGTTCTAAAAAGCGCAACTTGTGGCTCCAAAAAACGTAGAAAAATTTTGTGTATTTCTTTAAACTGAAGTTTTAGAGTAAGGTAAAGCAGTCGCTCAAATATTTGAAAATATTTTGGCATATTAAGAAAAAAGTCCTCGGCATTGTGAGAGTTAGTTTTAGAATGTTTATGCTCAAACTGAAAAAAATTTGCTAACTTTTCACTTGAGTTCCGAAATTGTTTTTTATTTGAAAATATTTGATCTACCTTTACATAATATAAATTATATTAGATTTGTATAAGAAAGTCATGCGTTGACTAAATAAGATAATGGATACACTAATCTACATGAAACCTAAAACCCTCCCCTCTTTCTGTCCAAATTACACACTCAATTTTATTTTGGTCAGACTATACATTCACCACATTCCCCAAAAGTGAATTTTCCTTGGTACAGTATCTACAGGCTTAGAATAATCCACCACGGATCTAAGATTGCTTGTTAGCGAGAGCTACCAGACACCACAGACTAGGACTGTACAAGAGTATATGTCTCGTATAAATTTGTGCGTTTCGTTTCGAATAAAATTCGTTCGTTCGATACTAGATATTCTTGGTTTGTTTTTCAGATAGTGTTTCTAATCCGATTTCAAGGGATAGGACAAATTTAATGTCAATCTTGATCTGTATGCTTAATCCTGGGTAAAAATAACAAGGGTTCGTGTTGGGACAGTAGCTGCAGGACATAAAGAAAAAGTTCCGTTTTCTTTTTTTTTATATTATAGCAATAATATTATGGGTATAAGATACAATCATATCAACAAACAATAAAATAATGTGACAAAACCAAATGACATGGTGCTGTAACGAGCCATGACAAAAGCAATGCCTGCGTAGATGTGACATAACTACCGTGTCCGGAGCTTTTGTTTCTGTCACCTCTCCACGCCGGCTTTGTTTCTAACGGCAATATATCCCAGCTTTGTCCACATGGTTTGTTTGTTTTATGTGGTTTGTTTGGTTTGTGCTTCAGTTTCTCGTTTAGCGGTCAATTGTCGATTATTTTCCTTTCTTTTGTATATACACTGTCATCAGAACTCAACAGGAGTTTGCAGACAATTGTCTTTGCTGCTGAATTACTGTCTCGAAGGTGTTTCTTTGCTAAACTGCTGCATGCTCTACAAATGTAATTGTTGATTTATCTTTTTCGTTTTGTATGTGTATGTGTTGCTTTCTTTGTGTTTAATTATATATTTAGAAATTGTACAGTTTCTGGTGAGCTATTGTAGTGCACTACTTGTGATAAACAAGAGTTGGATGATGTGAAAGGCGAGTTTGTGCTTTAGTAAAAAGTGTGAATGTAGTAGTCAGGTTTTGCCGTCGGTCGGAACTTTTCTAAAAGAAGTGCGGTGACGGAAACAATTTTTTCCAGAACGCGTTCTGGAGGTTTTCAACGGCATTTTACTTTCTTATCTTATCTTATCTTAAAACACATATTTCTCATAGTGCGCGTTGAATCCGACCGACAGTCTAGATAGATTAGTGACTAAAGGGACTTGGCTGCCAAACGGAAGGTCCCGGGTTCGAATCCTAGAAGTACCATTATTTTTTTTTTGTTATTTACTACTGGTTTCTATGGTACCGAAAACAATAATAATGAATAAATAAATGCGATTTTATACCGATAGATTTTTTTAAGTGAGTCGTAAGTCAAAAATCTAAAATAAAACACATTTTTGTCGTAAAATTCGGTTATAATGAGTGGGACAAGGACAGATTTATGTGTATTGCAATAAGTTCGACAGAGATTATTTGAAAATTGCTGGAAACCCTCAAAATTTAAACACGATTTCTACAAGAAATGTAACTTAATTTCTTTAGGAAAAGTAATTGTGGTACTATCCGTATAAGAAAGTCATGTGTTGGACACATCAGATATTTTATAAGAGGAGTACGATTTTATCAAATCTCTTTAAACCATCGAAATTGATTCGTTTATACCGAAATTTCTTCAAACCTAATTATTATCAAGACGTAGGGTAGGAAATGTGAAAATTTTCATGAACAAAATTTGCAACTGAAGCAAAATTTATTCAACATATTTTCGGCTGTTCTATCAGTCCCATAACTAAGCTAAATATGACTATTTTTCTGTTCTCTCACACAAAGTATAATAATCTTAAATCAAAAATAGAATTTTGCTTAGAAATATTTTAAAATCTTCGAATCCTTTCAGTAATTTTAATTGCAAAATCAAGTCTACTAACTGGAAATATTTATTTTATAATAATCAAGTCACATAACCTGCAATTATTGATTTATTCCGTGTAAGTACTTACCCTAAACTAATTTAGTTTTCCCTGTGGGAAACTACTTATAAATCAAAATTTATATTGGTATAGTTATTATAACTTCTGCTTGTTTTATATAAACTTAAAAATCTAATTATTGTTCCATTTCTTGACGTTTCTGTTCAAAATCAAATGTGAATCAATAAAAATATGTTTGCTATAGTTTTAATTTTAGTTTCACGTTTATCTTTTCATCGTTAAATATTAATTATTTAGGTGCATCAGAAATAGAAATATTTATAATCTAGGTACACTCTGAATAAGTGAGTGACCCCGTTATAATTTAAATATCCTTATAATACAGTAGGACAATATTGCTAGTAAATGACAAGTATAATACAATAATTAATCTTCTTTTTCAAACTATTAGTTTAATAACATGTTAATGAAGTAGAAATTAATGAAAGCACTTTATTTAAAAGCTTTAAAGTAATGGTGACATGACGTTTAAAAACGCGATACCAAAAAATACTTGCAGTCGATTATAACAGGAGTGATACAAAGTTTACTATTATAATAAATTTTGCTTAAGGAGTTAAGGTAATATGGAGAACTTTTTCTCATTTTCTTCTTTTACTAAGATGAACTTTATTTCATTCTCATAAATATGACTGATTATTATCGGACTAAATTCTACCCTTATGATTATTACAGACTCAAAAAAATTTATATATATAATAATTATGCACGAACCGCCATCGACAAAGCAAAATAAAAACGCAATTATTAAAGTAAATTGAATAAAGAGTGGAGTATCAAGGCATTAACACCTTGCAGTTAATTAAATTCAGTGAATATTTTGCCTTTGACATCAAGTCCAGATGTTGCTTTTCTTGCGTTATTGGCGTGTGATACTGGAGTAGGTCGATTTCGGATCAAAGAGGCGAGAATTGAAATCCGCAGGGGATACAGTTCGGTTCGAGTTGTACAGACTGTTTTCAGAGGGATCTCGAACTCTCTCGCCTCGGTAGCTTGACGCTTGATACTCTGTATAAACTCCCTGATACTGCAGCCAGTTCGCCACCGATGAGTTGCTTTTTACTCTCTCTCTGCTCTCTCTGATTCAAATATCCGTCCTCCCCTGTCCTAAATGCTTCGAAACCAGCGATCGCTAAACGGTTTCAATTAGAAGTGGAGGGTATTAATAGTTCAGCTAATATTTTTTCAGAAACTTACAACGATTTTAAAGTAAAAACCATATAACAGAAAAATAGTTTATTATTATTAATATTAGAACATGATTTAAATAAAATTCCATTTTAATATCTGTGTTAAATCTGACTAAAATTTCTTCTATTTGGACTGGAAGACCCAATCGGCTTAATGGATTTTAAAATTCCCGCCATATACTTTTAGTCTTAATTCTTTCTACTAATTTTTTCCAAATCTCATCTCACAATGTTTTGAATTCTCCTGAAATAAATTCAGCAATTACCTTCCGATATCCTTAAAAAATCCGAGATGTATCACTTCTGAGGATCCCACTGAAAATCAGTGTACAAAACTGTTGAGCGACACTGTTTTGATTGTAAGCTCGCGTCAGTACGGTGTGCTTTTAGCAAAACACTCTCGAGTTCGACGTTAAGCTTCCACCTTTACACCAGCTTTGTAAAGTCGTTATTCTCGTAATAATATTGTGTTTGTAAATGCAAGGCAGCTAACAACTTTATAAGGTTCTGTTGTCTGTTGAACTCTGTTAGTTGCATAAGACAAATTATCAGATGTAAACTTACTCATTAAGTAATCGTAGAAACGCATTATTTCTGTCTATTCGTTTGAGGTTTGCGGAATGAGGTGAATTTCAATAATTAACTATAGCTTTAGTTACATAAGAGTTAAACTATAAAATAAATACCTGTAGGATGTATACTGGAACTTCTCTATATTGAAGCCCGAGGGACAAGAAAAAATTCAAGTATCTATATAAAAATTATTTGGTTATTTATAAGTATGTAGTAATTTTCTTTTTGTTATACATGACCACTTCTCCTTTTCTACGCCCCCCCCAAAAATTCAAAGACCTATGAATATAATCAGTCACTTTATTTCTAGACACTATAATAGTAGTTTATGCAACAAGTATATAATCTATGACTTTATTGACGAGTCTGTTTTATGGCAGAGCGAGCTTGCAAGCGAGGCTAATAAATAGGACGAGTCAATAAAGTCAGATTATATACGAGTTCCATACAAAGCCTTTATGTTCAACTGCGAAAATTACATTTTAATTATTTAGAAAAATTATAAATGACAGTAATAAATTCATTCCGACAGTATTTATTGTGACATTGACAGCTGATATATTGATATTTTACAATAATAGTAAAATAAAGTGCCATTATACACTAGTGTATAAAGAGTCACTTTACGCACGCAACCGTACGTCATAAACAGTACTTTATAATGCAGTCGTACATAAAAATTCTTAAGTTTTGAAGTTATCGCTTTTAATTTATTTATTTCTCCAGTAGATTCGAATGATTTTTTTGGAATGTAATAAAATGTGGTACTAATGATTTCCTCTTGATATCGCAATGTGTTACTGTGATTGATCAATAAAACACTACAACACTGAAAAAGTGGCCGAACGATCTTTTTGCTGCATTTTAAGTTGTTTGCACAAAAACCAGCATAATGGCCGGTTACACATATGAAAGATTGAAAACTTGATTTATTATCCATAGCATAATTATCCTGGCGGCGCAATTTATTACTGGCAATCGCTCGGATCGTAGCCGTAGCACATAAGAAACGGTGATCATTAGCGGTTCCCGGGGTCATCATTACGATTTACAAAAATCACACTGGATCTTGTAATGATCTTTATTAATCAATTGTATTATACGCCTCGTGCGATTCGATATTGTTCCTGACCACGTGTTATTCGGCTGTCACTGGCCATTGTAAATTGACGGATAGAGCTATCAACAACTGACGATCACATTTATCCGTGTTATAGCGGCAATCAGTACGAGATAGGCTGGTTCATTAGCTGGGTTCGGAACCCTGCCGAGGAGGTCACTCACTCATTTGTCATATACACGCCACCTCTCTATAACTCTGTTGGAACTTTTTGTTTCTCGCAGTCACAGAACTGTTCATTTACCACTTGTGGGTTTTTGTTCTTGGCGGAAAAATCATTATAGTGTCTATGTGTGATGAAAGCACTCTTGGAAAGAATGCTTGGTGTGAGCTGCTCGTCTCTCCCCACAATAACGACAATAAGAATTACGAAATTGTATAAGAGAGTCATTAGAAAATCTCCTGTTGCTTTTAAAACCAAAGTAGGATTTGTTTTTAACGTTGTATGTATACATGATGTTACCGAAACTGATTAGAAAACTTTCAAGACAACCATTAGGGGTTATTACACTCTACTATGGTTAAATAATCAAGAAAGTTTTACATACTTATTGTAAAAGGCTAAATTCAAAATCAAAATTAACATACTACTGTTAATGTTCTTGGTTTCTAGCTAAACTTTTAATACCTAATTTTTGCTAAGGCAACTATGAACTAAAGCACATTTTCACAGCCACATTTTGTCCTACACCAGGATATGATATAGGATTTTAGATGTGATGTTTAGAATTTTTACAACCATCATGAACTTCATTTTTTAGTTTTTGGCACATTTTTCAAAAACATCACGTAATTTTTTAAATTCTGGATCCTAAAGGTGCAAAGGAAATTATTTTCTGTAAGTTATACGAGCCCTAACAACTAAATATTCGGACAAAAGTAAATTTTTGAAGTATAAAAGGAGAACTGGAAATTTTACGCAAATAATTAGTAAACACCTAACAATACAATAAGATAAAGCCTTTTTGGTTTAATAGCTGCCTGTATTCTAGCAGGCATTGTATTTATCAAATTTTGGTACAATTCTGGCGTGAAACTGTCCCAAATTTCTTCTATTTTGGTCTTTAAGTCCTCAATGGTTCTTGGTGGATTATTGCGTAGAATACGTTAAATTTTATGCCAAAGAGTTTTAATGACATTTAAATCCGGACTGGATGAGGGCCATGAAAGCATTTCTATGTCGTTTTCCCCAAGTTCCAAAACAGTGATTTTTTAAAAACAGTCGTTAAAAAATTACGTCACATTTTTCAAGTGCAATTTTAAAGTTACGAAATATGCCTAAAATCATCAAATAAAAACATGGGGACTTTTTTGTACATAAAACCTATATCCAGCTTTGCAATAAAGTAAATTTTACCAAAATCCAACCAGTGGTTCCAAAACTGTGATTATTTTAATGTAGGTAGCACTCTCAAAAAACACGCTTTTTGAAAAGTGAACTGTGGAACTCGAAAAAAAATGCAAAAAAAATCATATTAACATTTCAGGATTTTTTCAATATAGTACGATTATTGAGCTCTGATTTAAATATTTTTTGACACAAATCCAATCAGCGGTTTCAAAACTGTGATTCTTTAAAACAGTTACTAGAAAATTTTATCATTTTTAAAGGTGCAACTTTGAAGCTCCGATAAATGCCTAAAATCACCAAATAAAAACTTGTGTAACTTTTTTGTAAAGAAAACCAACATCCAACTTTGCAATAAAGTAAATTTCATCAAAATCCGACTACTAGATCCAACGTTTTAAATAATAATTCTTTGTTTCTACAATTTTCCTATCCTACTAGGTTAAAATGCCACAGTTTTGGAACAGCCGAGCGGATTTTTACGAAATTTACGTTTTTATATAACTAAATGTTGGCATTATAACAGAAAAAAACATCAATATTATGGAAGTTAATTTAGATAACTTTTGAGCGTATGGAAAAAGACAATCAAATTTACTTTTGTCCGAACATTTAGTTGTTAGGGCTCGTATTACGCATCTAACTTAATTAAATACGAGAGACTCCAGAATTGACCGTTTGTTAGTTATCCTTATTTTTTTAATGCTACAGGATACTGTATCAAAAACAGCGATACTTCTAAGAAAGTGGATAAGAAATAAGAATCAAATATCTGGTTGTTTAGAATAGATTTAACAATTTTTACAGGATGATCCTTATAGAAAGTGCCTTCAACTTTAAAATTATAAATAGAAACATTAGAATTTATTTTACTTTTCAAGCTATATGACTCGTTTCCTTTACATCTCTAATTTATGCACATCACAGTTGTAAATTATAAAATCATATAAAAAGTGCTGACAGTTTAACGTATTTCTCTCGAAGGCTTACAGATCAATACCAAGAGATAATTGTTTAAATACTTTCTTTGTGTTTTCTTCAAAGTTCACACTTGAAATTATGCAAAAATGCCCAAGGAAGTGAACTTATAGTACAGTTTAGATGAATAAATAAAAAAGCGAATGTATCGTTACAATGTGCCTTCGGCAGGAACAGAGGCAGTGGCGGAGATACTCAAAAAATGTTTTATTTGTTGTGAGGGGTAAAATATAAATTTTAACAACTTTTGCCCCCTTTTACTAATCGTATAAACGCCACTGACTCTTGTACATTTTTTAAAGTTTAAAGATTTATATTAGTACAATATTTTCTTAAAAATTGTATATTTTCTGTACGAGGAGTCGCAGTTTTGTTGAAATTTATATTTTTGAAAGTTTGATATAGTGTATCCACTTTATAAAGACACTCACGTGATAAATATGTGCAAATATAATTATACCATAAAATCGTTAGTATTCTTTTTAAAATTGGAATATATTGAGTGTTCTACATACTGTTCTACTATTAATAAAAAATCGTAAAATTTTATTTTTGGACATTTTACCCGATAAATTTTTGCCCTTTTCGAAACTGAAGAATTTAATAGTTTATAATTATATCAATTTAATATTAGATTCCTATACATAATAAAGGCAATTAAATACTTTGTCTCAAATGACACATTTAGGAATATTCTACAAAATTCTACTTGAAATTTCAAAAATATGACTTTTTGAAAGTTAGAGCTTCATGGTAGTTTAATTTTACGAGAGTTTTGCAGTACCAAAATCTATTGTTTCAAGATATAATAATACTTGACTGAGTGAATTACGCCAACATAAAGATGCACTTATATAGATTGACTTAAAGCCAGCGATATATGTTAACTAACAACGCCTGCGCTGAAAGGATTTCAAACAATCATATTAGGTTTTAAATTTTCTTTTTCCGACACTATCCTCTGTAGTCTGAACATTAACATAAGTGTGCATTAAAAAGATCGTACAATTACTTGAGGAAACAAATGAATAATTATACGCACAGCCGCCTTTAATTATAATTTAAGATACACATTTAAAAATACCTGCCGTAAAGAAAAACGCAGTAAAAATTTTATGCGTTTCAAATAATGGGTTACAATACAAAATTTACGTTATATAACGTACTGTGGAAATTTAATTATATGTCAATTATACGTTTGTATCATAAAATCGTGTAAAGAAAAAACATTTATGTAACGAAATAACTTTTTGCTGAAATAATGCGAATTGCTTCTCTAGGGCAATAACATTTCTTGACGTTTTAATTACTCCATTAAATATTATTGAGCAGTAAAAAAAGTTTTTTTTCATTTAATAGTTACTGTAGTGCAGAAGTACACTGTGATGGTGGTAAATTTAGATTAATTTTTATTTTATCACAATTCTACAACTAAATAAGCTTATAGGACTTTATTATCTCGGAATCCTCAACTTTACGACCTTTCAACTCAATCGTCTGTACTTACATATAAATTTTAAACAAAATTCTGCCCGGCAATTTTCCCAATTTCAATACATGGAAACCGCCCTATTTGTGGACATATTTGTAGGCTGTTCACGGACGTGGTGGTTTTGACGTGTCCACCTTTTAGTCGTCACGCCATAGGGGATGCCACAATAGCCCCAAACTTCACAAACATTGTAATTCAACGTGACATTTATTTAATACTGAACACCCCACCGAATTGAAAAATTTAAATTGAAAATCAATTCCTGTTAGGTGGCCGTTTTTCATTTCCAATTTCACAATCATGTTAAAAGACAGTTCCCACAAATCTCTCCCATAACCCATTGAAACTCATGTAAAGTAATTCAAAATTCAAAACAAAAAGAAACATATAAAAGTACAAGACCTCTTGACGTTTTAACTTTCCGATGGTGGTACTTAACGAAGGAAATAATTTAACAGTGACTTATTGCACTTTGTATGGGGCCTACTGAAGATTATTTCAGTTATATTCTTTAGGTTTGTGAAAACAATGCGCTGGAAATGAATAATCACCGAAAGTCATGTTAATAAAGTTGGGAATGGAGAAGGGTGGTTAGACCACTCATATTAAGTGTGCTTCATTATTTTATAACAACACAATGGAGTAATTCTAGTGTACGCACTTAGGTTGATCAAAGAAAAAACTTACACTTCGATTACCTATACCAAATAAAACTTGTGACTGTACCGTTTGATGGAATGAGAAAAACTAGTAGGTAACTGAAGTTAGAAATAGATAGTACGTGGTTTTCTATATCGATTAATCTTCACTTCCTGATCAAAATGAAAACTAATAAAGTCTAATATTAATGTTAATTAATTACACATAAAAATCCTTAGTACCTAATATATTGATAAATTATAATATGGAAATGTATAATGTAATATCTGTACCAAAAAACTAAATTACACAGCCCATAATTACCATTTTTTACATTAAACGATCTAATTAAGCCAGTACATACAAACACGTTTAGTTGAACTGGGTATGATTCCCATCCTAATTAAATTCTCTACTGTAGAAGAAAAAACTGTCAGAAAAACGTGTGATTGGAAATCATGAGGATATCTGTTACCATTCCGTTAATACATAGAAATTTATTACTAATTGATTTTATGTGATTGCTTCTGGTGACGTACAAGGAGCGTAATTAATGTGGCTGTTTACAGTCGTGGTATAATGTCCTTTTGCTAACCTATTGAACATTTCTATGTGTGTCAGAAAATGCGTAATAGATCCAGTGTCCAATGGAAATAGTTTTTCTAGAATATTAATCGCGAATGAAATAATTTAATTTGTCTAATAGATTTGTTATCTTATTTTAGGCCAGTCATTCAAGCAAAAAAGGTACACAAAATTCCAAAAGTTTTGAAACTTGGACACAAGTTTGAAAACTAAAAAAATAATATTAAGTCTAAATTTGCAATTTGTCCGGATGACCGGAACATTGTCAAAAATTGAAAAAACAACAATATGCAATATCTTTTTGTACAAAATTACAAAAGTTATGCAAACTTTATGTAATACTTCTGATACAGTCCTGAACCCACATGCCAATTTGCATAAATTTTTGAAGAACGGAAATATTTTTTTTTATTTCTTTATTAGTCGGGGCGGTGAATTTTTTAACAAAGGGGGGTCAACAAAATGCAAAAGTTTTCGAACATGGTTGCAAATGTTCGTTACACAGGTACAGACTGTACTTTGAATTTGCAACCTTTTCATACCTCCGGAACTTTGTTAAACTGATAACATCATGTAAATAATTCCAATTTCGCATATCCAAAATATTGCAAAAGAGTTGCAAATTTCAAATTATATTTGTCTAATATTATTGAAAGGAATTTATAAATTTGCAACCTCATAGCAAGTCCGGAAAATATTTTTCATGATTTTTATTTACACAAGTTTTTATTTGGTGATTTTAAGCATTTATCGGAGCTTCAAAGTAGCACCTTTAAAAATGATAACATTTTCTAGTAACTGTTTTAAAGAATCACAGTTTTGAAACCGCTGGTTGGATTTGTGTCAAAAAACATTTAAATCAAAGCTCAATAATCGTACTATATTGAAAAAATCCTGAAATGTTAATATGATTTTTTTTGCATTTTCTTCGAGTTCCACAGTTCACTTTTCAAAAAACGTGTTGTTTGAGGGTGCTACCTACATTAAAATAATCACAGTTTTGGAACCACTGGTTGGATTTTGGTAAAATTTACTTTATTGCAAAGTTGGATATTGGTTTTATATACAAAAAAATCCCCAAGTCTTTATTTGATGATTTTAGGCATATTTCGTAACTTTAAAATTGCACTTGAAAAATGTGACGTAATTTTCTAACGACTGTTGTTAAAAAATCACAGTTTTGGAACTTGGGGAAAACGACATAAAGGTGCTTTCATGGCCCTTATCCAGTCCGGACTTAAATGTCATTGAAACTCTTTGGCATAAAATTAAACGTATTCTACGCAATAATCCACCAAGAACCATTGGGGACTTAAAGACCAAAATAGAAGAAATTTGGGACAGTTTCACGCCAGAATTGTACCAAAATTTGATAAATACAATGCCTGCTAGAATACAGGCAGCTATTAAAGCAAAGGAGACGTAACCTCTTATTAATGGTCCTAAATTAAAAATTATCCCAACATTTAGTTGCAAATTCATTTTGTAAAAAGTTTGCTAATTATTAAAGTTAAAATAATGTTAAATTCAATAAATAATTTTCTTCCATGCATAATATTGTTATTAAGACTTTATCTTATTGTATTGTTAGGTGTTTACTAATTATTTGCGTAAAATTTCCAGTTGTCCTTTCATACTTCAAAAATTTACTTTTGTCCGAACATTTAGTTGTTAGGGCTCGTATACGAGCTGCATACGAAGCTTGACTCGTATGTTCGAGTGCTAAAAATTATTTCACAAAAATCGCTACACTATTTCTTTATTACCATAAAACTTTTCTATTTTGTCCACTTTTATTTTCACTTTCTTGCTGTTCTAGTTAGAGCAAGGGACGACCCTTTACTTCTCCTATAATAATCCTCGACCTTTCTCCCAAATTTCTTTTTGATCATATTTGCACTGCACATAATTAATCTACAGCGACCCACTAAAACTTTCAAAAGATAATTTTAAATGAACAAAAGTAATTTTCAGGCTTTCTGTTAAAATATGTATACGGTGTAGAAGCGCCATAATTTCATAAATTGGGTTTGGTACTAGAATGTAATGTTGCGTAAAGGGGGTTCATTAAAAATTTGACAAACTCTATCCGACAATTTAAGCCAATTGTGCACGATATATACAATACATATACACAGGCACCAGTTTCGACAATAAAACATGCACTTGTTTGCGTTTGAACTAACGCTAAATCAAATTTAAAATTTATACCCCCGTACTCTTTGATACTTGAAATCCTTTGTGCTGTTGACGGATTTAGTTTGGATTTTTGTTTGTATGAGGGATGATTGCTTTGGTAAATATCTGTTCTTTAGGGACTTTTAAATGAGATGATGTTCCTAAACTTATATAGTATTTATAACAATGTTATGTTTCTGTTTTATTTACACAGTGCAAAACCCTTTGATATCTTTTATGAATATTACAACCTACATCATACAACAAACTTTTTTATTTAATGTAAAATTGCAGGAATTTAATCCACCAAAAATGAAAAAACTACAAAAAATCATCAGCTAAAATAGGATAAAAAGGTACATCCTACCCGTATAGTATCACATGTCGTTTAAAGAGAATGTAATTTGAGACTCGACCGTGCTGAAAATTAAAGAAAAGCTGATCAAATCTACCGAATAAATGGACCCCTCTTTGATGCTCAAATTACAAGCTTGAAATGAATATAGAACATTTTAAACCACAGCCTGTAATTATGCTGTGGTTAGCAGTATTTTTTCAGGTAATTTCAACACAAATGAACTTGAATTAATATCAGTGGCTTTGGCTGAAGCCATATGGTTTTGATGGGGTAATAATCTTGTTTACCAGAAATGAGAACCTCACAAGGAAATTCGCTCTTTTAGAACAGAAAGCGGAAAATTGTAAAATAAATCTTGAAAAGTAAACGAGTTTCTAACGAAATGTTGACGAGTTACCAGGGCTTATTTTTTCAGTATACAGATCGTCCCACTAGCTCTGTCTCTACCTCAGATGCGCCTTCTTAGAGAGCAAGAGAGAGGTATAAAATCACGCGCAAGCCTGCTGAAAATTATTCTGGAATATACAATGCAATGCATTGATTCTTGATTACGTGAATTTGTTAATAATGATGTTTAATGCATTACGAATGTCTAAAAAAAATTATCATGTTATACATGTCTAATATTGCATATATTTTTCCAAAACATATCAAGGTTACATGCTAATTTATGAAAGCGCCAACAAATTGTGAACATTGTCTATCATCATTGGTTTGCATTTATTAGTATTAATTTCTAAACATCTATGCATATTTTAATATTCATTGTTATGCACCCGTGATAATAGAAATCTTATTGTGTTTTATGCAGTAAAACCTGGAAAAAAACTGTACCTAGGTACTAATAAAATTTGCATCAAGTTATAATACAAAGTATTGTCGTTGTTATAAATGTAGAAACTTAAAAAGCAGAACAAATATTTTAGTAGAATTTTTGAAAATTTATCATTTTTAAAATATTTTAATTCAGGGTGATATAAACTTTTATAAAGAATACAATTTTTTGAGAAATTTCCAATGAAAAACTTTTCTTCAAGTCCAACCTTCTACTGGACCTAACCTCTAATTTGTAGTAAAGAAAATTAATAGGTACCTACAATAATAATTATAACAATAATTTAACCTAACCAGGGTCGATTTTTTTAATTTGTTTTCTCTTCCACGTGCCAAAGCTAATTTACACACAAACATTTTCGATGCGTTTGTATAATTAAAAAAAGCCGGGCATACATGTTACATGTTTCATGGCAAAGCCTATGCGTGTCCATTTAGATTAACCTATAATGGACCAAGTGATACTTGATATGAAATGGCTTGATATTGAATTAATTTTCAAGTCTGTTACGTTCACCTAATCTAAATACACTTTATTAATTAAATATTGATTAACTGTATCATGAAATTATTGGCACATTATCTAGCACCATATAGCTTAATTGCTAACTGTTTTTGTGTTATTTCCACATTTGTACTTTACATGATTTTTTTGTGTGGTTGTGGTCAGTGTGCTTTAAGCCAAAGTGACCTCTTTTATATAGACCGGATTACAACAGATATTATCACACTGCTGGCAGGATGACAATGCAGGTTCGCATCGTCTCTCAGGGTTGAGAAAAACAAACGTTGTACAGCGGTGGCGCCAAACTTCCGGCAAGGTTGCCAACATGTGGGGAATATCACTAGTAGGTAAAATAGAACTGACTAGACTACCCCCTGATTGAATTACTAAGCACACAAAAATATGTACTTCTCTATTATTTAAATAAACAAACTCTTAAAGTGTTTTCAAACAGTTTTAAGAATAGGGTGGGATTGTTTTTGAACAAATATTTCAGTTTTTTTTGACGTGTCAAGCCAAGCTGCCAAAAACTTACTACCGCAAAGTTGATCTTTAATTAATTGGAAAAACAGATCATCATGATTTACCGTATTTCTGTAATAATTACGCCTACTTATGTTTGCTGGATATAAGAAATAAGAAACCACATTTATTTCCTGTTCTCATTTCTTTTGTGCGTAGCTTAAGTGAAAATTTATTAATATAATCTTTACATCATCTACTTAAGTGGGTTACATAGTTCATTATAATTTGAAAAAATAGCAATTATGTAATTTGGTGACAAGTTGCGTTTAATTCAATTAATATGATGGAGGAAGTATAAAAATGTACATAAAAAATACCTGCGAGTATAATAGTGACTATAATTATTTCTTAAATTAATTAATGACTATAATAGGTAAAGGTAGTGTTTAATTATTTCTTGTATTAGAAAGTAAATGAGTCGAAATTATTTATAATTATTAATCAATTTTTATTTAAAATGTTAATTATAATAATTTAAAAAAATACTGCTTGTATTTTTTATGTAAGTCTAGTAACTTTAAATCTGGTTATTTCAAATTTACCGCCTAAAGTGACACAATTTTGGCGGGATTTATAAACAGAGGTCGTAATGAAAAACATTTTTATTTTTAAATGTATTAGTGATTTTTAGTAATTAATAATTGTCTGATACCCTCACAAATTTTCCTAGTTTTTCTCTTACCTTCTGTATGATTGTCAATAAGTTTTAATGAATATTAAAGAAATTGTAAACAACCCAGGCATGAATAATTGCGTTAGTGTTAGCTACCACGTTATTAAATTTTCTCAACCCATCCTGAGTTAATGTTAGATTGGGGGCTCTTTGACGGTTCCTTCTAACCGAATTACAACTCTATTACAATTCTCATTCACGCTGAATCACAGTTCTGTGATGATATAGTAATAATATCTATTTTATACAATGTAATCGCTGAGCCGTTTTTTTTTGTAAGCATACATTTTACAAATTAATCATTCATGAATTAACTTTGAAAATAATTAAGGTAGCCTTGGATGTATAAAGTTGTAAAATTAATAGGATTGTTTACATCCGTAACAAATTCTGCAATTAAATAAAGGATAATCATGAAAAAAATTAAATTAATAGTTGAAAAGAACAAGCTATTTGATAAGTTGGTAATGTAGGTATGATGTTCATGTTAGTAGAAATAATTTAGCAAGATTAAAACCGTGAAGAACTAATTTATATATGAATATAATAATAATATGGGCATGTTTGTTTGTTTCTCCAACTCCAAGTAAATTTTAAAAAAACTGTACCAGTTCACAATCGTATATCTGCTGCTATTATAGTTTTCATAACAAAGGGCTTGTAATCTACACCGCTCAAATTACAGCATACATGTCGTGTAGCCCCAGATCGTCCAAGCCACTTTACAATTACATTGAGGGCTCCCATATTCCATAACATTCAATACCAGTACGAGCTTAGTAAACTTAAAATGTCGTGGTGCATGAAATTGATCGGATATGATGATGGTATTCTTTAAATGGCTTTTGTTTGTAAATACAATAAAATAATTTCTGGGAAAAGAAACAGACCAGACTTGGCCATATCGGTTTCAAAAAGAAATTGGTTTGTCCATGAAGTGAATAAGGAAACTATTAGAAGGGCGTAGAGTGTAGTGTGAATGTGGTTTAGGCAGGTAGGATCAAATTTTGTGAAGTTGTAATTTTAAAATTTAATACAAAAGAATCACTTAACGTAGACTAAGAGTTTGGTCAGAATCGTAATAAAAGACATTTTTATGTATTAAAACTGACGAAGGGGTGCTTCAGTGGGCAGGTACCAAAAATTCGCAATCTGCACAATATAAATAGGAGTAATATTTTCAGAAATTCAGTTTCATGTATTCCAAACCATTTTTAGAAGAAAACCAATTTTTTTGTTCCAAATACATTTTATTGTATTTTATTTCTTATTTACGTATTACAACGCATTTCTATTGTAAACCTATTCCTCTTGCTGTGGGGTGTAGGGACAATTGCCATATTTTCAATACAGATTTAGAGGGTACTTAGTCCAAGAGCCAAAATTAATGCACTAGCGAATTATCTGGCACCAGTATCATTTCAAAAGGGCGGAGTAGATAAAAATGCGAACAAAAGCAGCCATGTTTTATAATGGATATGACGTGTTTGTTTCCATATCCTATGCCGCTGTTCAAAGGGCACTACATCGATACATAGTAATTAGGGCGGTGCACTAGTCATATGATACCATCTCTAAATTTGAATACTAAATGTACCTACGGGCAATACACTGTATGATGGTGGTGGTAGTGGTGGTAAAGTCTAATATATTACTTTTTCCACCTTGATTATGCCATTTCCATATATTTTAAGGGTTCTGTGTGGTGTTAAAATATTCAAATATGTACATAACAAAATGCCTCAAATATAAAATTGTAGTTATTATTCTATTCCGAAATTTACATAAGAACTTTGTTTCCAATCTTGTAATGTTATTCAAAATGTGATTTTAATTAATTTGTATCGTGTTCTGTAGGCATTTAATTGGCATTCGTTATTTTGGGATTTTTTAATTAGAAACGATGACTACAAAAATTTTTAGGGTTCTCGAAACGAATTGATTAATTAAATTTTACAGAAACACGGATTTTTTCATGTTGAATAACTTTTATTTATGCTAAGGAAATTGTAGACGTATTTTAAAACATAATGCGCTTTTTATTGTCTTGTATGTTTTATGCAATATTACGAAAAGTTTTGTCTGTTTTACGACTGACAAGTACAAACACAGATAATTATTATTAAAGCGAGGTAGTTAAGTAGACAATGTTGTTTTAAAGTTTTTTATAATTGCTAAAAACAGGTCAAAGAAGAAGCTATAGGAATGCTTTAGAAAAATGGGAAAAAGTGTTATGTATACAGGGTGATCAGTAATTGGCGCACACCGAATATAGGGCGTTATAGAGCACATTAAAACTAAGGATAATCTGCAAAGAAAAATTAAATCTGATGGTAAGTTTCCGAGTTATAGAATTTCCCTCATCCAAGTTACAAGCAAATTATTTTCATAACCAAGACAAAAATGAGTGAATAATTCATGCTACTATAATCTCTGGATAAAATGCAATATGATTTGTTCAATTTTTTTCACAAAACCTCTAATACAAAGAAATTGAAAATTTTAAAATTTATCAAAATACCTAAATTTGAGAAAAATTTGAAGTTTGGCAACCTCTCAAGCTCCCCTTGGGATACACTAAAATACCTTCTATTGCCATGAAAATATTAATAATGAATTTCAATTGTTGTTTCTGTTTTTTAATAAAATTGCCAGTACTAAATTTGTTTGACAAGTTCTCGCATCATAAAATTTTGAACGTTTCTCTTTTTTTCTCGACGAACCTATTCACATGTTCAATGCAGTTTTCTCACTTTTATTTACGCGAAAATGGTCATATCTTTGTAAAGAAAGGACTTACAGCACTGTGGTAACCAAATTGGTCATTCTTAAAACGTAAAGTTTATCACAGTATGCTCTGAGTGCGCCAATTACTGATCACCCTGTATATACCTAATAATGATGTTAGATTCGGATACTTGATTCGATAACTTAAAATAATAGGAGTAGGTAATTAAACTACATAATTTTTTAACAATTTTCCAACGTAAATAAAATATTTTTAGCCTGAAATCAGTTTGACTTTATTCTGTCATCGTAAGAACGAATTCTAATTTCTTGTGATTGAAAACTTCCTGGAGATTAAACTAAGTATTTAGTGTCTTAAACTTGAACATCGGTGTTTGGGGATAATTTGTTGACTGCTGAGGGTATGTAAACACACCACCCTTCCCAGTGGGATACCACCTAAATGCTAATAATGAGGCCGAGTCCTTTGGGTGGACGGAAATTCCAAAATACTAATACCCCCATCCAAGACTTGAAAGTTACTTCATTCGGGCACCCGGCTTAAATAGTCTCGCTCCCCTTGTCAGTGACTTGTCATATTATGAATGACGACTGGTTTCAGCAAGATTTAAAATAATAAAAACGCAAACTGAAAGAACTAGCTAAATTTACTTTTGTTGATCTAAGCTCTAGGGGTGGCAGGTAATAAAAAATGCCCAAGTGAAAAAACCATAATTTATATTAAGTTTTTTAATGGACACAACGTTTTATGATGTGGATATTACTTCTAATTAGCTAGCTATCTATTTTGTGATAAAATAGAAATACTAAAGAAGTAATTTCGAGTAACTCATGTGTTTGTAATATGCATGAAATGAATGTGGTATATCAAGAGGTATTAAAAGCATTGTCTACACGAAGCGTAATAATTGCAATATATCTTTAGTACAACGGGCGGTCTTTGATGCTAGTCGATGTTAACAGACTATTCTCTAAACAAACCGGATTAGCATTAGCCAGGTCTCGTTACATAACCCCAAGCGTTCATTTCAATACCTAATCAAGTTAATTCGGTGTATGAGTTTTGATAGCGACGCCGCTTAATACAAAGATGCGGTAGAAAATGGGTTATATCATGTTAAGGGTAAACCACAACGACTGCAAATTGTTTTATCGTAAGCTCATCTTGCCTTCATGAGGAACATTTTGCTTTAGTTTTGACTTTATTAACTAGGAAAAGTCACGGGATTACTTTGTAATACAATAAAATAATTAAGATTAAAAGTATTTTCTAAAAAAATCGGGTAGTTTCGAAATCTTCTACATAATCAGCAGATCTCTATGTTCCATTGATGGAATAACAAAATTTTAGAACAAACCTACCAACAAGCATTTTGAACAAATATTTTCAACGTGAATGAATCTCATCTAGCAACTCCTTCAAAGGACTGTGACGCTGATGACAACCTTGGCTAGATCATCATCATCAAAGAAAAAAACGATGAATCCTTCGCGTTGATCGTCAGCAGTCATTGCTGATTGCAGTCTTAACGACAAACCATAACTTTATTATTACTCATCATCTTATGATGGATTGTCACATTTTAGGAGTAATTAATACAATAAAATACACACAAATATAATTAAGTAACAGATAATTGCTAAATCTAGTTTGTTTGAGTCCTTGAAGAGATTACGGCGAGAAATATGAGATTAATTAGTAATAATCAGAAGTAATTATTGTTAAGAAATCCATAATGGAAAATAAAGGACTTTTTTATATCTACCTATATTGTTTGTGATAAAAGTTATTGTACCTAATTATTTGTCAGATTCTTAATTGAATATGAAATAATAATTTTGAATTATTTGAATTGTAGCAAAATGATCCTTCTACTTAGATTCCACTTCAATAAACGCATCATCTTCTCGATTCAAATTTACTTTTTTTTGTAAAGCCAGCTTAGAATCCTTATTAAAATCATAATATGACCTCATAATGCTAATTAAGTAAATTATTTATGATGTTGTATCTAAGTAAGTTTTTCTTTATTTTCAGAATGCAGCAACAACAGCTTGCCGCCCAACTAGCCCACCACGGAGGCAGCGCAAGACAACCCCCAATGAGCCCCATACCCTCCGACTCCGACTCGGACATATCCCTAGGAGCCCACTCGCCACCGATCAGTTCCCCAGGCCCCCTCCGCTTTGGCTCATCATCCCCAAACCCCATCACATCGTTTCGTTTCGGTGCCCACTCACCAGGTCCCATGCCCGCACAGTTTCGCTTCACCAATCACACACCGCCCAGCTTTAGGCTAGATAGACAATCACCAACACCTCCTAATTTCCGCATCGATCGTAAATTGAGAGGTTCCGAGTCCCCAATAAACGTCGACACAACCACATCGAATTACAACAGTGCTGTCAATTTGAGATTGGGTACAAACGAGTCGCCGATCGATGTCGATTCGAATAACGGATATCAACATCAGGAGAAGAACAGCAGTCCTATTAGAGTGGATAACTCACCGCCGCAGACGTCGCTCTTGCAGCATTCACCGCCGATGAATTTGAGGATTGCGGATAATTTGCGGCATTCCTCCGAGGGAATGAAAATTGAAACGCCTTTGCCGTTGAGGTTGGGCGCGCAACATCAGTTGACTGCGCCTCAGTTAACGATGCCTTTGAGGATTCAGGTGACGTCTCCTAGTCGGATGGTTGCACCGCCATCACCACAGACGACCAATCTGCATATTGGCGGACATCCACATGGAGGTATTGTAAGGATAGCTCCTCCAAGTCCTTCGAATGGTCCTATTTTGCATAGGCCGTTCTCCCCAACGAGGTTAACGTGATACATACCGTATGAACTGGACGATAAGTTGTGAATATTTCTGCTGCAATATTTGTGTATTTATTATGCTTATTATTTTAAGAAATTTGTGAATAAATGTCTGAATAACACAGGGCTGATGGAACTTACTATTTATAAATGTTCTGTGGCAATTTGTAGATATTATTTTATAAAAAAATACAACAAAATTTATATAGAAAATTAGAGCGTATAGTCAATTTTAAAATTGCACATTTTTTCCGTACAATTTTATTTTAAATTTAATATATTTCATTTTATATTAAAAAACTGGTTGAAATTGTGGTTAGAATATACAGGCTCGTTATATTTAATGTAATCTGTTTGTAGATATGCCCAAACGTCATTATTGATTCATTATACATAATATATAACATAAATATATATATATTTACAATAATTGTCGAATGTATATAAAAATACATTATAAATTCGTATTATACATCTTGTGTTTTTTTTTTAGTTCTATCGCCTTCATATTTTAGCTAATAATGCATTTATCAGGGTTGTTTTTCTTTCAAGGTTCGAAGATCTAACGGAAACTACTTCTCTTTTAAACTAGTATTAAAAATATTATCTAGTGAAATAAGGAAAATCAAAAACGAAAAACTGAACTTTTTTGTCTGATATGGCGATTCGATTAGAGTTTAACTAAATTTTTCTCCTGAATATTTTACTTTAAATTTGTGTCGTGAAATTTTTCACTTCGCAACCACTTAAAGAAACTGTCTAAATTCCAAAAAGAAAACTAATTGCTACAAAAGAACTGCAACAAAAGCCGTCGCCATCAGCGTTGGGGAGTAATCAACAATATATCAAATCAACCCTTTTCATGTACATTGTACAGTACATGTGAGTGACGTCAGTGATATTATCTATCACAAGCAATGTGTTGGCTGTCAAGCAACGTCCTAATGATGACCTCGATATGGGACAATTATTAAATTGTGGTTGGGAGTGAGTAGTATTGTTTGATGGTAGCAGGCGTAATTTCATCGTTGCACCACATATATTATTATTAAACTGAAATCCAGAACAGCTATTACAGGAATGAGATCATTTCAGACATTAATTACACTGTCTAATTACTGGACAGTGAATTAGGTTTAATTAATTCATATTAGTTTGTGGTTCAATCGACTGTTGCATTAATTTGAAAAGGAGAAGTGATGTGGCAGGATGAACTGAAACTGAAACATTAATTACCCCACTGTGAAACATTAAATTACAAGGATTATTAAGTTTCAGAAAAGTTAATGAATTTTCCTATAAAAAGCTTATTCTTTCAGGAAATGTAAAAGTAATAAAAATATTTTATTTCCATTTTTGCCTTTTTAAACTTCCCATGCACCCACTCACCCACATATACTTTAGCTTAGCTAAAACCCTGAGGACTAAACGAAATATTATACAAAAATTGTTCCAATTCCAATGTAAATATTTGCTCCTTGCCACTTAAATATTTCATTAAAGCACATTGTTGTTTATGTTAAAATATACAGTTTATCCGTGGGCGACGTATCAACATTCCTGTATACAGATTATGAAATTCTCAATGCTGTAAAAGATCGGGAGTGTCCTGCTAGCCGCAGTATTGCGCCTGGCGCGATGCCAACCGAGGTATCAGTTTCATTGGAGCCCAAACTGGCTCAGTGATTGGCTCTTGTTGTTGACTATGTTACGCCCCTGTTTGTCATCGTCCGGGTCTCAATTTCACTTGCATCAATCATAGTAAGTTCAGAGAATGTGATAGTGATCCTGATACAGAATAGAGAAATCAACATCTTGAAAGCTGCAGTTGGATACTTTGGTGCCTATCATAATTTTGTGCTTTGCCTTTAGGTCTTTAGCCCCGTAGTAGACTGATACGAAAGTAACAAGTTGAAAAGAATTTGTGTAAAAATTGCTAATTTTATGTGAACGTTTCAAATAAGCATAATTCTCTTATCGAAGTGATTGATACCCCAATTTAATTATTCGAAAATAAATTTCTGAAACAAATTTAATTTTAATTTTTATGACTACTTATAATAATAATGACTGTATATTTTTACTCAACTCAACAAATAAACTTTTAGATTAAACACAATTTACTCCTTTTTTCGTCCACTTTACCACGTACCATCCTCACTAAACCCCACAATTTAACTTAATACCAAACAATGAAGCTGCACATTCCATTGATACTTTACATCTTCCTTATCTAAGATATCCATTGACAGACACATTAGCCACGAAATATCAAGATCAAAACCTAATGCATACTATACGCATGCCTGCCCACCAAAAAACTATACCTCCAGTATTATCCACAACACCCCATGTCAAGTACAAACCCAAGGGAATTGATGCGTTGAATGGCACCTCGCCTTATATACCTTTTTATCTGATCCTCTAACATCATTAAACACGTTTCCAACAGTAAACACATTTGGATAACGTGTCAGAGTGAAACCACAAGCATTTTTATGCTGGCTCTTTGTGGAGATACCAATAGTAGGTGAGAACAGAAGCCCCTGATGTTTTGTCACGGTTTGTTCACGGACTAGCTTAACAGGGTGTGAATTAATCCCACTTGGATGGAACTGAAGACTGAAGTGGGTCCTGGTTTGTTTTATTATGATTTCGGGATTAATTATTGGAAAAAGGATGAAATGGACTTGGATTAGGATGGAGTGTCGTGTGTGGTTGTATTTAAAAAAGTGGTTTTCGTATGATATTCCGAAGATTTTTTTTGATGCCTCAAGAGATAACTGATAAAATAAAAGTGGCTATGTGTGTCGTTTTAAGCGCCTTGGCAGATGGACACCAGGTGCTTTAGATGCAGAAAAGTTGTTTTGTGTAACGATGTCTACACTTGTAATAAAGTTCAAGAAAAAACATTTAGGGTTTAATTTATTATATTGATTAAGAAGTTGATTAGTTTATTATAATATTTTTTCTACTCTACTGTAATTGATTTATTAGATGTTTACCTACTACCTGTACCTGTACTGTTGATAATGAGATTCATTACGATACAAGTTTAAAGTTGCCATAATATTAATTTTTTTAATTTTCATTATTTTGACTAGTCGTAGAAAAAATAGTGTATGCAACTCACATTTAATGGCTATTAAGACACTCTTAATTATTACGACTCGTGTCTTAATAGCTATCATTAAATGCTCATTGGCTCATTGCATAATACACTATTTCGATTACAATTTTAGTTAGATATTATAAATATCTAAATACCAGAATTATCTACTAAAATTAGATAATAAGGTAATGATATTATTGTGGGGTTGTCGCTTGGTAGCAAACTACCCCTTTGAACTTGATCCAATATTTAACCCCAGTTCAGTTTGTACAGGACCGGCACTCAGAACTAAGAGTAAATAAATGAATAACCATAAGAAAAATGATTGTATTTATATTTTAAGCTCCCAAAATCGGTAAATTTTCATTACATACTGCGCATGCGCTTATTATATAATCCACCAAATTTCTATTACAACTTTCTTCTAAAATCTATATTCATTTATCATGAGTAATCATGACATCTTAGCAAATCATTCGATTTTCTCCAACATTTTTCCAAATTAGCACTAACAAAAATTCCATTTGGACTAAATTCGATACCATGCCATTTCCAACAAATCGTTGTATTGATATTATGCCAAATTAAATGAAATTTCCTCGAATATTGTTAGTTGGAAATAACGGAACGTTTGGGGGTTACGTGAAATTTGTGAGCTGCATATAAATATCAAAGTGCGCTTATAATAATACGGTCTGGGCGTGCCTCTGTCGGATTGGTTGTAGTGACCGGATTCTCCGGATCAATATCACTCGCGCCCGGACTCTCCCGGATATCACCTTACCACAACACACCACTCGCTCTTATACACATATTCAGTTTGTACCTGAAAAACTATTTTTGCGAGCGAGGTGGGTTTTATTTCGAAAAAAAATCTTGAAAATTAGGTATAGACTAAATAACCATAACCATGTAAAGAGAAGCTTTAGTTTAGTGAGATAATTTGTGAAATATGTAAACTATTTTTAAGTATAAATACCTACAGGAAGTAACTGATTTTTCCTATAAGCTTGTTTTCCAACACAAAAATTGTAAACGGTTAAACAGAACATTTCAGTATTTCCATAGTTGTGAATCTTGTGCCCAAAACCACAACACATTACCATAGATAAACCTCTTCCGGTTTTAGTATTGTTGCAAACAAGCATTATTTTCAATTCATTCAGTGGCTTCAGAGGTGAGAACTGTCCATAATCCGTTCAGCAATGGCATTAGGATGGATTAAGTGCGGGACATTGCTCGCACACAATTACTGTTTACCTAAGCCCCGATATGTCGATAAACTGGATAGGTGACAAATGTGGCCATTATTAACACAATATCAGCTGGCTGTTTCAAATACATCCAGATCGGTATATAGGACACCATTGAGACGGTATTGATTTTAGCTTGCCGCCGTATATATCTACACTTCATAAAGCTGTGAAGCTTATAAATACACTAAGGTGTAAGTTATACGAAGTGTGAACTGATGGTTGATTTTCTACAATGCGATTTTGTGAAGTTAGGATACACAAAGTTATTTTTTATGCTTTTTTGGGCGCACTAGTGCCATTAGTGAGCGGTTTTCAGATTTGTGCATGAGACCATCTTGCCAGGTGGCTCTTCTGAAAAACGCATTTTTTCAATTATTGGGAATTTTAGTTGGTTAAACTAAAAAGTAAATTAATGTTGTCTATACAGGGTGTCCGAGTTTATATCGTCAGGATTTCACTAGTCGATAGTTTAGCGAAAATTAAAGGTGGTTTGTCTAATAAACTATGGTCGAATGTTGCTTCCTTTTTGATGTACAGGGCATTAAAGAAAATAAATTATTTTAAATAATTTGCTAAAAAAGTTAGTCTTCTGAAATTTTGCATAGATGTTTTTTTTTGTATTCTCTTATTAATAGTGGTTGCAATTATTTTATTTAGAACACAGAGGCGTGCGTACGGGTTTCTTCAAAAACATTTTATTGAATAAAACGTACACCACTGGTTTTTTTGCAGCACCAATATGCAGAGAGTAGTTTCCATTCAATTTAGAAACTTTTTTGTATCTTACAATTTCTTGATAACTTACCTTTTTTTTTCTTATTTATTAAAGAGGTTCTTCCCTATTAGATTTCCGAAAAAAGCATCAGTACAAAGTTGTAGAGAAAAATATTTCCTACAACTTTCCTTTTAATATTTTTTTGATATTGTCAATATTTAAAAAGATATTCAACAAATAAGTTGCAAATTTTAGGGAAATTTTTCTCTAGTTAGGTACTACTTACTACTACTACTACTTACTATACTCTTTCCCCAAAATTTTCAACTTATTTGTTGAATAACTTTTTAAATATCGACAATATCAAAAAAAGTTTAAAAGATAAGTTGTAGGAAATATTTTTATTTACAACTTTGTACTGACTTTTTTTTCGAAAATTTAATAGGAAAAAAGTTATTCAATAAACAAAAAAATCCAACCCTTAATTGAGTGGTGAAGGAAGGGCGGGGGCGAATACACAAACTCAGTTTTAAACTTTCAGAGTGACCCTCTAGAAGATTCTACAAAAATTGGCTGTAGGGTAAAAAAAGTCTATTTGAAGCCTTTTTTCTCCCTTATTTACTGTACTATTAGGTTATTTTGAGTTAAGTTATCAAAAAATTATAAGATACGAAAAAGTTTCTAAATTGAATGGAAAATACTCTCTGCATATTGGTGCTGCAAAAAAAACCAGTGGCGTACGTTTTATTCAATAAAATGTTTTTGAAGAAACCCGTACGCACGCCTCTGTGTTCTAAATAAAATAATTGCAACCTCTATTAATAAGAGAATACAAAAAAAAGATCTATGCAAAATTTCAGAAGGCTAACTTTTTTTGTTATTGATTTATAGTAAATTATTTAAAATAATTTATTTTCTTTAATGGCCTGTACGTCAAAAAGGAAGCAACATTCGACCATAGTTTATTAGACAAACCACCTTTAATTTTCCCTAAACTATTGACTGGTGAAATTCTGACGATATAAACTGGGACACCCTGTAGAGATTCAATACTTTGAAATATAAAGTGACGATTTTAGTATAAAATGATTTTCAGAATAATCCAGATAATTGATGGCAGTTAAACTTTTATTACACATTACAACTAATTTTGTCTCACTAATATCGGAGAAAATCGAAGAATAAATACCAGCAGCTAAATCCCTTTCATACCTTCAAGACCACTAATGATTTTAAAATTTTTCCGTGTTCAAATTACCTAGCACTTTAAAAATAACTCAATTAAAAAAAAAACAAAGTTTCCTTAATTGATTATTTCTTAATGGCCCTACAGGTGGGAGAGCATGTGCCAAATTTCGCTCATTCATACAACCACGGAAAAAACGGAAGCAAAATGTGTCAAATCAATCATGCTGTCAAATATTAGGGCAGTTTGAGGATTTTTATTAGCAAAAATACACGCACGCGACCGAGTCTTTTGTTTCCATGCACCATAATATCAAAATTAATCATGAACAAAAATATACAATTTTTTCTGTAGGTACACCATCATAATGTGGTCTCATCCAAATACAAGTATCCGATATCCTAGAGAGTATTTTATTAATTAGTCGATTTAATAAAAAAAGGCAACTCATTGGTTAGAAAACAGCCGCTCTTGAGTATTATTAATGTGTTTTGCTTCGTTGTACGTGTATAAAAAACATATTAGTTCTTGCCACGCGTTGATGTCTTGGAAGAAAATAATTTAGAATTCTGTTTTTAAGATTATGATCTCTGTATTACCACGACTGATTTGATTATCTATCCGCATTTTAATTAAGATGAAAATTACTGATGAGTGAATATCTTATTATGTATTTTTATCGTACAGCTACATTATTATCGTCAGATTATATTTAAGTGTAATTTTCTATTTCAAATTTAAAATTTATGATTTGATTTATCATGTAGGTACATGTAGGTATTATAATTTCAATAATTGCTTCCTACTTCCGATATTTCTCACTCTACTATTAGTATTATTATAATAAGTATCGTGAAAACAATTCCGTGGAATTAAATCTGATTTTGAAGTTTTTCTTTATTTTTAATAGGGACTTTGCATGATTTTCAAAATAATTTTTTTTGAAAAGCTGATACCAAATTACCACTATCAATATTTTTTTAAAAATTTTTTGGTCCGTACTTTCCAAGTAAATAAATAAGATATATTGCAAAATTTGAAATTTCCACGCATTGCCCGGAAACGCCCGAATCGGCCCAAAAGACTGCTGACGTCACGAATCTAGTTCCACAGTGCAGCACGCCGCATTTTGACTTATTTCGAAAAATGTCAAACGCGTTAAAAATATTTAGACATGACAATGTCAACTAGATTCGTGACGTCACACAGGACTCTCCGATCTTAAAGCGTTTTCGGGCGGCAATAATATATTTGAATTACGGTCAATTTATAATCGTTTTTCTATGTACAAATATTGAGTAAAAAAAATTATTTTTGTTGTAGAGTATTATTAATATAGTCGTTTTACATTTCTAACAGAAAAAAACCGGATTTTAAAAAAATGCAACATCCCTATTGTAAATGAAATGAATTTGTAGACACGAATAAAATATTTACAAATTACAAATCTGTTACCTCGAGAATTTCTTTTAGAATATTCCTTAACATTCCTAACAATTAAGGAAGCGGTACTCGTGAATAAAAATATTACTTCCCGCACTAGTTGCAAAAATAACTATTATTCCATTACTAACATTCTAAGTAGTTATTTTTTTATATACACAGAAAAATATTTGGAGTTTAACAGTTTCTGTTAACATTTCCCCCACTTAGACTTTTTCAGGTACTTCGCAGAATTTTCCTCCAGTATTTGTGTGCTTGCCGCCCTTGCAGCCCTCCCTAATAACTTATTAAAAATGTTTGCTGAATGTCGCACCAAACCAGGTAGGTAAACAAATTCAAGTGGTTTGAGTTCCAGAAAGATATTTGGTTTTCCTATAGATTTACTACACAACAAGCACAAGTTTGTGAAGTAGAATTCAGACATTGTTTCAATATTTCCCAGTGTTTTACCGGAGCGTGGTCGGTTGGCTTGGTGGCGCCAAGTTCTCAAGTGGAAGATGACATGGCATTTCAAGCAGACAGCGTAGACTTATTTATATTATATTTAATACCACCTGAACACAGTAGGTAGTATATTATAAGAATCAACTATATCAATTGTCTATTAACTTTTACATAATACGTATTTTTATTATGTTTACACTTCCTACAAAAACTACACCCAGCTATCAGAATTTCTTCGTTGAATTTAAATTCCCAGAACGCCCTCTATAAGATTTATAAATGATTTTGTTTACCAATTGCAGCAATTAACCATCCAGCTGGCTTGCAGACAGGTCCTTGTTACAAAAATTAATTTTCTTCATTATCTAATCGCTGATGTGTAGGTTTATTTAAATTCTTCAATGGGCCCGAAATGAGAACACGTCATTTGCTGACAGTTAATTCAATTCTTTATGTTTCGCCCCCGCTGCAATCGTTTGATTGTTTCATCCTGTGGGCAGCTTTTGTCCCGAATTATTAGTAGATGTTTATATGTAGACGGTTTTGTATAGATAATAAAATCAGTTGAAATTTTGTAAGTATAGCAGAATTTTTGCAAATATTATTCAGAAAGTAAATTAAACTTAGGTAGTTACTCTTAAATCTTCTTGGAGAAAAAACATTTTGAAAAGTCTAAAGAAGAACCAAACTCGATGACACTTAATATGCAATTTTCGTTTGTTGCATATTTTACAAGAACTACGATTATTTTTTACATCTAACATTTTTAAAGGAAAGAGGTAACTTTTCGCACCTCCAAGGAACCGATCCACAACTAAATCTATCTTACTAAATGACAAATCTAAGTCCCATTGATTGAATTCTGTGAAATTGTACTTTGTGATGAAACCTATTCAGCCATTGTTAAGAGAAAGAACTTGACATAATGACAGGATTATACCTAAAATATACATTATAATCCCGATTTGTAAAAGATTGAAAGGGATTAGGACACCTTTAATTGCAGAATTTGTTAAATTGTATTATAATGTTAAAATTTTGATGGCATCCACCTTCCATAAATATGGACATTATTTTGTTAGAAAAGTAAAATATATTTGTTTTAATATCTTAAGAAAAAACTGGCAAAAAAAACAGTTTAGATCTTGTAAAAAATTGTTTAATCATCTGAAAGATTGTTTCAACTTCAAATTAACAATAATAATTTTTTCAATAATGTCTGCGCTCTTATTTTCACTTCACCACATACAACAAATGTAGGCTTGTTATTCCCCCTCGCGAATTGTGGTTCCTCCTAAGAATTTACCTACATTACCCAAATTACACTCAACCAACTCTAGTGGCTTATAACTTGAAACACAAAACCCCTGCATGAATAATTTCCATGTGGAAGAAAGGTCAGATCAGATGGGAATTCCCTAAGTTATAGGAAATAATGAAGACTTGGTAAAACTGGAATCCCGCAGCGTTCTACAATGCCTTCAGATCTGTTCTTGTAATAGAGTTGTTCTAATGACCATGATGGGGGATCAGCGGGGTGCACCAAGGCTGTCACTCTTCTGGAGGATGATATAAACTTCCTTGCGATGCTAAATTATTTGTACAATTTCAAATGCCAACAATCGCGTTCTCCAATATTATTTTACACATGCCATTGGGTATGTAGTCGTTTGACGGGAAACAACTGATGTCCCGTCCAGTTACTATTCGAGTGGCCTAATAGAACTCATTATGAAACTTGACGGTTACAAATCCCCTTGTGAAAACATTCAATAAAGGGTAAATAAATATCTATTCTAGTTGGGGGAATTATTGTTCTCAATTCAAATACCGTCAGAATTGTCGCATTACCCATTTCCTTTGTATACGAGAATTAATATTCATGTTGGGCAAGAATTATATTTAGCACACAGAAATTTTTTTATTATAATTAACTTTCGATATAACACACGAGAACCACTTCGTACAATGTAATTTATTTCCATATCTGCTATAACGAAAAGAATTTATATCTATGAACCACATCAATCTTGATCACGTTCATTAATTCATAAACACACTAGGATTGGTAAGGATTAAGTCATCATGCAGAAGAACGGAGCTGGGCTGACACATAATGTTGTAACATTCACCTCAGCATGTATCTGTCCGATGACTGGCAGAAAGTTAACACGAATCGATTATTCGAGTATATCGGATCGTGTATCTAAGCCGTGAGATGGTTCACATTATAGGACTGTCTAAACACCGCTGGATCCTGAAAAAATCAATTAGCCAGTTACTCAACAAAATAAGACTACCTGTAAACTATTTTCTTTATTGGATCTCTATTTATAGGTATACAATCTCTTCTTTGTTGGTATTAAAGATATAAAACAGTGAGGAATCGTTTTCGTATCGATGATGATGATGATGGTTATGATCAGGATGATTATGATTCTTCATGGTTATCAATTGGAACAAAGGGAATACACATGTTTATTCACATGCCTACACTATTAAATATTCAAAATTTATATACCATATGCATTTTTAAAGGTTTTGCTCAAAATCAGCATAGTTATAAATCAGAACAGATATTTCGAACGAACTATAACACACAATAAGTTTGTACTCTGTACATATCAAGAAAAAAGTACTAAATTGAAAGCGAAAATTTATTTTTTAAATTTACAGCCAGAGTCGGAGTTTTCATCTATGAGGAGATGAAAAGGTTATTTTAAAAATGTTTTTCAAACTGTGAATATTTCCCTTTATAGAAATAAAAACTTCATTGAAATGCGACAAGAAGTTCAAAAATACTGAAAGAAATTTTCTCGAAAAATTGTTATTTTCGAGATGAGATCGTAATTGTGGAACCGCTGGTTCTATTTTGACCAAATTAACTTTTTTTCAAAGCGATAAGTTGATTCTACTCGTATTTTAAAAAATATTAAAAAATGTGTTGTTACAAAAATTTTTGCAAATATTCCATAATTTTAAAGTTCAATATTTTCCTGCCAAAACAAACATAACCAGATGAACAAAAAAATATATTAAGTAATATTTAGTTTGAAAACAATGTACATTTGACCAAAATCTCACCAATGGTTCCAAAGTTATCTCAAAAAACTTTGAAAGTTTGAAATTTGCTTCAGTATATGACAGTTTGTTTTTAAGGTATAACAAATCATAAAATTGCAACATTGTCTCTTGTAAATAAACCATTTTCATCAAAATCCCACCAGAGGTTCCCAAACTAAATATTAAGAATCAATTTCCTTAGAAAAACTGTTTTTTGAGACGTAATTCGTAATTTTGGTACCTGTGGTTGGATCTGAACCAAATTTTGTTTAAAAAGAAAAATGTTGGGATCTGGAAAATGTGTATCGAAAAGCTTCTCGTCATTTTCTGATTCATCATTTTAAAATTAATTTTAGGATTCGAAAAAGTGATAATTTTGGAACGGCTACATTTTGTCAAATTTATTTCAAAAGGAAATAAATCTTCTACTTTATTAGATAGGACAAAAATTTTAATTTACATCTATTCACTCATTCTTTCTTAACTTAGACTAGATTTGTATCATTCAGTTTGTGTAATCACCATTGTAACTTTGATTTGCAAGAAAAAGTGTGTGGGCTTCCAAGTCGTAAGTCGATCTCAAAGAGAATTTTATTGAAACAATATAACAGTTTTTACTTGTTTGGTTATGTAAATAAACAATAATGTTAACATCTAAATAAGTAGGTGCTAACTGAAAGAGATTAATATCATTATATTTTTTACACACGTTCATATACCTACGTAAGAATAAACTTTCTAATTTCAGAGTCAAATATAAAACGACAAGTAATTGTAATTTTATGAAAGTATTTTAAATTAAAAGGTTAATACTTAACTAAATATTACTGCTTTGTAAACAAATTAAATTTATAAAAAGTATCCACCTAAATATAGAAAAGTAATCTTTAAATTATAGTTTGTTGTTCCGTGATTAAATATAAATAAAATATCTGAAATTAATTGAACATTGAACATAATTACTTTAGAATAAATTTACGATAATTAAACTTTTATGTGTAATTAATTATATTTTTTCAAACTCACAACAAAATAACAAAAACTGGATTTGAATTTATTTAGATATTTATGATCCTGTGAAACCAGTTTAAATTACCATCAGTTCAGCATCCCTTGATGCGCTGGACCAGACAACTCTTTCAGCTGCCATTTATTTTTTCAGGTGATATTGCAAGTACTTATTGACCAAAACTACATAAATATTAGGTAATATTACATATAACTGGACAGCTGTCGTCCTTTTATGACTATATATTTCTAAGTGCCCATTTAAATCCTTATACGGGATTCAATAATTCAATACCTTATTAATAGTAAATTGTAAGACTAAACTTATAGATATTAATGTACTCGTACCTACCTTAGGACTACATTCAAGTCAAATACAAAGTGCATTAAGTTTAAAGTATTAATTGTTTGTAAAGTAAACTGAAAAACACACTTAATGTGATTACTGGTGGAATGTCTAAAGGTAAATAATAATTATCTTGTAATGTTACTATAAAATGTAGAATGTAATGTGAGAGCTATTTTTTACACATAATATTTCAGTGAGGAGAGTATTTGTAGTTACTTAAGATGTTTTTGTTTGTAGGTTTACCGTTGTTACTTTTTAATTTTGCAATAAGTTCAATTAAATAAATGTTGTACTAATTGCACTTTGTAGTCTTTATTATTCTGTTATCCGAATATTTGTAGAGGAATAAGTGAAGTTAGACTGTCCCTTTATAAAGTAGTTAAATGTGATTATTATTATATTTAATATGTGTGGCAATTTCCGACTGTAACGGAACAGTTGATATTAAGAATCTCAATATTATTATCTCTGGTATTTGTAGAAGTATATTTTTTAAGCCATTTGATGCATTCATAAATTCGATATTCCAAAAATTTAGTGGACTTTAAGAATACGCAACTGAAATCCCACAAAGAAATGACCTCATTAAAATTATAATTTCAAACCATTTTCAAAACTTTTCAATTTAAATGTAGGTATAATAAATAATGATTTATACAAAGCTAAATTAATGGACATGGACATTTTTTTAATTTAGTTATTTACGAATGACAAAATATAAAATAAAAACTATAAAAAATTATTTTAATTTTGGTCTAAATGTTTTTAGTTAAAATCTTTAAGAATAAGGGGCTAAAATTAAAAAGGGCGCGAAATTCATGAAGTGTCAATCTCCAAATCAAAATATGTGACCTACAAAAACCGTCTTTCCTTTGGCGTTCCTACATCATAATTTTTGTAACTTCTGAATTTTTTTATCCGGTAGGTACATAATTATAAAACACCTCGTATATAACAGCGTTCATTCATGATTATTAAAAAATCAATCTCAACAACCCAAATTACGATCACTTCAGCCTTCAGTAAAAAACCCAATGTATAATTTCAAAGCACGCCTGGTGTACCTATTAACTTTTTTCAAATTAATCCTGAACATCACCAACCTATTGAACAGTGTGATGGTAATATTTTCAGTGTGGGAGACGACGATAAGCTTTAATTTGTTTCTAGTGTTGTATTGCCTTATAGAAAATCTTTAATGGACGAAAACATTCATCTGGTAACGTTTTGCTGAATAACAAGAAACAGGATACATTATAACATTTATATTAAGCCCATTAGTTTTAAATGACAAACGGTACAAATACTAAGCTATAACAGTTTACATCTTTAATTTATTTTAAGCTCACACAGTCATTTGAAAAACGTATAGCACAAAATAACACCGCCTTTCATTTATGACACAGTGAAATATTACATAAACTCTTTATATATGCAATCATAATAAACAGGTGAAAATTTTTGTCTCAGGAATATTACATTGTATGGAAGTGTGAATGAATTTAATGTCATTTTTTATTGCAAATAAATGACCATTCTCATTAGCAATTATTACGGAATCATAAATATCATAATTCCTAAATATTTTAAATGCATGTTTTATTTAATCTCGGAGGACTAAACGATTGTGCTTGCTTAACTAATTAAGTTTTTAACAATTGCGAGATAATTTGTTGAACACTGATCATTTATCATCATTACAGAAAAACATGATAGTACAATTACAATTAAAGTAATTAATCATTTGGAAAGTTAACTCAGGTCATCACATGAAACTGGAGTTTATCCTCTGAGTCTGAATTAGTTCCATAAAAATATCAATACTTATTATTTTTTCACAGAGTTAGTATTCGAACCAGATTTACTTCTTTGACTGTCAATCTTTTGGAACATTTTTCTGTCACCTCAATACCAAAACCATAAAGATAAAGCTTGTTTCAAGTCAGTTTGTGCACGTTCCCTTATAGTAGATAGTTCCGAGTTAAGCTAGAATTGTGTGAAATTGTAATTACAGTAATCCTTTTTCACAACCTACTTAACTAATACAGAGAAAAGGATGGCCTGCAAAGTTTTTTCTTAGAAGTATTATAGATATCTGTTGACAGTATTATTGCAAAAGATGACCATTGATGTAGGAGAAAAAGTCTTAAGGAAGGTATTTAGAATGATACCGGGATTATGAGAGGTAGATCCGTCATGTTGTACTATTTTATTTTTGGTGTTGATTGTTTGGTTCTTGGAACTAAATGCGACCTTCAAAATGGATACAAAATTTTAGAAGTTTACTTGAGAGGATTTTTCTCGGTGTATTTGTTACTTATGACAATAATATTTTATTGGCGAAATTGAAGTAATTTATAGGTTTTCTTATTGTTAAGTTAGGTTAGATTAGATTTAAAGGACGAAGTAGTTCCACGTATGTAGATATGCGAATTTTTTTTAAGCACTAACGTTAATTTTGAAGGTACTAAAAAGCAAAAACAAAACACGATTGGTTAATTTTTTAGCCACTAACCCAAATTTCTAAAAAATATTACCTATCATATTTATTTGAAAGACACTATAACGAAGTAGCGGAAAGCAGTAAAAGGCATTAATGATTAATGACAAATAAATTATTTTTGACAATCTTGAGGGGCTAAGTACACACGCCTTTTTTATTTAGACCTCTCTTATTTCAAATTTGATGATTTCAGACTTTTAGGGTAATTTTTGTGTCTTGGTTATCTAAACTGCTGGCCAATTGAAACGTACTAAGCGAATTTTTAGGGTGAATTTAAAGTCAAATATTTTTAAAAATAGAAAAGATATCAACATGGGGTTTTCGGGATTCAAGAGATAATTTAATTGAGAAAACGATAGTGTTATCCGATTTTTTTACTTTGAAGTACAATATTATCTACAGGGTATGAAAGAAAGTCGTCTTTTTTTTCTCAAATTTTATAACTACTGAGATTCCACAAAAAATGTTTTATATTTTTTTGATGTAGATTTTTTTAGTCCTTACTTAATGGGGAAAAAACCTGTTTCTCAAATTTTTGATATCTCTGTTATTTTATAAGATCCCGAATGTTTGCTGAAAATTTGATTTTTTCTTTGTTTTTTGTCGTTCGGCCGTATTGTGTTTTGTAAGAACCAATCTCTGTAGTTGATTATGATACCTTATGAATGGCTTCCTTGTAAAAAGTACATTTTTTGTACTTTCATTAATTTATTGGTAACCAGTGGCTTATCAAAAATCGGTACACGTTCGCTAATTGGTACATTTTTTTAATCCATTTTTTAAGTCTATTTTCTTAATGGAATAAAATGGAATTTAGTTAGTTTATGTTCACCATTGGTTTAAGTGACTTATATCCTCGAAACGGGTTTTTTCCTTTTTCAAAAATTTGCTCATATCCGTCTATACCGGGTGGCCACGAAATCGTTTAACAACCCCCACCATTTTGTTACATTTAACTGTAGATATTAATTTGAAATTTGGCATGGTTTGATTGTTGAAAGGAATAATCATTTTGACGTTTAAAACTATCTAATGGCACTTCCGCTTTCACCGGAAGGGCCACCTACTAACTTTCAAAATTTTTTAAAACAACCCTGTACATTTTTTTTCGTAATAATTAGATTCTACTTAAAATTACCTTTTTATCGACATATCACATGATGACATTTGCTTTCAAAGTGGCAGCATAATTATTATTGCAAAAACCTGTTCAACAATATTTAATTTAATAAAAAATTCGGTATCTTATAAAATAAGTGGGATATAAAAATTTTGAGAAATTGGTTTTTTCCTCAACCAGGGACTAAAAAAATGGACATCAAAAAAATATTGAAAAATTTTTGTGAAATCTCGGTAGGTAAAAAGTTTGAGAAAAAAGGACGACTTTCTTTCATACCCTGTAGATAGTAACGTACTTCAAAGTAGAAAATTCGAGTCACACTATTGTTTTCTCAATTAAATTATCTCTTGAATCCTGAAAATCTAATGTTGATATCTTTTCTCCTTTTCAAAATATTTAACTTTAAATCCAACCTAAAAATTCGCTTGGTATACGTTTCAATTGGCCAGCAGTTTATTTCATGAAAAAAGGCCATAAAAACGATTGTTTCAGTAATTTTAAGGTTAACAAAGAAATTGTGCCTAACTCTTAAAAAAACTATACTAATTTTTGAGAGCAATAATTCATTTTTCTTTTATAAAACCTGCATTTTTTATGTACATAAACTACATTTAACTGAAAATAGGTAATCTTTTCGTAATAATTATTCTGTAATGAGTTTATGTAACATTTCTTTCTGTGGTATTATAGCTGGTGACAGCGCCGACTACAGGGAGTTTCTGGAGACGGCGCAGCGGCCACTCTCTTTATGTCGGAAGTCTATGTACCACGCCGGGCCGATCGCAATAACCTAACATTTTTATTATTATTGTTTTGTTCACTATTGTTCTACCAATAAACTATCTTAAATATAAACTAATCCCTATTTAACTAACCCACACGACTCGTAGTACAACATTTCTGGCGACGAGGCGGTAAAGATATAGTGTGAAAATAAATAAAACAAGTGAATCGTAACAACAAAAACTTACAACACAATTCGTTTTCTTTTGGACAGTGGTAAACAGTGGACAATTGGACAATCAGTGATAGTTTATTTAGTTAAAAATGGCAGAGGCAACAGAGTACGTGAAAAATTTTCAGTTTGAAAGGTTTTCCCCGGATAAAGAAGAGTGGGAATATTACATACAACGATTTGAAATGGAACTTCGAATTCATGGTTTAAACACAGCTGCTGAAGGTAACGAAACAAAAAGAAGAAATTTACTGCTGAGTAAGGTAGGCCCAGAACCTTTTCGTATTTTAGTAGATCACTTCAAACCAGACAACGTAGACAATAAAAGCTACAATCAAATTAAAACGGTTTTAAACAAATATTATGGTAAACAAACATACATTCTGTCAGAACGTGTTGGTTTTGCATTGAGGTGGAGGAAGGAAAACGAATCAATTACACAGTTTTTAACGGCATTACGCGGCCTTGCCGGAAATTGCGATTTTGGTAATAATTTACAAGAACGTCTACGCGATCAGCTGGTCATTGGAATTAATAACGCTACTTGGCAACAAGAATTAATCCGTTTACACCCAACCAACAATTCTACGTTAGAACAAGTCGAAGCATCCGCCGTTGTTCTCGAACAAGCAACATTACAATCGCGCCGTCTGGCTTCCCTTTCTTTTAATCAAACAGAAACACACACAAATCGGATTAAACCATTTTCTAGAAATCAACAACTAAATAAACAATCGAGGGATAACATCAAAATTTTAAATGCTGAAAGAGATTGTCTAATGTGTGGCTATCCTAAACACAAAACCAAAGAAAACTGTCCAGCAAAAGGAAAAAAATGTTCTGCTTGCGGCTCGTTGAATCATTTTGCAAAAGTTTGCATATCCACAGGTAACGCCCAAATAAACGGCAAACAGAAGACCAAACCACCTCGCGAAACGCGCCACGTTCGCGATGACAACCTTGACGAAAATTCTGATAGCGAAAGCTTCAGTTCTTCAAATACTACAAATATACGAAATCTACACTCGACTAACAAAGTCATGCTTACAGTAAAATTAAACAACATTGAAACGGAAATGTTATATGATCCCGGAGCAGCACATTCTGTTATCGGCAAATCATTGTGGAAAAAAATGGGTAAGCCAAAATTAAAGAAAACACACAGTCTAGTCGCATACACCGATGTAAAAATCAAAACCCTAGGAAAAACAAAAGTTGATGTACAAGCTTTTAACACTGAACGAAAACTATCAGTATACGTAACCGAAACTGATGACATTCCTCTATTCGGACTTGACTGGTGTTTGGATTTCGAATTACCGCTACCACCTGGTGCCAAGCTGTGCCAAGTCCAGATACGAGATAAATTGAAAATTAAACCTAAGAAGCAAACCTCAAATGCAACTGTGAACACGGAAAACAACTTAATCGAACTTAACAACTTACTAACAGAATTTGGGGAACTTTTTAACGGAAATATCGGTACAATCCAGGGACATTTTGCAAAAATTCATATGAAACCAAATGCAACTCCAAGGACATTCAGGCCCAGACCCGTACCAATTGCACTACAAGACCAAATAACGGCGGAACTCGATAGGCTCGTTAAGGAAGAAGTATTGGAACCAGTTAATTCAACAACTACTCCCATTGAATGGGCTACACCCATTGTTATAGCTGTTAAGTCAAACGGAAGCATACGAATTTGCGGAGATTTTTCAGTTACCATAAACCCCCACGTGCAGAAAGACGACTATCCGTTACCACGCTTTGACGACATCATGGCAAAATTAAGTGGTGGAAAGTTTTTCACTAAGATTGATCTCAAAGACGCCTACTTACAACTTCAAGTACATCCTGATTCTAGAAAATACTTAATCATATCCACTCACAAAGGCTATTTTGCATACAAACGGTTACCGTTTGGTGTAAATTTCGGACCATCCCTTTTCCAACGAACTATGGACCAGTTATTATCGGGTATTGACGGAACAGTGTGTTACCTGGACGACATCTTGGTATCAGCTCCACATAAGGACCTACATTTACAACGTGTAAAAGAAGTCCTTCAACGACTTCAAACAGCGGGAATACGTACTCAGAAGACAAAATGCGAATGGCTAAAAGACAGCGTTACATTTCTGGGCCATTGCATCGACAGTGAAGGATTACACCCTACTACTGAACACTTAACAGCCATTCGAGAAATGCCCTCTCCATCAAATCTCACGGAACTAAGGTCTTTTTTGGGATCAATTACGTATTATGGTCGTTTTATACCAAATTTACATGTTATGTGCGTTCCTCTATACAGATATCTAAAAAAGGGCCACGTTTTCAATTGGACATCAGAGGACGAAAACCTTTTTTGTAGATTAAAAAGCATACTGACTTCTTCAGATACACTAGTACACTACGATCCAGATTTACCTTTAATCGTAACCAGTGATGCTAGCGACAAAGGCGCTGGTGCAGTACTTTTCCACAAATTCTCCGAAAATCAGCTTAAACCCATTGCTTTTGCCTCCCGTTCTTTCAACGATATCGAAAAAAGATATTCGACAATCGATAAAGAAGCCCTTGGTATTATTTTTGCTGTCACAAAATTCCATCAGTATCTCTACGGCAGACATTTTACCTTAATGACAGACCACAAGCCGCTAGAAAGAATATTTAGTGAAAACAGAGAGACACCAAAAATAGCAAGCAACCGTCTCTTAAGATGGGCAATGTTACTAAATAGCTATGATTACAGTATCGCATACCAACCAGGAAAAGAAAATGCACCAGCTGATTCATTATCTCGTTTGCCATTAGCCAATACACATATATCATCACTAGAAGAGATTGGGTTGCCCAAGCGCAGCCAATTATTACATTTAAGACTTCATCATTTACCAGTTACTAAAAGAAAATTGCGAGAGAAAACATCAAGTGATAAACTGCTATTAAACATAATAAAATATGTAAAAAACTACTGGCCAGAGAAACATGAGCTTTCAACAGACGTATTGCCCTACTACGAGAAACGAGATGAACTGTCGTTTGAGGAAAACATTCTTTTGTGGAAAGGTAGAATTTGTATTCCCCAATCTCTACAACACGAGATATTACAGATGTTACATGACGGACACCCCGGGATGTGTGCTATGCAATCTATGGCTCGGTTACACGTTTACTGGCCTAACATTGACAATGACATAATTAATCATGTGAAACTGTGCGCGTCGTGCCAAGAATCGCGAAAAAGTGATCACAAACTTCCCTTATATCCGTGGAGTGCCCCGCCTGAACCGTGGTCGCGCATCCACATTGACTTTGCCGGCCCATTCGAGGGAAAAATGTGGTTAGTGGTTATTGATGCCTATACACGATGGCTAGAAATTACCCCTATGAGTAACACTACTTCAAACGCGACAATTAATGCTCTACGCGAAATCTTTACTCGGCTTGGTTTTCCTAAAATCATTGTATCGGACAATGGACCTCAACTTACGTCTGATGAGTTTAAATCTTTTTGTGAGAAAAACGGAATCACACACATAAGAACGACGCCCTACCACCCACAATCAAATGGCATCGCCGAACGAGCAGTTAAAACATTCAAGGAACGAATGACAGCAAGCGACCGTAACACTGATCAAACCTCCCGATTATACAGTTTTTTATTCTCGTATCGCAATACAATCCAGCGATCAACGGGGAGAGCTCCAAGCGAACTGTTGTTTGGTAGACCCTTAAGATGCATATTCGATCAACTAAAGCCAGACGTTTCCCGAACTATGGATAAGACTAAACTTCATCAAAAACGTCTCTACGATAGAGGAGCTAGAGAGATGGTTTTTACGAGCGATCAACCTGTCTGGGTAAACAACCCCTTGGGCAAAGGATCCATCCCAGGGAACATCGCAAAACAAACTGGACCATATTCTTATGTCGTGGAAGTAAATGGTAACCTTAAAAGAAAGCACGGAGACCAAATGCGGCCACGTCTCCTTAATCCAGCTTTCATGGAACCCGTTTCACCCCTGAAAGCCAACCCGCCGACAACCTTAACCGAGGAGTCACCAAATACCATAGGACTAGATACGGAAGTCGAGGAACCTGAAATTGAGGCACCTCGACGTAATCCTCCGCGTGAGCGGAGACTTCCTTCACGCTACCGTGATTGAGTAAGGGGGAAATGTGGTATTATAGCTGGTGACAGCGCCGACTACAGGGAGTTTCTGGAGACGGCGCAGCGGCCACTCTCTTTATGTCGGAAGTCTATGTACCACGCCGGGCCGATCGCAATAACCTAACATTTTTATTATTATTGTTTTGTTCACTATTGTTCTACCAATAAACTATCTTAAATATAAACTAATCCCTATTTAACTAACCCACACGACTCGTAGTACAACACTTTCCCACGCATCTAATACCTGTTTTCAATTTTCAATCTATTTATTCTGAAAATGGTCAAACCATCCAGAACGCCATTTACCATCATCATTTTGCAAATCCATTAAAAGCATTTGAAATTTTACGAAATGTTAAATAAAGGATCGAATTCATGTATCGGAGTGGTTTGTAAAACAAACAGTATAGAAAGCATTACAAACTCCAAATCCCCGATATATATTTAACTGTCGGGAGCGATGGGAGCGCACCAGGTGCCGACGAACAGAGTTAATACAAAACCACAACATCATACGCGAACTCCACTTTTATAATCTGATTTAGCCGGATTATTTGAATATTTATATACATAAAATGTGAATAGAGTGCCGCCTGATGCATTAGCAACTTTTCAAACTGATTTTCTAATGGAAATATGCAACCAACTTTTACATACACCACGAGCACACAATTACTGATGTTTAAAAAGCAAAGTTTTCATTTAAATATTAAAGCCGGTTTTCCTACATCTTTCTACGAATTATTAGATGGACTATTTTATTCTACAGACAACGGAAAATAACGCAAAATTGCTTCATGATGGTTTTTGACATTAAAAAACCACATTTTAATTGGCGCCTATAATGAATGGCAAGCTTGACCTAAGCGATTTTAAAACGCTATTGCTAATATTAATAAACATTATAGTTGTTTAATCCCATATAAACACAAAGCCAGGAGAAGCAATGATTTATGAAGGCCAGGCATTTGACAAGTCATGGAACCCATAATGAAAACATCTCATGGACATATCGCTAGTCATTTCACCGCCTCTTTCGTGACTTTTGACGCTAACGCAGACCGATGATGGATTAAACTTGGCTCTACATCTCATACATATTTATAGCTAGTGCATATTGTCTTTAATTAGCATTTTGTTTAATCATTCCAGTTTGCTTTAAATCTATCCCTTGGGCGACTTTCTACAAGTTGGATACTTATTACATTTCAATTTCAACATTTCATTGCAATGATGATGATAATGATGGTTATCAAAATAAGTTTTCATAGCATTTTTAGCTAGGTAACTAGCTTAGGGTTGAACGTGCTTAACCTTAAACCAAGGTGATCTCTTAAATACAACTCGTATATTACCGTAAAGATGAGAACAAAGTCTACAAAGATTTTGGAGCTGAAAAAGAGTTTACTGCTACTAAAAGTAAAATAAGGTTCTTACATCGTAATAACTTATTTATTCTATACCTACTTCTAGGAACGTCGATTTATAAGGATTACCTGAACTTGCTGAAACTTAAAAAAACTCCACACACAAAGTCCTTTTTTCTACCTCTCTTAGTCAACACAAACCTAAAACAATCCTGATATGAAGCACGTTATTGTTTTCTCACGCATATTTATTTAGGCATATCAAAAATAAATAATATACTTTACTCCTTCTTTAAACATAAACAATGTACTCAAAGCAGTAGCTAAATGTTGACTTGCATATTTGAAATGTATTATGTGACTGTCACAACACACACATATATATTTTCTACGTGATAGACAGGGCTTTATGTGTACAGGAATTTGTTAATTGGTGGATTGACTAGAGCTAATTGGCTACTGGAATACTGTGTGTGAATGCAAGATTTCTCACCTTTGTCAAGAAGATTACATAGAGGACTCGATAAATTACTAATAATTAATCTTGGGTAAACAAGGTGAGAAAATTTGGTTAACTTGAAATCAAACCAAACACATCTGTTTATTAAATCACTTTAATACCGTGAATATAATGAAAGAACCCACTGTTCCATCATATACATCTCATTATCATCCTCAGAAACTCCTCATACTTAATATTGACATTTCCAGTAAAATCCGTGTCTCTTCTCTTAAACTCATCCGTAAACTTCTGTATCTGAATGCAAGCAATTATATACTGATCCAAAGACATCTTCTTCGCCTTCGGGTTGTTCCTTGTAATCAAAAATCGTATAAACTCCGACGACAAATTCATTTCCATCTGCTTCAAAGCGCATTGCAGCTCGTTCTCATCCAGATATCCAGACTTCTGACGATCAAAAGCATTAAAAGCAGTCAGCCATTGTTTAATGGAAAAGTAAATATATTCGAAATCGTTCAAGTCTAATCCACCTGCTTGGTCCAAGTCGAATAGTCGCACTATTACTTTACATACAGTGTCTGAAATGTGTTTTCTTTGGAACATTGCGAAAGCTTGTTGTAGTTCTTTCGCGGTGATTTTGCCTTCTTCGGCTGTGACCATTGATTTGAACCATTTTTCTACTGCGGGGTGTACTGCAGGGGGACTGTTAGCGAGGTGTTTGGTGTTTACTGGTTGGACCGAGGGATTTTCAATGAAGATATCGCGTTGCTTCCTACGATCCATATCTGGATGAGGAAAAGGTCTGTTTGTTCTAAATTGCAAACTGTAGTTGATGGGTGCACTTACCATTTATTAGCTGCATTAGTAATAATCGTTTTTCAAATTTACCAGGTGTTGTATCTATACCTGGAAGATAGAGGTTCGAGTACCTATTAAATTTGTGATTTATTAATTTGTACCTTGAATTTTATTTTTATGGGAGTCATCAAGTTCATGGGTCATGTTTATGGTGTTTTTTCCTTTTTAGGTGAAGTGAAATGACACTTAAAATTTTGATGGGTAAGAAACGTAATGTCTTGACAACAGTTGCATCAAAGGTGATTATTGTGAATTGGATATTGTGCACTTGATAGGGCAAGGAACTTTGAAAATTAAAACGGCTCATGATTTACGTCGGAAGTTTACTGCCAAATATTTTTTGTTTCAGATCTCTTAAGTCTTGTTTTTAAGGATAGTCGAAATTATAATAAAATCCACGCACAGACTCAAACTTTACATTTTCAGGTATTCGATTTCAGTTTCATATTTGAGCGCATACATTTTTTTTCGTAAGTATTTAGGGCTTTCTAGTACCTAGAATCTATTGCTCTCTACTTTTTACTTAAATTTCGGAAAATAAAAGCTTAGTGGTTCTAAATTACAGGGATATTCACCGAAACCGTTGGTTAGACGTTTTAAAAGATGTAGTTAATATTTTTTTCTGAAAATATGGTTCTAGCTTAAACAGCATATGATCTTTTTATTTAAAATATTTTCATGTTTCTACGACTTCCGGTATAACCGGAAGTAGACACTAACTTTGTTTTTTTAAATGGAACACCTTATATATTACTACATTTTTAAATTCTACATTCAATTATAATAACACTTTGTTAAAACAATTTTTCTCTAAAGCATTTCGTTTAATAAGTACAGGATGATTTTTTAAAAAATGTCCAAAAATGGGCTAACTTTCAAATTTGGGTATAAGAGTTGGGTATAAAGTTTATTTAACAAAATTACCTTTAAATTGAATGAATATTCCAAATTTGTATCGATATACAGGGTGTTCCATTCGAAAAAAATGAGTTATGCCGTTTTGATTTTTTTCTGAATGGCACCTAAATTATAAACCCCCTGTAGAACATTGAGATGTTGCAATAAGGAAATTGCAAATAGTACACTTTTGTTAACATCTTGCCAAAACCGCATTTCAATTTGAATATTAGAAGGCTAGAAAATAAAATTTGAAAATTATCTCATTTTTGGACATTTTTTAAAAAATCATCCTGTAATTATTAAATGAAATGCTTTACAGAAAAATTGTTTTAACAAAATGATTGAATGTAGAATTTAAAAATATAATAATATACAGGGTGTTCCATTTAAAAAAACGAAGTTAGGGCCTACTTCCGGTATAACCGGAAGTCGTAGAAACTTGAAAATATTTTAAATAGATCCTATACTATTTAGGCTATAAACAAATTTTCAGAAAAAAATATTAATTACATCTTTTAAAACGTCTAACCAACGATTTCAGTGAATAACCCTGTAAGTATACTTAGAGAAATTTATGAAGAATGAGCAGAAATTAATACAATTAATAGAAACATTCTAACTCAATCTTCAGAGGCAAAAAATTAAAGTAAACATCACCGAGAAATTATTTTATAAAATGTTTATTTGAGGATGTTAACCTTAGTTTTTGTATACTTTTAACTCGAAAGATATTGACACTAAGTTAGAAAAAAAGCTCTCTACGACAAATACTTTGATAATCTATTAACCTTGAGCAAAATCTGGTACTTTGGACTGTTTTGAGAAGGGTTCACACTTCTTTCCATTGTTTCTGGATTTCAGGTATCCCACAATTTCAGTTTTTTTAGGATATTTAAAGAACGATTCAAGATAAATGTTCAGGACATTTTTAGACACCTAACCTAACTTTACCTCAATTTAACCGCAGCTCTATCCCTTCAAATAATTCAAATCCCTATATGATCGTCCTGTATAAATATCTCAATTTTATTGAAACGCTCTATATTTTCTGCATATAAGATCGAAAGCGTTTCTGGGTCGATTATTTTTAAGTCCAAGAGTCAGTCTTATCACATTTTTGCCAATTTGGATTTGGCTTCCAAAAAAATTGTGATCTCGGATCAAAGTAAAAAATATATATTTAATTGAAGCACACCAAACCATCAAACATATTTGAATTTGAAAAAATCCCGACAAAATGTTCATACGTATGACACGCAGACATCAAACCAGTTGAATGACAATATCCGGCTGCAGTTATGACAGCTTCTGATTGAAGCAAATGAGCAGCGCGAGTCGTGGAACAAATGTTAAGCAAAGACTACAAAACACACGCTTTGTTTGTTTTCACTGCGTGCGGGTAAATTATTATCCAATGAAACTTGATTCGAGCACATCATAACATTTATAAAGCTACATGAGGGTTCCAAATAAAGTCAAATGAGTCTGCCTTCATAATTACATTATTATTTCTAATCGTAACTCAAAAGGAACAACCGCACATTCGTTTATTGTCTTTACCAACTGACTGTTTAATGTGATTGAAATGAAACAGATGTATAATAATTGAACCCAGTTTTGTTTACGAGGATAATAATTCAATTAAATTAATAAAGACAAAACGAATCCTGCATGATGTACACCATACAATTCTTTTTTTGTGTAAAACATGTGTAAATATTGTTAATGAAGAGAATGTTCAAGTGGATGAGTTTAGGTGGTGTGATTGCAGTTCATTTGCGATGCTAAGCGCGAACGGGCTGCAAACGCCATTGATTGCACGCCCAATTACACCCCCGAGATCATGTTTACATAAGTAATCAGCGGGCGCACAGTTGACACAGCACCGCGCTGCTGGAATTAAGTGATCCACGGCCGCATACCCACCACGGACGCCACATTCACACCATACAAAACATTTAACACCATTTGTGTGGAAAAATTCCAATTCCCAAGAGCCAGGATGTGGATTATCCTGTTAGATTAAGAATCAAAGGGTTACTGGAATTTCTGCAGGCGTGGTTGTCCATGTAAGGTTTATTGAAATTTCGGACATTTTTTTGTACTTTATAATTGCAATCATTGTGGTTAGGGATGTGTGGGGTATATTTGACCCGGGGGCAAATTCGGTCAATTATAAAAGTTTTTATGTAGGGCAGCTAAAGTTACCTAAAAAAAGTCTGCCATAATGCATAAAACTATCCAGAATAGCAATCAGTGAATAAGTTCAGCATAAACTGCATGGTTGTTCCTGAAAAACTTGGTTTTCGTGTAATTTAAACTTAGCTCTTGGAGTTATACATTTGATATTAGTACTTATCTAACAGGGCAATCATCTAAAAGAGAAATTTTTGTTAAACATCCCTTTAATTATGATTTAAAGTTAGGTGTCCAACTTTGCCCCACACTCCCCTACCAGAGATTTAAATTAGAAGATTCTAAAATTCCTAAAATCGAAAAATTGCATATTTAAAGTACCCTACAGTAGAAATATAACCTCTAAGACACATATTACTAAACAAAAATAAAACTTTTACTATATAGATTGTCTTTAAATAATTTATAACAAATAAGAGATTATCATATATATTTCTTTTGTTGCAGTAATAAAATAAATCATAAAAGTTTCTTAGATCGTTAAACAAATTCAACTTTCCTAATCTCACGTATCCACAAAAAAACAACAATCACACCTTGTTTTAAAACAACACAAATGTCGTTTTTCAAATAACGTTTCGTAGACGATGTTCCTGTGTAATCGGGACTTGAACAGGAAGCGAATCAGCAGACGTTTTGCATATGGATGCCTGATGAATATTAACAGGAGCCGTCGTCTCTACCCTGTATCTACCCTATTCAGTTGAAACTTTAGTTTACTTCAGACGTAAATTTAATTCACCGATTTCAAATCCCTGAAACTTCATACTTAAATGACATATATTCATATCTGAAATGAAAAACGTGTATCAGTACCAGGAATGGAGAGTTTAAGGATAATTTAAAAATTGCAAAATTTTTATTATATAGTAAGTGAATTATTGGACCACTAAAAAAATTTCTAGTGTACTATGAGCCCTAACAATTAAATGTTCGGACAAAAGTAAATTTGATTGTCTTTTTTCCATACGCGCAAAAGTTATCTGAATTAACTTCCATAATATTGATAGTTTTTTCTGTTATAATGCCAACATGTAGTTATATAAAAACGTAAATTTCGTAACAATCCGCTCGGCGGTTCCAAAACTGTGGCATTTTAAGCCAGCAGGATAGAAAAATTGTAGAAACAAAGAATTATTTTTTTTGAAAACGTTGGATCTAGTAGTCGGATTTTGATGAAATTTACTTTATTGCAAAGTTGGATGTTGGTTTTCTTTACAAAAAAGTTACACAAGTTTTTATTTGGTGATTTTAGGCATTTATCGGAGCTTTAAAGTTGCACCTTTAAAAATGATAGAATTTTCTAGTAACTGTTTTAAAAAATCACAGTCTTGAAACGGCTGGTTGGATTTGTGTCAAAATACCTTTAAATCAAAGCTCAATAATCGTACTATATTGAAAAAATCCTGAAATGTTAATATCAATTTTTTTTGCATTTTTTTCGAGTTTCATAGTTCATTTTTCAAAAACGTGTTTTTTGAGGGTGCTACCGACATTAAAATAATCACAGTTTTAGAACCACTGGTTGGATTTTGGTAAAATTTACTTTATTGCAAAGCTAGATGTTTATTTTATGTACAAAAAAATCCCCAAGTCTTTATTTGGTGATTTTAGGCATATTTCGTAGCTTTAAAATTGCACTTGAAAAATGTGACGTAATTTTCTAACGACTGTTTTTTAAAAAATCACAGTTTTGGAACTTGAGGAAAACGACATAAAGGTGCTTTCATGGCCCTCACCTAGTCAGGACTTAAATGACATTGAAACTCTTTGGCATAAAATACGCAATAATCCACCAAGAACCATTGGGGACTTAAAGACCAAAGTAGAAGAAATTTGGGACAGTTTCACGCCACAATTGTACCAAAATTTGATAAATACAATGCCTGCTAGAATAAAGGCAGCTATTAAAGTAAAAGGAGACGTAACCTCTTATTAATGGTCCCAAATTAAAAATTATCCCAACATTTAGTTGCAAATTCATTTTGTAAAGTTTGCTAATTATTAAGGTTAAAATATTGTTAAATCCAATAAATAATTTTCTTCCATGCATAATATTGTTATTAAGGCTTTATCTTATTGTATTGTTAGGTGTTTACTAATTATTTGTGTAAAATTTCCAGTTCTACTTTCATAGTTCAAAATTTTACTTTTGTCCGAACATTTAGTTGTTAGGGCTCGTATATGCTCCAAGTTATGAAAATTTTTGTAGGTATTCCAAAATAGATTTGCTAGTTTCTCCAAAATTATATTCACTCTTCTTCACTTTATAATCTACTTGAAAAATGTACAATGGTAAAATGGTAAAAATGAAATACTTACTTCAAGACAAAAAGACTTCTAAGTATGTATTTCTTATTTACACAAAATTAAAAGCTCACACTTAGGAATTCCAAAAATTATTTAGTAATCTACTCATCCATCATTTACTCACCATGATTTTTTTTCCTACATGCCATCATCATTATTTAAATAATCACAAACTATTTGCTTGAAAATTGAAGATTTCTTGTAAACAAAAAAAAAACTTTTCGTACATTTTGTACACCCATCCCATCCTGTTGAACACTTAGCAATTTTCTTAATTACAAAATGATTCTCAACAATTCCTCGATGGATTAAAAAAAACGTAATTGTTAGTTATTTTAACGAGAATCTCTTTAGCAACTGGCAACTACTGAATACATGTTATAATAAGCTTAAATTTTAACACATATCTTTCATTAAAATGCTACCGGATATGAATGGATGCCTTTTCAACAAATATAAAGCTGAAGAAACATCTTCTTCGAAGATTTATATTTTTATAGATGATGCCTCTTGGTTTTACTGATATTATGTTGAAAAAAAAAGGAATTATACGAATTGAATAAAGATAGAAATGTTTTTGTGAGGAAGTATTGTTAATAGACCAACAATAGTTAGAGTCCGACTGTCTGGCTACTGACTAAGTAGCAGGTTGAAACCATTTGCTGACATGACCAGCACTTTTCTAATGACACCTCTGCAGTCGTATCATAACCCATTCCTCCTTCTCTATACAACAAGCGTCATGGAAATTAATTTTATATTCACATACACTAACGCGTATAAAATACCATCGGGTTTGTTTTATTTCCTTCTTGGAAGTGTAAACAACTTATCAAAAGGCAAAAATGCAATTTGTTAATTGATGGTCATTGTCAGCAGCTACAAAGACCTTTTACATTTTTAAAAGGTGATTTTGCAACTCCGGTTCGGTTGGTTAGCCATTTGGTTGTTAAAAAGAATGATCTAAAAAGCCTTTATTAAGATGTGGTTTCTTTTTCTTGTTATTTTAAGATTTCTTAAGGTCATTAGCAGGGTTGTTCGACTCGAAATTGTGGTCCAAAATTACCGGTTGCTTTTTCCGAACAATATTCAGTAATTTTACCACCAATCCAAACCACCAAGTGTTCAATTAATTAATTAACAGCATCAGGTGTCAGATATCCATAACGAAAAACAAAGAAATACCCATGAGGGCAAATGTAATTAAATTTTTGCGTTTGGTGGCAAAACGATTGATGATCCAGTTTTGTAATTTGTTAAAGGACCCATAGAGAAGGCCGTCAGTCCGTCACACATTTTCTTTGGTTGCATCTGCCGCGATTCGTCTCGGACATTAGTGCGGACGAAAGTCAGCCTGTCACGGATACAAGGTGTATATTTTTTCTATAGCTTGATTACTTCAATTGTAGTTATTCATTAAGTTAATGATTATTCTTTTTACTCTTAATAAGACCATCATAAACACATTTCAATGTCTTCGTTGACTAAGTGTTATACTGTTATTATGAATAAATAGCCAAAGAAAACTCTGCCAGCCTCTTTTATACAAGTATCGCGTTGGGTGCATTTGTTCACTTCTGCTGACTCGGCTATATTTAATTTGATGTGTTGAATATGCGCTACACCCATCTCACGAATGAACTGACTCCATAATAAATCAGTATTATATTATTTAATAAATTACCCAGCAATATAATTATTTTTTGTATAACGATGCATTTGGTAATAATATACGAACTGAAATGATGCACCAACTACTACACTACTACAGCTTGATATACTTCTTTCAAAATAAGAAAACCAAACAAGAGCATGCAGGCACTTTAAAAACTCAATCACCTGATAAAGTTATGCATATATCGGTGATAACATCTTTTGGTATAATAATAACCTCAATTATTGATTGCAGTGAGATTTATATTTGTATTCCTGCTACTCTCAATATGTAGATACACAGGGAAAAATTTGGAAAATTATGATCTTTATGAAAAATAACAGAATACAAATCAACTAAAATCATATCTAAAAAAGTCTTCTCAATGGGAATTTTGTAACTGGATCAGCATTAGGTTAACTAATTAATTACGATTTAGAAAACGTGTTTTAACCTAACTAAATATTTTGAAATTTACCCAAAAACTTTTGGAAGTAGGTGTTTTTTATAGCGAAAACAAAATCATTACTTAGAAAATTACTTTCAGTAATGTGCGAGTCCTAACAACTAAATGTTCGGACAAAAGTAAAATTTTGAAATATGAAAGGGGAACTGGAAATTTTACACAAATAATTAGTAAACACCTAACAATACAATAAGATAAAGCCTTAATAACAATATTATGCATGGAACAAAATTATTTATTGGATTTAACAATATTTTAACCTTAATAATTAGCAAACTTTACAAAATGAATTTGCAACTAAATTTTGGGATAATTTTTAATTTAGGACCATTAATATGAGGTTACGTCTCCTTTTGCTTTAATAGCTGCCTGTATTCTAGCAGGCAGGGTATTTATCAAATTTTGGTACAATTCTGGCGTGAAACTTTCCAAAATTTCTTCTATTTTGGTCTTTAAGTCCCCAATGGTTCTTGGTAGATTATTGCGTAGAATACGTTTATTTTATGCCAAAGAGTTTCAATGACATTTAAGTCCTGACCTTTAGTCGTTTTCCCCAAGTTCCAAAACTGTGATTTTTTAAAAACAGTTGTTAGAAAATTACGTCACATTTTTCAAGTGCAATTTTAAAGCTACGAAATATGCCTAAAATCACCAAATAAAGACTTGGGGATTTTTTAGTACATAAAACCAACATCCAGCTTTGCAATAAAGTAAATTTTACCAAAATCCAACCAGTGGTTCCAAAACTGTGATTATTTTAATGTAGGTAGCACCTTCAAAAAGCAGGTTTTTTGAAAAGTGAATTGTGGAACTCGAAAAAAATGCAAAAAAAATGATATTAACATTTCAGGATTTTTTCAATATAGTACGATTATTGAGCTTTGATTTAAAGGTATTTTGACACAAATCCAACCAGCGGTTTCAAAACTGTGATTTTTTAAAACAGTTACTAGAAAATTCTATCATTTTTAAAGGTGCAACTTTGAAGCTCCGATATATGCCTAAAATCACCAAATAAAAACTTGTATAACTTTTTTGTAAAGAAAACCAACATCCAGTTTTGTAATAAAGTAAATGTCATCAAAATCCGACTACTAGATCCAACGTTTTGAAAATAATAATTCTTTGTTTCTACAACTTTCCTATCCTGCTGGGTTAAAATGCCACAGAGTTTTGGAACCGCCGAGCGGATTTTTACGAAATTTACGTTTTTATGTAACTAAATGTTTGAATTATAACAAAAAAAGAAAAAACCATCAATATTATGGAAGTTAATTTAGATAACTTTTGCGCGTATGGAAAAAAGACAATAAAATTTACTTTTGTCCGAACATTTAGTTGTTAGGACTCGTAAATTTGTCCGAGATTCGATCATCAGTCGCATCCAAAATAAAATAATATCACCAAAATTTGATATTTTGTAAATAAAAGTACAATTTTTTGCTTCAACTACCGATTCGGTTTGAAAAAATGTTAATTTCACTGAAAAAAATTCAAAATTGTAAGTAAATCTTTCACAAGATATGTCACCAACTCTTTTATTAGGACCAGATTGACTTTTGTCTAAAATCCCTTAAAAATTCTTAGGAATATAATCATTTTTTAGACATTTTAGCTTCTCTTCAATTATTTTATTCGAATACAAATTGGATCGGTGAAATTGTATAGGCAGCTAATAAAAACTCACTTTTTTTTATATTAAATTTCACAAAAAAAAACAGTTACATAGATGATAATTATTAAAAACGTATTTAAAATATATAGTATTCAATTCACAAAATCTTCCTCAGTTAAAGAATTTAATAAATGGCAATACGCGAATTTATTTGACTCAACTACAAACTAAGACTTAATTCTCTTCTTTTTTCCACTACGTAAAAACCCATGAATTTGTTTACAGCAAACTTTTAATAAACCGTTCACGTTTACCAAGCTTTTCTTCTAATGGACTAAAAACTCCTCCTCATATAGGTAAAAGCTCCTAGTGACTGACCATATAATTGCTACCGTTGCCCACTATCACTAATAGCCCTGTCACGATGCTTTTACAACACAGATTGATTCTCATTGTGGGAAATTATTGTCTGCAACCTTATTAAGAAGTTCTAACCAAAAAGATCTCGTCAGTAGTTTTTTTCTTAATCTCATTAGATGATCTCTTCCTTAACGATACAGATTAACCTTTGGTGTATCCATTTATTGCTTCAATCAGCAAAATCTAGTTCTACATATTATTTAAAAAATTTTAGCTAAGTAGAAATTAATTTTTATTCAGTAGCAAGCACATTTGTAAAATCCCGTAGCACTAAACACCATTGTCAGTTACAATTTGATGACTCCCATCAATGTTGGAGAATGAAGAGGCCAAATTAAGCTCTCACTTACGGATGACTGGCAGTTGGCCCTGAACAAACAACGGAATAACGCAGCAATGACTAGCAACCTGTGATCTATTCTATTCTAACTAAATATTAACCAGGATGCTTTAATGATAGTCCTAATGACATTTATGGAATAACGAGTTGAAATAATGAACGTCTGTATATGAAGCCATATTAGTTTAATAATATTACAATTAGACGAGTTTATTTGTTGATTAATTAAAAGTATTATAGGTCTAGAGGCGGAGTTTGTAGCGTCGGCGATTTTCTTGGTAATTATAAACTTTACGGTGTTGGAATCTTGAAAAAAATTAAGGTGTATAACAGAATATGAATTATTCTAAATTACATGTTTAATTATTAGGAGTATATACGAGTATTTAATAACAGTATCTAGAACTATTCTTGTTTTAATTGTCTTAAGCTCAGTTCGTTTAACTTGAATATCTTTAACAGTACCGGCGAGGTTTTTGTGGGGATCCAAAGAAATAAAATTATTATTTTTTGTTAAATTGACTGTAGATAAAATTTTTATAATATTTGAGATTATTATGCTCATTGAACTAAATACGTTAAAATTTTTTTCAAGAAGTTATGGGAAAAACATGGAAGACTGTGAAAATTATATATTAGTTAGAAAAATTCTCACATTACCTACATTCTCCCTCCAGTTTTAGTCCTTTAATAAAGACACCGATAATGATTTCTTGGTGTACTTACTTACCTACATTTCAAAAATTAATTTCTACATTTCTGTTTGGTTATAAGCAATAATATAGAAGTTACAGAAACTTTTATTGCTTTTTGTAACAGTTGGTCTGTGTGGCGATTAGCTATTATGAAAAATTATCGCTAGTCACTTCCTAAAGAGTGGTTAAGTATAGGAACTGTAAGACATCGGTTTCCGTTAAAATTGCGTCAATCATATTCATGGAGGTAGGTACATTATACAGGGTGGATATTTATTTTATTCTATTTTAGACCCATAATCTAGGTTATAGGCAGCCAAATGCGGGCATAAAGAGGACTTTATGACCCGATTAATAAAAAATTGCTAAGCAATAAGCAACCATTGCGGCTGCGAACTATATTTGCCATTGTGTTAAGACAAAAATAAACTGTCACAAACTTCCCGGAAATATTAAATATTTCTTTAATGTTTTAGAAAATAAAATAGAATGAAACGTTGTATGTACCACGGGCATAATTGTCGATAATGGCCCTCAGGGAATTAAAAGCCATCCTTCGTCGGGCTTTAAACATTCTCTTATCTAATCTCCTCATTATGCCCTTAATACATAAATAACTATTACCTACTGTAATTTTAAGTTAGCTCGTTTTTGAAGTGTTATAATATGAAAAAATATTTTTTACAAATAATGCCCTTATTCTCTAAGGAAAATTTCATAACCTGTAGGATTTTGTGATTTTGTGCTTCTGTAAACTTCTGCATTTCTAAAAAAAAAACAAAAAACTTACAGCCTATGAAATTTTACATTTTCTTTAAAGGATATATTTGAATGCAACTAAAACTGACCCAGTATATTATAAATTGGGGGCGTGAAACTCAAAATAAACACTTCAAAAAAATATTAATGGATAAAAACCTACTAAGCGGAAACTATAGGAACAATCAAACAGCACTAATTATATTTATTTTTCCAACATTTTAACGGATTACGCTATAATTCACACGCATTCATGGTCTGATCGTTCAATAACAACCCACAGGTGTCATATTTTTAAACTTTTACTAATAAATGTTTTCAATTTGTATATCCTTGTCTGTCCTATAAGCACCTGTAGATGTAGACAACTTACGAAAAAGACGAGCCACTGGCATACTGTAATATATATAAAATACAAAATTGTGTAATTAAATTAACATTACTGACGATTTAAGACGGGAAGTCACACAAAAGGGCTTTGCATAATGTGGGGGGACGGTGTGGTGTGTATTCTATACGACTGACGTCTTACAGATGGTTAGATTATAAAGAATATAAATGATATCTCATATCCGTGCGCGTCTTTCAGAGATATTTATTTTAATGAAATTAAGTTTAACTGTCGAATTATGACAGAGTAATTAGTAGTAGGTAGTTGTTAAGCTGCACACTTGGATAACTGTACTCGTACTAAGTTCACATTTTTAAATACTATACGAATCCTCAGAATCTTTAGGAATCATTTATTCACGTGTCCACTTTGAGGGTGCAAAGCACCTCGACGAAGGGGAAGCGCGAACTGTGAACTGAATCGAGCACTTCCGGTAAATTACGTTAGAATGGCTAGAATCTCTTGACACCCGGACTTGTCCATAACACAAATCCGGGGATGTTTAAGTGACTCAGCCACTTCAGATCCTCAAACTCAAACTATATCATCAACGTAACGTTTTGAACTTTTTCAATATTTCCAAATCAATAAATTGTATTGTTTATTTGGAACTAATATTTACCAAGTTGGAGCTCCAGACGAAAGTATTGATGTTATTGAATTTTTGTCGAAGATAAAAGTAACTGCAATAACCCTATCTTGCTGCGGGGCAAGCAAGTTTGTTCAACTTCTTAATAAATATTTCTCCCTTTCGTACAAATTGCCAAACTAAGGGAATGGGGGATGTATGTAGTAGTTATATATCTCATCCCTAACTCACAAATCTGTATATGGATTAAGACGAGGGTCCTTATTGAGTAGTTGCAACACATTTTGTTGTCTTGAACTTCAAGCTATCAGATTTTATCTTAAGGTATCTTCTTCATTGTCAGGTCAAGCCATACATTCTATGATTTGTATTTAATTTATGTGTGGCAGTTTTATTTGCTTGATCCCCGATTTCACCTTCGCCACTATCAGGGAAAAAAGGAATACCTACCTACATCAACTGTCAGTTTGATTTGATCGTGTGATTCATCTCATTCTAAGCTGTTTGAATCTAGTTACTCTCCTCGTGGCTCAATAATTTCCAGAATTGAATGTGATGATGAATATGGTAAAGACGTGCTGTTAAAAATGTATTCTGGTTAACATCAAATTGAAATCAAATTATTTCCAGTAATTTAAAGGTGGACAAAGTGAATGAATACCTTAAATGCATTTTCAATTGCACAAGTAGCGGTAGCATTAATAATAATTATTATCGCATTATTACGATGTATCATTTCATCCTAATTTGCAGGTGTTCGGAAGATATACATTCACCGAGGATGATCAGTTTACTACGGTATTAAAATGTATTTTTTTATTTATACGCATCGGCTATTCAACACTCAAATTTATTTCAGGGTTTTTTCTATGGGTAATTAGGTTGAAATAAAATCAAAAAAATACATGGAAGAAACATTTAGATAAAAGTATCTTGAATTTTAAAAGACGAAATTCAATAATAAAATATAAATTAAAAATTGATTCAAATTTAACATTATTTTGCATATAATAATTCTGTTTCATCTAAAATGTGCATGGTATAGATTTGAATCGAAAAGGCGGGTTTCTGCATTTTTTATTGTGAAAAGTGAGGTTAGAGAACTTTTTACCCTATTAAAGTTCATTTTTAGTAGAAAGAATTGGAACTAAACTGTTTTGTGGGAAATTTATAATATTAAATTTAATTGGCTATTAAACAACTTAGATCGGAAAAGAGCCAATCAATTTAATGTATTTTAAAATCCCCGCCAAATATTTTTACTTCCAACTCTCTCTAATCAAAAAATGGACTACTAAATATTTTGAGACATTTAAATTAACTATTAAAACATGTGAATTAGTCTCTCACCAAATCTTTGGTCCTTTTCACTAAATATTATTTCTATCTTTAGTTACATTTTATGAAATTTCCCTGAGAAGGGCTGAAACATCAATTACAGTTTTCAACAGCTCACTTTTCAGTGACGTGTAGGCGCAATTAAAGTTGGAATGAGAGTGAACGTGGCGGAAATTAAAGGGTGTAGGTAGTAGAGGTGAGGTGTAGCGTACTGCAGTCAGTTATCTGCGATCCTCCAGATTACAGGGCACCGCACGTGGCGTTTCTATACTGAACAGATAGGGTTTCGATAACGTGAACCCTACCAAATACAGCCACCCACTCTACAAGAAATTTTATGATTAATTTGGTGGATTTAGCTATAATAGGTACTTAGTCAGGAGGAATCGATAAATGACGGATTTTTCTTGCTAGGTATGTGATTTAAATTGGCTTGTTTAGAACCCTTCAGCTTGTCGTTATAATTACAAAATTTTCTCATGTTTCATTAGGAGTGAAAATAACTTTTATAGAGAGCGACATTTTTATTTCAAAAAAATTTTGCAACTATGCTGTTTGTTGTCGTAGTACATATTATGTACCTAATCCAGAATAATATTGACCCTTTAACATTTGTTTTCCCCTGAATAGCAATGTGCGTATCTACCATATTCATTAATTAAGTATTTATACTGACGGCGTAAATTGTCACCCTATTCTATTGGAATATTACAAAGTTAGGGGTGTATTATTGGTAACGTTATAAACTCAAGTGCGAACTTAGCTAAAAGCCCCTACTTGAGAGGCTGTTGGTATTGAAAGTAATTATATTACCGACAGATCCTTCTACTATATAAACTCCACTTGCCGATCGCAAGATATGAACTCGAGGGGGCGGCTCGTTTTTTCCGGATTCAGATTGAAAATTTACCCCTGTATCCGATTGGTTCGCTATTTGTAAATAATCAAAAACGCAAATTTTTCTAGCTATAAATTATCTAATATTACCTAACCCATGCGGGTTGTTAATTTCATAAAGTGGACTTTTAGTTGAAATATGCGAGGAAATCGGAAATCTCTCCGTTCGCTCAATCAGCAGCAGGAACTTAAGCCTGGCATTCAACTAAGTTCAGTACATATCTCATAATTTGATTCCTTTTCGCGCTACCGTGATAATAATGTTAATGCAGCGTTAGATGATCGAAGCGGCAGATCTCCCAGTAATCCAATCAAACAACTCCAATAGCTTCTCAGATGCTTCCGATTTTTCGGATGCTTGCCTCAGATTTACCATTTTATTTGCATAGGAAAAACTATGCTTTGGCAATAAGAAACAACGAAAAACACGAAGTAATCTTTGTCCTTCCTTATACACACCCACCAAGTTTTATTTTTAAATTTTGTATTGCAATTTAATTTTATGACTAAAAAATTGAGGCATTTATGTAGGTAGGTACCACATCCATAACCATAAGTGTAAAAGAATGCAACTGCCATTATTATCTGAGTGTTCTTATATTATGTAGGTATACAGTTTAATGACTGCAATTTGCTAGTTGCAATAACACTTCAGTTTGTAGATGACTATTACAGTAGAATGAAATGTTGTAAAACGCACAAATCGGTTGTGCAAAATTGAAGTAATTTTAGCACACATTTTTAATCCTGCAACTTAGAAAATAAATAGTGTTTTCTATACTACACAATTAAGTACCTAGTAAATATCGCGCGCACATCATTGAAAAACTTGTACACAAAACGAATCCTTTCTCACATCCAGTTGCATTCCAAAGCTGACAGAATGATAAACCTACAAATCGCCTCCAGTTTAATATATCTCTATAATTTCGATATGCACAGTAGGAATAGTTCTTACCACGATTTAAATTCCCTAACTTATAAAACAATCACAACAAAATAACAATGCAGATGACTGCAAATTAATGGTGAGGCAGTAACATTAATACTACCTGATGTTGTCATATTTAACTGTATCGTTCTTTAATTTACTGTCTCTAATTGGAGGGATCAGAAATTCTCTCGCCCTGAAGGTGCGAAACAAACACACAGATACCAATGATACATTGATATTTTAGGATAATTATTTCAGTCACACCCATTTAACACTTGATTCTGTTGTGATAGCGCAATAATAACTGGTACCTACAGATGAGAAGCGGAATTATCATTTTTTATTTATGCACATATTAATTTTTTAAACTGTGATGGCCGCAGTGTTCCACCTGGATGTTGTTATGGAGAAACCTGTACAGATTTATTTCGATTGAGATGAATATGTATATATTGTATAACCGAAGAGTTATGATTACAGAACTTATAAAAAAGCAAGAGAAATTTCAAGTGTATTATTGGTTAAAAGTAACCATAACATTTATAGTTAATGACAAGAAAGAAAAAATTTCAGACTTCGGCATCGATATTGTATAAAACAGAATGAAAATCGTTAGTGCCTAGTATACTACGATTATTTTCAATAGGCATGTACGTCACACTGTTTCTGTTTCTCCATCTTTCTCGCTCTGAACAGACACGAGCAAGAGATGAAGACAGAGATAGTGTGACGCACATGCTTGCTAAAAATAATCCTAGTATACGATGCTTGTAATAATAAAACTGGCATGCCCATTACAATCTAATCTAATTATAAATTTTCCCATGTATATGAATGTCACAACACTAAATAAAAGAAATCACAATTCCACTGATATTTATCAGTAGATATTATGCGGTGTGTGGTATGATATAATGGTGCATGTGAAAAAAGGAGTGCAGTTACAGGATTAAAGAATGAAATTAAATATTGCCGGTGGGCTCACGGTGGTGATCCATTATCACAATGTTCGTGTCTGTCACATAAAGCTCTGGGCGACAGTGACTGATGTGGCGGTAGACCACTGACCGTCCACCAAACACTTCTGCCTTCGACTACACAGCATTCATTCCACATACACGTCCTTTCTGATTGATGTTATAATCTTTTAATTTGCTAGGGTCACACGTGATTGCTTCATCTTGAATGTGTACAGCGCAAGGAAAAAAAGTTTGGGTAAATAATAACCGTGATTTACTCTTCCCAGTTAAGTGAATCCTGGTTATGTGCGCTGACTTAATCACCGTGATTATTCATATTAACGATAATTATTATAAATTGCCGTGTTTAGAATGGGGGCACACCTTCACAGAGAGAAAATGTCTTTTATATTTTGTAAATTATTGTAATTTGTGTGTTGGGTATGGCAAAATTGATAAATTTGCGATTGGCGAGGTTGCCAGTTAGCTAGAAATTGAATAAGATTATGTGAAATATAGTTAAATTATTTTCAGTAGATCGCTCGTGATATTCCCGTCTCTCTCGCTGTCATGGGAGGCGAAAGTGAGATAGAGACAGAAATAGTGTGTACTGAAAATACTGAAAATTTTAAGCAAAAATATCCGAAAATTTGGACTGTTTTAAAACTGTAAAAAAAGGGCGAAATATGCAACATAAAAATTCTGCCTTATTAGAAATAAATTTATTCCATTCGAAACTGACAAACCTTAAAAATTCTAAGAGAGTTTGTCTTTACATCCAATTTAATTAAATATTTAAGTTGTGAGCAGATTCTTAGATCTAGGGTAAATATACTTTTTTTAGTGTTAACTTTTTTCTACTTATCCTTCAATTTAACACTTCGTAGATCCATAAAACCCTTAATACGTTTAGTCCTCATTCAACTATAATTGCAATGTCCGAAATAATTTGAAAATCCTTTGGGTGAATTAGTCAAATAACTGGAAGTCATGTTCAGACTAATTCCACTTCCAGTACATTTACCCTTAAGATGCCAGCTGAAGACGACTGCGCTCACATTACAGAAACCACCTAACATGTCATATTACAGCAGTAAAATGATGGATGTACATTGTTTTTACAATGGAGCGAGTTTATGTATCTCCTAATTAAAGGTGCGCATCTTTTATAAAACAAATTAATAACTAAAATGGCTATAAAAACTGGCTGTTGCAACCTTTCATTCAGTTTTATTGTGTGCGTTACAAATTATTGAGATAAATACTCTCTTCGGTTGAGTATTCAAAATGTCTTGTGTTATAAATCATTTTGTCTTGACGCCCAACAGTAAAAATTTTACTTTATGACTGTGAAGCTTTGAAATATTAAATTTTATATCACAATAATCACCATAATAAGGGAAGAGTGGTAAAATAAATTTTAATTGGTGCTAAAGTAGCGCATCCACCAAAAATGAAATTAACTCTCCCATACAACATTTTATAAAATAATTAAGTTTAAGTAAACAAATCCACAATTTACAAATAAAATATTCCAATGTTCTGTTTAATTTACAATGAAAATATCACCCGAGCATTATATTTATTTTAATCATAAATAAGTCTTAAGCATTTGCTAAAACATCATACAATCCATTAACACTCCAACATATGCAGCTCTATAATAACAAGGGTGCTCCCTCTACAATGCAACCCCGCATTTATACTAAGCCTACACACAAAAAAATAACGAGCGGGACAAACAGCACTTCCACGTTTTACAAGTTAGCTAAATGATAATTCCATTACACAGACAAGGTCAGCGGTGCTCAAACAATATAAAAAATTGGCATAATCGTTAAAATTTGAGCAATAAATGATTTTTAATAAATCTGAAAAAGTCAAAGTTTACTTGATATTTTCTAGTATATTCGACATTTCCATGAAATTCTCTACTACTCGTATAATATTAGGATATAAGCTTCTTTATCCAAATTTTTGTCTCAGCCAAAATCCGTGGAACAGCCTGATTTTTTTGTGTGTGATTTTAAATTTTAAATCCTATATTTCCTACACTTTTTGAACATAAAAATAAATTCTTCCTGCAACGCACATTTTCCAAAATTTTTCGAGACAAATTTGTAAGTTTTGTGAACTAAAATTTATGTTGAAGACTGAAATTTTGAACCCATCTATTTTAAAATATATGGAGATAATTTGAAGGCCATTTTTTTCCAAAATTGAATTTTTCCCATATAATTTTATTCTTATTTTTTGTTTAAACATAAACAATTTCTTTCTTTTAGATAATTAAAGTTTTGACACCAAAATTTCCTCAAAAGTAAAAAAGCAATTTAAATCTGTATCCTTTTTACCCAAATATTTATGTAACATTTTTTTAAGTAGATTTTTAAAATAGATGCTCCGAAAAAAATTACTTTTTATGCTAATCTGCTCTTACATAAAAACGCACTAATTTTGCAATTTTTTGTCAACTATATTGTCATTAATGTTAACTTTAAAAAAATCTGATCTAGTACCTACCTAGATGGTAGCTAAATTATTTTGGGATTTGCGTCATGGAATCTTCACCAAAAACTTTTTAGAACCACAGATGAAACCTTATTCAGTGCGAGAACTGGGGAGAAAACTCAACATGCGGATTACATTATAACAATTAGTTAAATCAGGTTTAATCTTGCGTGCAGCTAAATATGTACGTGTTTATATGTTTTGCATTTTATTTCACGCTGGAAGCTGCACTTTGACAATTTCTTTGTGGCAAAGCAATTTTTTAAATTAATTTTCCTTCATCTGTGCTTTTAACAAATTGAAAGTTAAAAAAAGCGGAAGGAATTTAGTCCATCATGCTAGAGTATTTTACAAATAATTGTTATATCCTTTACAAAGTTTCAGGTGAGTTTCGTGCCTTTCTCACAGGAATATAAATTTCTTAATCTCCAATCAATTTATTTGCAGTTTTTATCCGCTCTCCTCGGAGAGAGAAATAAACATGCGGAATAAAATCTGGCATATAAAACCCTATAAACATCAAAGAACATTTTTATACTGCCTAGTGATTTCGTCGAATACATCTTTGCATGTTCTTTGAAGTGATTTGCTTTGATATGAAAAGTATGGAACTTGAATATTCCACTTTAAACAGAACTAAATCAGTCACAGCTTTGGCGTGGTAAGCTCATTTGAAGTCGACCATATCCCGACAGGTTTTAAAACAACAAGAATCAAAGATCCCTCGCAGCTGAAATATAACTTAATATTCCATCGAAGACTGCTATTTTATTTTTTGAGTCTGCATCTAAACTTAAATAGTAAAATGCAAGGCAAAATGGGTTTTTCTTAAAACTGTACAATGAAGTGAATAGTGAATCCATTAGACTTTAATTTTCCTAAAATTAGTCTCTTTTGTATAATTATAAATTAATCAGGCAGAACTACCTACATATTTTAGTAAATTGAAAAAAATCCTTTGTGAGTTATTCGTTTGGAACTATTTTTTATAAGCAAAGCCAACCTAAATCCATACTGGAAATTAATTCTTAAATATAATATTTTATAGGAATCAGAAGGAATTATTCAATTTTTAAATTATCCTTAAAAAAATACTTATAACTTTTCACATTTTCACGTCTACTGCTTCATAAATTTACCTTTTTACTGCGACAAACTTTAATAAGTACTTAAATAATATTCCAATTTTTTTATCGTCACTTCGAAACCTCACCAACTTTTAAAATCTGTCCCTTTACAGCTCATGCCCACACGCTCCTTTCCTTCTAATCCTTGCCTCCATCCTTCTCCTTCCATGAAACCTGAAAACGATATTCCTGCTGCCATCTATCGCGACCCTGCCAACAAATTCAGGTAAATGGGCGGCATCCTCCCAAAGCTCCTCCTATCCTCCCCACCCTAAAGGGGGATTTTGACAGGTAAAGGGAGGAGATTCATTACAAATTAGCAAAGTGGGGGGAGTGTAATGGCTGCCGAGCTCTGTCAGATATTGAGACAGATAATAAAAGATATCTTATTATCCTCTAGCTCTCCTGGTTTTAGTAATGCTTCTAATTTGATCCCACGGGAAACTCAGACGAATCATTCGCACGAGATGTGGAAGCAATCATTTTCCAAAAGGATCATCTAAATTCTGTTCAATTAGATGTTTCCAACAGATTGGGTAAGGATAAAATTTAGGGTTTTGGTGTGGTTTGGTAGGTAATTTAGATCATCAATAAAAAATATGAATTATATTGGAATTTCAGGAATGATAGATTTTTCTGTCGGTAATAATTATAGAAAAGTAATTTTGGGCATACGCGATACGCGCATCCAGTAAGTAATAAATAAATAAGAAAAAATCCCAATATTAAATTAATTATTGAAATACTTAGAAAATTATCCAGATATTTACATCCTTCATCAGTGTCTTAATGTAGAGAATAATAAACATTTAGATATTATAAATTTTAAAAATACTGACAAGATATTAAAATTTTCTATTTATTCTTTATATCCAATAGAGAAAAAGTTTACCTACTTTTATTATGTACCTAACTATTACAAAAAATAAAATGAATATAGTAGGTATACACATTTTGGAAATGTAAAATATTATAGTAGGAGTATGTTTTTTGAAATATTGTTTAATATAATCTGGAAAGGCATCATACTATATTAATTATATATTAAAAAAGTATTGTATTACCTACTCCATCACCTTCTTAAATTGTAAACAAACCGTTCAAGTCAAATATAAAACTGGCAAATTCCAACCTTAACATTAATTTGATTATATTTATCAAAGGATAATATCTTTTCAAGATTTATAGACCCTTCAAGACTCAAACGCCAAATAATAATTTGCCACTTTGTTTAAAATAATTTTCATTTAAATATATTCAATAATTTACAAAATATTCGTGAAAGTCTGCAAAAAAGTGATATATATTTCAATGTGGCGTTGTTTCCTTTGAGTCCTGAAAATTGTTACTTTTGCCAAAGGAAATAGGAGCCTTGATTTCTATTTTTGAGTTCGACTGATGGTCCTTTTCAGGTCACATAAAATGTGTGCTTTTCGTTCTCAGTCATTTCATCCAGAAATAAAAATCTAGGTACCTACTTCTTATAGCTATAAATTTCACTAGTTTACACTAAAAATGTACATTTGATGAGAGGTGGCTTTTCTTATGTATTTTCTTCCACTGAATTCGAAAATCAAAGTTAAAAAAAGTTTTATTAAACAGTTTTTGAGATATTGTAATTTTTTCATTTTTTCGACTTTAAAAGTCATATCTCGAGCTAGAATCTCCGAATTGGTCGTTCAAATTAAAGGTATTAAAATGACAAACATATACATGTCATCAGATCTTTAATTGGTTAAGTGGTTCAAAAGATATCGATGAAAATAGGCCAGATTTTTTTAAAAAATGTTCCGATTTCAAAGTCGTCGGCTTGTTGTGTGGAATGCAGGGTGGCCTGTTTTCACCGATATTTTTTGAACTGCTTAACCAATTAAAGATCCAATTACATGTATATATTTGTCATCTTAATACCTTTCATTTGGTACATAGAACGATCAATTCGGACATTTCTAGCTCGAGATATGACTTTTAAAGTAAAAAAAAATCGAAAAAATGCAAAAATTAAAATATCTCAAAAACTGTTCCATAAAAAAAATTGTAACCTTAATTTTCGAATTCAGCGGAAGAAAATACATATAAGAAAAGCCACCTCTCATCAAATGTACATGAAAAAAATTTTATTTTGTAAACTAGTGTTTCCTCTACCGAAAGTAATTTGACGGTTTTTATTGCTCTGACCTTCCATTCTTGGAATTTAGACAATTTGCATACCATATTTCTATGTTATTGGGTTTATGCAAATTATTATAGTATTTGTGTTTTAATTTATTACAGTTTTGGATATTTTGCTGAATTTTAATAGAGCATCGTTTCGTTACAAAAAGAAAAATCATATTTATGCTACCTATTACCTCAACTTAAAAGTACAGTCAAATATTAGATAATATTTTTCGAAAATATTTACTATTTACTTTTTTGTAAAACAAAATATTATATTTTATATCTAAGTACAATATTTTCACCCAAAATTTAAAATTAGGAATAAATTCCCTGGTAATTTCTGTTTTAATAATTATGTCTTCTAATCTTTGACACCGTCGCATTCACCAAAATTTCTACTATATGAAACTCTATCTATTTTAGATATGTTAATTTAAACGCAAATTTATATAGATATTGCACACATATTATTTTCATAAATGAAGTACCGTATTTTTCGGACCATAAGCCGCACCGGACGAGTCGTATTTTAATGTTACCTTCGGACCATAAGACGCACTCCAAATTTAAGTCGATATTTCTATGTAAAATAGTCCGAAAAATACGGTAGGTATTTTAATTTTTTGTTACGCCACTGGTGTGTTCTACAAACGAAATCTATAATAAATTGCAAATAATAGCAACACTATACTCTAAAATCGACTAATATTCTATGTATCTACCTATTTCTACAAGTATTATACTCATAAGAATAGACATTTTTCTATCTATCATTATATATTTCGTTGCTTTTCTCCACTAATTTGACTTTATTAAGCCAAAATAAAACCTCTACACACAACTGACACGTCATTAGTCCAAAATACTGCATAAATATATAATTTATTTTCTTTCAACCAACACATTTTTATAGCAGACTGTATCATTGAGCTGTCCAACAGTAGCAAACTTGTGAACAAACAGAAGAAAACAGATAATATCACGTTCCCTCAGAAACACTCAGTAAATGTTCTGGCTGCTTTGTCTACCTGTAACAATATAATGACAGGCCAGTCTGTCTCAAGTGGAAACAGACGCCATTCTTCTCCCAAACCCATCCAAGAATATTTTCTACACTGTTAGTTTTATCAACAAATCATATTTTAAAGAAGGGATTAAAGTCTTGTGTGGAACGTGTAGGTATACAAAATACTTTTGTTGTTTTGTGTTTTATATCAAGTGTTTGAATAGCGTTTGGGACACTTAAATAGAGAATTTATCTAGAAGTTTTTAAGGAGTTTATCAGTATTGTATGTTCCATAAAAGTTATTTTATATTTTGCTGTACCTACCTAAAAATGCTAAAGCTGATTATACAAATAAATACAAACTAAAGATTGCTAGTGTTAGCCCTGTTAGTTCTAATATGCAAACTTTAAAATAATTGCCTAAACACGAAATAGTAATATTGAATTTGTTAAAAATGCACATAAAATTAAAAATTTGTGTTGTCAGGAAATTTTATTTTTGCTGCCTACTAAAAATTGGTGCACTACTGATTCCAAATCTGTGATAAACTTGATTAATTGTAACAATAGTGGTCAGTAAATCTAAAAGAATCTCATCCAAAATAATTTATACTACTATTTAAAAATTACAAATGAAATAATTCTCAGATTTATCGTCAGAAAAATGTGTCCCAGTTTATATCGTCAGGATTTCACCAGTCGATAGTTTAGCGAAAATTAAAGGTGATTTGTCTAATAAACTATGGTCGAATGTTGCTTCCTTTTTAATGTATAGGGCATTAAAGAAAATAAATTATTTTAAATAATTTGCTATAAATCAATAACAAAAAAAGTTAGTTTTCTGAAATTTTGCACAGATCTTTTTTTATGTATTCTCTTATTAATAGTGGTTGCAATTATTTTATTTAGAACACAGAGGCGTGCGTACGGGTTTCTTCAAAAACATTTTATTGAATAAAACGTATGCCACTGGTTTTTTTGCAGCATCAATATGCAGAGAGAATTTTCCATTCAATTTAGAAACTTTTTCGTATCTTATAATTTTTTGATAACTTAACTCAAAATAACCTATATTACAGTAAATAAGGGAGAAAAAAGGCTTCAAATAGACTTTTTTACCCTACAGCCAATTTTTGTAGAATCTTGTAGAGGGTCACCCTGAAAGTTTAAAACTGAGTTTGTGTATTCGTAGACCCCGCCCTTCCTTCACCAGCCCTCAATTAAGGGTTGGATTTTTTTGTTTATTGAATAACTTTTTTCCTATTAAGTTTTCGAAAAAAAGAGCCAGTACAAAGTTGTAAAGAAAAATATTTCCTACAACTTATCTTTTAAACTTTTTTGATATTGTGGATATTTAAAAAGTTATTCAACAAATAAGTAGAAAATTTTGGGGAAAGAGTAGTAAGTAGTAGTAGTAGTAAGTAGTACCTAACTAGAGAAAAATTTCCCTAAAATTTGCAACTTATTTGTTGAATATCTTTTTAAATATTGACAATATCAAAAAAATATTAAAAGGAAAGTTGTAGGAAATATTTTTCTCTACAACTTTGTACTGATGCTTTTTTCGGAAATCTAATAGGGAAGAACCTCTTTAATAAATAAGAAAAAAAAAGTTACGTTATCAAGAAATTGTAAGATACAAAAAAGTTTCTAAATTGAATGGAAAATACTCTCTGCATATTGGTGTTGCAAAAAAAAAACCAGTGATGTACGTTTTATTCAATAAAATGTTTTTTAAGAAACCCGTACGCACGCCTCTGTGTTCTAAATAAAATAATTGCAACCACTGTTAATAAGAGAATACAAAAAAAAAGATCTATACAAAATTTCAGAAGGCTAACTTTTTTTGTTATTGATTTATAGCAAATTATTTAAAATAATTTATTTTCTTTAATGCCCTGTACATCAAAAAGGAAGCAACATTCGACCATAGTTTATTAGACAAACCACCTTTAATTTTCGCTAAACTATCGACTGATGAAATCCTGACGATATAAACTGGGACACCCTGTATTTGGATTTCGACTTATGTCCAAATACTTATACTTATACATCATTAATGTAGAACTTTCTTAATTAGAGTAAGTAATTAGACAAAAAAATATAAATAAACGACACAATTTTTCGAACTTTACAACAAAATAATTCTCAGCAGACATGCACGTTACTCTCTCCCTCTTTCTCGCTCCCAAATTAGGTGAAGTCCAAATAGAGACAGAGATACTGTGACGACTGAAAACAATCCTTCCATACATGAAGAATCATCCAAACTTTCCATGTTAATTTGCTAGTCGCCATTCGAAAAAATTGCACCTACTTCTTACTTTATCAATTATTCCATCTCTGATGATGCCACAAACTCAAACGCCAAATTTTTATAACAGTGTAAAGAAACGAATAAAATTAAGCTAATATCAGAACAAAAGCCAGTCTGTATGATCCAAACATCATCTCTTCGTTATGACAAGTGACTCAGCAATCTGAGCGCACCTCGCTGCTGAATATTAGGCTGTTTAAATGTTATTTAGAAGCGGACTACGAGCGAATAATATAATAAATTTAAGGCCAATTGTCATGCACATTTTCTGTATTTCCACCAGGTTTCAGAATAGCACGATCGTGACATCACACATGTCCGATAATAACAATTTAAATTGTATCCGTTTTATGAAACGTGACCAGATTTGATAAAATATAATTACATGGAGGTTTTGTGGAATTTTAAAATATTCAGACAATAAATACTAGGTTTTAATCTAATAACTTTGACTCGGATGAAAAATACAATATTATTATCTGTTTTAACATAAAAATGCGAAATATACTTTGACCGTCTTTATGGCTTAGTTTCAGTATAATAAATTTCCTTCCAGACGCAATTATATGCGTACTTATCAGTTATATTAGACAAGACAATAATAATAACAACATCGTTCATTTCATTACTTGATACTTTGTAATGTGAAATCTCTTTTTATAATAATTAAATAAAATTAGTCTGTGCATTATATGATGAGACAACAATAAAAGGTCACTCGTAGTCTCGATAAACGGAAATCATGACCTTCATATTATCCTATTCAGTAATATCCGCTGGAAGATCTGCAGCGCCAAAGTTCAAATACATTTGACATTCGTTATTAATACATCTAACATAAGTTAATTTGTCATAATAAAATTTAATTAACTGGCTTTAGATCAGCAACATCAATAATATTGTCAATATCACTATTAAAATATAAGAGAATTTTATTTCTAATTTGTATTTATACATATATACGATACATCATGTAGAGTATTTTATCCCCCATGCAAAAATACTTTGGGGCCTCCATCAGGCGCTCAGCATGTAAAGAGCACCCTTGTGAAGTCAAGGGCGGGTCTGAAGGAGTGATTGGCTCCAAGTTAGAAGGGTGTCGATGCATAACGGCCCTTTCATGTAACTTGGGCCCCTCGTTAAATCCACATGTTATACTTTCAATTTATACTTTAATTATCATGGAATTGGAATTGAACCCAGCGCCATTGTTGGAATTGTTCATTGAGAAAGGGAAAGCAAGCAAAGCTGAATATTGATCCATTAAAATAATGTTATTATTTTCGAGTGTAATAGACTTCCTGTAATGTGCTATTCATGATAGTTTCAGCGGAGATCTCATGGGGGAAAAGCTGAATGCAATTTTATTGCGTAACGTGTGATGGTAATGCAATTTTGGTGTGGAAATGTGCAAACTGAAAAATGGTTTTTATTTATTTAAATTACCTGTATACACTGGCGTCGATATCTACAGGGTGAGTCGCAATAAGTGGGACATGCTTTACCTGTAAATACTAGACCTAAAACTAAGATGATTGACGCAAAAAGTTGTTATAGTAAAATGCATAATTAAAAAGTTATAGGCGTTTGAAGTTTCAGAAAAAAAAATAATTTTTGGTAATAACTTCTAAACTAATTGAGTGAGAAAAACCAATACTTGATAGTTGCTAATGAATACCAAAGACCTTCAATTTGTGAAAATTTTGTTGAAATCAAACTTTAAGAAGATGGTTTTTTAAAGTAAGTTAAGTGTTTAACCTTCTGGAACTTTTTTGTCCTTAAAATTTCAATCATAAAAAAAATTGCAGTTAATAGGCAATTTAATTTGGAAACTTTTTCATCTCTTGTAAAGTTTTGATTAAATGCGCCGTGAAGCTTTAAAAAATTAAAAACTAACTGCATGTTTTTACTAAGTTTCAAAAAAACGGCATCAAGTATGCTGAGATTTAAAAGTTATTGACGTAAGACGGAGCTCCAACATTATGCACGTCCTGTGCGACATTAGCATATTGGCTATCAGTCACCTATCCTCAACGATGGATTGGTAGAGGCCCTGACGATGACGCTCCTGTAGCTCTTCTTTGCATTGAAAACCGAATTTTTTTAAAATATAAACTGCCTCTCGAACTTCATTGGCGTGTTGAACGATTCTCCTTCTAAGCTCTTGAAGTGAAGGAATAGGTGTTGCATACACTTTTGATTTTAAATATCCCCAAGAAAAGAATTCAATTGCGTTTAGGTCAGGAGAACGAGGAGGCCATGCAACAGGAGCGTCAGGGCCTCTACCAATCCATCGTTGAGGATAGGTGACAGATAGCCAATGTCGCACAGGACGTGCATAATGTGCTGGAGGTCCGTCCTCCGTCAATAACTTTTAAATCTCAGCATTCTTGATGCTGTTTTTGAAACTTAGTAAATACATGCTGTTAGTTTTTAATTTTTTAAAGCTTAACGGTGCGTTTAATCAAAACTTTATAAGAGATCAAAAAGTTTTTAAATTAAATTGCCTATTAAATACAATTTTTTTTATAATTAAAATTTTAAGGACAAAAAAGTTCCAGAAGGTTAAACACTTTACTTACTTTAAAAAACCATCTTCTTAAAGTTTGATTTCAACAAAATTTTCACAAATTAAAGGTCTTTGGTATTCATTAGCAACTACCAAGAATTGGTTCTTCTCATTCAATTAGTTTAGAAGTTATTAGCAAAAAAATTGTTTTTTCTTAAACTTCAAACGCCTATAACTTTTTAGTTATGCATTGTAGTATAACAATTTTTTACGTCAATCGTCTTAGTTTTAGGCCTAGTATTTACAGGTAAAGCATGTCTCATTATTGCGACTCACCCTGTATAACGGTGTAGATTTGTATAGAGGACAAACATTCACGAACAATTTTTTTGTAATTGGAATGTGTGCAAAAAGTCTGCTGTTGTGTCCAAAAAATATGTATATTTTAGTTAAAACTTTTTCGTACAATGGAAAATTTTATTGTTTCGAATATTCTACTTAAAAATCAAAAAGTAAAAAAATATTATAAAACGTAAAATATTTTGATAATAAGAAATACTTCTTCAGAAAATTAATTTTTTGGGTTTTATGGCCTTTCAAAACCTTCTCTATAAGCTAATTTTAAAATAAATAAAGAAATATTGAAAAAAGAAACGAATGAAGTTGTTTTTGGTTATAACAGTTGATACATTTTTGGAAATCACGAATAAAAATTATAGTTTTGTCATAAAAATGCTAAAAATAAGAACGACCTCCTCACAGGTTATTGTTTAATCTCAAAGGAGAAAAACAATAATTGTAAGTTTTATCCTGTTATACCATCGCCCTGAAAGGCAACACATATTCCCAGCTGGTCCTTTATGTGTTAATACAGAAATTCTAGGTTTAAATGAGTGCAGTAATTTGATTCCCAGACAAATATAACATTGTAAGTGTATCACAAAACCTCACCTATTTGAAATCGCCTCGCACAAAGAAAATCTCTTCTAAATTTACACCTTGTACAATGCCTTAGGTCTCACTATATCATACAATAATCCCCACATCCACATTATATCGTTACGACGTTGAATCTGCACAATGGAGACCCAAACCAAATGTACAGTAAAGGTGAAATTTGTGTGGCTCAATGCGAGGGGACGGCACATTTCATACTCTATTCTCCAAGCTCAATTTTGTGTATGTCATCGAGAAACGTGACTCAACTATGAATGCGACTCAAGAGGAAATTGTTTTATGGCAGTTGGCAGCCATGCTTCCAACTACACCTCATTTGCATTGCATTCAATAAAGTCGCTCTTAGATGGAAGTGAGGCTTTTTTTGCTTGTTTCTGTGTAAATGAGAACCAATTATAAAATACTTGGGGATGCAAATTTGGTTTTGTGGCACGTAGATTCAGATTTGCTTTGTTTTAATTACTCGGAGGTTTGGGAGTAAATTGTGCAGAAAAATGTTTATATGACTAGCTTCCTCTTCTTAAGCTTAAAACTCGACAATTTAGACTTAAATTATTTTGCACAAGTCATAAGAGCGTATTTTGTAAATTGGAATAATTTTACTAATTTCAATATCAGAAAAATATTCCTTGTTATCCTGATGAGAATTAATTAGATTCTCTAAATCTAAAATAAATTTGATTACTAGAAAAAAACCTTTAGATATATCTAAAACAATACAGTTCTATTGTACAAAATAAATTTGATTCATATTAATTAATAACTGATAAAGCAACAGATAAATAATCCTGTATTATTGTTAAGTGCCCTCAAAATCAATGCAATATGTTCACTGACAATTTGTATTATATGAAGTTCGAATAATACTGGATATACTCGTATGAGATATAACATCAGAGAGTGAGTGAGACAGGATAGGCGGAAGAAGAGTTGTTACCAGTAGATGAAAAGTCGAGACCAGCAGATTCATCAAACAAATGATCGGCACGTTTCAAGGACCTCTTCATGATAGTCAAGTGAGTCAAGTGCTCGCAAAATGCAACTTCAACAAGAACTGGGGGTTAAATAATAGTTCGAACCTACTAAACTGGTTCGGAACAGCATTGTGATGTTACAGTGGACAAAGATGATTTAAGAAGTTTTCAAGAGGAATTAGGAAATTGTTTGAGGAATATTTTTGTGTATTGTGTTAGGTGATGGAAATTTGAGAAAAGTTTGAAAAAGAGTAGATTTCTAAAAATACCGCAGGCTGTATTGTGACTATTTATTATATTTACCTCATGCTAATAAGTTTGGACATTTATCGAAATCTAGAAATTTTGAAAAGGAAACAATTTTAGATTATTTTATTCTTTAACATTGATTTAGAACTAAATTTTCATCATATTTTCCAACTCGTTAAAAAGAATTATAATTGTAACGACCCGAATATACCAAAAGCTTTTTTCATAAAAAAAAACATAGACAAAATTTAGATACCTAAACAGTTTGATGAATTATTTTAACAAAAATCCAGCGGTTCCAAACATGTGGTTTAGTCCGAAATTTCTGTCATTTTCCATTATTCTTTCAACTTTGAAGCCACAAAAAACATCTGAAATTACCATATAAAAACAACCTGATTTTTTTGGAGAATGTAACGAACTTTGAAATAAAATAAATTTCATCAAAATACAACCAAAAAACTATAACGTTTTAAAAACAGTTTGTACAATTTTCTGTTATTTTCGTAGTTTAAAGTGCCGCAATTTTAAAACCGCTGAATGGATTATGACGAAATTTACGGATTTATAGAACTAAAAGTTAGATTAGATAGTTTGAAATTTCCAAAACAATTTGCTACAAAAATTGCAAAGTTCTGATTTAAAAAGTTATGAATTTTTAACCTTTTAGTGGATTTGAAAGAAATTCGCCTTTATTTAGTCAAAGGTTGACATTATCATTAACATTATGAAAATTAAGAGAAATATTTTTGAAAATTCATAGTTCTACAGCAGATTTCCAAGTTTTCATTTAGAATACAGTTTCGTAAATCTCAATGTCAGTTTTATTAAGAAAACAGTCATCAGTAGTATGGCAGTTACTTTAGACAATTTTTGTGAGAATTGAAAAAAAAACTAGAAAAATTCTGGTCAATCTTCTTGATAGTTCACTTTAAAAATTCGTAGCTCTACACGGGATAATCGGATTTTCGCTAAGAATACAGTTTTGTAAACCTCAGTGTCGCGTTTATTAAGAAAAAAGTCGTCAGTTTTATGGCAGTTAGTTTAGACAATTTCTGTGAGAATTGAAAAAAAAAATTAAAAATCCTGGTCAATCTTCTTGATAGTTCACTTTAAGAATTCGTAGCTCTACACTGGATAATCGAATTTTCTCTAAGAATACAGTTTTGTAAACCTCAGTGTCGCTTTTATTAAGAAAAACGTCATCAGTATTATGGCAGTTAGTTTAGACAATTTTTGTGAAAATTGAAAAAAAATTAAAAAATCCTGGTCAATCTTCTTGATAGTTCACTTTAAAAATTCGTAGCTCTCCACGGGGATAAACAGATTTTCGCTAAGAATACAGTTTTGTAAACCTCAATGTCGCTTTTATTAAGAAAAAAGTCATCAGTATTATGACAGTTAGTTTAGACAATTTTTGTGAGAATTGAAAAAAAAACTAGAAAATTTCTGGTCAATCTTCTGCATAGTTCACTTTAAAAATTCGTAGCTCTACAGGGGATAAACAGATTTTCGCTAAGAATACAGTCTTGTAAACCTCAATGTCGCTTTTATTAAGAAAAAAGTCATCAATATTATGGCAGTTAGTTTAGACAATTTTTGTGAGAATTGGAAAAAAAACTAGAAAATTTCTGGTCAATCTTCTGCATAGTTCACTTTAAAAATTCGTAGCTCTACACGGGATGAACGAATTTTCGCTAAGAATACAGTTTTGTAAACCTCAGTGTCGGTTTTATTAAGAAAAAGTCATCAGTATTATGGCAGTTAGTTTAGACAATTTTTGTGAGAATTGAAAAAAAAACTAGAAAATTTCTGGTCAATTTTCTGCATAGTCACTTTAAAAATTCGTATAGCTCTACACTGGATAATATTCTACATACTCAAGTTTGACAATTTGTAGTTCAAATTGAAAAAAAAATTGTAATATCATTGAATTTTTGTATTTTTTCTCAAATGCCAATAGCTAAGTATCGTATTTTTAAGAAGAAATATAAAAAATATAAATTGGTTTAATTGTATATACAAAAATCATTTGCTGGCTACATCAGCTATTTCTGTTCCGATTTATATTCACTGTGAACTGAATTATATTCCGACTGTTGTGAAGATACTGGGTTCTTATCAAAGTAGGATTTTCCTGAGTTGTGCAAGATGTCAGCTGCCACTCACTCCAATCAAGAGGACTGTGTCGAATTCAAGATTGCTCTATGAGGCTTCCAGATAAATTGTTGAAGATGCATGACGCACAGTGAACAAGAGAAATTCATATATTCAATAAATCGTATAAATCCAAAAGAATGGCGAGGTTTTGACAGAAGCTGTCACGGTATTATTTATTATCTGGTCTTATCTGATGCATAGAGATAGTTTTGTATGTAGGATTGTAGGTACAGCTACCATATTATATAAATTTCTGTTAATTTTACTTATAAATAATTTTTTTGCCAATAAATAATTGTTAGGTCATTTAGACGAAACTGTACAAAATTTTCTTTCCCTCCGAAACTAATTTATAAAAACGATAATATTGGTGGATTCAGTAACTTATTTATTGATTATCAATAAAACTGCTTTATTAGAATTCAGGGGTGTGTAGCGTTGATAGGAGATTATATTGCTCGTGACAGACGCGTTTTCATTCACTCTCCCCCTTACATAATATATTGTAAAAACCCTCCTGACACCCTATAGACTTTACTGATTTTGAACAAAGGAAAAACGGATACTTTGGGCACGGCCATCTTGTTGACACATGTTAGATTAGATATAAAATGAAATGTTAGATGGGCGGAATCATTAGTTTACAATTTTCTTTATAAAATGTTACTTGATGGGCGGCATTGGCTCATGAATTATGTAAGAAAAATGCAAATATAAATAAGTATGTGGTTAATGGTAAAATGGGCATCAGGCTTTTAATAACTACATGCTATGCATGACATGGAATCATGGATGATGAGAATGATTGATAATGATAGCATTTTTAATTATATAAGTTGTAGCATAAGTTTTAGGAATTGTGGAATTGTGACAAGAGTTTTCAATTAATTAAATATTTTTTCCCACTCCCGATTCAGTAAGTAGACTATAATGACATTGTTGTTATTGACAATGGGACGTAAGGAGTATCACTTACGTCCCTAGGGAAGTTTGGTGCTTGCGAATGTCTCTCAACTGAAAACTATTAATTAATATGTCAATAATTTATACATATTTATAGTAATATTACAACACATAAACTTGCTGGTGAATTCGTTCTTGAAGATTTTGCCAATAAATATTTCTATAGTGCGGTTTCCGAAACCCCCGCGGTGTTCTTAGTTTGGCACCAATCTTAGAATAAGTTATGATAATTCGTACCGTTTCTTTGACTTTTCTGGTAGTAAAGATGGACAGGAAAGTCTTGTTGTCCTCTCCACTTCCAGAACACTCATTTTCTAACTATAATTATCGAATTATTTTTGTTTTGGTTTTCTGTGTTTACTTTTTTTGACACAAACGAATAAGTTATTTAAATTTCGTCTCCATAGCTACAAGGCATCGAAGTCTACCAAACTCGTCCTCGGCTGGTAAATATTACTTACCTCCCTTAATGCTTAAATAACTATTTCCACTTGTATAAAAAAAAAATATTTAAAAGTCCATAAAATGCGATAGATATGCAACTCATATTACTAAAGTTTTTGACTAATTTTAAGAAATTAGGAACAATATTTCAATTTTGTATGGAATATTATCACTTATGATTTTACTGAATGTTATAAATGCTAAAATTTTTCTATATGAATAAAATTATATCTTGTAATATTCTGAAAAACAACGAATTTTTGTGTAAACTTTCCATCGCAAACTACTCTGGTATGAACCTATTACCTTAGAGCCTTTTGCATATCTTACCGAATAATCACAACATTATGTGAATAGTTTTTTCAGCTTATAGTCCTATGAAAACACATAATGAATGTAAATTTTGCAGCAATTATTCTAGACAGGTGTACAAATAAACTTAAACCGGGTATGAAATGGGTATACTTAAATAAATATAATGATACCCTAAGACATCCTTACCGTGTAAATAACCTAAATACAGTTATAAAGTGTAATTTTATCATTTTGTGAAGTCATTCTTTGTAATTATTGATTTCAGACATGTTTTCTATTTTATATTACGGGTTGGTGGCGTTTATTAAGTGTATTTAGAACGATTATAATAAACATTGTTTCATAGATGTGACGTAGAGAAACTAGTTAGCACAATAGTGATTTTTGTTTTTCGTAAGGAGGTAATTTTACTGTCACGACTTAAACAGGATGAGTCAACATTTAATAATATATCTACCACCCTCAAAGACAAAGATGATTTATTTTTGTTCAAATATTCCTTATTTAAACTAAATCCTTGATGTCTTGTTTTCAGGCTAAATTATTTTCCTTCAATATTTTCTAATCTTCAAACACATCTACTCGTATTCCTTATTTTATTTTATATGTATATTAATTCTTATGCAATTTTTTCCACACATGTGATTTGCGATTCATTTTAAATGTGCGATGTATCCTTTGCACCATCAGCATTAATTTTACCGCAGACTGAACGAAGCAAAACGGCTAAAAATCAAAATAAAATTGTATTGGAGTTGGAGCTTTGACATGAATGACAACAACAATTCATTTGTACTCATTTCCCTCTGTCATCAGCAGAATGAATTGTGTGGAATTTTACCATTTATTTCCACAATGGCCGTGTAATATCATTAAACACCGATTTTCAGATTACCCAAACTCCAGTGATCGCGTCACAAATCATGTGAGAAATATTAGAAAATTGACAAAATTTGATATATTTCAATTTCAAAATTGTTCTCTATGAAAATAATATCGAGAAAAATCAAGAATTAGGTGATTTTTTTGATAGAAATTTTTACTATACCTAAATATTCACGCATTTTGTATCCAGTTATTTTCTGTTTCCTGCCTTTAATTAAAAAACTATAACGAGTTCGAAAATATACTTCTACATATTATTTTTCGTATAAAATTATGAACAAAATAAAACCAAAATGAACTTTCTATGATTAATATTTATCGAGATATAACACCTCAAACATTTCTAAAAAAAATACGAGAAATTTCCATAAATTATCTAATTTTAGATTTTGTCCACTTCTGGGTCTAGGAGGACAAAAATGCATAAAATCTTTTTTAAAGTAGATTATACAGGGTGTCCCAGTATATATCGTCAGGATTTCACCAGTCGATAGTTTAGCGAAAATTAAAAATTAAAGAAAATACATTATTTTAAATAATTTGCTATAAATCAATAACAAAAAAAGTTAGTCTTCTGAAATTTTGCATAGATCTTTTTTTTGTATTCTCTTATTAATAGTGATTGCAATTATTTTATTTAGAACTCAAAGGCGTGCGTACGGGTTTCTTCAAAAACATTTTATTGAATAAAACGTACACCACTGGCTTTTTTTGCAGCACCAATATGCAGAGAGTATTTTCCATTCAATTTAGAAACTTTTTTGTATCTTACAATTTCTTGATAACTTAACTTTTTTTTTCTTATTTATTAAAGAGGTTCTTCCCTATTAGATTTCCGAAAAAAGCATCAGTACAAAGTTGTAGAGAAAAATATTTCCTACAACTTTCCTTTGAATATTTTTTTGATATTGTCAATATTTAAAAAGATATTCAACAAATAAGTTGCAAATTTTAGGGAAATTTTTCTCTAGTTAGGTACTACTTACTACTACTACTTACTACTCTTTCCCCAAAATTTTCAACTTATTTGTTGAATAACTTTTTAAATATCGACAATTATCCAAAAAAGTTTAAAAGGTAAGTTGTAAGAAATATTTTTCTTTACAACTTTGTACTGACTCTTCTTTTCGAAAATTTAATAGGAAAAAAGTTATTCAATAAACAAAAAAATCCAATCCATAATTGAGGGCTGGTGAAGGAAGGGCGGGGTCTACGAATACACAAACTCAGTTTTAAACTTTCAGGGTGACCCTCTAGAAGATTCTACAAAAATTGGCTGTAGGGTAAAAAAAGTCCATTTGTAGCCTTTTTTCACCCTTATTTACTGTACTATTAGGTTATTTTGAGGTAAGTTCTAAATTGAATGGAAAATACTCTCTGCATATTGGTGCTGCAAAAAAAAACCAGTGGCGTACGTTTAATTTAATAAAATGTTTTTGAAGAAACCCGTACGCACGCCTTTGAGTTCTAAATAAAATAATTGCAACCACTATTAATAAGAGAATACAAAAAAAAAGATCTATGCAAAATTTCTGAAGGCTAACTTTTTTTGTTATTGATTTATAGCAAATTATTTAAAATAATTTATTTTCTTTAATGGCCTGTACGTCAAAAAGGAAGCAACATTCGACCATAGTTTATTAGACAAACCACCTTTAATTTTCGCTAAACTATCGACTGGTGAAATCCTGACGATATAAACTGGGACACCCTGTATAATGATTAAAATATGCCCTAAGCGAACTATCTAGGAGCAATGAATTCCGAGGTACAACTCCTCAAATTCCAATATTTTTGCTACATGTTATTCTTTGTAAGTAGCGCATTTTTTATGGGTCTCCTAGGGTCTCGAATTTTTAAAATATAAAGGGGTGGGTATTATTTGACCGAAGATCTTGGAAACCCGCTCCCCCCAATTCACAAAATCATTATACAACAAGTTTTTGTAATAGTAAAATAAAAATAAAACTTGTAACTTGTAAATCTAAAATTAGTTGCATATTTAATGAGAATAACTTCCCATTATTACTAATTATTGCAATTTAAAGCACATTATTGACATATAGGTAACCTCCTCCTACTAAGTCTAAGAAATATTTCCATTAGATTTACTCGATCTAAAAATACACTGTCACTTAAGTGATCCCTCACAAGTTTATTGTTTTTATATGTTCTTAAGTTCTTAAACATGATCATTAAGGATTAATTAGTGATGCAGATAGCTTGTTTAATGCATTCTGAAAAGGTGTGGCTAACCTATCAGTCCACAAGCTTTGTATAACTGTCAGTCTGATCCTATTAACAGCACCAGATGCTTCTGATACGAACCAAGGCTGATAGTAAATTATTGTACATTTATGTATAAATAATTTTATACCTTTTATCTGCTCTTGATATCGAACACGGGTTTATAATGCTCTATAAACCAAACTTGTCCGTGCTTCATCAAAATACAAAATCAATCCATCCAGTTTTTTTGAACCCGAAGCTTACATCAGAAGTTGTACCTATACTGAATAATTTAATGTAGAACTGGGCTCGGATAAATATAGTGTATAATACTCCTATAAGATCTGTTATTGTGATCTACACCAAAACGTGTTTTAAGAATGTTTCCAATTTGGTAGAGCAATGTTTTGTTCCATTGTTTCTGCTACCATGGCGGGTGCAGCCAATCAGAGCCTAGCGCGACACTGTATTGTTATTGTGATGAAAAGGACCCTCGTATTGTGTCGCTCCCTTTGTGAGCCAGATTATTCTGTCGCTTTTTTATTTCATTTTAATGGAGATTCAGAGGGGGTGCATAAGCCAACGTGCTGATGATTGGAGTGTGTTTTGTTAAAACATGGCCCCCGGGGAACGTGTAAAAATTGAGTTTTTTTTTTAATTAGCATTCAGGGTGGCATGGTAAATTTAAAACTCATCAAAATTCTATTGGAATTGTTACACTTTTCCAGCTTTATTTACATGTAGTGGAGTGAGAATATTGTCGATGCAATAATTTGATTAAAAAGTTACGTGGAAGAAACACCCAAAGTTGGGTAAAAAAGTTTAAGTTGCTTGGAAATTATTTAACAAATTGGAGTTTTTAAAAATTTGGCGAAGTCGCCGGGACTTTAAATTTTATTCTACGATATTATTATCACAATTCCTATTGAATGAAGCTCATTCATTAACTATTTTTTATTTTATTTAATTAAAAGATTCTGTGAAGAAACACCCACAGTTAGATAAAAAATTTAAATTATTTTAAGTCGTAAATTACTTAACAAAATTATTATTTTTTTCTAATATTTACAGTTTATAAAATCATATTAAAATTTTATTCTACGATGTGATACCACAATTATTATTGAATTTAATACTGTTTTTAACGAGAATTGTTCATATATTTTTTATCGTTTATGCGTTGTTATATTTTGTAATAGAAGTGAACAAAACATTATTTTATAGGAATATAAAGCAAAAATTAAATTATATCTATGATATTTCTATACCTGTAATTACAATACTTACTTATCAATTTTTCATTAATAAAATTAATGATAATTTAATAAAAATTTAGAATTTCGACATAATATTATCTAAGTACATGTTAAGTATACAAGAATGGAATTGGATTATTTGACAAAACTTAAAAAAGTGGAGAGAGAGAGAGACAATAGAAATAGAAATTTTGAGGTTTGAAATGTTACTTTTGGGGATTGAATTTTGAGGTGTATTCTATGAAGGTTACCTAATTTTTAAGATGAATGTTTAAGTCTTCAGCGTGAAGATTAGATAATACTTTTAAGGTATCTAGAATTTTAAGAAGTCACAAAAAATTACAATGGCTTAATATGCCCGTTTGCACCGACAGCATTTAAAATATAACGGGAACTTAATTTCATAGTTATAATTATCAAACCCTTAGCAACAATTGTATTTAAGTTCTAGTTAATTTTAAGTTATGTCGGTGCAAACGGCCATTAATATTTTAGAGTTTCCTATTTTAGGAAAGAATTGATAAACATGATACTTACCTAAAAAACCTCACATTGTAAAAGTTTCCGAAATAGATTTGTCAAAATATATTTTATAGGAATAAATTCGAAAAAATCCAGTGCAAGAAGGCCTACCGGAAAAAAAGGTGGCGTAGCCGATTTAGTTTCGAAGTTCAAAATATTTATTCTGACCTCATTAAATATTAAAATTAATTTTTTTAATACTTTATAGTATAAGAAAAAATAAAGGACCTTCACGTTCCTCGCTTAAATCAGTAATGTTAGTATTAAATAAAATAATATCTCTGAAAAATCAACATCAAATATTCTTTTTTTGATAATTAGTCTATTTTTTAAAATAATACATTTAATGTAATGTAATTTAATGCAAATTATTCTAAAACTTTCATTAGTTTAAGCTAATAGGTACGTATAAAATGATGCAAAACCAAAATATAAATTATTAAGGATTCTGAAAATTCAATTATTAATTTCATATTATTCCAATTTTTACAAAACGAATACACCTATATGTATTTGTATCTAATCAATTTCCCATTTTTTCTGTGGTTATTTTCAAGTAGAATGGTGGGATTATGGAATTTAATCTCCTTAGGTGACATAATTCTTTGGCAAATTGTATTCAACACCATGATTTTGTGCAACTAAAAAGATATCAAATTTCAGTAATAATACATTGAAATATCAACCACAAAGCTTTTAAAATTAGAAACTGAGATCCTGTTAGTTCCCACATATCCTTTCAACTACCTATTACATATACTGAAATTTATGGACTAGGGACAGAAAGAAAGACAGTTAATAAATAAAAATGTCTACAAAATAGGTAATCAAGTTAAATTTACGACGCTTTAATTATTTATAACTTTTTTTCTATAACAAATGTTATAAGTGTGCTTTGATCAACTCAAAATAGTAGATAAAGTAGCACTTTATCCGCAAGGGTAGATAAGGTACATTGATTTTTTTTAAATGAATGAATTAAAACGTTCTTACTGTTGATTTGGTCACTATAATGACAACTCATAATATTCCCAGACATTTTAAATTGTGCTTGATAGAATGTAATTTAATTTGTAATTAGTTTTTTCTTTAAAATTGGCTATAGAAAATTTTTTTTATTATACGCGACGATAACATTTCATTATCTTCTCGAGCTTATTAGCGTCTTGGCCGACGCCTCGACGCTAAAATCCCTTTTCAAGATACAGTACAGGGTGTCCCATTTTCGACACTTTTAAGGGGTATGAGAGTTATTATCAAAGTAAGAGTGTTGCAGTTTTCACCTTCCTCTCCTACTTTTTTACGAAAAGAAAGATTCCGGGGTCAAATTTGTCATATAGCTCTCCTAGTTTTTAATCTACAGAGTGATTCTGAAAATCTTTGTTTTTTAGACACCCCTGGTATTTCCGTTATGCGTCTACTTATCAAAGAGGTGAAAACTGATCTTGATAGAGTTTTTTACGTAGAGTTCAGTGGCGTAGGCAGTTGTTGTCTAAAAGGTTTAGTTTCTGAGATATTGCGCAAACTTATTTTTTAAAAATTTTTTATATTGATTAAGCAAAATTTGGGCTTTCCAAAAATATATAATACCAAGCTCAAAATTCGATATTTTTAATAATTTACTTTATTTATAACAGTAGGCCATGGCTAGTTTATTAGAAACAAATGCAAAATGTACAAAGTGTACTCCATAAATTTCATCGTTTTATAAGAAAGAAAGGTTTATATTATAACGGCTGATGCATTAAGATTGAATATGAATTCTAAAGAAATAATAGAATATAAAATAAAAATAAAATTTTTGGAAAATTAATGGCAGCGGTGGGATTCGAACCCACGCCTCCGAAGAGACTGGTGCCTTAAACCAGCGCCTTAGACCGCTCGGCCACGCTACCTCTGCCGTTCAATATGAAAATAATACCACTTAATCCAAAGTTACTTATTTGATAAACTAAACAATTTAATTACATTCTGTAATATGTTTCGGTTAAAATAATTAAAATATATAGTTTACAAACATAAACTGTCGAATTGCCTGGCGTAGTTCAATTATATTTTCATTATCAATTTATAAAATTTTAGGCAACCAAACATACACTTAAAATTACATGTAGAAAATGATCTTGGAATTTTTTTAAATAATTGAGGATCTCATTAATCTTGTTATTGTTTACCTTTTAAATACAAATTGCGTCATGTACATCACCATGTTTATCAATTATTATTTATAATTTCAGATAATCCAGACACTTAAAACTGTATTGCAAAAATAATAAAAACAAATCAAAAAAGAGAGATTATTTATTATATAAAAATTACCACAATATACGTATAACAAAAAAAACAAGAATAGAATACAAAAATTTAATAAATAATTTTATAAAAACTTAGCTGCACCATGTATGAGAGTAGTTAATAATTTCATGGCAACAAACTAGTAAATTAAAGACTAAATAAGGCTAAGATATTTTCACACACAATCACATATAATTATTTAATTCAATTTAAAATAGTCTTTGGCACTTCAATTTAAACATTAAACTAGATCAGTCTTTTAAAACATTACTGTTCACTTCCACCACCACCATAATTTAAAGATAAACCCATCGATGGTATACTACTCACCACACCATTCGTCCTTTTCTGAACTGTATCAATAACAGAGTTTCCATATTTAACAGTATTGGAAACAGCACCAAACAAACCCTTCATTAGTCTATTAGACGGGGATCTCTGTACGGATTTTTCTGATAAACTTTTATTTTGCAAGTATTTCATTAAAACTTTATTGAACATTTCCGGATTTTCTTGGTGTGGAAAATGTCCGGCACCTTCAATGATTTTCACATAAAATTTCTCACAATAATCAGAGGATTTAACAACACCCTCCAGTTTCACATGTTTGTCCCTATTCCCTGTGATCAGCACTGTTGATACATTAATTTGTTCCGAGTCTTCATTAACTTTATTAAATGGTAAATTTCTGTAATAGTTGATGGGTCCTGACCAGTCTTCCTTGCGCGAAAACGCGTACTTATAAGCCTCCAAATATGTATCTTTAGGTGAAAGGTGCTTGTGGTATTCGTTGATGATTTTAACATCCTCTTTGAGCGCATCTATTTCGGGAAGATAAGGAAGTTGCACAAAATTAAACCATTGATAGTTGAAGGTAACTGTGTTCCAATAAATATTAGGATGTGGGCAGGATACGGCGAAAAATTTATCAACCAAACCCGGCGATTGATGTACCAAGTACCATCCAAGCAAAGCTCCAAGATCATGCCCGATTATAGTACAACTACTAACACCCAACGCAGATATTAGTTGTTTTAATTCTTCGATTATCACATCTATTCTGTAGTTTCGTCGCCAGAGTGGTTTATCTGAGTCTCCAAAACCTTTCAAGTCTAAGGCTACAACGCGAAAATTTTCGGCGAGAACTGGAATTTGATGCCTCCAACTTAACCAGCAGTCTGGGAAGCCATGCAGGAGTAGGATGAGAGGTTGGTCCTTCTGGCCTGATTCGACGTAGTGCAATTTGACCCCCTGTACAAAAATAAAAAAATATCACCTGTTTTGAAAAGTGAACTTGACTCTTGGATCATCAGAGATAGTGATGATCTAAATCTAAATTTATTAACTTTAATCTAGACTAGACGCCACGCATAATAAATATTTCTAATAAATTACTTTTCACACATTACGCGAATTGATAAATGATTAACTGTAATAAATAATTAATAATTATGTTAATTTCTGCGATGAGCTAATTAATTTCATGCGCAATCCTCTTCCAAAATACTGACCTTCAATTTAACGTATTTGTGTTGACCTAGGGAAGAATCCAAAAGGCACGGTGGTGGATTATCTCGGAGTTGTAGTTTGAAAAATCCCTTTGGGTCCCATATCCATTTGGCAAAACTTTTCAGCACCACCCAACCGCCAAATATAAATGATAACAAGTGTATCCGCCATCTGTCCCACACTGATACCGACCTAATACACATCACGTCTTTGCCCATTTTACACATGCATTAGTCTCATAGGTTATGATTAGACTGAAGCAAACATAATAACAACTTTGTGATAGAGGATATAGTGACAAAGTTGATCAAAGGTCAACATACGATAATATTCACGTATGCGGTTAGTACAGATGGATACTTGGAGTTGGACCAGTCGGAGCAGTAAATCGATCAGGCGAATTACTTTTATATTCTAGTATGGAAGAAATCAATTGCCAATTGGATGGAATGGTGGTTTTAGGATTAAGACCGGCAGTTGTAAGCAATAAAAAAGATTTTTTTAAGGAAAATATTTTAGTGTTTTATGTAGGTACCTACATCGCATTTTGAATCTGTAAAATGATTATTTTCAGCATACTATCAATTTTTGCGATATACTTACTCAATATCAAAAACTTACCAGTTTCGAAAACTAAATTACTAATAAAAGAGGGAAGGTTTCTGAAATATTTTAAAATACCTGCAGTAAAATTATCTGATACCTACAAGATGTTTAAAATTGAGCGTTCATTTTTAGAAAATTAAAACCTCGATAACTTTAATTTTTGAAACAGCACCCCCTGTATATTTCTATGCTATCTTGCAAATAATAATATTCTCTATCTTCTTCATTATGTTTTCGGTAGTTATCTAAGAAGCATTTTGAACTTTTCTAAAATAGGCTTGAGTAGTCCTCTACAAAAAGTATTAGACGAATTTTGTCGAAAAGGCAATCCTTCTGGCGCTGTCCCCACTTTAAGCAAATCATCCCCTAATTTTTTGGCTATCATCGTCAATAAACTCGAAAATAATAACAATATGAAAAAAAAGGTAATGACAAAAAATGTAGAGCGTATTTTTCTCTACAAAAATGATGTCGTGTCTTTTTTTGTAAAAATTGACCGTTAACGAGATAAACGAAAAATAAAAAGTCACCACTTTTTTTAATATGGCGGCCGAACTGCAGGGGGTGGAGATACGGAAATTCAGTTTTAAACTTTTCTAATGACCCTCGATCTAAGCAATGGAATCGAAAAATTCGACTCGCCCAAGAAATCTCTAAATAGGGTATTTTTTTCGCTCTATTGACTGGACTATTACATGATTTCAAAATATTAAAAATATACAGGGTGTGCAGGATAAAAATGTTAAGCATGGGGATCTCACTTATTTGAAGAGATACGACTTCGGTTAAATTACAAAAAATTTACCTCATCTTGGGCCTAATACAATACGACAAACACATTTGACATACCTGACATGGCTTACTAGATATTAACAAAAAACTGAAATTGTGCATTTCGGTTTTTATTTAATTACTCAGCTGGTAGGAAAAATATCGCGATAAAAGTTGCACATTATTAAGGCACTTTTTCAAATTTTTATACATCTTCAATGTTTTTCGAAAATAGCACCAACTTTGTTTTTTCTTATGGACCGTGACATGTTTATTATTAAATTATGATAGTATTTTTCTTTCCCTTTCCGACAATGTATCACACATAGGATTTTAAATCGTTTCGTCAATTATAATCGAGTTTTTCTCAATCACCGTAGTTGGCTGTGCAATACAAATTGTTTATCTAGCAAACTTGGCTAAAAATTTAGGTTTTGGTTCTATTAATTAGGAGTTGACAAATTTTATGAAAAATAATGGTTTAATTGGGTTTTATTTACATAAGATGTTCAAATAAATTGCCATTTTGTTCCAAACACAAATAGCATCTTTCCACAGTCGAAATCACAGAATGTTCCAACATTTGTTGAGGAATCGTATGACAGGCCTACAAAATCGATGGATAGGTACTCTCAGACCAGTAGCATGGCCAGCTAGATCCCCGGATATAACCTCCCTAGATTTCTTTCTCTGGGGTTATCTAAAAAACAAAGTGTATGTTCACGCGTTCAATAATATTGAAGAACTGAGAGGAGCTGTTTTGCAGGCATGTCACACGATTTCTCAACAAATGTTGAAACATTCGGTGATTTCGACTGTGGAAAAATGCTATTTATGTTTGGAACGAAATGGCAAATTATTTGAACATCTTATGTAAATAAAACCCGATTAAACCATTATTTTTCATAAAATTTGTCAATTCCTAATTAATAGAACCAAAACCCAATTTTTTAGCCAAGTTTGCTAGATAAACAATAACTTGTATTTCACAGCCAACTACGGTGATTGAGAAAAACTCGATTATAATTGTCGAAACGTCTTAAAACCCTATGTGTGGTACATTGTCGGAAAGAGAAAGAAAAATACTATCATAATTTAATAATAAACATGTCACGGTCCATAAGGAAAAACAAAGTTGGTGCTATTTTCGATAAAAATTGAAGATGTATAAAAATTTCAATTGCATATTTGGATTGTCCTTGAAAAAGTGCCTTAATAATGTGCAACTTTGATCACGATATTTTTCCTACCTGCTGAGTAATTAAATAAAAACCGAAATGCACAATTTCAGTTTTTTGTTAATATCTAGTAAGCCATGTCAGGTATGTCAAATGTGTTTGTCGTATTGTATTAGGCCCAAGATGAGGTAAATTTTTTGTAATTTACCGAAGTCGTATCTCTTCAAATAAGTGAGATCCCCATGCTTAACATTTTTATCCTGGACACCCTGTTTTTGTACAGAGACTTTCGTCTATTTGAATTATAGTATGGGATTTCAGGTGCTATGTTTTTTGCAACTATCATTATAATTTACTTTTTTAATTACGGACCTGGACTCCTAACTACAAAATTCGAAACCTCTAATCATTTTAATTACAATTATGCTCACACTTTGGTATTTTCTAGCGTTCCAAGCTTTAATTACGTAAACGTAATTTTAAGAGAACAGTCCTGGATTTCTAGTAAAGAATTTAATACCTGTGATTATTTTGATAGCAATGGTGTGTCACACTTCGGCTTTTTCTAGCATTTCAGGCTATAATTTCATCATGAACATGATTTGATTGCAAAATATAGTAATTCATTCATTTCAATTTAATAACCAAAATAACAAGCATATTATATAAAAACTATGTACCAAACTACATTTACAAAACATTTTAATATTATCCATAAAAAAATATCTCTCGATAGTTTCGCAACATTTCTTCCATTTTTTATTCGTATTACTAATATATTGGAAATTTCGCATCGATAATCGTGGAATAGGAATGCAGGCCTCCTTTCACATTATAAAAGTTAACTGCACTGCCATTAAACTTTTCCTTTAAATACACAATAGCTCTCTGAGAATCATTTCCTCTTCTACATAAAACATAAACTAAAACACAATGAAATAAGTAACAATTAGTTCGTGATTTTCCAGCTTTTACCATCTTTCAACTCATCGTTAAGAATATTATTCAGTGATTCCAAACCAACTCCTTTTTGCATATGAGAGTACGGTATATTAATTGTATTTGGTAGATTGCACATTTCATATTCTATTTCTGGCCGCACATCAATCACCACCTTGTCGAAATCTCTTACCATTTCGGAAAATTTCTGTACATCAATATGCTCGTGTGGTTGCAATATATCTATATTAACAACCTGAGAAATAAACACAAAATCGTTATCGTGATATAATAAAATAAAAGTAAATCTTACTTTATCGTGAGCTTTAGCCCCACAAAACTGCTCATAATCTATCAAGTCCGTTATATCCGGATTATCTCCACAAATACGACAAATACGCACTTTTTCCCTCAGTTTAACATTGCGGAAAGTCATGGAGCTACCATCAAATAAAAGTAGTCGTCCAGACAAAACACCTGGAGCTTTACTAAGGATTTTTATGGCTTCAAGTGCTTGGAGAGTACCAATAACACCAGGAACTACATTTATATAAACGCTTGTTTCGTAGACTTAATGTAATAATATTGAGGAAGTTTACCTGGACCCAGTACACCGCCATCCCCGCAATTAGTGACAGTTTCAGGTGGTGGAGGTTTGGGAAACAAACAGCGATAGCATGGACCATTGTTGTAATTATACACAGTTAATTGTCCTTCCATTTGTAGTGCACTGCCTGATATTAAAGGGATGTTGTTGAGGACACAAAAATCATTTAGGAGATATCTGGTGGCGACGTTGTCACTTCCATCGAGGACTACGTTGAATTTTTTGGCTTTTGCCAGTTCTTTGAGTGTTGTACTGTTCGCATGTAACTTCACTGGGTTTATAGTAATATTTCCATTGATGCTGGAAATGTAAAAGTTCAGTGAAATTGCAATTTTACCTTAACCCTTTCCAACAACTTTAAAATATTCCTTAAGCAAAAAATAGATAAGCTAGTGTGTAATCTTAACAATGAAATTAATAACTGGCGCCATTAGTAAATAAGAAATGAGTAATAAAAATCTATTGCCCAAGTTATAAGAAGGTATATATGACCTTATAGTCATGCATTAATACCTTTGCAATTTTCTGTACGCCGAATTCACTTTCGGTTGTCCAATATCCAGTTCGCTATGCAGTATTTGGCGATGTAAATTACTTAGCTCCACTTCATCGTAATCCAGTATTGTTAGCTCCCCTACAGGAATTTTTTTAGAACATTTGTAAACCCTAGAGACTTTCCCCTTACCAACTCCTGCACTAGCCAGGTATAAAGCAGCAGGACATCCCAAACCTCCCATGCCGACAATGAGAACTTTACTGTTTTTTAGCGATATTTGCCCTGGTAATTTCAACTGGGGAGTCAGGATTTGCCTGCTGTATCGGACGATTTCATTTTCTGATAAGTTTTGGTAAGGTTCACTTTTTGGTAAGTTTTGTTGGGCGGTTTGGAGGAGCAGCTCTTTTTCATTTAGGCGCTCTTTCAGGTTTTTGATTTCTTGCTTTAATTGTTCTATGTTTTCGTTATCCATAGCTGAATTTTCGAGGAACGACCATTTGTAAACTGAGCATAACCTAACTTTTAAACGTCAAGTTATGATGCGTTCAGAACGTACACTTCTGTATTTTTGTACTATTAAGAATTCAATTTTATAGCATTTTTACGCAATTTGATCGCTATTAAATATATATTGGTGTTTATTTAAGCTGCAAGCAAGATTTTTAGTATCTAACATCGCGTCCCTGTGAAATAATTTCTGAAAATAATGTTGAACGTACTAAAAATTTTTTTTACAAATTACGTACTTTGATGAATCATGAAAATAGTCTATGATTTATATGTATTTTTATTACTATCATCAATAAATAATTACTGCAAGTGATTTGATTTTAAGTTAATGGAATGGGCCTCTCCCAAATGAAGATGAGTGAAAAACATTACTTCGGAAACGGCAAAAAATACACATACAGCAGCGATTTCAAATTTCATGGAGCTTTGGACGAAGACTCCAACAACGGTTTGGTTTTTAACAACATCTACATACCGGAGGAGGTCCTCTTAAACATTTTAAGCTACGTAAGTCCTGATAAGTTGCTGAATAAAACTCTGGTTTGCAAAAAATGGTGCAACCTTATCAAATCGGATATGTTATGGAGGACGATATATGCAAGAAAAATGTGCAAAAAATCTACAAAGAAATTACCTTGGTATGTGTATTATAGCTTCTTGGCTACTGATAACTTTAAGAACTTGATAAGAAACGGTAACGGACAAGAGGAGTTCCAACATTGGAATATTATTAAAAATTTCGGGGACGAATTTAAAATCGAACCAACCCCTGCTGGATCAGAGGTTTTACCCCAAAATATACCAGAATTTAACGATTATAGCAGCTGTTTTGCTACGTCATTCTACGAATGTAACAAAGTGCAGGTAAATTGTTTTTTTCTACTGCCTTGTTTGAAGTAGGCTGTTACTATACAGGGTGGTCCAAGTTAAACGTCATTAATTTTGGGAGGTGATAGAGCATCAAGAAAAAAGTAGACTTTTATTAAAAAACTTTGCTGAAAAATGTTTTATAACAAAGATACAGGGTGTCAAAATTTAAAATAAAAACGCGTTTTCTTAACATAACTTCCAAACCATTCGATCGATTTCCATTAAATTGCGCACACAGAGTAATGTAGTACATTTCTAGGTAATGATGGGGTTCATTTATAAAAAAAATCTCCAGTGGTGTAGATACTGGGGGATCATTCCACTTTTTCCCTCCCATTTTCGACGCCACTGGATATATTGCGAGAAAAGTTCAATTTTTTGATTATCTGTTTAATTTAGAGAAAATAGTTACTCTTAAATTTTTTTAATTTAAGGCTTCGTTTTTAAGATATTTGAGTTTGAAGGTTTGGAAACAACATCAAATGCTGTACTGAATTAAAGAAAATTTCGGTTAGACCTGGAAAAAACGGAAAATCGCCATCAAGTCTTGGCAGAGATTAATTCCGTGGCTAAAAGAGCTTGAAAATGTATCGAAGCCTATTTTGAGAACTTACTCGAATTTTTTTTAGTTCAGAGCAGCATTTGAGGTTGTGTTTCCAAACCGTCAAACTCAAATATCTTGAAAACGAAGCCTTAAATCAAATTTTTTCAAGAGTAACTATTTTCTATAAATTATACAGACAATCCAAAAATTTTCTTCGCAATATATCCAGTGGCGTCGAAGATTGGAGGGGGAAAGTGGAACGGTCCCCCGTATCTACGCTACTGGAGAATTTTTTTATAAATAAACACCATCCTTATCTAGAAATGTACTACATTACTCTGTGTGCGAAATTTAGTGGAAATCGATCGAATGGTTTAGAAGTTATGATAAGAAAACGAATTTTTATACTAATCTTTGACACCCTGTATCTTTGTTAGGAAACATTTTTGAGCAAAATTTTCTCATGAAAGTCTACTTTTTTTTGGATGTTCTATCATCTCTTAAAATTAATGACGCTTAACCTGGACCACCCTGTATACTATTAAGTCACTATTATAAATACAGGGTGTTTCAACTCAAAGTGGACAACGTAATAGAGGTTGTAGATCTCATCGAGACTAACACTTTTTTCAAATTAATATTTTCCGTTTGAGCTTTTGTTTTCGAATTATCGACCTTCTTTTGTTTTTACATAAACCTCATTATCTTCATTATTTATGGCCGGATTTGAAAAAATTAAAGTTTTTTGAAATTGTCAGTTTGATATCTACAGTTATTGCGTTAAACATTTTTTCAAAAAATATCAACAAACAACATGGCGACCAGTTTTCTTTTTTAAACTTGGATAGCTCTAAGTCTGCTCCAAAGAAAATTGGTCGCCATTTTGTTTGTTGATATTTTTTTTTTAATTTTAACTCAAAAATTGTTGATATCAAACTGACAATTTCAAAAAACTTTAATTTTTTAAAATCCGGCCATAAATAATGAAGATAAAGAGGTTTGTGTAAAAACAAACGATAACTCGAAAACAAAAGCTCAAATAAAAAATAATAATTTGAAAAAAGTGTTAGTCTCGATGAGATCTACAACCTCTATTACGTTGTCCACTTTGAATTGAAACACCCTGTATAAATCACCTACTTATTTTAGATTATATCTTTAAATAAACGATTACTTCGACTAGTATTAGATAGATTTAAGCCTCACATTTACGTGAGCGAATGGATAGCCGGTAGATTCGACTGTGGATGTAAATACAAATTAATATTTTCCGCATTCAAGAAGGAAGTAACAGAACGTGCATTTCTCCTTGATAATTTGCGAGTAGGTGCGGACCAAAGATCTGAATTAACGCCCTGTATACTAGACAAAAGAGAAGTCAAATTCTTGGCAGGAGAAGGAGTAAAGTGGCGGAAGGTAAGTTTACCTTACACCAATTAATTTAAACTACATAGGTACATCATGTTTAATTTTTCCAGGTGGAAATGTTGATTAAGAACTACGAGGAAGGTATTTGTTGTGTGGCTTTCGAGCACGAAGGACGAGATACTCAATTTTGGAAAGGACATTACGGGGCGAAAATGGCCGGAGGAGTTGTGCAGATTCTTTTTGATACCATCGAAGAACAAATGGAAGAGGATTAATATCTCAAAGAGCGGTATTGGAATGTGATATGTTAATTTCTGTGTGTGACTGTTAATAAATGTGTTAAAAATTGTGATTATATGAAATAATTGTTAAAATTTATGTACACTTTTTTTGTATTAATTTTTGGTTTTAATTTACTGATTGTATCTTGGTCTAATTATTAATTAAAACTACATTTTGGATATATGTATATTTATGTTTTTTTATTCACCTTAACAATTAGTATAAAAAAATAAATAAATCTAATCTGGACGGTTTGTTATCACAACTTCAGAAAAATACAGCATAATTAAGTTACAGTACTCATGTTCATTCGAAAGGCTAACTCAATTATGTTTTGTGGAATTGTGTCCTGATAGCAAACGTAAACTTCCCTTGGATGTGGCATAAAGAATATTTTCCTGAAAACAGTGTTAGAACAAACTTTATACTAAAGCACAGTAACTTACCCTATCACCCAATAACTAATTTTACATTTCTTGCTGTCTTTATCATCCAAATAAGGACAATCGAAAGCTATGCCATGTTCCTTTATAGCTATAAGACTTTTATTCATAACTGACTTAGCCATATCTTGCGCAGGCATATTCTACAACACCACAAAAATAAAACTTGATCCATAAAAATTAATAAAACTACAAACTTTAAAACGTAGAGTATTCTGGAACAACGAATGTATCTTCAGGCAGCATCGTCTGAAATTATTAAGGATTAGATTCATGGTTTGTGACGGCATTTTACATTCAGGTGGACATAAAAGTACTCCTTCTGTGCTGTCGAATTGGACGAAGTGGAAAAGGACGTTTTCAGCACCTGATGTGAGCTGCATTGGACGGCAATCTTCTGTTTCTGTGAGTAGGGTTTGTCTTAGTTCCGAAACGTCGAAGCTGCTGTTGCTCATTTGGCTTCCATCCTAGAAGAAAAAATATGTGGATGGAAATGGTAAATATGTCCAAACATGCCTCGGTATTGCTTTTAGTTACTGAAACTTTTTCTTTTTTGTTTACGTGGGAGTTATACTCCTTATTTTAGAATTATTATATTAGGCTTAAGGCGAAGAAGGGATTTTATAAAAAAAATAACTGTTGCTTCCCTCAATGTTCTTTGCGAGGGCTTTTTCTGAACTCTGAACCATTTAACTAATTACTCATTGTAAAGAATATTTTATGGTCCATAAGCTTCTTTTTGATAAACTTGGTATTTCCAATTTTCCAATCCAATTTTCGTAGAAAACATGTATTATTTAAGGGTATAGGATAATTTATCCTGTTTTAGAAATTTTTTTAGAAACCATTGAAGAATTGAGGCAAAACATCAGCTTGAAATTTCTTGCTCCTCTTTTTCGTTTTAATATAAAAACACAAAATGAAAATACATAATATAAAAAGTAATGCTATTATTAAATCCTCTAAACCCACTAATTTTTTCTGTAACGGGTAAAAAATTATTAATCCCTCGCATAAACAAATTTTTGAATAGGAATATATGGAACTAGATGAAATGGTTCAAATTTGGAACCCCGTTTAAATAATAGCTTTGTTCGTGGAGCAATTTCCAACCAGTCAGAGCCAATTAAATTGCGAGAAAACAGTTAAAAATAATAGCAAATCTAAAAGCAGGTGGATAAGCACATGCGTACTTTAGTTTATTGAGATGTTTTGCAAGTTTATGATGTTTATGTAGTGCCACTCCGACATGCGCATGCGACTGTCTTGAGTTTTTTTTTTCGGTTTGTTTATATTATGACCTGTTGTAGTGTTTTTTTCTGTGATTATAGGAAATAAATTTGGATAATTTTTATAAAATTAAGGATTACGCTCTTGGGATCTTAAGATAAGTATATATTGCTTATGTTATTTTAATATTTCCAAATTTTCTTAATTTATTGTAGTTATTTTTTTGTTAAGTAGATATATTAATTCTGTCTCTTATAGTTTAGAAAAATCCATGCAGCTGTATTATATTGTTATTGTTTTTCCCCAATATTTTTGTTCGTTAGTAAGAAAATTTCCGTTGACCTTGTCCAATGCCGTGATTTATCTTGTTGTTTGTCCCAAAATGCCTTTTTTTGACAACTCGTATTTTCCTTCAAGTTTACATTTCTAAACCCACCCTCTCCCCTCTGGTAACGTAAACTATACCTACGCATTACGCAACTATATTATGTGGAAAATAAGTTATTCATTATTTACGGTCTAGTTTTAGGTAGTTTTGTAGAAGAAATGATGTTTTAAATAGCATATAAATAGTCATATCTTAGGCTGCAAACACACTGCAAACCCTCCTTACTTTTTCGTCTATTTTGAATATTTTGATTTAGTACACACGTTCAGTTAGATGATGGTCAAGATATTTTCGCCCCATGCGTTAGTTTTACGATGGGTCCTTTTTGCAGGTACTTTTCATCCCTTTACTCCCCCTAAGTACTTCAAGTCATGTGAAAGAGAAAGTTTACCAGTTCTAAGGCTGCTATCGTTTAACTATGTGTCTCTCACTCTAACTCAATTCTCGGATTTAATAAAATAAATTCATAGACATTGGAAATTATCTCTTAATTATTGTTATTTCTATTTCAGTAAATATACCAGTTTTAACGAGAACATTCGAACTCTACGTCCTTGTTTTGTTTATTAAAAAAAGGTGCTTTTATATCTGTAGATGATACATTGTTTATCATTTTTAGACATTAATCTTGTTATACATATACAGGGTGTCCCAAAATTAGCCTGCCAAAATGTACCAGCTGATCCTACGTTCAAAAATAATGCAAAAAGTTTTAATAAATATAGGTTGAAAAATGCTTCCTAAGGGAGCTACAGCCCCCCGAAAGGGGGCCCCAAAGAGCAGTTTTCTGTAATATCTCTGCAACTGTTTGAGGTAGATTCATGAAATTTGGTGAGTTTTAAGCTTTTATAATTTGCCACATATTTCTTTTTCCAATTTTCAGAAATTTTTCCAGTGGCGCCACATACAGGGTGGATGCTGGGTAAATTCTGTCCCATATTTTTTGAGTGGATAATTTTTTATATCAAATTATGAAACTTGGTTTATTTTTACACAAAAAAGGTTGTCTCAGTCGATCTTTGAATCTTGAACCGTTTTCGAGTAAAATCGTTTTAAAGAAGTCATGTCCATAAAACTACACTAATAAAAATAAACAGAAAATTGAAAGAAAATTTTTGATTTTGATATTTTGTTTTTATTATTAATATTTGACGAAGAAATGCTAAACGAAGTAATAAATACCTATAAATTTTAATTTATAAGTTTTTATGGACGTGATTTTTTCAAAACGATTTTACTCGAAAACGGTTCAAGATACAAAGATCGACTGAGACTACCTTTTTTGTGTAAAAATAAACCAAGTTTCAAAATTTAATATAAAAAATTTAAAAATTATCCACACACAAAATATGGGGTATAATATGCCCAGCACCCACCCTGTATGTGACGCCCCTGGCAAAATTTCTGAAAATTGGAAAAAGAAATATGTGGGAAATTATAAAAGATTCAAACTCACCAAATTTCATGAATCTACCTCAAATAGTTGCAGAGATATTACAGAAAACTTCTCTTTGGGGCCACCCTTTCGGGGGGCTGTAGTTTCCTTAGGAAGCATTTTTCATCCTAGATTTATTAAAACTTTTTGCATTATTTTTGAACGTAGAATCAGCTGGTACATTTTGGCAGGCTAATTTTGGGACACCCTGTATAATATAAAAGATTTCTTTCTAATACTTACATTTCTTTTTATATTTAATGTATTTCCATTCTTTTTAGAATATTGCCACATCTCCATTATGGACGAGTGAGCATACAAGGATGGAATGATTCCCTCCATTTTGATGCTTAAGGTATTTCATTTAATTATTCGTTATGTCTTTTAATTTTATTGTTTGTATATCGCTCTTAGCGTAATGGACTTAGATACTTTCACCAATTTCCTCGATACTTTTAAATAGCGTTTAATTTGGTTTCATTGCATTTTATTTAAACTTTGGACTTTTTAATTTGTTATTAGCTTTATCAAAATTATATACCTACTGTTCTTATATTGTATAAAATCTTACTGTTACTTTGTTATTACATATTTTAATTGAGATAAAATTTTGTATTTTTTTCCATTACAAACATTTATTTAAAATCTTAATCTGTTATTATAGTACCTCATAAAATTTTGCAAAAAAGAATTTTGAAACTAGACAAGACCATAGACAGGATAATGCGTCATAGCTTCCACTAGTCTAGAGAAGTTAGAAGCATGTAAAGCACACCAAATAAAATATTAATATTTTTTAACCGGCGCATTCGCCAAAAACTTAACTATTGTCCTTTCTTTAAACTTCTAATTTGAACGATAAAAAATAAAATTGTAAGCAAATTATCATATATTATAAGTCTCTTGTAAACAATTAAACAAATGGTTTATCTAAATAGTAAAAAAAACAGTTTTTCCATGCGAAAAAATTTTCTACAAATTTTAACCTATGCTTTTAAACTAGACTAGAAAACTACATTTCATAGCCATAGCTATCTTTTTAAAATCTTTAACATACCTCATACTCATCCGTTTCCGATTCCTCACCATTCGAATCATACCGCTTCCTCATTCCCCGTTTATTACCCGATTCATCACTAATCTCACTCCGCTCACTATACCCTCCCTGACTGTCTGACCCCTCAGACTGCCCATCAAAATAATCATCCTGCAACGACGACATTGAACTATACTGCATAACCATATTTTGGTCCGAGCTTCGTCGTTTCAATATCGAAGTCACTTCGTTTTTCTTAGGCGAATTAGCAGCTTCTCTCAGAGCACCAGTTGAAGATTTTGCTAGATTCAAATTCGACATAAATTCACTTTTCTTCTTGTTGGAAACTGGATGTGGTAGGGTGATTTGGGGGCCGGGATTCATGGCTAACCAACGATTTGCCAGTTCGGGTAAACCAAGTTCTTGGATGTGAGCTAGAGTGGCTTGGGCTTCTTCTACGTAGAATGCGTCGGGTACCATGTTGGCTTCTGGTGGTTCGGTACAACCTCCAGCTTCCATTATAACGGCTAGTAAATCCTAAGAGAGGCGTTAGTTAATTAGGAAGAAATAGTCGGTTTTTGCGTTTGCTATACCTTAGCACTGCCCACTATAAGAAGATAGCGTTTACCTTCGGGGATTTTCACGTTAGAGTTTTGGTTTCTGTTGCATGAGGCTGGAAAGACTTCCCTCCACAGTACCAGGGATTTCACTGGTTCGGTACGCGAAAGATGTAAAAGTCCTTGTAGTTTACAAAAAGTGTGCACATCGATTAAGTCTTCATGGATGAAGTGGCTTGCTAACAAGTAACCAGAGTGGTACAAGGCACTGCCCAATATTGTAAATAAACGTTGACAATCCAATGGTTCCTCGTTCTAAAAGAAAATATTGTATGCAAAAAAACTAATGTATTCAAACAATGGCAAATTTTTGACTTAAGTATGAGATATCGAAACCATTTCTACGTTAATTATTTGTGCTTTTACCCAATCTCGATAATCGCTGGCCTCCAATTCAGCCAATGCATCGTCTATCTGCATCTGCGCCTCATCTGGCAAGCTAAGAGTCGCAGCAGCAGCCAAGATATCTTCAAACTGTGACGGGCTAACTTGCAGGGATTTTACAGATAAACTATGAAGCTCAACAAACTGTTGGGCAGTAGCCCATAGTCCACTGCATAAAATTCGAGTGAAAAACCGCGAAAAAAAGTGGTCTAACTGTCCAGCTATTGCCTTAGTTCCAAAACATTTATCCAAGGTTTCATAAGTGAACTGTAGTAAGCGTATCAACTCGTCGTTTAATAAAATCGCTTCTTTAGCGGAAGCTCGATTATCTGGCAGCATAAGCAAAAGTAAGTTGTTACTGAAGCAACTATAAACAACATTGCACAGTCGGTTTTTGTACATTAAAGCAGAAATTTTGGGTTTAGTTTGAGTAACATCGTTTATAAGATGATTGAGTGTTATGAACATTCCTCGGGAGCCACACAGAATGTTCTTTTGAATTGGTCTGGGAAAACAGTAAACTATATCTTCGCATTCGGCAGAAGCTTCGCTTAGTTTATCCATGTTAATATAAACAATTCCAATGGGGTGCCTGCACAACGTTTGTAATAGTAAATGCTCGTCATCAGCTTTGGAATTCATCAACTCTCGAACGAAATTCGATTCGTTGTTTAACTCGTTTATAGGCGGCTCTTTAGTCACCTCAATCCCAGCTACCCTTTGCAATTTCAAAAGCACCTCGTCTCTGTTGATAAACTTTTGTAGAATATCATCCAAATTTTGAAAGTTCACCTCAATATTGTTAATACTTTTCAACCAATCGCCTATTTTAATATTTCTTTCGTGTTTTGCTTTGCTATCAAGTGAAAACCCTGCAATCATCACTCTGTAACCATCCGACAAAGTGCTTACATTCAAGCCTAGTAGTGATTCCGCTAAAGATACATCACTGCTTAAGTTGTGGCGATTATCAGCGTCAATGTCCAGCATAACTTCCTTCTCCTCGCCTTCTTGGAAATCCTGGAATTTAACTTTCGATGTGTTTGTCTCAGGTGCATCTTGAGTTTTCTGTTGTTTTTTACTGCGGCGTTTGCTTTCTCGTCGTCGTATTAATCGCAAGAATTTTCCTCGGGTGCTACGCCGCATTTGGTTCTTGGAAAACGGCTCAGTGTTACTCTCCTTGTTTTTCGCATTATCTTTATTGTTTTGTGTTACAAATGGATGGCATTCAATGTATAACAACTCGCCAGATTCGTCATCTACATATGGCTCCCAGTCGGGTATTGTACTAAATTTAAACGAATATTTGGGAGATGTTTGTAAAATGTTAAGTATACTGACCTGTCCGAATCTGAATAATACGAGCTGTAACTTGAGCCATCTGACCATTCTTCACCTGAACTGTCGTTCTCGTTATTTGGTGGCTGTCGAGGTAGCAGCAGTCTTTGAGTTTCCATTTCAACGCTTTGGATTAATTACAAATTGTAATTTAAATGGTAGTCGTAAACAAATTACCTAACCTAAAAAATAAATTTGACACGAAGCTTTACATGGTTAGTGGGATGTAGTAGAGATGGCGTGGGAGTTTGTTTTCTAAATCAAAAATTGGAAATTATAGAAAATTGTCCAGAAAGTAACATTAAGGATTTTTTAAAAAATATGTAAGTTTCATTTGTATAATATTTCCATGTATAAATATTGTTAATTTTAATAAAAAATCTTTCCATAAATTATAGATTCCTTTTATGTGGGCGAAGTACAAAAAATAATGACGAGATGGCGACATGCGAGTAGAAATAATAGATATCTTTACAACATTGCGTGTGAGTTTCATAGATGGCGAGAGTTGTAAAAAGGCGCTAAAATTTAAATTTGAATAATAAATTTTCATGCAAATAAAACTAATTCTATAAATGCCAATTAATTCAACTGTTATGGGATAATTTTGTTTGAGTTAAAATCTGTTATTACTAATTTCTAGAACTGCACGATATAAAATTTATTTATATATTTTTTTGGAAATTTTAAAAAGAAATTAAAAAAATCGGTTTATGGAATTAAACTCCTTTAAGTGTTTAATTTAGTGCACATTTTAGCAACGCACATTGCAAATTAACTATAAGAAGAGAATGTAAATGCAAATATATAGCTATATACACTTGGATTAAAAGTAAAACCTACGGGAAAGAAGAAATTTATTATTAGATATAAATGTTCGAAGACTTCCAAGCAATATATAAGACTCAACTAAATAAAAAGTAGATGTGTCCTAAGGATAATGTTTAGAAAGGAAATTGTTGCAACTTTTCTGGATGATGATGATTGTTCTAATAGAATTACATGCAGAACCCCGCAGTCCGTATAATTAATATTTACATTCTATATTTTTCTATACAACTCAGAATTACTCATGTAATAATTAACTACATTACAGTTACAACATTAATATTATTGTCCAGGAAATTGGCAATAAAACTCATATTTTATTAAATTTGTTTTGTATATTTCAAAACATTTCACGCACATCAATCACATTAAAATAATACTTTATAAGAAAATCGAACGCTTAAAACTAGGATATCTTTGCTTGCAGCATGTGATGCACATTATTCTATAAAACCTATTGTGGAAAAAAAGTAAGGAATAAATTAAACATGTTTTGGAATTAGGAACAAATTACCGGATATTATTTACAAAAAAGTTTCTAATGCAAATGAAAACGATTCTTACGTAAAATTTACAACATCAATCTTGGATTTGTGCATCTTGTGAACGTGTTGCATATTATTGAAACGAGTTGAATGAAAAGGAGGCCGGATAGCCTTTAGTAAAAATTTGCCTCAGGCAAGGTTCTCATGGAATTATGTACAGTCGCGAAGTAAAAACGAGGTCTTTGTATGATAGTTTATAACGTATAATGCACATTTATAAATAGATTTATCCACTTCTGAGAAAAGGTAGTTGTAAAGGTGTTTAGGTTGGAGAGAATTTTCTGTGGTTGTTCTACAGTCTAAGTGGAAAAATAATGAACAAATTTCTATATTATAAATTATTATATTAATACCTACTTAACATTAAAAAACAGTTTATGATCTGCAAGCTGTAGTAACTATAGAGTTGCAAGACTGTTACAATTCACCTTACATAGTTTAATTATTATTTTTTCACGACAATAATTAAGCTATATCTAAGAAACCAGATAGGAGGAATTTATAGTTCATACTTTATAGTCCCCCTATCTGGAAATTATTAAGCGGAAAGCGTTATATTAATATAACTAAGATCTTGACTAAAATTAAGAGCGTAGGATTTGTACTCGCATCAAAACAGGTTTGTGAAAAAGTATAAAAAATATAACCTTAAAATAATTAAATAATAAGGACTGTTTTGACTTTTTTTTTACTTTTGCCAAATGGTTGACTAGAAGGTGTACAAAATAAATTTAATTCAGATGAAAGGACAAATAAACAAGGAATTTTAAGTTTATGATACGAACGCCCGATAAGTAGCTTCTACGGGTTGTCTGCAAACAGGACACGTCGGGAAAGCAGGAGCACAATCAACACAAGAAAGAACATGTCCACAAGGTAAAAATACCACACCTACTTCATTCTTGTAGCATATTTTACATATAGTTTTTTCTCCCGAAGATTCGGTGTTCGTTTCTTTTGAAGTGATGTTATTTGTAACAACAGTACAATTGTTCGTTTCTACTTTTTCTTTGGCTTTAACATTTTTTGTACGTTTTGTACTAGCACTCGTGGTCTTGGTACTAACACTGCTGCGACTGGTACTAGGTGTGTTGCTACTGGTGCTCGGTGCCGACAGTTCGGCAGTTTTCTGCTCTCTTACTTGTTTTATATATTCCTTGCCCTTTTTCATAAATAGGAAATGACATGAGAAAAACCACATAGCATGTTGTTGCCAGGGATCGTCGTCTTCTTCCCAGTCCTTCAAACCGCCTCCACAATAAAAGCAGATAGTTTGGTCACCCCCACCCAAATAAAAAAATCCAGCCTCCGCCAGAGCATCGGGCTTTTGTTTCATGGATTTAGGCCAGATTGCGAAAGATTTTAGTCGACTTTCGTATGTTACGTACTCTGGATGGCTTGGTCCCTTTGTTCTTTTCACTCCTATCTTTTCTAACTGACTAAGTCCATTTTGTTCTGGCACGGAATTGGGTAGAATCTCTACACCAAAGTTTCCACAAGTGTCTTGTCCGGTGGGGAGTGTTGGTGAATCTGGGGAACGGACAAAGGGACATGTAGGGCTCCAGTTTTTGTGATCGGACATTGGATCGTCTTGTTCTTTCCAGGCGTGTCCCTCAACGCTGCAAAATGGGCATTTAACTATGTCGTTTTTGTTTAAATAGTAAAATCCAGCTTTGGCTAGTTGGGCTGCTTCAATACATTTATTTGGCCAGTTGGTGTAGGTTTTTATACGTTCCGTGTAGTCTTGTAGTCTTACAGTGTCTGAGGCGTACCCCTCGTCAGTTTCGGTATTTCCATAAATTTTTGGAAGATTATCGTATACAACTGCTGGCGCCAACATATTCGTATTGAATTAAATTGGAAATTTCTGTAACAAACAAAATATTTGTTTACAAACTATTTTATGTAAGTAATCATTTTATGTTTAGCTAAGTAGTTTATTTATTGCATTTAAACAAATTGTTTTGTTATAATATGGTAAATAAATCGCCTGTAGTCGAGGAGGTAAGGTGCAAAAGAATTCCAACTTCCAACAGATAACAGTACTAAGACCGCCTTTTACTCCGCTTTTATATCGAAGGTACTACATGGGTTATGACTTGGTTGGAATCTTATAGGTTCAATAATGAGTACACGAGTACCGGGCACAGAAGGCACGGCAACGTTGTTGGAATTCAGAGACCATTCACGATTTTCAACATTCCTTTCCCTGAGCCAGCAATCTCGCGTTACAACATTCCTCAGAGATCACATCAATGACCGAACGCCGGAAACACAAAAAAAAGACCCTAGCAAAGGACAGAGAACTATTGCTTATCCCATTCCCAGACAGAATCTCACTATGCGCCGGCTGCTGTGTACCTGACAGGGCTTTAAAAATCATTGTCAATGCACTATTGTTAGTTTCGTGGAAAAACGCCGGCGGTAGGTTGGAAAGGGCTTTAAAAACCAATTACAACGCATTGTTATGTTGATTATTTACCAAAATACGACGTTAATTCCAGCGCGGAGTTAAACTAGAAATCGCTTGGGAATGGAAAGTAGCACAAGCTGTAGCAACATATGGCTGCCTGGTACGGTTATTTTATCACTGCATGCAAATTTCAGGAGGTTGCGGCTTGTATTGGGGGTAAATGTTTCAATACTGACCTTTAGTGCGTACAAATACATTGATTTTAGTCACACAGCCCCATTTTGTTTGAGAATTTACAACTAAAACTAGGGAGCCCTCGATTATTGACTCAAGCACACTAGATATACGAACAATCTACACAATTTATACAGCGTTGCCACGTTCGATTAAATCGTAGCGCGCATGTCGCGGGTTGCTAGTTCCAGACGGCAAAGTCTTTCTCATATTCTGATGTATGGTTTTTTTAAGGATTTATTATTATTATTTATTATATACCGAAAAAGAAAAGTATTGAACCTGGATTCTATTTTACCAACTTGGCGCGATATTAATCATCCAAAGACAAAATTATTGCTAATTTATTCCCGCAGACATTACGAACATAAAATTGATTTTCTTTTATTGACCATGAAATTTTCTCATGAATGAAAATCATTAAAGTATTTGCAAATGCGTCATAGGTTAAAGGAACATTCACGTGTCGCCTGGATGTTTCTCAATGTCGTTTGCGAGAAAAATGATAAATTGCACATTTTTGGAATCGTACTGGAGCCGAAATGCGAAATGAAATGATAACAAAATTAAATCTACAAACAACTACTAGCCAATAAAACCAAACTAAAACTTACGTTGTACTACACTACAACCATTATTCGCATCTAATAGTATTAACAAAAACACATCAACGTTATCATGATATTTATTTAGAAAAGCACACTTTTCACTTTTATTAAAAGCAAAAACTGAGTGAGCTGCACAAGACAAACTGCCAACTGAGATGCAGTTGCGAGACTTGAACCACAGACTGGAAACTATGCGCCTGCACTCCTGCAGTCTCGCGATGCATTTATATTAGTAGGTAGTGGGGGAAATACGATTTTTCTGTACACTTTGTGGGTGTTCCCTAATCCTAATCCAGTTTAATGTTTATGGATTTTATTAATGGGCACTTAATAAGTGTTGGAAGTTTTCCAAAGGCAATAAGTGCATATTGTATTGCAGTTATAGATTTCATTAAATCGGGTTGAATTAAGTATGCGTTTTACGCAGTTCGTGAAAAATGTAAAAAAAATAGGTACCTGAAGCGACACAATTAAGGTGGAATTTTAGAAATTGCACTTTTTTTCGTAGCATAAAAAAAAGTTTATTGGATCATAAATAAATAAAAATTTGGCACCTTTACAACAGAAGTTAAAAGTTTCAACAAAATTCCTCCAAACATCGAAGAAAAACGGTTAATTTTTTCTAAAATCGTTAATTATTTTGTTGCAATTATAATTATTATTATATATAAAAAGAAGCCTAGCAGGCCTTTCAAGGCGCCCTTCCTTCCAAGAGTTCCAAGAACTCCTCCCCTTTGAACCCCGCTCCCTTCTCTGAGATCTGCTCTTGAAATTCCGAATGTCGGCCTTCTAAGAACAAACCTCCCCTAACCCCCTCAGTTCCCTTCTCGAACAGAGCAGATGAATTCTAGAATGTCCATGCAAGGGATTCCCTGTGAAGCGGTGAGGGCACCGCGAAGACGTAAAAGTGATAAAAATCTAGTCTCACAATAATCCTCGGATTCTCATCAAATTTGAAAAAGGAATAGCACGTTTCCAAAATGACGTTAATTTTACAATACTTTTTTTGCTGTATTTATCAAGATTTCCTTTACAAAATGCGACATTTTTTAAATATTTTTAGCTTATACGATGGACGATGCATATATCGTGTGTCAAGATTTTTCGTTTTTCAGGAAATTTTAGACTTTATTCATGCTGCCTACATATTCCTACAAAAATTTGAAAATAAAAATCTATAGTGGAAAATATTTATGTCTAAAAAAAACCCACTAGAAGAAATTTATCTGCGTTTTCTCTTTATGACCATTTTAGTAAGTTTTATCTTTTGCATTCACATCCGGTGGATAAACGCCTGATTCCAGCTGTCAAGTAACTGAAAAATACGCTAGATTTTCACTTGAGGTCTAATCCCGTCTTTGTATTAATTTATAAATAGCATTGGGACATTTAACTTTTCTTTAAATTCAAAATAAATTTTACTATATTTTGAGACGTAAAATTTGCAGTTTTGGAACCATTTATTTTTCTGTAAGTTCACATTTTCAGTATACTAATCTTGTGGCTTAAAATAAGAGTACGTAGATGAACCTTTACTTTTTTTTTATTCTAGTCTAGATAATAAAGTAAATTTTATTTAGAACCCCTATTTTTTGGGCAGCCAAGCAAGCGCTAATCTTTATGAAAAACTCAAACATAAATAATTAACAAGATAAAAAATAATCTTCTCATAAAAATGCAAAGTTAGCAGTCTAAAATCGAATAAACTTGTAGGGACTTTCTATTATTCACTGATTCAGAACATTGTTTATGTAGGAGTATATGAATCAAAATTTGTAAACATTCCAAATTTGAAATGTAAACAATAGATTTATAAATAAAACTAAAATATGTACAGGGTGTTCCATTTTCGGGGGGATATTGGAGTTATTATCAAAGATAGAGTGCTGCGGTTTTTACCTTCCTGTCCTACATTTTTACGAAACGAAAAATTCCGATTTCAAATTTGTCATGGCTCTCTTAGTTTTTAATCTACAGAGTGATTCTGAAAATCTTTGTGGTTTTGACACCCCTCGTATTTGCGTTATGCGTCTACTTATCAAAAAAGTGAAAACTGATCTTGATAGAGTTTTTTACGTAGAGTTCAGTGGCGTAGGCAGTTTTTGTGTAAAAGGTTTAGTTTTTGAGATATTGCCCAAACTCCAAACTTATGTTCTTTTAAATGGGACACCCTATATATTATATTGATTAAGCAAAATTTGGGCTTTCCAAAAATATATAATACTTAATACCTATTTATTTTGAAAAACAAGCTCAAAAATCGATATTTTTAATAATTTTCTTTATTTATAACAGTAGGCCATGACTAATTTTTTAGAAACAAATGCAAAATTTTCACAATGCGTAATTATTCTAAAGCTAAACACTTCAAAAGATAATTTTAATGCATTGTATAAAACATACCAACAATATAATACTTCTCATAATTATCATAAACGGCCATTGTAATAAAAAATTGAAATAAAATAAAAACACCTACGTAACAAAAATATTTCATCACTAATGGAAATCTGACAAATCTGTCAAATTTTGCAATTGTTTCTAATAAACTAGCCATGGCCTACTGTTATAAATAAAGTAAATTATTAAAAATATTGAATTTTTTTTTCAAAATAAATATTAAGTAGGTATTATATATTTTTGGAAAGCCCAAATTTTGTTTAATCATTATAAAAAATAATATATAGGGAGTCCAATTTAAAAAACATAAGTTTGGGTAATATCTCAAAAACTAAACCTTTTAGACAAAAACTGCCTACGCCACTGAACTCTACGTAAAAAACTCTATCAAGATCAGTTTTCGCTTCTTTGATAAGTAGACGCATAACGGAAATTCGAGGGGTTTCTAAAAAACAAAGATTTTGAGAATCACTCTGTAGATTAAAAACTAAGAGAGCCATGACAAATTTGATCCCGGAATCTTTCGGTTCGTAAAAAAGTAGGACAGGAAGGTGAAAACCGCAACACTCCAATACCCCGTAAAAGTGTCGAAAATGGGACACCCTGTACTTAAACTAGTGACTTGAAGTTTCTTTTCTTATTCCGAGTTATAAATGACTTTTCTCAGTAAAGACAAAGGTAGTTAGCTAGGTATTTTTTATTTTTTAACCTACACATTTTTGTGGTTTTGCTTCGAAATATCACCACGCGTTTTATGAACCAGCAAGAATTTATTTTTAACTGCCATACTAATAAGTAGGTATTAACATTAAAAATAGAAATTGCGACTTTTAAAATAATAAATTAACAATTATCGTTAACTGTCTTGAAAAACATTCCTTATTTCTATGGAATGCTACTAATTATTTTAAAAAATGGATAACGAAAATATTTTTCAGATAATTTTATAATAAAGTATGCGTCATATCAAAAATGGAATTATAATTACCAAAGTTTTTTTGTATTCTACGAAATGGTAAACTACACAGAAAAGCCCAAAATAATTTCCCGTTGTTAACTTTTAATAATTTCAAGTCGTCATCCATAATAATAATTATTTCTGCGCTGTGCGGTATAATAACCAATAATCCAATAAATTTGCTTTACTTTATTGCAGCATAAAGACTTATAAAACTACAATACTCACTAAATTTAGCTAGATTATGACCACATAAACCTCCGAAACATAATTCAATTAAGCTCTTTGCTTCTTGTTTCAAGTCACTAACTTTGGCAAATCCTAAAAATAACTCACCAAAACGTTTGTAAACAAAACAAACCGCAACGCACAAAAAGACAACAAAAATTCCACTACGAAAATATTTGACTGGAATAAAATGGTTCTAGTTCTAGAGTAGATTCAGCACTGTTTCGGTTACGCTTTTTTAAGTTTCATGTTCATGACGCAATTGTTTAAATTGGCCTTGATGTCATGTTCCAAAGAATGGGCCACACACTCATATACTTGATGACCCTGGACAAAGGGGCCCCAAATTTTGCGCGCATATAAATAACTTTTACTTTTCATGCTAATTTGCATTTGGTAAATAAACAAATGTATGTAAATAAATATAATAAAAATGCAGTTGATAATGATAACCATTAAAATTAGATCTGTGATTTAATAGGATGGAAGTGGGAAAAAACTTACCAATACGTATAAAATAAAAATATGCTTCGTATTGAAAAAACTAGGTACGATGTGCACTGAGATAATTCAACTGTGCCCCATGTTGTAACCCCCCAAGCTTTTATATTAAAGAAAAATCAGATAGGAAAAGTAAACATTTTAAGTCTGTTTTAATTTCTTCAAGTTCCATTTCGTGCTATTCCCAAAACTGGTCATGAGAAGCAAACACAAACTGGAAAAACAATGTGTTCTAGAATCTAGATAACTTAACCAAAGGAAATAGGTCGAAAACAATAACAATTAATTTTATCAGTACATATTTAAAATTAAACTTACATTACGCAAATACTAATTCCCCAAATAATATTATTGAACATTAGGAAATTTTCTAATGAATGAATTTCTGTAGGCATGTGCGATGTGTATGAGTGTGTTTGTATAGTACAAGTAGCATAGATAATAGTGTTCATTCTTTCGAGACTTACATTAGATAAAGGTTGGGTAAGGGCCGGAAATACATTTTACAGTCGAATTAACGCGAACATCCGGTTTTAACTCTTTCAAACGTAAACATTTTTAAGTACTCGCCTACAGCTGAAGAAGTTCTTCAAGTGTATACGGTTTCGTAGAATCAAATTTAAATTTGTTTATGAGTAAGCAGTGATGATGGGCTAATGAGTATAAATACATCATCAGGGTATAATTGAATATTATCTGCAATCATGGCTAAGAGGTTTTATGCTAATATTTACAACTATTTTGATTTAGTCATTTAGTATAAATAAAGTTATTTGAATATTGATATTGAGATTGGAAATTGAACTTTGGATGGTTTTAGTTTGTTTAAATATTGTTACAGTGGCATAACTAGCCTCTGTGCTAGATATTAAATTTGGGCTCCCTATAGCACTAGCAAAAAGTGCCAGGGCTGTAGTAACTCTGTTTTCTGTGAGGGGGCAAATAAAAATTATTCATTTTATGTTTTTCTAATATCTGTTGCTTAGTAAGGACCTGCAAAAGTTGTCTGAGAGATTGGAGGCAGAAAAAGCGCCGAAGGCGAAAATTTCGAACTTTTCAAGGTCAATGCGCTAAAATGAAAAGTTACCAATTTCGAAAAATATTCAAATGTTAAGTTTCGTATAATATAATTACATTTTAGCAGTAAATGCGTAAACTAAGAACAAATAGAATTCTTATCGGTACATGGAAAGGACAAAGGACACGCGTGTCAAAATAAGGACTGTCCTTCCAAAAATTGTTATATCAAATTTAGTTCGTTGCTGACTGTATTTTCGAGGTAAACGTCATCCTTAATTCCTCTAGGATTTAAATTTAGTTCGTATAAATTTCCCACGTTATTTAACTACCTACAATTCATCGAATTTCTAGACCATACCTTTTTCTTGTATTTTTAATCTGTTATATTCCCATCAAGTGAACCTAAAATCTGGAATTTTTTTTTATTTTAATGAATGGTTACAAATTTACTGCAGCATTTTGAAAAACTTTCGTGTTCTAACTTTATTTTTCAAATTTACGAAAAATTGTACTGTGCTGTAAGTCTGTGCCTGTCAATCAATAAGCACAAGCACACTTTTTTTGTTCTGAAATACTGGAATATATAAGTAATAATATACCATAAGATAATTTAAGTAACTAACAATTTTATCGTTTTCATATAAAGAAATAATGTCAAAAGTTGCTGATTATTATTTCATATAGTTTTGGATCAATGAAATCAAAACAAGATATAAATTACCAGTATCTGGCATGACACGGATTTAATTTTGATGTTTGGAAAGGATAGAAGCTGTAGCCAATAATCATACTGTCCAAGTGTCCATCTAATTTAGTCAATATTAATGCAAATTATCTTATTATTTATGTCTATAATTAGCTGTTTTGTTTGTGATAGTGAAGTGCATGATGATTATTTGTATCAGAGTGAAATGAACTATTAGTGAGTTGTTTATGCCTGCCCACTGAATCATCCCCATTCTTTTATCTCATAATATAAATAATTTATTATACGTTTCACTCTTGCTCTTGCTCTTGGCAGTGCACTGAAAAATACTACAGTTTCCTATCGTTTACATTTACATGATGTTTAAATATCTCTAGATTCCTCAAAAAAAATTTTCGAAAAATTTATAAAAATACAGGATAGACACGAAATATTTTTAGGTATGATTCTTGAATACATTCTGCATTGTCCTGTATATTTTTTTTAATCTCCAATCCGGGTTAATTTTAATTTTCGGTATAAAATCATTGCAGGTGGCAACTTACGGAAATCCTTTTAAGAAATTTGATAATTAGGTAGGTACTCCGAGTAGACATCGTTTATCTTCAAAATGGAATTTAACTTTTCGATTCAAAATAAACCAATCTTTCATCATGTATCAAATTTTTAACTATTTTCAATACTAGTTTTCAAAATAAATTAAATGAAACATGAACATATGGATTTATTTATTCTAATTCCAAATTTGAACAGTAATAATTCTTTAAAGGTTAACACTATCAAAAAAATTACTAGATACTTTCGGTCGCAAATCATCTCAGCTACAAATTTCATATATAACTTTTTTTCGATAATCAAATAGTTTAACAGACTGGCTTCTTTTTATTCAACAGTGTTTTACTTTTTCAATCCACACTCTTCAACATTCAAGAGATGATTGCTCGAAAACTAACCCGGATTGGGGATAAAAAAATTATACAAGACAATCCAGAATTTATTCAACAATCACACCTAAAAATATTTCGTGTCTATTCTGGAACACCCCGTACTTATACAGGGTGTCTCTAAAAGGTTTACAAAATCCTACCACAAGTTTTTGGGCTCAAAATAATTTGTTTAAACCAAACACACCTTAATTCAAAAGTTCTTCCTTACTGAGTTACAGGGCGCTAAAAAATATTTTTCCAAATAATTTTTTAAGTATATCTACAGAACGGTTTAAAGTAGATATTTGAAATTTGGTGGGTTAATAAGTCTATAAGGAAGCTACAATTTATTGGTATTAGAACAAAAACAATATTGTTCAGTGGCGTACTTATCGAAGAAGTCTCAGGATTTTTTTGAATAATTTTTGTAGGGGATAAATTTTTTTTACAAAATTATAAGAATTATGATAGATACACTCAAGACATGTAAAAAAGGTATACTTGTTTGATTTGCATTAACTCAACTGTTTGCGAGATATTCCCCCCTATAAGTACGACACTGAACAATATTATTTTGGTTGTAATACCATCACATTGTAGCTCCCTTATAGACTTATTAACCTACCAAATTTCAAATCTCTACTTTAAACCGTTCTGTAGATATATGTACTTAAAAAACGATTTGGAAAGATATTTTTAGCGCCCTGTAACTCAGTAAGGAAGGACTTTTGGACTAAGGTATGTTTGGTTCAATCGAATTATTGTGAGCCCAAAAACTTGTGGTAGGATTTTGTAAAGACCTTTTAGAGACACCCTGTACTTTGGGTTGAAATATTTCAACAAATTATTATTATATTTCATATTTCTATGCCCCAGCTTGTATGCCAACCCTGCACAATATTACCGTTTCCCCATAAATTGCTTAGAATGAAAACTATAAAACAAGATAATAGATTATATTATTTTCTATTTGCCAAGTACATTGACTTATAACGAATCTAATTTATAATTTTACTGATAAATGGATTTTAGTATTATATACCGTATACTTATATAATAAAACGAAATTGCTCTTTGTTAATTCCCGCTCAATTTGAATCGACAATAAAACAATTTTTTTGTAGAAATAATCAATACCTATAGCCAATCAAACATTTAATGTGGCTTTAAATTAATTGTATTAATGTTGTTACACAAATCTAGTAGAACTTTGAGAAACGTTCACAGAAAAATGTGCAAATTTTCTCTATATTTTATATAATAATAATGCAAGATGCAATTACTTTTCTACTACTGCCAAGCCATAAATGGTTGCAAGCGGCATTATACTCATTTTAATTGAACAAATTATGATAATTAACTGTACCCACATACCTGCAACAAATGATTGTCAAACACAATTATCAGTGACGCATTTTTCTTGCTATTCTTTTCACAATATTGTATTGTTTTAATGTAATATCACATTAAACAGATTAGTTTGCTACCGAAAAGTCTGCGTAACTTAAGCATGTTCCATATTACAAATTATTCCTGCATGTGATTATGAATAACACTATATTTGGTTACAAACACAGGAACTGGGTGGGAAACAGATAACTTGCTCTGCATGAACTATATCAATGATTTATTTATTGTACTTTTGGGTAAATGAAATAAAAAAATAAAGTAGGGCGAAAATTCGAAAGTGGGTCGTATCTAGTATAATCACAGCAACAAAACAATCTGTAAAATTAATTATTGTTATGTGATAACTTTTTTGAAGTAAATAAATTGCTTATAAAACATGATATGAATTAATGTAATAATAAGTGTAAGAGTTTTATACGCAGTAAATTCAGGGCCAGATGCATTATTTTTTTATCAGGAATAATTTTAGAAAATTTAATTAAAAATATATCACCGGTATCAAATTTTACATATCAATTCAATATTATCCGTTTTAATTAGCGCAAGTGGTTTTGTAATGGTACAGACTGTTTACAAACATATTTTACAATTAATTTTTTTTAATTATTACATTTTATTATAGATATTTTTTTAAGTATGTTTACAAATTATACCAAATACCTATTAAGGACAAAACAGGACCTTGGGTGATAACAAATTTAGCTATTTATACAATTACGTTTAAGTAGCGCAACATCAAATAATGCAAATTTTATCTTAAAATACAAAAAAATAGGTTAATAATTTGTAAATACCGAGAAAATGAAAGATTCTAGTGAGACAAACAAACATGAAATTAAGTCATGTACAAAATATCCTCGACGTGACTGAATGTTAAATCAAACCGACAACTGAGGGTCGCAAATATTAAACAATTAAAATCGGAAATTGCGTGTGTTAATGTTATCGTTACAAGTTGGAACTAACTCATCTTTGACTAATAGAGGTGATAAAATGTTGATGTGATGATGTACGATTTGTTATAAAAAATCCTTGTTCAATCACCTTTGTGATTGTTCTATGATATCGTAAAGACGTAGTGCTAAAAATATTGTGTTAAACTTACGATGATTTATAATTGTTAATTTTATCCAACTGCATGCATTTTAATAAATTTTACAATATTTTCAGCTGTATTGTATACATAGAAGGTAGATTTACAGGAACTTTCAGGATTTATAAACAATCACAAATTGAAATATACAGAACTTAATTGAATGTTTCATTATGCAGAAGATATGCAAAGAAAAAGTTCGATGCCCCCTCTTTATCAACAGTTTCTGCTTTTTCGATAATGTGCAAATGAAACGTTTTACCTCGTTAAAAGGGCTTTTTATGGCTGATAAATATGCATTGTATTACTTCCGGTTTAACAGGAAATTTACTAAAATTTGCAGTTTTAAATATAATTTACTGCTTTTTGTACACACCTGAGAGCTTTTCTAATATTAAGCAGATTAACCATAATTTAAGCATGTTGATGATGTTGGCATTATCTGATAATACTATTGTTAAAAAAAGATGAGCCTTGTTTCTTTGTCTCTTTCTCAAGTTCACCTCTCTTGAGACTGAGAGAGAGAGAGAGGGAAAGTGTCACGTTTTATGTCAGCTGATCATGATTATTATTCAGGTACGTGCTAAACGTCTAAAATTGAAACTTGAAACTATTATTGCCAAATACTAATTGAGCCCAATTTTTCTTCCTATCCAAGAGCCACGACTCAATGGTACTTAAAGGTACAAAGGTACTAAAAATTGGAATGTACCTACAATTCATAAGAGTAATAAATAATATTTTCCAATATTTGACGTGACTTACTACCCAAGCCCCTCTAAACTAAGTGCGGTCTTTGTGTCAATGAGAAATGTGTTAAAACGTAAAAAAAGGGGTTTGGTCAGGTCAATATTGTCCCATTCTATTTTTTAAGTTTTAAAGGAAATTTTAAAACCCAAAGATTTATTATTGTGTCTATAAATTGACGTACAGGGTGTCCAGATTTCGTTGTAAATGCGGGGTATGTCGCTTACTAGCAGAGATAGAGAGATGCGGTTTTCGCGACACTTTTTCGTGAAACGAAAGATGCCGTCAACGGTTTCTTCATAGCCCTCTTTGTTTTTAAGATACAGGGCGAAATTGAAAATTTGCACTTTTAGGGCATACCTCGTATCTCAGAAACGGCTGAAGATATTGGAAAGGTAAAAATCTTATACAGATTTTTATGTAGAATCCAGTGGCGTACTCAGTTTTTTCTTAGAAGCGATAAATTTCGAGATATTTACTAATCTTATTTTATTTCAAATGGAACACCCTGTATGTTTTTCACTAGTTGGATCCAGCTTGTCATAAGCGTTACAAAAATATAAAACACTTTGTAGTTTTTTCTATATTAAGCTAGAAAATGACAATTTTCAAAAAATCAGCCTAAATTTTTGTAAGTAGGCCATGAAAAACAACAAACAAAGAAGGAATACAGTCAACTTTTCACAAGAACAAATGAAAGTTTGAATACACTTTATAGAAATTGTTCAAATTGATTTCCGTTATGTCTCAGACACATTTCGCACATTTTTCTTATCCTGCGTAAAGCATTCAGAATTATGAGAGATTGTGCTTGTAAATTCCTAAATTCTCTTTCTGTGGCAGCACGTAAATCTTCTAATGTATGAATAATGACATTTGTTTCTTATTTTTCATAGCCTACTTATAAAATTTTTTACTGAATTTTTGAAAATTGTCATTTACTAGCTTAATATAGAAAATAATTACAGAAAATAAATACAGCTTATGACAAGCTGGATCCAACTAGTAAAAAACATACAAGGTGTTCCATTTAAAATAACATAAGTTTAGTAACTATCTCGAAAATTATCGCCTGTAAAAAAAACTGAGCACGCCACTGGATTCTACGTAAAAATCTGTATAAGATGCAGTTTTTACCTTTCCAATATCTTCAGCCGTCCCCTAGATAGAGGTATGCCCTAAAAGTGCAAATTTTCAATTTCGCCCTGTATCTCAAAAATGAAGGGGGCTATGAAAAAACCGTTGACGGCATCTTTCGTTTCACGAAAAAGTGTCGCGAAAACCGCATCTCTCTATCTCTGTTGGTAAGCAATTACAACGAAATCTGGACACCCTGTACAAAGAGTTTTTATGATTTTTAGAATTCTGTTTATATCTAATTATTTTTACTAGAAATTTTTGTAGGTAAACTATTGGATCATGCCATAATTTTGCTTTAGGTCGAAAAAATGTATTATAGTAAATTTTTTGATAAATTTATTTCAATATTTTCTAGAATTTCCCAAATTTTGTAAGTTTCTAATAAATTTTCCATAGCACTATTAATCAAAATATTACAACACTGTCAACATTGTTTTGGTCTTCATTAGACTTCGTATCTATTGTAAAAGCTAAACATTTATTATATTTTTATCTATAATTTATAATTTCCTCTCGTCTGTTGTATAAAAATTTCTATTGTTTATAATCAATCATGTTCATGTTATAAATAATTGAAACTTCATGATGTTTTTATTATACCCTTGACGGTATTTTTTTCAGATTACCTAAAAATACTAACCATGTCCATTTATATAGAATATAAAATATTAATGAGTCCGATGTGTCTCTCAAATAAGGACAATGTCCACCTACAAAGTTATTTTAATTCCCTGGCACAAAGCTAAATAAAGCATTATTATTATTACCACTCTGTTTTCATTTTAAAAAAGGAAATGCAACTGTTGTGGCGATTTTATTATATTTTCTTGTAAACCATGACATGGTCTCCGACATGTACGAACGCATTGAACATGTAATTGTTATTTTCTTTATATAACGAAAACAAAGGCACATTTACATATCAGTAGTGTAGTTTCTGTACTTCGGATTCATTATCTATTGTTTGTTGTTCCTTATAATAATAGTACAACCACCCTTTGAATAAAGGAAACATTTTTTATTAATCACGTTTGATAAGATTAGATTAAGCTGGCGCCTGATTCCTACAGTAATCTACTAAGGAATTTTCATATCAGTCTGAAGTTTCCAATAGACCTACTCGATTTTTCAATTTATTATCAGATCGAAACCTACAAATTTATGCTGTTTGTTAAATTTTCCCATGCTCAAACCACATAATTTATTCCTTAGATTATTTTTTGCCCTTTAAAATTGATTATAAGACCAGGGCGTGGGTAAAAGATAGGAAACGTTTTTAAAGAATGAAATCTGTGTAACACTTACATCAACAATTCAGTAATAGTAGTAAACTAATTGAGCCCTATTCATCAAGTGTCAGCAATTGTAAGAAAAGGTTGTACAAAGATAGTACAGTTCACAGAGTACTTGATCCTTAGGCCTCTGAAATATTGAATGGCCCATTCAAGAAATGCGTCTCCTCAGGGCGGGATCCGAGACCTACGGAGTATTGTATTTTTAGAATATTTTTTTCATGAATTACATACATAGATAAGTAGGTTTAGTTTTAGGATAGTAGCGATTCTAAAATAGCCTTATTTAAATTTGGATATTTTCGACTAGATTATTATCAATGCGTTGACAGTTTCTAAATTAATATAAATTATGTATGATCCTTTCTTTAAATAGGTAACAACTTTCTCCTGCTATTGCACCTAGTACAAAAAATGTCTAAGGTAATATGTATATAGCAAAATTTTGTGAATATTTTCGTACAGGGTTTTGTTTGCAACCAAGTCATTGTATGATAATGTTTTTAATTAGCATCTATAAACCAGCTGTGTGGGAATGATACACAATGAAACCATTTTGTAAGTTCATCGTTTATATTACTGTACAATTCAAAGTTCTTTGGTCAAGTTGATATAAATAGAGATAAAGTGATTCAGTTGGATTTTGTCATAAAATGGATAATAATGCGGAGACATTGTTTATTTTTTCGAGGTACATATTAGATTCCGTTATTTATCAAATTACTGAACAAAAAATGTTATTGAATAATAATTATTAAAAGGAGGTTTTGTTATGCTAAAATTATTAATTTATACGGAGGTGTTAATATAGTAGTTTAAGACCCCAATAAATTGCTCTCTAGATTCGATTTGTCTAGGATTTAGAAAATATTTTTTTTGGATTTTATATCGCGTATTTTAGAAACTGTTAACTTCGAAAATTTACAAAATTTACATAGTACTTAGAAGAAACATAATGGAACCAGTTTATTTGCCAGAATCCAAAAATGTATAAAAAAATGTCACTCTATATGAAAACTGTGTGAGATTTAAAATAATTCCCGTTAGAAATGAGGGCAAATCTGAACCATCAGGGGGTGAGAGAAAGAAGGACTATATAAGCCTAAATGGTACCAAAAGGTCCTCAACATAATATAAGCGTTCTTGAAAAATGGACAATAAACCTGAAATTCTGAGAAATTTTCCAGCGGTGTTTAAAGTCGAAATGGCACTTAAAAAATGCTCTTATTTCAACTTTTAGTATAGTTATGACCCAACAAAAACTTATTGCAGAGTAAAAACTAGCGTTGGACATAAAAAATCAAAACTATTTGGTGAAATCTTTGTCATAAAATTATGAGGGGTTGAAAGGGACTAGAAGGTACTATAAGAAATGCGTGCTTTAATTTTAATTAATCCGTTGGAAAGTCAAAATATAAATATAAAATCCAGTCCGCCCTTGATACATATACATACTACTATTTCAGGAAAAATTTTACTTAATATTTCAAACTTTCCTAAAAGAGAGAGGTTGATTTTATAAGAATAAGCAATCTATCAAATATTTTCTATCGAAGGCCGGAAAAGTACTATAGAAATTATTTATCAAGTACTTTTTTCCATTCTCAATAAAAATTGACATACAACCACCTGTATGAATGTAAAGAATTGATAAAAAATATCTGATTTGTACAAAGTAGGAGTAAACAGTTTCGAAGATAAAAGTATTAGTTACTTTTAATAAGGGACAATCCTACATAATTATTTAATTCCTTAATCAATGAAAAAGGGAAATATATTTTATGATAAGGATTTTCACAATCTAAGGTAAATACTCGTATGTGGGATCGAAGAGAAAATTTTCAATGGTTGTGATTCATATTAATTATTATCCGAGAATACATTAAAATGAAAACTTACTTGTCGAATTATCATTTTAATTGTTTTATATTATTGCTCCATGTATGTATTTTAAGTATAAATTTATTATGATTAGAAATTTCGAAGAAATTTGTTGCAAATTTAAGATGAGAGATAAAAAAAAGATTACGTGAAATATTGAGACATTGAATCACAACTGCGAGAAATTTCAGATTCTAATTTAAATGACATTATTATTTTGGGAACGATATTTTGCTTATTTTCAGAAATTTCAGATTGTTGAGTAAAAAAAAAATTGTTTAAAACCAGAATGGGTTCAATTTATTGTAGAAAAGGTTCTATTTACTAACTATACTATTTTCATATTAAAATTAGCAAAATCTATCATAATATGGTAAAGTTTTTCGAAAAAGACCAACAAACTGTCTTTTATTACCAGTTGCACTACACCGAGACAAATTTTAACTGTGCTAAAGCCTAAAGCTAAACTCATTGGAGACCATTCAATAATAATTTGCAGTGAAATATTTTATATTGACCATCCGGTTCTAAATTCAATATAACCAGGAAACATTACGTTGCGGTATTATAAATTTATGATCAGTTAAACCGAAAATTGGCCGTATGCTAATTTTATTACTTAATCATAAATCTTTGATAAAAATTGCAATACCTACATACATGGTGGTATTACCACCAACGGTGTTAACTACCCCAAAATACTGTAGATAAAAAAGAATTCCTGAATCTTTTCATCAAAAAAATTCAATAGAACCAAAACTTAATCTGGCGCCATAAGAAAGCCCTACATGTCCAGGTACCTTGGAATGTGGGTCCTTTTACGATGAATGAGACCACAGGTAAGAAACTCTCGATTACTAAATTTTAAATATTTGCACATACATAATTTGTTTATAGGGTGAATTTTGGCTATAGTTTTTTTTAACTCATAAATCAATTTATGCAGGGTGTGAAATTCGAGTCATTTGACGAGTCTCTGACCGGAAATAGGTTCTTACTATCAACAAGTGTTTGAAAGGACTATAAAAGATGTTAAGTGAGGAATTTTGGGGGTGTCTATATGGCGCGTTTTTCTAAGAAATGGGGTTTGGCTTTCGCCTGACAGCTCCAAATTTTTAAAAGGAATGTTCAATGTTGCATGCGTGATAATATTGAAATATACTGCAAATATTTGGAACTTTACAACCACTTTAATCCAGAACGAAATTTAGAACCTTTTTAGATTACGGCATATTTCTCTTTAAAAATACGTGCGCAAATTTGGTACCTTTAGATTCAATAATTTTTAAAATTCATCCAAATTAGAATAAACTACTTTTGTTCCTCTTTTTGTTAGCTGTCAGGCGAATATGCAGGATGGTACCAAATAGCTACCAGATGATATGGAAAATATAGATAATAAATACAGGGTGTGTCACGACGAGTTGACAGTACAAAGTTTGTGTCTACTTCCGGTATAACCGGAAGTACCAGAAAGGTGGCGATATTTTCATTAATTAGAGCACATTGTATAATGGGTGTGTACCAAATTTTAGAACCAAATTGTGTTTAGTAATAGAGTTATGTCTACTGTCAACTCGTCGTGATACACCCTGTATTTATTGTCTATATTTTTCCTAATTTTACTGAACTAAAAGCGTGCATTGAATCATTTGGAAGCTACTTGGTACCATCCTGCATATTCGCCTGACAGCTAACAAAAAGAGGAACAAAAGTAGTTTATTCTAATTCGGATAAATTTTAAAAATTATTGAATATAAAGGTACCAAATTTAAAGAGAAATTGTAAAATTACTTCTACGAAGCAAAACTCGTGTCATCATCTACACTTCAAATTTATCTATCATTTATAATTTTTTTTTATATATTAATTACGCACTCGGCGCATACATTGCAACTAGTTCTTAAAACTATCTAGCAATTTAATTCTAGCATAATAAGTCTTAGCGTTTTGATGGACGTAGTACTCCCAACGGCGCACTCCACATATTGTTTAAAATAAATTTATAAATAATGGCATTAATTGCACTTGCAAAATTTGTCTTATCACTATTATTATTTGGAAAAAAATGTTCGAGATAAATTACATTTTGTCTTGACTGTAAACAATGGAAAATATATTTCGCAGATGATGTTTAATGTTTTCATCACAAAAGTTCCATGAACCAAAGTTTAATCACGTTTAGTTCTTTCTAAGTAATTAATATAATTTACTATCAGCAAAAAAGTATATTGAAGCCAAGCAAATTTCTTCAAAACAAGATACAGTTACTACAACATTATAAGCCTTTTTACTTGAAGTCTGTCGCAAGTATGTATGAATTTTTCAAAATAAAAAAACTTTATGACGCTATGCATTGTTTAAAGAACCTAAACAAAACATTGTAAGATATAAACAGTAATAAAAATTCTTATGAGTTAGTGGAATTATAAACGAGCACAATAGGCAATTACGAAATTATACTTTTCTAAGTACCACAGGAAAAATACTAAAATAGTACCATACATGAATTATTTACTCACGTTTTGTAAAATGTGAACACTGTTATTGTGGGCACTGGTCATGCACAAAAATTCTACTTCTTTTGAAACTGTTGCGGACGTGTGGATATAGAAGAGTGTTTGATGAAGGAAATTCATACCATCAGATGCTCTTCAGCACCTGGTTTCTACACCTGTCGAAACAGCTGCCTTGTCGTACCGTGTGCCCAACACAAAAAGAAGCGTTTCGAGGATGATTTCCTCTTATTATAATTTAAACCAATTTAGATAAAAAAATATCGGGCTTATATACGAGATAATATAAAATTATTACTTTGGACGTCTCGAAAATTCCTTTGTTAAAAAATGAAATTTTTAATGGATTTAGATATCTACCAAATTTCGTGTTCACATTTTGAAGTACCTATTTGCTTTACCTAAAATTATCTGTGTACCGAGTGGGTGGTAATCTGTGTACCTAGTTTAGATTCATTAGTTTAGCAAAATATACTATTATTGTTGCACACCCACTACCCACTAGGTAATTAGCGCAAAAAACAGCTCGGGCATATCGGTGTCACGTGCACATACGAATATTTGTTTTTTATGTAATATGATAAGCACTGCGCCAGAAAATAAACACACTATTATTAACCTTCGATATGGTTTTCCATTTCCTAGTTAAACTTGATACTATGTTATACTTGGTGGACTATACCACTGAATTAATCTGGAAGAGAGTTATGAGAAAAACAAACTAATCCTTGCGGTTATTTCTACAAGATTACTAAAAGTTAGCATTTTAATTTAATTGCGGTATAAATTTGATTAAATATTTAGCCAAAACATATAACTGCAAGATAATTCGGGGATTATCGATAAGTACCTTTAGCAATTGGAATCGATATAGATATCACTTTACTTCATACCTATTTAAAAATAACCACTCCTTAAATTATTGTAACGTGGTTTTAAGTCATTTTTATGACTTCAAAATACAATAAAATATGGTATTTACTACGTATTATAAGCGTTATAAATTAAAGTAACGAATTGCTTCAATGACTTCGAAGTTTATAAAACGTCATCCTTGATGATGTCTAATAATTTCTCTGTATAGCATTAACACAGGAATTTTTCGAAAATATGCATAAAGTTACGACAAGAACATCTACATAATATACGAGCCCTAACAACTAAATGTTCGGACAAAAGTAAATTTGATTGTCTTTTTTCCATACGCGCAAAAGTTATCTAAATTAACTTCCATAATATTGATGGTTTTTTCTGTTATAATGCCAACATTTGGTTATATAAAAACGTAAATTTCGTAAAAATCCGCTCGGCGGTTCCAAAACTGTGGCACTTTAGCCCAGCAGGATGGGAAAATTGTAGAAACAAAGAATTATTATTTTTAAAACGTTGGATCTAGTAGTCGGATTTTGATGAAATTTACTTTATTACAAAGCTAGATGTTGGTTTTCTTTACAAAAAAAGTTACACAAGTTTTTATTTGGTGATTTTAGGCATTTATCGGCGCTTCAAAGTTGCACCTTTAAAAATAATAAAATTTTCTAGTAACTGTTTTAAAGAATCACAGTTTTGAAACCGCTGGTTGGATTTGTGTCAAAATACATTTAAATCAAAGCTCAATAATCGTACTATATTGAAAAAATCCTGAAATGTTAATATGATTTTTTTTGCATTTTTTTCGAGTTCCACAGTTCACTTTTTAAAAAACGTGTTTTTTGAGGGTGCTACCTACATTAAAATAATCACAGTTTTGGAACCACTGGTTGGCTTTTGGTAAAATTTACTTTATTGCAAAGCTGGATGTTGGTTTTATGTACAAAAAAATCCCCAAGTCTTTATTTGGTGATTTTAGGCATATTTCGTAGCTTTAAAATTGCACTTGAAAAATGTGACGTAATTTTCTAAGGACTGTTTTTAAAAAATCACAGTTTTGGAACTTGGGGAAAACGACATAAAGGTGCTTTCATGGCCCTCATCCAGTCCGGACTTAAATGTCATTGAAACTCTTTGGCATAAAATTAAACGTATTCTACGCAATAATCCACCAAGAACCAGCGGGAACTTAAAGACCAAAATAGAAGAAATTTGGGACAGTTTCACGCCAGAATTGTACCAAAATTTGATAAATACAATGCCTGCTAGAATACAGGCAGGTATTAAAGCAAAAGGAGACGTAACCTCTTATTAATGGTCCTAAATTAAAAATTATCCCAACATTTAGTTGCAAATTCATTTTGTAAAGGTTAAAATATTGTTAAATCCAATAAATAATTTTCTTCCATGCATAATATTGTTATTAAGGCTTTATCTTATTGTATTGTTAGGTGTTTACTAATTATTTGCGTAAAATTTCCAGCTCTCCTTTCATACTTCAAAAATTTACTTTTGTCCGAACATTTAGTTGTTAGGGCTCGTAAAACTCAAATCTGATAACTTTGTAGTGGTTTCTATTAATGTTTGAGAACGTTTTGAATAAGGAAATTGTATAATTTATGCCCCTATATTCTACCAAGGAAATGGAAAATTTTATACACTAGGTTTTTTGTTTCTCTTTAAACAATGCTGAGATTCCTAGAAGCGAAAAACACAAATAATTTTTGACTGGTATTATTTGCGTTTCTTCATTTAAAAATACTATTTATGTACGACTGCATCATAAAGTAATGTTTATGACATAGTTTGAGGTCATAAAGTAGCTCTTTATACACTAGTGTATAAAGTTACTTTATTTTACTGTTACTATAAAATATCCATCTATACATTAGCTCTCAATGTCTAAATGAACGCTGTCAAAATAAATTTATGACTCGCTCTATTTATTAGCCTCGCTTGCAAGCTCGCTCGGCCATAAAACAGACTCGTCGATAAAGTCATAGATTTATACTTGTTACATAAATAGCTATTATAATACTATAAAAAACTTGGATTCGCCTCAAATTTTTTTCAAATTTTTGCCCCCAAAGTCTAATACGTATATAAATTTATTGGATAACAAATTCCGAAAGTTCTATTGTGCTTTGATATGCATTTTAAAAGGGAACTTAAATTGTATTGATTTTTACCTTTTGAAACAATTTTAAAAGAATCTACGATAAACACAGTTTATGAATTTTTTTACTTTTTAGTTAGCTCGACAATTCTTTATTTTCTCCCCATGTTTACTTATTCAAATCCAAGGAACAAGTTTTATCCAACCACGTAACTAATTTGATCTTTTTTTGACACCCAAATCAAAAAAGGTAATGCCCATAAAAACTCGGACAGTATTTTCGATTAAAATGCAGTCCAGGGTGGGATGCACCAGCCCACATATTTAAAAGTTAGTCATCATATTATTTCATTTCATACATACCATTGAAAAACACTAAACGAATATAAATGAGATTTGGTTCAAGTGTTATTGCATATGTAATGTACATACTTTCAATTGGAAGTACCAGTTAAAAACCGCTTTTTGCGCCCTACATTAGAAGCCAAGTAACAATAAAGCAGATGATGTATAGAAAAGGGACTGGTTTCGCTTCCCCTACCTATAGAAAAATCGAGAATGTAATAGAAAAATATTAATATAAGGGGATGTTATTGTACAGAAACAGTTCCAACTGCAACTTCTTATTTGTACTGTTTTATATTCTTGATTTTTTCTCGAATGTTGTAGGTATAGGATTTCATTAAATTTTATGGTTATTTTATATTCCCATTGATACTTACACTTACATATGGTTTATTAGGAAATAGAAGTAAAGGTCTAAGGCTAAAGTAGATATCAAATAAACCAATATATCCAATTGTTCCAACTCGCTCCAATTTTATAGTCCGGACATAAAAAATAATTTACAGCTTTTAAATTTCATTTCAAACCAAACGTGTGTTGTTTCAAAACCCTTTGTTTCTTACACGTAAGTATATTATTTGTTTTTGTTTTCAGAAATCATTTCCTCTGTTTAATTTTGAAAAACAATGGTTATTAAATATTAATGGTTTTTCTGCATAAGTCATAAAAGCGTGATGGGGTAGGCCATAAATCAAAATATTTTGACTAAATATAAGAACCGATAGCAAAAGCAAATAATAAAAAAAATACAGTTACACTGATTTAATGCAATTATTAGGAAATATTTAAACAATAACTGTAAATACTTACACTTGGATGATTCTAAACAATATGTTTTCCCATCTTTGTCCCGTTTTTCCTTGAGTATGTTTACTTTTATTTTTTCTTACACGCACGAACAAATTAAATGATTATTTAAATAAAATATCACCACTTATTATATTTTTTCTAAATTCAAAATATAATAAGAGATTCTAGATTAAATAATCAAATAATTTTACCTCACTTTATCCTGTGAAAGTAATAAGGATACTGGAGGATCCAACGAATGTTATTGAATTAAATACGATCGACGAAATCGTTTTTTTTTTGGGTTATTGATGAAATTTGCGTATGTAATAGATTAAAATTACTAGATTAGATAACTTGTGCCTATATTATCGAAATGGTTTTTTCGAGTTATTGAATTATAGATAAAATTTGCGTAGGCAACAATTTTAGCTGTTAGATTAGATACGTAGGTAGAGAATATAAATACATTAATAAATACGTCAATAAATGCGGGGGTGGTTTATAGGACAACCAAATAAAAATATGTGTACCTAAATAAACTGCTGGCCAATTGAAACGTACCAAGAGAATTTTTAGGTTGAATTTAAAGTCAAATATTTTGAAAAATAGAAAACATATCAACATGCGGTTTTCAGGATTTCAGAGATAATTTAATTGAGAAAACGATAGTGTTACCCGATTTTTTTACTTTGAAGTACATTACTATCTACAGGGTATGAAAAAAAGTCTTCTTTTTTTGTCAAATTTTATAACTACCGTGATTCCACAAAATTTTTTTTATATTTTTTTGATGAAGATTTTTTTAGTCCTTACTTAATGGGAAAACATTCTGTTTCTCAAAATTTTGATATCACTGTTATTTTATAAGATACCGAATTTTTGCTGAAAATTTGATTTTTTCTTTGTTTTTGGTCGTTCGGCCGTATTGTGTTTTGTAAGAACCAATCCTTGTAGTTGATTATGATACCTTATGAATGGCTTTCTTATAAAAAGTACACTTTTTGTACTTTCATTAATTTATTGGTAACCAGTGGCTTATCAAAAAACGGTACACGTTCGCTGATTGGTAAATTTTTTTAATTCATGTTTTAAGGCTATTTTCTTAATGGAATAAAATGGAATTTACTTAGTTTATGTTCACCATTGGTTTAAGTGACTTATATCCTCGAAACGGGTTTTCACTTTTTCAAAAATTTGCTCATATTCGTATATACCGGGTGGCTACGAAATCGTTTTACAACCCCCACCATTTTGTTACAGTTAACTATATTAATTTGAAATTTGGCATGGTTTGATTGTTGAAAGGAATAATCATTTTGACGTTTAAAACAATCTGATGACACTTCCGGTTTCTCCGGAAGGGCCACCTACTAACTTTCAAAACTTTTTATAACAACCCTGTATATTCTTTTCCGTAAGAATTTAGATTCTACTTAAAATTACCTTTTTATCGACATATCACATGATGACATTTGCTTTCAAAATGGCAGCATAATTATTATTGCAAAAACCTGTTCAACAATATTAAATTTAATAAAAAATTCGGTATCTTATAAAATAAGAGAGATATAAAAATTTTGATAAATTGGTTTTTTCCTCATTAACCAGGGACTAAAAAAATTGACATCAAAAAAATATAAAAAAAATGTTGTGGAATCTCGGTAGGTATAGTTTGAGAAAAAAAAGACGACTTTCTTTCATACCATGTAGATAGTAACGTACTTCAAAGTAAAATAATCGGGTTGCACTATTGTTTTCGCAATTAAATTATCTCTTGAATCCTGAAAACCTCATGTTCATATCTTTTCTCCTTTTCAAAATATTTGACTTTAAATTCAACCTGAAAATTCGCTTGGTAAGTTTCAATTGGCCAGCAGTTTAGTTGAATATTAGACCAGTCATTCAAGCATTTTAAAGTCCATTTTGCCTAAAAAATGCAAAAGTTTGGAAACTTGGACACAAGTTTGAAAACTCAAAAATAATATTAAGTTTGTACAAAATCACAAAAGTTATGCAAACTTGGACAAATGTTAAGTGGCCTATTACAAATCTTCCATTGAGTTTGCAACCTTTTTTGCTAAACGGAACCTTGATTTTTATTAATAATTAGCAAATTTTGTTGTAATTCTTCGTACAAAATTCCAAAAGTTATGCAAACTTTATGTAATATTAATAATACAGTCCTGAACCGCTCGCTCCTCATTTTTGAGAGCCAAACACAATTATTCATTTTTACTCTTTAGGCCAGTCATTCAAGCATTTTGAAATCCATTTTGCCTAAAAAATGCAAAAGTTTTGAAACTTGAACACAAGTTTGAAAACGCTAAAATAATATTAAGTCTAAATTTATCCGTCCGGATGACCAAAACATTGTCAAAAATTGAAAAAACAACAATTTGCAATATGTTTTTGTACAAAATTACAAAAGTTATGGAAACTTGGACAAATGTTAAGTGGCCTATTACAAATCTTCCATTGAGTTTGCTAAACGGAACCTCAATTTTTATTAAATAATTAGCAAATTTTGTTGTAAAACTTCGTACAAAATTCCAATAGTTATGTAAACTTTATATAATACTTATGATACAGTCCTGAACCCACATGCCAATTTGCATAAATTTTTGATGAACGGAAATATTTTTTTTATTTCTTTATTACTTGGGGCGGTGATTTTTTTAACAAAGGGGGGTCAACAAAATGCAAATGTACGTTACACAGGTACAGACTGTACTTTGAATTTGCAACCTTTTCATACCTCCCCGGAACTTTGTTAAATTGATAACACCATGTAAATAATTCCAATTTCGTATATCCAAAAAATTGCAAAAGAGTTGCAAATTTGAAATTATATTTTTCTAAAATATTATTGAAAGTACTTCTCAATTTGCAACCTCATAGCAAGTCCGGAAAATATTTCTTCTTATTTTTATTTACACTATAGGCAAGGCAGTGCTTTGCTCTCTCACTCTCACTCGCTACTAATTTAGTGTAAATAAAAATCATGAAAAATATTTTCCGGACTTGCTATGAGGTAGCAAATTGAAAAGTACTTTCAATAATATTAGACAAATATAATTTGAGATTTGCAACTCTTTTGCAATATTTTGGATATGCGAAATTGGAATTATTTACAAGATGTTATCAATTTAACAAAGTTCCGGAGGTATGAAAAGCTAGCAAATTCAAAGTACAGTCTGTATCTGTGTAATGAACATTTGCAACCATGTACGAAAACTTTTGCATTTTGTTGACCACCCTTTGTTAAAAAATTCACCGCCCCAAGTAATAAAGAAATAAAAAAATTCATCTGTTCCTCAAAAATTTATGCAAATTGGCATGTGGGTTCAGGACTGTATCATAAGTATTACAGAAAGTTTGCATAACTTTTGGAATTTTGTACGAAGAGTTACAACAAAATTTGCTAATTATTTAATAAAAATCAACGTTCCGTTTAGCAAAAAAGGTTGCAAACTGAATGGAAGATTTGTAATAGGCCACTTAACATTTGTCCAAGTTTGCATAACTTTTGTAATTTTGTACAAAAAGATATAGCAAATTGTTGTTTTTTAATTTTTGACAATGTTCCTTCCGGTCATCCGGACGGGTTGCAAATTTAGACTTAATATTATTTTAGCGTTTTCAAACTTGTGTCCAAGTTTCAAAACTTTTGGAATTTTGTGTACATTTTTTGCTTGAATAACTTTCCTATATTGTTTCTTTCCTCAGTTTAAATCTACCTACCTGAAGAATACCGGATAATGAAGGTGCGAAAAATTGCACTCAACAAAAATGTTCACACTTTGGATTAGTGTTTAACTTGCTAATGTCGCTTATTAGCCTTCTTATTTATTTAAGTAATTCCATCGCCGGAAAGTATTTTCGAAATCGTGGGATTTTACCAATATTATGACTAATCATGTAAAATGTATTTGAAATAATAGATTATATGGTTTTCCAGGTTATCAAATTGCATTATCATAAAGTGCACATACATAAAAGTTGCAGTTAAAATGTTATCGCATATAATTTTGAGAAATGTAGGTTATTCATGAATGACACAACATTTAGCGAACAAAAAAATTCTCCCATCAAATGAACTTTACTTTTACTTATCTGTAAATTTATCTATATTTTTAATATGTACCTAGTTTTACAGGAAATGCAATATTTATCTAAATATTTGAAATATTTTTATTTCTCATTTGTCATGTTCCGGAGAATTAACGACAATTAAATTTTGATGAAGAAAAATAATCTTTTAGCAAAACCATAGACACCATCAGGAGCATAAATTACGACTCTTCAATGATCTAGAAGACACTAGGCATCTACTCTTAAACCCCAGAACTTACGAATTATATGGCCACTTTGGACACATTTATTATGCATTAAATTTTCGCAGGTATACTTTAGGACTATTACCACTTATTGGTTAGGCTGTTCGTACTTACCGCTTACTTATGACAAAAAAAAAGTTTTTGTAAACTAGAGACCTAATGGGTTTCAGCACAAATAATGTGTCAAGTCAATAAAGAAGCACAATATAGTAATAAAGTTAATAGTTTTTTTAAAGTCTTCTTAGAATGTGACACGTTTCATGCCTTTCTGATTTAGTAAGTCACATTCTAAGTGCATTTTAATTTTCAAGTTAAAATAGGTTTTAAGTTTTTACAAATAACACCATAAGAACTTTTTCATTTCTTTCACTTTCAGTATAAAAATTTCCTTCTGGAAAATCATGATTTTCCGCTACACTAAACCCTTAAAGAGTTAGTTCTAGTATCTAGTCTAGTTAATAAAATAAGATTTTGTTATTTTGTACAAAGAAGTTGATTAAATCGAATATTTATAAAAAAGCTTTGGATTTAATAGTTAACATTTAAATAACCAGTCGTTAAAGTCTAAAAAAAAACCAATAAAACGGAAACTAATCCAACACTCACGTGATTATTAAAACTCAAGAAACAGCATAAATTATTCCGTGTTCTTCGTTAAAATTATATTTAATTGCTCTATCCTGCAATAAATTAAAACAAAATCAACCATAAAAAACTAGATACTTTTGAAATAAAATAAAATTTAAGAATAGACAAAAATAAAATTAAACTTTGTTAATTTTCGTAGACACTTGGTTAAAAATAAATTATCGGAATGGGATTAAGTAATAAAACACTCCATTATTGAGATTTGAAACTCCTCCAGTACATATATTTTATTTTTGGTCACAATATTGGCAATAAATAATTATAACACCAGCAGGTCAGAATTAAGATAAAAACGTTCGGACAGTTGCTTCAATTGCAGATCTACACACAGGACACGCTCCTAAATTCGGAGCACATTTAATACAAGTAGCCAAGTGTCCACAAGGAAGAAACACAATTCCTACATCCGCATCCATACATATTTTACACAACCTAGCCTCTTTTAAAGCTCTATTTTCTTCTTCTAAAGATCGAGGAACTTCAGTCAAAAGCGATTCTAATGTAGAAGCACCCAAATTTGCAGAATCAGTTTTATCACTAGTATCACCTTTGTTTGTCGGTAGAGGAACTTCTGATTCTGTCACTGCCAACTCATTATCACCTGAATTTTTATCTAAAGTTGTTAGGATTTGAGACATAGTACATTGCAGTCTATTCAAACTGTCCTGTGCAGGAGTATTAGAGGTACCAGGAGTTTCCGGCAAATTTAAAGCTGCTTCTATTAGACTATCTACATTTGAGAACCCTGTGCCAGTGCTTTGTAATTTTTGTCTAATTGCAAGTTGTACTCTATCTGGCTCTATGCCGATTTGTAGAGCTCCTTTAGCGGCTGCGCTGTCCATGTGAGAGGCTAGCGTTTTGTTTGAGATCCCAGGGATTTCAGTGTTTTTCTTTAATATCGTTAACTGAAAACAAGAAAATAATTAAATACAAGGCCCGACGTAAAAAAGCAAAAATTTTATTGCACCAGCTGGGTAGTTAAAGTTAATTTTGCCTACAGGTAGGTCCAACTCAGTAGTTTCATATTATTTAAACGCAAATACATAAAATGTAACATGAAACGACAAAAACAATGGGAGTATTGTTGCTGGACCACCAAGAACAATACCTCGATTTTGTTTGTTAAAAACTCAGAAATAGTTATTACACCAGCATTTGTAAATTTTATTATCGCTGGTTGAATTTTATATTGATTGTAGCTCCAAGAAAAGCCATAAATTTTTACACTGCCACCTATTCTTGGAACTTAGGCTACATGGAACGACCTGGACCGGACTGTAGCAAGTACAGGTATTCCTGAAATGTGGCGGTTGGTTTTACCGTGACGGAAAAATAGTTTTAACAAGTAAATTTGTGAAGGAAACAAGACGAGATAATTTGCTTTTTTATAAAAAATTTGAAAATTCGATTGGAGAAAGCAAACTTGAACATCTGTGAGAGGATTCAACGTATTCCCATAAAAAATTACATAAACCACATAGAAATAGTGAATAAAATTGGTTTGTTTACTTATTTGCAATACTGCATGTGAGCCTATGACGTTTGAATCACATGAAATAAACATTGAAAGAATGAATCATGCATTCCTAAGAACATTTCCATAATCAGCTATTTTGTTTTTATTATTTTATTACTGGAAAATCTTTTTTATAACTACTGACTCATTACGTAAGAAAAGAGGTAAGATTTCGTCTACAGACTAAAAATACCTATACGTGATTATGTAATGTGATATAAATATTACATTTGAATTGTTTATCTACTCGTAATAATCAAAGATAATTTAAATAAGAGGTTTAAAGAATTGTGCAGTATTAAATGATTGAAAAAGGTCTGATCTACTCTACAGGGACACATTGTATGTACAAGACATTATAAAAAATTTATACACTTAGGGAGGTGATAGTAGTGACAAAAAAAACAAATTCCTAAAAATTTTTATGTTGTAAATTTTTAAAAAAGAAAATTTTTCAATCACGTCTATTTTTCTTGCACCAAATGAAGTAAGTACCTGCAAATGATAAATGGTTCGTTATTTTCAAAGGAAGAATAACTTTTACATGCTTTAATTTCCCTTTTTAAAAACCCCTTTGGTTTTTGACATAACATTTTGTCCCAACCAAAATAATGACTCCACATTAATGTTTCTATTCAATGGGTACTCTTCCAGGAATTTCCTGGGAGTTCCAGTACCAGGCCAGTTTGTTCAAAATAAAGTGAACAAGCATTTCTGTCTTTATTAAAGTTTCGTCTTGAACTTCTCCGTTTCTAGGTGAATAAAATCAGAAACCCAATAATTTATTAAATATTTATTGTATGAAATAAGTGACTCTTTAAAGAGGAATTTATTTTACTTGTCGCAGTACTTAATAGCACGAAACTAATTTAATTAACTTCCGTAATTATGCACGTTTAATAAGCGCTTTACGTTGTAGATAAATAATTGTTTATTGACATGGTACGTATTTAAAAATAGAACAAACTCGAAGTATTGTGCAATGTTATAATACTACCTCTCAAATTAATTAGGTATAGTTTATAGGGTAATAAAACCCAACTGCGTTGGAGTTGAAACTATAAATAAATAAATAAAATAAAAACACAATCGAAATTGTAGATTTGATATTTTGTTGATAAACACCTAAATTATATAGGGAGCATAATAGATATACCTAAAAAATTAGTTTTATGAAATATTCCAACAAATTTGTATCTATAAAACCACAGTGGCTTGCAGCCACCCTTTTACTCACCAGCTCTTTGTTCCGGTCGATTTTCGACGAGCAATTAATAACAAACGGTTGACCTTTGACTATCTTTATGAACGCACATGTAGGAAACCACTTGGCGTGCTCTGTCCAGGGATCATCTTCCGGGTTCCAATCTCTCAAACCGCCATCACAATGAAAACATCGAACTTGATCACTGATCCCTTCATAAAAGAATCCAGCTTCCGCTAATGTATGGGGCCGCTGAATTATTTGTTCCGGCCAAGTATCGAACGTTCGTAAACGAGATTCGAGTGTCTTATATTGAGATCGTTTCGGTTCCTTGTGGTTTTGTACCCCCAAGTCTTGTAGATTACACGAATTGGAAAACACTGTCAGGTTTGCGTAGACGTTATCCTGGGGGATGTTTGCAAGTCTGGGTTTGATGATGTTTTTCACAAACGAGCAATTTGGGAACAGTCTCACGTGCTCTTTATCTGGGTTGTCGCCTGGTTCCCAATCTTTTACAATACCATTACAGTAATGGCACTTCGTCATATCGTTTTGTTTAAGGTAAAAAAACCCCGCATGTGCGAGTAGCTTAGGGGCAATGATATGCGCTTTTGGCCACTTTTCAAAAGTGGCTAATCGAATGTCTTCTAGTTGTGGGGAACCTGGATCTGCTTTTGATGAGCTTGATGCCATTGTGGACGAAGGTACATTGGTAGTGGTAGATGATATTATCATAGGAACATTTCCTGAGGTAGATGGGTTCAAAACAAATGGACAAGATGGACTTAGGGCTTTGTGTTTGGCCATAACTTGATCTCCATAATTCCATTCGGATATTTGAATTCCACAACAAAAACACTGTACGGTTAAATTCTGATACGTATAGTAAAATCCGGCTTTGGCTATTCTTTGTGGATTAACTTCTGATTCACTTGGCCAGTTACCAATGAATGTTTCTAAGCGATTTTTTTCTACATTCATTTTTGACCGGTTTTAGGTTATGTCACAGCACTTTATACTTTGTATCTAGCAGTTACACTTACAGTTTATTAAAAATATCTTTTTCACTGAGCAAAAACTATTTAACAAGCATAATTTCTAGATACTTAATCAAATTTTTCAGGATTTATGTGACAGTGACAGGCTCAGCTTATGAAAATTTGATGTGTAAGGGGGCGCCACTTTGCAGTAGCGGATGTTGCCACATTGCTATTTGTCCACGTGTATTCGAGGTCATTTTGAGGCGCGACATAAAATCAATTTAAAAAATTCAAATTTTTTTACTTTATAAATAGAACACAAAAAAAATCTCTCAAATATTTTAAGAACTTAACGCATTATTTTTTTACACGAGCTACAAATATTATTCAAAATAAAAACTTCTTAACTCAGAGTTTAAGACTTTGAAAGTTATTTGTTTATTAATTTTTCTTCAACCTTTGCGATAACTGTGAGACTATATTACACGATGCAGTTTGTAACCTAAGCAGCAATCGAGTTTTTTCATATTCCATTCTAAAACTCAAACCAAAAAATTATTGTAATAATTAATTTTACGATTAAGTCTTACTCACCTTAATTCTGCATAACCATTTTGATCTTCCATTACATCGTTAAACTGAGTTAATTCAAATTTAATTTGAAAAAGTAACAAATTCAGAGCTGTTTTAAACGAATTTATATCAATTATTTCGCTTTGGTCTAACTGGTCGAAAACTTTGTCGAACTCTATATTAATTTTATCTTGTAATTCTTGGACTTTTTCAGTAGTATTGTTCATTTTTCCGAATTTTATAAATAAAATAAAGAAACTAGACCATAGACATTAAATCAGATTATAGAATGGCTTTTCATTTTGGTATTACCTATAGGTGTTTTCAATTGAATCTGGTTGAAAATCAAAAGGGTAGAATTTAATCCCATACTTCAATATGCATTGGAAAATTGGATAATTTTAAATTGAAACATTTACAAGTTTACCAATTCCCCAATCTAATGATCGCGTTTTGGTGTTTTTTGTATACCAAAATATTGATGACGATTAATTTCACAGTTAGCTTTATTGTCTGTAGAGGGAGCTTATCATGATGCGAATCTACTTATACCATGAGAAGTGCAACCTGCTACTTTAAACATGAAAACATTATTTCTGGAGTAACTAAAAAATAGCGAACAGGGGAAAATTAACAGTAGTTTAAGGATTTTTATTATTAACATGGTACTTTATCTTTGATTTTAATAAATCGAATAGCTACAAAAACAACTAGCAACTTTTATAATTTTTGGAATTCGTTGCGACAGTTTAAAAGTAAGCTTGCGCTTCTTTACTACATATATTCTATTTTAATTAGGTCAATGGTGAAACAAATGAGAACTCCGCGGTAAGTTTAAAATTTGTTGTTTCCAAATTTTTCTTTAATATTAAAAGTTATAAAAACTGCTACAAATAATTATGCTGTTTTTGTTTACAGTAACCTATCGGTTGATCGTACAGTTAAAAGAGAAATCACGTTACAGGAATTACAGCATTCCAGAAATGTTTGTTCATCGGCGTCAGCTGATACGGCTCTATGTGTTTGGTCAAAGTCCTTCTTAATTTTCCTCACAGACTTTTACAATTTTAACTGCTTTTAATCGTTTTTATCACAAAAAACATGTCGTTTTCAAAGCTGCCTAAGGTAAAGTAACACAAATTAAAATTTAACCTCAAAACTAACAGTTTTTATGTAAATTTAGGTGATAAATTTGACTAGAAATTACAGCAGCAAATCCTCCTTAAACGATGTGGTTATCATCGCTGCTGGCCGTACTCCCATGGGCTCATTCCTAGGAAGTCTTGCCCCATTATCAGCCACCAAATTAGGCGCAATAGCCGTCCAAGGAACCATAGAACGAGCTGGAATTCCAAAAGAAGAAATCAAAGAAGTGTTTTTAGGAAATGTATGTCAAGGTGGTGTTGGACAGGCTCCAGCCAGACAGGCAACCCTTTTCGCCGGATTACCCACATCAACAATTTGCACCACAGTTAACAAGGTTTGTGCTTCTGGAATGAAAGCTGTTATGTTGGGGGCCCAATCACTTCAAGCGGGTCATCAGGACGTCGTTCTAGCTGGTGGGATGGAATCCATGTCGAATGTACCTTATTATATGAGAAGGGGCCAAACGCCATATGGGGGGATAAGACTAGACGACGGCGTGGTTTTCGATGGATTAACCGATGTTTATAATAAGATTCACATGGGAAATTGCGCGGAGAACACTGCAAAGAAACTGGGGATAACTCGTCAACAACAAGATGATTTCGCTGTTTCAAGCTACAAGAAAAGTGCGGCGGCATACGAGAAAAACGTATTCACCTCAGAATTAATCCCGGTGAAAGTACCACAAAAACGGGGCACCCCCGATTTAGTTTTCGCAGCTGACGAGGAGTACAAACGAGTAAATTTCGAGAAATTCTCAAAACTCGCCACGGTTTTCCAACGGGAAAACGGAACAGTTACAGCTGGGAACGCCTCAACTTTGAATGATGGTGCCGCAGCTTTAATTTTAACCACTGCCGATGCAGCTAAGCGATTAAACGCCAAACCTTTGGCTAGAATCGTCGGTTTCCAAGACGGAGCTTGTGATCCCATTGATTTTCCTATAGCGCCAGCTTGTGCTGTTCCTAAGCTTCTAGAGAAAACTGGGGTGAAGAAAGATGATGTGGCATTATGGGAAATCAACGAGGCTTTCAGCGTGGTGGTTTTGGCAAACCAACAAATGATGGATCTGGATCCTGCTAAGATAAACATTCATGGTGGTGCTGTAAGTTTGGGACATCCTATAGGGATGTCCGGAGCAAGATTAGTCGTGCATTTAGTACATGCTTTAAAACCTGGTGAAAAAGGTGTTGCATCTATTTGCAACGGTGGTGGAGGCGCTTCGTCTATCATGATTGAGAAATTGTAAGTTGGGCGTGATATTTAGCTTATCACATAAATTTTATTCGCAATATTTTATTTTTTCTGATTTATAATGTTTAATGATAACCCTTTACACATTGTTATTGCACTCAATGATATTTTTATACAACAAATCAAATAAAAGATTGTGTAATCCTGTTTATTTTCACTTGTTTCTTAGGGAAGAAACATTACCCAAGGGTGAGTTGCCACAATTGTGTCTCTATACCAAAGATCCATGTCCACTGTGCGATGAAGTAAAACTTGAACTTTTACAGTATTTAAATAGAATTAATTTTGAGACTGTTGATATATCAAAAAAAGAGAATGTACGGTGGTTGAGACTGTATCGATATGAAATACCTGTGATGTTTTTAAATGGGGAATATTTATGCAAACATCGCTTAGATAAAGTTTTATTGGAGGAAAGATTAAGGGAAATTGAGGGAAGGTTAAGTAGATATGGATAATCTGAGGAAATTAAGATATTATTATGAATTAATTGTTTTTATATATACTGTGTAAATATTTTGTTATTTATGTGAAAATAAATGATTTTTAAATTAAAATTGGTATAATTTTGAAAAAGTCACCATTCGCCATCTATGAGTATTTATCAAAGTAAGGCATGATTTTTATTTTAAAATTGCAGTTTTCTTCAAGTTGATAATACAGAAAAATGTAAAAATCCCTACGATATTTAACGTAAAAGCCAATAGATGGCCACCAGGCCTCAGAAATTTATAAAATAGGAAATAAAGAATAATACAGTTTTAATATTATGAATTAATTGTTTCACAAAAATTTTACATTAATTGTATATACATTTTTTATTATTTATTTGAAAATATATGATTTTAAAATTTAAATTGTCATATTATTGAAAAAGTGTCCTATCGCCATCTATGACTGCTTATCTAAAACAATTTTTATTTCATTATTACAGTTTCCTTCAAGTCGATAATACAGAAATATGTAAAAATATCTAAATTATTTAACGTAAACGACAATAGATGGCTCCAGCCGTCAGAAATTTAAAAAATTTAAAAATTTTAAATTCAACGTATTTTTCACAGTATTTATTGCTACATTTATAAACAATGCATTATTTTAGTTATTGGTGTACAGTTTCAGTGAAAAATTCAGTTACTCTAGCTCTTTTAGTTTTATTTGACTTCTATTAAGTTGCAGGATAAAATTCACAAGAAAAATACTAAAAATCCAAATTAATTAATTATTAATTATTTTCAATTGGTTTTTTGGATAACTACATATACGAGCTTATATTGCTGTATATGTTTAAATGAAATTGCTCAAATTTTATTATAAAAATAACCAATTAAAATTGTAATTAATTATAATGTTGTAATAAATACACGTAAGTTTATAATCATAACGGTGAACTGCAATTATTTCTTATTTATTTAATAATATAATAAATTACCCTTGCTTATATTTATCGAGAATCATAGAAGTACTTAACATTTTTGTCAAGTTCTTTAAACTACATCATCTGCATAACGGAAAATGACTCAGAAGAATAACAATTATAATTACGATGTACACAATGTATGATTGATTAATTTAAAAGTTCAATTTTGTTAACTTTGCCTTAACCTTGTTAGACAGGGCTGTTAGAACTGTCCTGTCACAACGATAATTAGGTTTTATTGAAGAATTAATCAGAAAGTTCATCATCTCTGTGCGGGCCAAAGACCGAAAATTGTTCGTTAGGTTTTAATGTGAAATGTTTTCTTTTATTTGACGTTGATGAGGAGAGGTTGTTAATGAATAATTCAGACATTATATACTATTGTTAATAAAAACCAAATTGTTTGTTTTTTATTTGCTGATGTACACAATTAGACTTATAATTAGATATCAAAATATAGTAGAAAAAAGTGTCGGGGCAACAACTTGTGGCAACAGAAAATTTCAGGATGTTTTTTATGGATTTGTGGAATGTTTCTAAAAGTTAAGTCAATAGTGGGGAATATTTTTTTCTAAACCGAGGTTGAAATTAGATATTCCAGAAAAATCTGCTTTTTATAGCTCTTGAAACTAGTGCACATAGAACATAGAGCGAGAAATAAAATGTAAGAAAACTGCCAAGCCCCGCGAGGGCTAAATGTTTTTTAGACGTCATGACGATCCGAAATCCGGTATATAAATTCGAATTTTAATAAAATTTAGATATCTAGTTGTGATGTAAAAGAAGTGAAGTTACTTTAAAATAAATTCTGTTTAGTTACTGCCAATTTAGCATGTAAGCTCAAAAATACTCATAATTATTCATTAAATTCCAAGAACCCTCTAATTAACCTTAATCCCTCCTAATTAACTCCTTAATGAAACTACAAGAAGACAAACGTTTCAAAACTAAGAATTCCCTAAAGCCAAGTAAGTAGCCAAGTAAATGACCGCTTCCCTAATTTTCGCAATATTCTTGTGTCCAGCCAGAGAGACCAAGACCCGCGAAGACCAAGAGTAAAATCGAGCCATAAATAGCCTGGAGCAATAACACAAGAGGTTCATGGACACGACGCTGCAAAGCTAAAAACTCTACTCCGATACATGCACTAAGTGCTAGTTTGTAGTTGATCTATACGCACGGTTCGACTTTATTGGTACCACATACTTTCAGTATTGTTGCACCGTTGGTCCACTGGACGGACCGACCAGAGTGTTGTGTGTATTGGTGTCCGAACGTGTGCTAAGTTCTTGTCTCTCCGGAGTTAAGGCATTTACAAAAAGTTTTTAGTTAGCCACAATAATACTGTAATAGCAATTATATAATTTTCGTATATAGTGTTGTTATACTGGGTATTTGTTTGTCTTAATGTGGGTGTGCAGTTCTTGATTTAATTCTATTCTTTTTGTGAATTGTTGTTAGTGTTGCAACTTGTTGCCTGGTTACTACTAGAAGGGGAGCGCTCAAAAGATATCAATGAGTTGAATTTATTTTTGACCACAGTTTAAATTCGATGTAAGTTTTTTGCTTTATTATTTGATATTACAACCAGAAACGTGCGCTTAAGTGAGAATGATCACATAATAACCAGTATGGTGTAATGGTTTTCATTTAAATAATATAAGATTGCATAAAAATCATCTAGTTTTCAAATATATATTTAAAAGTTCATTACAAAGTTGACGTCATAGGCACATTTTGAAAGAAATGTATGCAATACGTTACAATTTCCGTAATAAATACATTTATAAAAGTTGGTTCATTATGATAAGAGTTATCTGTGTTTACTTGAATTGTTTTCATTGAAAATTGCAAAATTCTGTCATCAGTTTCTTAAAAAAATTTCGTAGAAATTACTCCATTTTTTAGAGTATTACACAAGTTTTCTGGAAGATAATCTATACTCTATAGAATCAAATTTGTGTTTCTAAAACTTTTTCAAGATCGATTAAATTGGCGCAAAAATTTTGAACTAGTAAAAAAATCTCGGAAGTTTTCTTAGAACAACAAGAAATAACAACAGTTTTTTTACACTTTTCTAAAATGGCATTTTCTGAGGAGTCAAAAAGAATTAGAATAAATTAATCTTTACCCCAGAAAGGAAATGATACACTTTCCTGTCTAGTAGCACAAATATTTGCTATTTTATTAAATCAAGGAATAACAGTTTTAATTATTCTAAATAAAATCGATATAAGCCGAGTTTTAATATAATAAACCAGGATATGTGGAGTTGTATACAATCAAAATCAGTAGGTTATGTATAAATGTATAACCAGGTCATCGGCACCAAGCGTCGCGACGCTTAGCCGTCTTCAGCAGTTCTTTAAAGGAGACTTGTTTAATAATACCATTTACAGTGAAATTAGTTTTAAATTTTTTTCGTAAATTGCTTAAATATTATATACAGAGTGATCAAAAATAAGTAATAATTTTTGATTACCTATTAGGCTATCGCATATATTTATTTTATTTGTCAAAGAAAAAAGAAAATAAATGAAAGAAATTCGGGTCCATATTTTAAAGCTGAACAATTTCTTTATTCTAAAACCCCTCCTCCCACGCGATTGCTACGCCACTGTACCAAACTATATCAAAATCACAAAATCTAATCCTTTGGGAATTTTATGTTTGAACGAACTTTATGACATGACATTATTTAGGTTGAAAACCAGGTGTTAAAAAATCAATCAAATCTATTTTTACTGGGCCTTTATTTGCCACTTTTAGACGAAATTCGATCGTAAAACTAAATTAATTAATTATATGGGGTGGATACAACATACAGTGTAGAATCAAGCGTGAAGGTTTTTTATTACTACGTATTTTTCAGCACGCATATTATGATAAGAACCAAATATGCATAGCATGATACATGCTACTCTATTTTTTTATAAAAAAAAAATAGGTCAACAAGAAAAATATTGCAAATGTTCTATTTAAAAAGTGGTGTTAAATCAATATTAAATCTGAATCTTTACATTAGTAGATATAGTTAGCGCATCTAATTCGGCTAAGTATCTAATTAAACATACGTCATCAGTTCTGTGGAAAACCTTGACGAATATTGGGCTCCCCAATTAAAACTAGTTTAAGTTGATTCTATTATTTTAGAATCATTAGCATCATATACAAAAATTACCTCTATTACAACAATAGAAGGTCTAAATTGTGAATGCTTATTAAATTGACAAGATCAATTTAATGGTCCCAAGGTTTAGATCGGGTATTTAACGTGGATATTTGTGGATGTTAGATTGGAAAATTTTAGATATGCATTGGAAACTTTTGCGGGATTGGGAAATTTTACTTTTAAAACTGAGTAATATTGCTAATTTATGAGCAATAAACTAAAATTGATAGCTTTTTTATATCTTTCAACATCTAGGAAACATCATGGAAAAACACATTTTTATTTTGAAGACAAACCCTAGTATTCATTATATTTCTAAAGAACATTCGATTCGATGAATCATAAATAAACAGTAAACAGTTCTGCTAATTGTTTACAAAATAAAATTTCTTCCAGTTTCATTCTGCTATTTTGTTTACATAACTGAGAATTTTTATCAGCCAGGGTCCCAGGGATGGATTTGAAGCTTTTTGGTAGCAGTTGTTCTAGCAGCAAACGGCAAGTTTATATGGGTTTTGTCTGCATTTGTGTAACATCTGGTTTAATTCCTTCATGAAGCCTCTCTAAAGTCACAAACGTGTTGGTGGGCGTATGCATAGTTTTCTTTTTCTGTTTATACTTCTTGTATCTTCCAAGATTTGTATTGGTGAATTCTAAATAAACATCCAATGTATAGTGTAAACAGTATTTCAAAACAGTTTTATATTGCAGTTGATTTAATTTGATTTGATGCGTTGTTTTTGTTTGCAACTGCTGACAAATCCTGTTATTATCTTTTGTACCTACATATTTTAAAACAGGGATTTTTCGCATATTTTATCATTAAACTAAAAATAAATATTCGAATATATTATACAGACTAAAAACAAATCCTTAAAATAGATATTCGGTAGAACAAATTTGCAATTCAGATTTTATATTGATTTTATGCGATTATGTGATGTACCTACTCTTTTAAGGTAAAATCTTCAACCAGTACATAAATCTGTACTAAGCCTTCATCGGCAATTAGCAATTAATATTTTCAAGGGGAAATATACCCACTAACTCAATTTTTAGAGTAGGTAGAGAAATTTAATATAAAATATTTTAAAGGAAATTTAAAATGTATGCATTTGATTGACTGTAAATCATCTAAAGACCAATCAAAGTGATTTATAATTTCCCTCCAAATATTTTTAAATTTCAATTCTTTCGACTTATGCAAAAAGTGAACTTTAGGAAAAGAAACTGTTAGAATTTATGTATTGAAAGTTTCTTTTCGCACCTAGAAAAAGTTCTAATTGGTTTGTTAGTGAGAAGAATCCTTTATCTTTATACATAAAGTGAGACTTTGTTAAAACACCACAATAATGTATAATGCAGTAGATATGCTATTATTTGCAAGAGTAATAGTAATTTCGGTCTAGTTGCTTATTTGACCTAAAAACGCATTTCGTAATGTGACAGCTCACATTTCAATTGACATTTATTATTGATTTGTTGACCGAGGCAACGGACTTAACGTTACTTGATGCCAGGTTATATTTCCCTCGGGTTCATTGCACATTATTTTCTAGTCAGTACATAGATAGGTACAATACTATATTTTAATCTTGTTATCGCGGAAACGAAGCAAAACTTGCTAATATCAGATTACAAATTGAAAAACTTTTAAGTAGCTCTTTCCACTCCCATATTTTAATTGATTTATTAAATATTTACTACCTGTACTGTAATGAGATTCATTACGATATAAGTTTTCAAGTTTATAACCAATAGAAATGCAACATCACAACAATATTCCGTCAATATCAAATATTGCTTTGAACACCCGACAGATCTAAAGTTTAAAAATTGACAGTTCATTTTAATTTTCTGACATTTCTTAGTTTCTGATAAAGTTGCCATAATATTTATTTTCTTAATTTTCATTATTTTGACTAGTCGTAAAAAAGATAGTGTATGCATGCAACTCACGTATTCTCGTATTCATTACGACACTCACCTACGGCTTGTGTCGTAATTCATACTCGTGTCTTAATAGCTATCATTAAATGCTCATACTATTATATTATTTTTTAAGATTGTTTTTTCCGATAGTAAAAAATTAATATTATGACGATAAGCTTTGAAAGCTTGGATAAAAGTGTATGTAGTTCTCAACTGTAATTTTTCAGCATTTCAGAATAACTTCAGCAAACATCCTTACAAAAATTTACCTAATGTTGTAAATGTTTGCAATGATCGTGATTTGCTCAATTTTCTCAAAATATCCTCAAATATCCAGAATATTTCCAGCAAAATTCCTCATTTTGTTTATCAATTTTCACATCGATATTTACCTGATGCATTATGGCAATTTTCCATTTTTTTAACTTATAATACGAGACATTAGGCAGTATTTATAAAAAGAAGCATTACCTTTTGCTTGCAAAAAATGGAGCAATTGCTTCAGGTTATATGCATAAAAAAAGCGAAGGAAAAGGTTTTGCTTCGAGGCGAGAGGTTTGGCTTCAAAATAAAAGCTATTACTTTTTTCGTATTTATAAAAAGAAGTATTTGCTTCTAAACTGAAGGATTTGCTTCTAAATAAATGCATCTAGTTCGCAGCACCTTTTTTTGCGAGAATCTCACATTTTTTATGACTATCTTGAAAAATAAACAAATTACGAGATTTTCTTATTCCTTAACACTGATTTAGAATTAAATTTTGAAGATATTTTGTTTGAACTTTTTTTGAAATCCCGCAAAAAAAATTTCCAAAAAAAACGAGATATTCCTAAAAATTGTGCGAGTTGAATCAGACGGCCTAGATAGACTCTTGGCATAATAAGGGCTTGGATCCCAAAGTCCCGGGTTCGAATCTCAGAAGGATCACTCTTTGTTTTTTACTGATGGTTTCTATGATACTGATACCAAGTACATAATATAATTATAAATAATATAAATTCGATTTTATATTAATAACGTGTTGGATGTGGACTGTATGATTTCCGTGAGGTTTGCTTTTTTACAAAGAACTAAGTTAGTTTTACCAGAAAATTCAGACCGAATGAAAATCCCTCAAAAATTCCGGATTTTATAGCCTACTATAGAATCGCTTAAAAAATTGTTCAAATTTCAGTTTTTTGTCTTTAAAACTGTCATAAAACTTCGGAAAATTGACAGATTTCCGTGAGGTTGGCTTTTTTCCAAATAACTAAGTTAGTTTTACCAAAAAATTCAAACCGAATGAAAATCCCTCAAAAATTCCGGATTTTATAGTCTACTATAGACTCGCTTAAAAAATTGTTCAAATTTCAGGTTTGTGTCTTTAAAACTGTCATAAAACTTCGGAAAATTGACAGATTTCCGTGAGGTTGGCTTTTTTCCAAATAACTAAGTTAGTTTTACCAAAAAATTCAAACCGAATGAAAATCCCTCAAAAATTCCGGATTTTATAGTCTACCATAGACTCGCTTAAAAAATTGTTCAAATTTCAGGTTTGTGTCTTTAAAACTGTCATAAAACTTCGGAAAATTGACAGATTTCCGTGAGGTTTGCTTTTTTCCAAATAACTAAGATAGTTTTACCAGAAAATTCAAACCGAATGAAAATCCCTCAAAAATTCCGGATTTTATAGCCTACTAAAGACTCGCTTAAAAAATTGTTCAAATTTCAGGTTTGTGTCTTTAAAACTGTCATAAAACTTCGGAAAATTGACAGATTTCCGTGAGGTTTGCTTTTTTCCAAAGAACTAAGTTAGTTTTACTAGAAAATTCAAAGAGAATGAAAATCCCTCAAAAATTTCGGATTTAATAGCCTACTATAAATTTGCTTAAAAAAATTGTATAATTTTCAGGTTTGTGTGCTTAAAACTGACATAAAATTTCGAAAAATTGATAAATTTACGTACTGGTTGCTTTTTTATAAAGAACCAAGTTAGTTTTACTAGAAAATTTAAACCGAATGAAAATCCCTGAAAAAATCCGGATTTTATAGCCTACAATATACTCACTTAAAAAAATGTCCATATTTCAGTTTAATGTCTTTAAAACTGTCATAAAACTTCGAAAAATTGACACATTTTTTGCGGTTTGTAATTTTACAAAGACTCAAGTTAGTTTTACTAAAAAATTAAAACAGAATGAAAATCCTTTAAATATTCCGGATTTTATAGCCTACTAAAGACTCGCTTAAAAAATTGTCCAAATTTCACATACTAAACTATAACTAAAGATTGTTACAACACATGTCTGAAATCGCGAAACTTCTGCACCTTTTACTTCATTTATCTGAAGTATTTCCTTGCAAGGAAAAGGTAAAGATTGTGAATACGAATTGAAGCAAAAGCTTTTACTTCTACCTTATACTTTAAAGTAAATGCTTCATTTTTATAAATACCACCTAATAAGTTTAAAAAAACCTGGATTTCTAAAATTCCGATTCTTTTTTTCCAACTTGCACATCATTAGGAGAAATTTCCCCAAAACTATATTTAACTAATTTCAACCAATTTCACAACAATAGTGTTGTATTCCATTCGACCATTTCAATTTTTATTATAATAATGTCAACCCATTGTCACGGGTAATTTAACCCGCACTGTGAAGAACAAAGAAAAACCATCCCAGCATAACGCACAAAGCCTTATGGAATTTAACATTTGCAGATTTTTTCCTGAAGATTAAATTAAATTAAATTAATACTGATAGTACCTATGTGATGATTCATTATTGGGCGCGCGGCCTCTGGAAGGTCACCGGATCTTCTTGCACGGTCAAAGAACCATTGGTTTTCCATTTTTAGTCCAATCCCAACACTTTCAATTTCTGTTTACACAAGAACATTTGGACATGGTCACAGTCTGATTTGTCTGGTATGGGGATTTGTAGCCAGAAGTGTAAAAAATTCTAAGTAGAGATTAGACTAGAGGCAATGGTTCTAATTACATATTAATTTATGTTTGTTAAGTTTCAATTTAAATATGCTGGTACTTATTCTACATACGTGTACCGTAATATGTACCTGCATCCGTTGCGTTGGGATAATTGCAGAAAATATTTATAGTTATTTTATACTTTTATTATAGTAATAATGATAAGACTATAAACTAATTGTTATTGTATAAATAATTCACACGATTATATGTATTTCGACATGAATGGAGCGTTTTTGTTAAATCAGCATTTTGTAATATTTTCACAAGGTTTGTGCAATTTGTACATATATGTGTCACTAGGTCTTACTAGACTTAGCAATTTGTTAATTTGTTTATATTCTTCAGTTCTGTTATAAAGGAAAAATAATCTGTAAGTAATTGTATGCATAGTACACACCACACTGCATTGTTTTAATTTTATTTCTGTACAAGACGTCACAAACAAAGAAAGCAGGAACATGATATTTTTGAAGTAGTCAACCTTGGTGTTTACTAATTTACTATGCTAAGTTTATTGTAAGGTTTACAGAGAACATATAATCTTGAATATAGAAATAAATTATTAAGTATGTATACAAAGTTAGGAAATTGGAAAAAGTTTTAAACACGATAGTTATTTCTTCGAAAAATTTTGGGTTGAAGTAGAAACAACCAAACAACGACAAAATGCATAAAGTGTCTTATGATTGGCTAATCATATATGGCGAGGTTCGTAATATTCTGACAGGTGTGGTCATTAAAACATGACTTTTCTTTGTTCAGAATTTATTATGAATATAATTTAATTAAATCAAAAAAGTGCAGTGTAACATTTATTTATACAAGGTGTATCAGTTTTAATCGAGCAAACTTTAATGGTACATTCTCCTAGTCGTCCTGATTCGGAAAAATGTATCTATCTCGATTATTAAGAAAGATACAGGGTGTTGAATTTTACAAGAAAAAATCATTTTATTGCAATAACTTTATATATAAAAGCTTGGATTCAAACAAAATTTTGCATGCCTGCCCTCCTTCCTAAGGACAATTTTATGAAGATATTTTCGCTTTTGGGGGGATCCAGTGGCGTGCAATTCGGCCACATCTCAATTATTTCAAAGAAAAAAGCATGCCACTGTAATTTTTAAGAAATATTTTTTTATCTATTGAATTCCTTGTTCAATTTCGAGTAAACTTTGCTTTTACAGAACAAAAATTTAAGTTTTAGTTCCAGAGATAATTATTTTTTTCCAAAGACGTGCCAACTTGAAATTAGTCACAAATCAAATAGGAAATTTATTAAAAAACAAAAAGTAACAAAAAATAATTATAAAATTACAGCAACTGTTCAGAATGCAAGCCGCCAGCCTCGATTTCTGACAACGACGAACTAATGAATTAACAGCATCTGTCATCATTCCCGGATTTTTCAGTAATTTCAAGTTAGCACGTCTTTGGAAAAAAATAATTATCTCTGGAACTAAAACTACAATTTTTGTTCCGTAAAAGCAAATTTCACTCCAAATTGAACAAGGAATTCGATAGATAAAAAATATTTTTTTAAAACTACAGTGGCATACTTTTTTCTTTGAAATAATTGAGATGTGACCGAATTGCACGCCACTGGTGCCCCCCAAAATCGAAAATATCTTCATAAAATTGTCCTTAGGGAGGAGGACAGGCATGTAAAATTTTGTTTGAATCCAAGCTTTTTTATGGAAGTTATTGCAAAAAAATAATTTTTTCTTGTAAATTTCAACACCCTGTATCTTTCTTAGGAATCAAGATAAAGGTATATGATATATATTTTTCCAATTCAGGACGACCAGGAGAATGTACCATTAAAGTTTGCTCGATTGAAACTGATACACCCTGTATAGTATAAACTGCATCAGTTTCAAATTAATTTATGCATTTATGGAAATACGAAATGCAGTAGCAATTTTTTTAAATTTAAAAGTTAGATTATTATGTGAAATTATATTTTGGAAATTAAACTGATTCGATGATTATTGTCATGTCCATAAAGCCTAACTAACAGAGCAAAAAAGACAAATTTAACACTTTAATCTTTATAATATTTAATACATAATGAAAAGTAACAGTTGTCTAATTTTAATGTACCGTTAAATTGCATTGACTAAATACGAATTATATAATAAAAATATTTCTGGATATTTGATGTTATGAATGTAGTGAGGACCTAGAAAATTGCAAAAATTACGCTTGAACTTTGAACTTACTTAGTAAAATAATCTGGAAGTTTTTTGGTTGATTTGATGACATTTTTTTCCAAGTTTTTTTTTCTTTAAATGTCCATACGTAAACTGAGCATAATATATTCAAAAGACAGCTTGTCACACCATCTTTGCCTCTATCTCAAATTCGTCTCGTTCAAGAATGACACAGAAGAGTATGACGAGCTGTCTACTGAAAATAATTCAAATATATTATTATTAACATTATATTCGTACTTTAGTGTTATTTCCGGTTATTTTTTTGGATGTTTAGAGAAGAAACTATGAAAAAATCGCTTTTTTAGAAGTTTTGTTTGGTTTACTTACTTAGAAAAAATGTTTCCAGCTCTGAAACAGTTTCATTCAATATTTATCACATTGTAAAGTTTCAGACTGAAGGCGTGATGACTAACCATCGCATTTTCATTTAATCTTAATTAATCGTCAGTAAACTTCAAAGTGAGGTTGATGTCCTCTATACAATTAGATGATTAATTTAGAACCAAAGTAATTAAATACAAAGCTACAAAGGTGTCTAATTATTTTTTCTCAACCATCATCAGTAGGTACAGTTCAGTGAATAAGACAAAAAAATCGTAAAAAATTGTAAGATGTAGAATTTTCTATACTGCCATAATTATTATATTAATGTGCAATCAGAAAAGGAATTAATCGCGTATAACCGTTGCTTTTTCATCCGTATCTGTTAATATATTATTATGACATGTGTTTATTAAGTTTAACATAAAATACAGTTTTGATTGAAAAACTGAATCTATCGCCTTTTTGCATTTATAACCAATTAATTTAATTAGAATTCTGGTCACGCTAGAATTACAAAAATTACTTGAAAATATTAGAAAACTGTACTTATTCGAAAGCTGGATTAAACTCGAATTTATTCGAAAATATAATATTCCTAGACTCCCCACTTTTTCCACTCTAAACTTCCATTTAATTCATAAATGATCCTTAAATCCGCTTCAGCGCACTGACAATTACATCCTTGTTCTTAAATGGAATGGAGAACAATTGTAGGTGTGCCAAAAGGTGTATTATGTTATTGTATAACCATAACCTGGAAGCATTACCCTATTTTCTAGGTCACCAGTTCATTATATCTGTCCATTATAAAATACGGTATTAATAACTGCTCTGTGTGTGTATTTCCGCTTATTAGATATTTTCCTGTGGGGATAAATGTGTTTGCGGAACATGTGAATTTTGAATTCATCTAGAGAAATTGTCATGTACACTCATACAATTCTATTGATATTGTCTTTTTTAATGCGAGGTTGTAAGAATTGTGATGGGAAAGTACTTTATGTTATTATAGCAGTAGTTGCTGTCAGGTATTTACTCGCATAGTTCTAAGGGTGAGTCACTCCAACAGGATAAAATTCTTCATTTCTAACAGTTTTTTGGACTATGCACTTAGGTGTTTTAGAAAACAGATAATTTGTTTATTATACTGTAAGTAAATTCTTAAACATTGCGCATACTCTTTAAGCTAAATTATTTTATGTTAAATTTTACCTTAACAAATATAACGATCCTTAAAACTGCACCTGTCCGAGTCCGACATGTATGCGAAATTAGTGGGTAGACTGTACTTTTCTTACCTTCACACACAATATACACAATGTACCTTCATCTTACACAACTCGACTATTTTCAAAGTAGTAAACGTAATGTGCAATAAATTATAACTAACGAAGTACAAAAACTCATTTATATTTTTCATAAAAATATAAAATTGAAAAAATGAAATATGTCTGTAGATATATTATTATTGTGTAAAAGAACTCAATTTTATTTATTTAAATTCACAGAAACTATGTGGGTGCTAACTAATTCCAGTTTAGTCACGTGGGTAGGTATAGTAAAGTAATTTAAATGTTGACTTTTTAAAGTTTGTGTGAAATAGTTATAATTAGTTATGGTAGGTTTGTTAGAAAGATAGTACTCATAACGGTAGTTTGTTAATAAAAATCTTGTAATTGGAAAATAAGGTAGTGTACAGGGTGTCCAAAAATATAAAACACTCTGTAGTTATTTTCTATATTAAGCTAGAAAATTATAATTTTCATAAATTTAGCCAAAATTTTTGTAAGTAGGCCATGACAAACAACAAACAAAGAAGGAATACAGTCAACTTTTCACAAAAACAAATAAAAGTTTGAATACACTTTATAGAAATTGTTCAAATTAATTTCCGTTATGTCTCAGACATATTTCGCACATTTTTCTTATTCTGCGTAAAGCATTCAGAATTATGAGAGGTTGTGCTTGTAAATCCCTAAATTCTCTTTCTGTGGCAGCACGTAAATCTTCTATTGTATGAATAATGACATTTGTTTCTTATTTTTCATAGCCTACTTATAAAATTTTTGGCTGAATTTTTGAAAATTGTCGTTTTATAGCTTAATATAGAGCTATATATACAGAGTGTTTTATATTTTTGTAAAGCTTATGACAAGCTGGATCCAACTAGTGAAAAACATACAGGGTGTTCCATTTAAAATAACATAAGTTTAGTAAATATCTCGAAATTTAACGCTTCTAAGAAAAAAGTGAGTACGCCACTGGATTCTACGTAAAAATCTGTATAAAATGCAGTTTTTACCTTTCCAATATCTTCAGCCGTTCTCGAGATACGAGGTATGCCCTAAAAGTGCAAATTTTAAATTTCACCTTGTATCTCAAAAACAAAGGGGGCTATGACAAAAACCGTTGACGGCATCTTTCGTTTCACAAAAAAGTGGCATCGTGTCGCGAAAACCGCATCTCTCACCCCGCAATTACAACGAAATTTGGACACCCTGTATATTATTATAGTAGAAAAAAGCGCATTTTCAAGAAATAAATTTGTGAAAATCCTTTTTTTCCACAATAGAACATTTTTAAAACAGTAAAATATTTTAATTTCCCGCCTAGAAACCGTCGCATTATTATGGCGGGAGTTTTGAAAATGCTTGTTTGCTTTACTTTAATAATTCGATAATTTCTTGCAAAAAGATGATACTGTTAAATCTACAACTGTAATAAATATTTCAAATGACAGTTGGTGATTATATCTCTTACAAAATCTCCACATTTTTCCCGCAAACATTCCAACAAATGAACTATTGATATTTTGCACCAATATGCCAGATGCGAATTTATTAACTTAATAGTACTGCTTTCATTACTAAATTGGATTTATCGATTGAGATACAAATGAATGAAAAATACGTGGGTATAACCTGTTATTTTGTAGATAGACATTTATCATTTATGTGATCTTTTGTGCGAAATAAAATACTTCCTATATTTTACTATGTATATTAGAAATTCACTAGTTTGTGTAGATTAAGTTAAACCTTGGATTTGGTATTGAAAGAAATTATTTATTTTAATAAATAGTAATAAAAAGTGTGCGAATGCATGGAGGAAATTAAAATAATGTAAGATATCGTATGACTAGATGTCCTTCAATTTTATTTACACGGAAATACAGCGAAATTCAAATACCTACCTAAGTAAAATGTCAAATATTCCATTTGTAAAACTGACGTTCATCTGGTAAAATAGGCGATATCTAACTTACACTTGGATAATTAATTTACCTCGCACCATTTCTGGTTATTAAAATTTACTAATAAATACGTAAACAATTAATTGATTGTATGCGATACCTTATGACATTTATAACAATACAAAGAACTAATTCCATAGAAATTGTAGTTTAATGCCTACTTTTCCTTTCCAGGTTCTAATGACTGTAAACAAATCTAGTCAAAATGTCTTCGAAAGATCAAGATAATGTAGATGATTTGATAGACCTGCACGTCGGATCACCAGACCTTCCCCGAGTACTACCAGGTGAAGATGTAAGCGACGAGGAGCCTCCAGACAATTTACTGGACACAGAATTACCAGTTTTAGAACAAAAATTACAAACTGCCAGTAGTAATTTATCTACAATAAACGACTCGAGAAGAACAAGCGTAGATATTGAAGATATTCTAATTACAATAGACGATGATGAACAAACTAACTTTAGACCAATACAACGAAGCAGTAGTGAAGTTTACTTGGATTTGTCTTCAGATGAAACAAATTTATGTAAATCATTATCATGTGATAATTTAGAAGCTTTAATTGTACTGAAAAATCTAGACGAAGTATTAAACGCAACTCTCTTGGAATCTGACAAGTTCTTAAATGAAACTAATGAAGAACTTGCGTCGTTAAACGATAACGTTCCGGATGAAAACAATCAACAAGCTATCGAAGACTGTTTAGAAGATTTAGATAATTATTTGAAGGCGTTCGACTCAAGTGGTTACGATGACAATTCAAACGAATCAAATTCATCCATTTGTATCGATCAATCAAGCACAAGAAGCGGTGCAAGTTCAGTAGAGCTCACCGATGACCTTGAAAACACCTCAGAGGCAACCGATGAAAGTCTACGGCAGAAATTACGACAGATTGAAGTAAACTATACCAGATTTCTAGCTTCCGGGTGTGTCAACAGGGGTTACGTAGACACCGAAAACAATGACATGAACAGGACAGAAAGTGAGTCGGACATACGAAGGCCTTTATCAGCATGTGGTGTGACCAGCGAGGCGTTGAACAGGAATCAGGCGAGTAGGGCCACGGTAGCAGTAGTGAGAAGGGGACGACCCCAAGTCCCGGTCCATTTCACCGTGTTGCGTAAATCGCTGGAAAATAGCAACAACCCCAGGTGCACATCGAACCGGACATCCGCAGCAGCTGATTCCGACGAAGACATAGATTGGAGCTGGGTGCAGGATGTGGCACGTGACGTAACATTGGAGAGGCATGCACACGCTGCTGGAGACCGCTGTACTGGAACCGTTGTTGTTGAACCACCACAAAGAACATCAAACAAACCCAGTTGTGATTCAGAAGTGGCGATGAGTGAAGACCCCAAGGAGGAAAATCGGTGTGGCAGCTCATGGTTGCGTAATTCGATGCGCCGGCTTCGGCACATAAGATTACCTAACGATAATGAGACTGATGATGGTGCCACAACGCCAGTAGAACCACCCCGTATGGAAACTCTGCAAGTTCCAGCTGTAGTTCGGCCAGTGAGTGCTCCATCTAGACTTCCTCCTACTGTGTCAGTGTCTCGGACTTCTACGCAGAGATCGAGGTCGAGATCACGGGAATCGCGACAGAGTGGTGTGTCTCATGAACCTAGTGGTCGTGCTAGAAGTAGCTCAGCGTCTTCCAGATCTAGAAGGCCGAGGAGTTTGTCGTCGAGTGAATCAAGTCTTGCCTCGAGTGCTGATAGTACACCTAGTTGTGCTTTGGCAACTGCACCAGCGCCAAGTTTACAGGAGCCGACTGCACAACCGAACTCCAGAAGGTAAAGTACTGTTAAACGTTTTAGTACCAAGTTTGAAGATAAATGTCTCTCTTGGAAAAGTAAAATTTCAAAAATGAACCAGAGGTTCAAAAACTGATATTATTTTAAATTGTCAGTTTCCGAAAATTACTAATTTGGAGGAGTGCACTTTTATATTATGTGAAAGATTTGGAATATTTTCAAACCAATATGTTTTTTCCTAAATGTAGACAATAGACAATATTTTAGCTCTAGAAATATAGAGGAAGAGAAATTAGAATAAAATCTAACAAATACCATTTTTAAATTATCAAGATTCTATAGCAACAACACTTTTGAACTTTCTTCAAGAGATTTATTTCCTAATTCATACATCAGACGACATTTAAGTAGGTACCCTTCATGAAGAATATATTACAACACGAATAGTCTAAAAATAGAAACATATAGCGCAATTGTCTGTAGGTAAACCCACGTAAAAGGAAAAAGTTCTGTATCCTTAACATTTTCAATCGTCATAAATAGCTTGAGTAAGATACTGTAATATACGCTGATTACAATCTACTCCTTCATACGGATTTACGAAAGCAGTCTTCTATGTTTCCGTTCTACTTTATCCTTTATTTGCACAAGAAATAAGCGCCCACCCCAAATTTTACAATATTTTTGTTTAACTCTCGTCCAATGATTTCTTATGGAACGAGTTTATTTACGGTAATAAATCAGTGTTCAGTGCAAAATCGAAGGCTACAGGAACCCGATAATGTAATGAATATGTAGAAGATCGCTGACAAGAATAAAAGGTTTCAAGACCTACGAGTCTATTGTTATATTTTCTCTTTGTCGCGGTCTAGTTATGACCTGAATATGAGTTGTTGTTTTGTGAAATTGCCTATTTATCCACGAGCAATAATTTCATTTAGATATTAAAACGTTATCATCAGATTTTGAAGGTTGAAATCAGAAAAAATTTAACATTGAAGTGAATAAAACACTTCCTTATGTTTGATATTTCACAGGTAGACAACAATTTACCTTGACAATGATTTTATTGTAATTTTTTTTGGTAAACGTAGATAAAAGTAGGAGCATTTATCTGCTTAATTTTAACGTAACCTTGGCAATCATGTTCATGACGTAAACAATAATAAAATTTGAAGCTAAACAACTGAGAAATTGACACAATTTATAACATGTCAAAAAGTTTACTAGAGCCTGTAAAAATATCTCCATTTATTAAGGTAACTAATAAACTTTTTACACATCGTAGGTAATAACTAAAAATTTTAGCTTTGTCGGTATGGCTTTCTAATCGCCGGTATTTTCTACGGGGCAAGTAAACACAGAATGTACAAAGAAAAAGAAGAAAAGGTCAGAGAAGAAAAAGAACGCATCAAACTAATAAGAGATACTGCATTGGCTGCAGAACGAACCCGTGCTTCCGAACGAGAACTAAAAGAACTATCCCGAATTTTCGTACCCGAATCTGAGTTTGAATCTAATGAACAAAACAAAAATGTAACAGAGTTCACGAGTTTCAGTCTAGACGAAGAAGTGAATGAATATCCTCCAAGACTAGGGTCTAAAATTTTATCCCACTTTCCCAGTATCCAACTGATGTTGGATCAGTTTTTTGGTGGGGATGCCAAGACGGATACGGATGATGGGAAACCAGTAGGAATAACGACGGAAGAAAAATTCGATACATCGTGGCTTGAAACCGAAACCGAGAAGAAGGTTGACGATTTTATTAAGGCGGACGATGAGCGAAGGAAACGGAGAGAGTTTTGATAAAATAATATTGTATATGGAGCTATAAACAGTAATAAATTAATAATCTTGTTGAAATAACTCGTCTTATCATAATAATATCGTTAAAGTTTGCTCGCTTAAAGAATTATTTTTTGATAACATTTCTTAAATATTTATTCTGCTATAGACAAGTTTACTTGGTAAGTTAGGTTAGACCGCTAAAGTGTTTTGAAAAGTTGTAATGGAATATATTTGGGCCTACAACTTTGCAAATTATTTAAATTCACCAGAACCAGTACCATTTGTAGAACCACAACGTAATGTAAGGTACGTTTAAAAATACTCGTATGAGTCATAAAGGTAATAAAATCATTAACACGTCCGTTAAAATACAGTACCTAGTGTTTAATTCGTATAGAATCCTTTTTCGTCTGAATTACAAATAGATGCCCTAAATTTTAGCTGCATTAAATAATAATTGTTATGTCAAGTCTTTGTACACGCATTTCTCATTATACCTAAACAAATTAATGATAGTCTGTGTCCCAATCTACTGTCTTAAACGTAATTGTTGCAAAATCCTTACGATAAAAATGTTATTATGTAGAGCAAGTCTAATTAGAATTTGCAATAATAGATAGACCATTTCCAATTTTTTGCTATTGTTACTTGAACGCGTACTTAGAATTTTATTAATTGTTTGAATTTTTATGGAATAATCTTGTTGTTATAACAAAAAACCGTAGGATATTTGCAAATGATGATATCATGTTATATCCTCGATATAACGGAGTTTCTTAACATGTTTTTTACCTGATGATGTCTAAGTTCACAGGTTATTTTTATAAAAATATTTGTTTGTATCAACAACCTTTCATTAAATACATAAAAACAAAGAACACCATCCTCTTAGGAACCAATTTTCAGTTTTAACCCCAATTTTTTTCTTAAGGTACCATCGTTTCTAATTTTGTTTGTTCTATAATGACCTGTAATCTGTTGCCGGAAAATAAAGAGTAAAGAACTAACCATCCACTAGGACGGGTCAGCGCTCTCCTCGGTAACGGTGAGTGCTTCCTTCGTCTCGTGGTCGTGAACACTGTTGGTACTCTTGTGCAATTCTACTATTATGTTGACAGTGTTGTGCCAATGTTGTTAAGCAAGTGCCAATTAACACGATTTTTCTATGATTAGTGTGTGTTTTGTGCATTCTGATGGTTATGTTTCATATGATATTTAAGTAAGTGGCTTTTCAAAAAGTTTTCCAAATGATATCTTGTAATGTATCAATCGTTCTACTTATGGTCTATTACTAAGACATGACTCTTTGTTTAGGTATTTTTCACATTAGATTGTAGCGAAGAATTTGTTCTACTGCTTTAATCTTAACAGATATTCGTTTGTACAGTTTGTATCTACAATATTACCGTAATTTAATTATGGGAAATAATGCATCAAAGTCGAGATCAAAGTCATGGATCAATTAAAAAACTAGTTAGAAGTTAGTCTTCTTCAGTTCATATAATTGAATCTGAACCCAAACTGATGATTTCTGATCAAAAAAATATTGGCATAAGCTTAATGATTCCGATTAAAAGGGATGATAAATTTTTGTGATAATATTCGTGTAAGAATCGCAGTTTTTCTGGTAGATTATTCATAATATTTTGAGACAAATAAATCTCAATTATTATGTCTAGACTCTTAGTTTTGAAAAAAAAACCCTGTGCGAGGCTATTAATTTACTAATTTTTTTCTAAACTAACTTCCATTAGTGTCGCGATTTTTTTCTAAATAACCTCAACTTTAAGCTTTGCAAAACTGTAATTTATTTAAAAATCCGAAATTCCGGTGAAATTCTACAATTTTTTAAAGTAGATTTACCGAAAAAAACACAAATTTTTATCAAACGCTCCAAAAAAAGTTTAAATTAATTTCCATTACTGTCGCGATTTTTTCCTAAATAACGTCAATTTTAAGCTTTACAAAACTATCACCCATATAAAAATTCAAAATTCCGGTGAGGTTTTACAATTTTTTAAAGTAAACTTTACGAAGATATGATAAATTTTTAAGGTTTTATTTGAATGCCACAAAAAAGATCTAAACTAACTTCCACAATGATGGCATTTTTTTTCTTACAACCTCAATTTTAAGCTTTACAAAACTGTTATTCATATAAAAATCCGGAATTCCGGTGAGGTTTTACAATTTTTTAAAGTAAACCTTACGAAAATATGCTAAATTTTTAAGGTTTTATTTGAATGCCACAAAAAAGATCTAAACTAACTTCCACAATGATGGAATTTTTTTTTCTAATAACCTCAATTTTAAGCTTTACAAGACTGTTATTCTTATAAAAATCTGGAATTCCGGTGAGATTCTACAGAAGTTTTAAATAAGCCTTACGAAAATATGCTAAATTTTTAAGGTTTTTATTTTAATGCCACAAAAAAAAAACTAACTTCCACAATGATGGCATTTTTTTTCACATAACCTCAGTTTTAAGCTTTACGAAACTGTCATTCATATAAAAATCCGGAATTCCGGTGAGGTTTTACAATTTTTTAATGTAAACCTTACGAAAATATGCTAAATTTTTAAGGTTTTATTTTAATGCCACAAAAAAGATCTAAACTAACTTCCACAAAGATGGCTTTTTTTTTCACATAACCTCAATTTTAAGCTTTACAAAACTGTCATTCATATAAAAATCCGGAACTCCGGTGAGATTTTACAATTTTTCTAAGTTAACCTTTCGAAAATAAGACAAGACTCAAAAAAATATTTTTTCAAAAATACTTCTTTAAACTATAAATTCTGATTTTTGGGTATAACTATAACCTTAAAATTTAGTAAATCACTAACTTCGTACAAGAAATTTCTTGAGAGTATCAAAAAACAAACTTTTTTGTAATAGGTACGATATTTTTTGGGATCTTTTTTTCGTGACTAATTTATTGCCATCATTGATTATTTCTAAAATAGTTCCTTATTTTCAAAATAGCTATTTAAGAAGAAATATGTCTCTATGAGATGATGTTAAGATTTAGACTTATTTAATTGAAATAAAACAAAAATTCGACGTTTCGAAATGTTGCCTTTCATCATCAGGACTCTGGAAGTATTTATTCTTTGAGAACAGTCAGCAGGCAAGTTACAGAATAATACTTTCGAACGAAGGCTAAAAAATTACCAAGAAGGGATACATCGCAACTTCTTTGCTTTGTCTAAGGTCTAGTTCCAACATATTTCTACTAAAGTCAGTTTTATAATTCTACAATAAGTTTTATGACAGATTTTATTACACTGCATTAAATTTTCAAATGGAACACTTTCTCAGTTTATGGATCAACTCTTAATAACCTCATAAAAGCCACGAATGTCAATATGTATTAAAAAATTCTTAGAAAGTGTTGCGCTACAATTGTTGAGGATCTATAGAAGTTGCATAAATTTCGATGAAAAAATTAATTATAATTAACATCGTTTTTTAAAACTTATCTCTAGAAGTGGGCAATAAATCTTCTATTGGAATTTTTTAATTTTTAGGCTAATCTTTCAAGTTATTATTCTAGTGGATTATCAACAAAAAATCTTAATACCCTACCTAATAACTTTTAGGAATTTAATTTTAAACCATCAACTTTCAATCCATTGACGCAATCCTACTAAACAATTTAAATATCTTTTTAATGTTTTTTGCGACTACAATACACTTTGTTTAATTACTTCATGTTTCATAACAACAAGAAACCATCTTTTCTAGCATTCATATATTTGGATTTCATTTGAGTAACTTTTATGGATTCTTGAATTTATTGTGCGTTATAATATTGACATGCATGAATGCATTGTTGGATTTCAATTTGTTTTATACCGAATAAGTCAAGCAATGCTCTTAGTAAATTATTGAAAGTTTCCCATCGTGATCCATCACGACAAATTGCGTGATAAAAAATATTTACAAAATAGTTTCATTGGTTTCTACAGTGTTGTAAAAATAAATAAGTTTGTTGGGAAGTGAATGCCACAAAAAATAATTGGTTTATTAAAAAAATATAAAGGGTGCTTTATAAAAATAAAATATTTTTTTTAAAAAGTCAATTTTCAAACTTTGTACCGCAGTAATTCATAATATATTTATTATACAGAAAAATATTTCAGATGAAATTTGTAGGAAATTTAATTCCTTACAACTTTGGTCATATCTAATTTCAGCGTAAAATTGATAGGAGAAACGATATTTAAAAAAAATCAACAAAAACACAATTTTCAAAACTTTATGCTTATAATTCGTAATATATTGACTTTGGAGAAAATATTTCGGATGAAACTTGTAAGGAATTTGATTCTCTACAACTTGCTTAAAATCTATTTTTGCTTTATCACTAGCAAGTCAATCTGATTTCCAAGCCGCTTTCGCTGTTACATTGAGCGTGTCCATAATTCCATGTATAATTATTTTAGCATGTTCACAATAAATTCAAGTAAAACTCCTACCTACTTTACACTTGTCATTGAAACAGCTACCCACTTTAACAGTATCGAATTTACGTAAAATATTTCCTTTAGCTGTGTATTAAACTGTCGACCACTGACCAGTCACGCAAGTCTCGTATTTAAAAATCAATGTTCAATGTTTTTTGTCCATTCCAATTCTAGCAAAATTACTAACCGATTCAAAACGCTTCAGGGAAAACAAAAATTCTATTCGGTATTTAAATTACATCTTACGATTTTACACAGTTATTATTATTTTATTATAACGTAATTTTTTCACACAGTTCTTGCGACAGTTGTTGGCAATTTCATTATTTTCTGTGTATAAGGAAATGCGTGTAGAAAAAACCATGCCTGATAACTGTAGAATGCTAACCAAATAAAGAAATATTATATCTTTTGTGCAATTAGAAAATAGTGCATAACTGTTTGCCTTTTAGACTTGGAACTTTTCGAATTTAATAGTTAACGGAAAACTAACGGCCGTTAGTTATTAAGCACGTCATATGTTACGATGTATACAATTATTTCAATTAATTATCGAAATGGCGCCATAATAAATTCTTTTCGATTTCAAAGTCAGTAACAGTTCTCACTTTTACTGCATTAATTCACCTTTGTAAATTGTGAATAACAATTTGGTGCTTACATTTACATCAGAATTAGTCGTTATTAAAAACGATTCTTCTGTTGGATAAAAGAACAGTGACTCAGCCTTAACCTTGCTTTAATGAAAAATAGATTTTATATGATACAATAAATATATTTGCCAATTGGTTTTTTGCTAATTTTATTTGTACGTGTTGGCCCCCGGCTATTTTTTTCTCATAATATCTAATTATGTAGTCCACATGTCTGATACAAGTCACGTTGCGCTATTGTTAATACAAATCCTTCAATGATTGAATTTTTGGAAGGCATGCAATCAATTCGAAATGTTCATTGTTGTCTGTGCATTGATTTATTATTATGGACATCCTGGTATAATTTTCTGTTTGAAAAATGTATTTTAAAAGGTAAAAAGTAGGAAGAAATGCATCTTACAAAGAGGTGAAATAAGTCATTAATTTAGTATCTAACTAAACGTTAAAACTGGACAATGTCGAATGGCCTAGCTCACCTAACACATTACAGGAGATCATAATAAATTAGGATAATACAGGGTGTCCCAGTTTATATCGTCAGGATTTCACCAGTCGATAGTTTAGCGAAAATTAAAGGTGGTTTGTCTAATAAACTATGGTCGAATGTTGCTTTCTTTTTGATGTACAGGGCATTAAAGAAAATAAATTATTTTAAATAATTTGTTATAAATCAATAACAAAAAAGTTAGTCTTCTGAAATTTTGCATAGATCTTTTTTTTGTATTCTCTTATTAATAGTGGTTGCAATTATTTTATTTAGAACACAGAGGCGTGCGTACGGGTTTCTTCAAAAACATTTTATTGAATAAGACGTACACCACTGATTTTTTTGCAGCACCAATATGCAGAGAGTATTTTCCATTCAATTTAGAAACTTTTTTGTATCTTACAATTTCTTGATAACTAAACTTTTTTTTCTTATTTATTAAAAAGGTTCTTCCCTATTAGATTTCCGAAAAAAGCATCAGTACAAAGTTGTAGAGCAAAATATTTCCTACAACTTTCCTTTTAATATTTTTTTGATATTGTCAATATTTAAAAAGATATTCAACAAATAAGTTGCAAATTTTAGGGAAATTTTTCTCTAGTTAGGTACTACTTACTACTCTTTCCCCAAAATTTTCAAGTTATTTGTTGAATAACTTTTTAAATATCGACAATATCAAAAAATTTAAAAGATAAGTTGTAGGAAATATTTTTCTTTACAACTTTGTACTGACTCTTTTTTTCGAAAATTTAATAGGAAAAAAGTTATTCAATAAACAAAAAAATCCAACCCTTAATTGAGGGGCTGGTGAAAAGGGTGGGGTCTATGAATACACAAAATCAGTTTTAAACTTTCAGGGTGATCCTCTAGAAGATTCTACAAAAATTGGCTGTAGGGTAAAAAAGTCCTATTTGAAGCCTTTTTTTCTCCCTTATTTACTGTACTATTAGGTTATTTTGAGTTAAGTTATCAAAAAATTATAAGATACGAAAAAGTTTCTAAATTGAATGGAAAATACTCTCTGCATATTGTTGCTGCAAAAAAACCAGTGGCGTAAGTTTTATTCAATAAAATGTTTTTGAAGAAACCCGTACGCACGCCTCTGTGTTCTAAATAAAATAATTGCAACCACTATTAATAAGAGAATACAAAAAAAAATCTATGCAAAATTTCAGAAGGCTAACATTTTTTGTTATTGATTTATAGCAAATTATTTAAAATAATTTATTTTCTTTTATTTACATCAAAAAGGAAGCAACATTCGACCATAATTTATTAGACAAACCACCTTTAATTTTCGCTAAACTATCGACTGGTGAAATCCTGACGATATAAACTGGGACACTCTGTAGATTCTACGCCACTGGAGAGAGCCAATTGAGTCAAACTCACGTAATCAATTATATTTTGAGTGTGTTTACTTCCAATTTAATATTTTGTAGTTTTTGAAAGAAGAACTCCAATCCCAAAAAATTCCAAATTTATGTAACCAAGACTCTGAATTTCAATGATTTAAAAAAAAACTTTCAAGGAATTCCAGATATTTTCGTGGACTCAAATTAAATCTATAAAAAATTTTCGGAATATTTCCCCATACCTATAAAATTAGCTACTATTTTTACAAATTTTCAACAAAATTCCCTACTTCTTGGGTACCTACCAGTTGTTTTATTATTACTGATTAAATTTTCCTTTTTCTTACAGACCATGTGATCGAAGCAGACAAACAGACATGCCAGAGGCAGACAGCCCTCTGGGACAATGGCCACACAGTCTCAGTTCCATGATGGCGTGCCTGGGATGCACCCTGGGACTCTTCAACATATCCCGTTTTGCCATCCTGACTATCCACTTTGGAGCCAACTTCATCTTCCAGTTTTTCCTCTTGTCCATGATATTTGGTCTGCCATTATTTACACTGCAGTTGTGCTTGGGCCAACAACTGGGCGCTGGAGTGGTGGACATGTGGAGAATATCACCTTTGTTTCAAGGAGTGGGAGTCTCTCTACTGATTGCCCAAGGATTAATGGGGTTGTATAGTATTGTAGGCGTTTCTTGGATGTTTGTGTTTTTTCGGGACTCGTTCATTACGAAAGTGGACAAGTACCGATGGGCCGAGCCGTTTCTCTACTACAGAAATTGTAAGATAACACAAAATATATTAAGACAGATTTGTAGAACTTGTCTTTTCCAGATGTTCAACCAGCAATTAACGGCACTTATAAACTATCGGAAACGGTACCAGATTACTTTAGCGGTGTGGTACTACAAAGGCATCATTTAGCATCCGGAAACGCTTACGGCACAATTAAATTTCAATTGGCTTTTAACTTGGCGGTTGTTTGGATGATTGTATTCGTTTCTTTGAGTAAAGGACTGAGATCTTATGGGAAAGTCATATACGCGTTTACTCTTCTGCCTATTTTTGGTACATTTGTGCTTTGTGCCAAAATATTAGGACTGATGCCACCGGAATATGTTAATGTTATTTTTCCGGAAACGTCGTGGAGCGAGTTTTTCCTTAACCCTAAGGTAACTACAAGTTAAAGTGAGGTAATTATTATAATTGCTTTGGGTTTTAGTGCTGGTTAGCTGCTGCTCAAGAAGTGTTCCTAACTTGGGGACTATTAGGCGCAGCAGTTATGCAAATTGCATCACATAATAAACATAAACATTTGTTGCAAAGAGATTCTAGTCTAGTCGCTGTTATAACATTTACTATTTTGTTATTGGTGGCATTTTTAGCAAACACATGTGTTCAAATTCTCAAATCTTATGGTTATAGTTACGTTCCTAGCTCTTTTGGTAAGTCGCAATATTTAATTTAAAACTGTTGTACCTAATCTTCCAAACTTTACAGAAAAAATCTCTACTTTTTCGTTTCTTCGTCCTATAAACGATCCGTTACCACCAAATCTTGCTAACACTCCTGTGAGGTACATGCTGCACAACTCTTTTATCCTAGGAGAAAAAGTCTTCATTCCTGATACGGATCCAGCAATAGAAAGCGGATATCAGGTATAAAATTTAGCATATTTTTGTCTGGTAAATTCCAACTTTTCGTTGTAGGTTCTTCGACTAGCTACAGAACTGATTCCTGCAACTTTTGCGGTAATTGGTCCGGATCAAGTATCACCATTCTGGGCAGTTTTGTTCTATTTTATTCTAATCATGTTCGGTATAGCCCAACAACTTGCTATTTGGCATTGTGTCATCACTGGAATCATGGCAATAAAAGCTAAAGTGCTTAAGTCCTGGGAGACTACAATAACGTTCTTCAGTTGCGCCTGTGGGTATATTCTTGGACTTCCTCTAGCCACTGAGGTAAACTTGCAAAAGGTACCTGCATAATTTTACAAGATTAAATTGTTTACTTTTAGCTTGGGATATACGTGGTTTACTTCATGGACTATACAATTGGAGGTGTGTGGTGGTTAATACTGGTAATTTTGCTGCAAATAATTGCTGTTTTCATGGTACGTGGTCGTCCATACAGCGGAGATACAGTTGTAACCGCATTATTCAACCAAAATAATCATCCATGTCTACTTAGCTGGGCACCAGCCCTATTGTCTTTTACATGGAACGTAATTCTTCCTGTTGGACTAATGGTAACAAGATACTAATCACAAGATAACAGTTACATGCATAAAATTGTTGCTTTTAGGTACTTTGTATTTCAAGTTTCAACAATGGGAGATACAGCAAAGAGATATTTACTTGGCATCAACATTATTCCTTGATTCCAAAATACTTTCCTTTGTATGCGAGACAGTTAGGCTCTTTCCTTCAACTTTTGCCTATACTATGCGTTCCCATTGTGGCTATTATACAAAGTTACAGGTATCTCAACAATGGACCGAGTGATATTCTGGAGGTAAGCCAAAATTTTTGCATGTAATCCAATCAGTACTCCAACTAACTTGTTTGTTCTTCCCTTGCTAACTTGATTGGTACTAACAGGAATACCAAGAACCTGAAACTCATGTTAGTAAAATTTATTTAACTCCCCCTTTGACGTCTTATGATATTAATTTTTTCCTCAGAGGATTCAGTTGTTGTACCGTCCACCAATCGGAGAGCACATGGAAGATATTGCAGTAGCCGAAGTAGCTAACGCTACTATAAACAACAATACCTCAGCAGCGTCAGCGACTATAGCAACTGAAGATCCTCCACCAAAGTACACTCCTCCCCCGTCTTATACCACAGCCACAGGCGCTAGAATTGCAAAGTTTCTCCGCCAAAGCATCCGACGAAGCGTCAGGCGTTTGGCGAATGTTCTAGGCGAAAGCAGCAGTTCAAGACAAAGAACCGCCATTGCAACCACTACAATACAACCACCACCACCCGATTACAACGCAGTTTTAGTAGAAATGAATACTAGCAATACAGCTACTAATGATGTTTCGATTTCTGTTCCGGATTCCGGAGGAAATCGGCGATTATCCACGTTGGAAAGACTAAGAAATCTAGGAGCGTCTTCTTCAGCGCTAACAGCAGCAGAAGTTGCCTCGATTTTAAGGAGTAGTTTTCGACGGAGTACTGTTAGAAACGCTACGAATATCAGAAATGCTACTTTTAATGAGAATAATGTAGCTTCGTTGAGTGCGGAGAATTTGGTGGATTCAGCTGCACCAATTGGGGAGACATCGTTAGTTTTGGATCGCTTGCCCAACTCCGATGTTGAAATTAAATCTCAAATTGATAATATCTCGTCTGTGATATAATTAAGTTCTAGTATAAGGCAGAAAAAAGTGTGTAATTTAATTAAGACTATTGACTGTATCTTTACTATGTAAAGAATTCAAATTATAAGATTGTTTGATGTGGAAAAGTATTTCAGTTTCAGTTCAGAAAATTTCAATTCAGATGTGTGTGTAGGGTATTTTTATGAAAAAAAGACCAAAAGAATTTAACCAGCTTAATATTCCTGTACCAATATGTTTTTATTTATTATTATCAACTAACTAGAGCTTTTTATTTTTTTACTTATACATTGTGTTTTGTTTAATTTAATACAGGTACAATGTAAAGAACTGATATAAATTTTAATTTAGTTTTTGTACAAAGTAATAAAATTAGTTTAAATTGTATATTGTTGTTTTAATTTAATTTTAAATAAATAACGCAACATTAATTAAAACTGATGTAATAATTATTAAATAAAATGTGCAAACGCAAAATTGAAACTAATATATAAATAATAAATGTAATAATTAATTCACGACAATTATAAATTGCCATCGGCAGGATGCGATTTTATTCTGAAATGAAAGTCATGTGCTGTTTTTTTTTAAATTACTTTTTCAGTGCCACAAAAACACGTCGAAGATAAAAACCCAAACTGAAAATATAAATAAGTTTATTTTTACCACAATAATAAAAACTTATACAATAAAAAACCCACAAAAAACTTATCCTACAAGATAAATTAAACTAATCTATCGCTTAATCCCGTTTCATACTGTTAACTTCAATAGCCACATTGATCAAATCGTTACCTAAAAAGTAATCTGTTGCCACAATATTAACATCATCGCTCCACTCATCCCTGAACCACTTCGTCAGCTGCTTGTTGACGTCGTCTGCTAATTTTCGCAGATTATTCGTCCGAAACACCAGGTCAATTGGTTGGGGCGTCAATTCGGCCATTAGAGCCCACAAGGGGTTGATTGAGCCACGATGTTCGCTGATTGATTGCGATAAAAATGTTTTTAAGTCACCCACTCGTTTAGTGTTACCCCAGAATTGTTGTAGAGGGTTCCACAACCAGTAGTTGTCTGCACAAAAAACGTGTCAATTTTTTATTGCTGCAATAATGTTACGTTTACCTCTAACTGTTGCCCTGTCTGCGTAGCATATAATTAAGTTCTTGTTTTGTGCCCAAATTTCGTTTAGTGACGGACCTTTTCCAACTTGGAGTCCCTCGGGAGGTAAGGCAAGATCGCCGAGTTCGTGGTAGACTATATCCACGAACTTCTTGTGCAAGCTTATGTTGAAGTTTGATGGGTATGGGAAACGATGGAAGTCTAGTATGATGATTTCCTTCGGAGCTAATTCCAAGAATTTCTTGATTTGTCGAAATAAAGGCTCTACTTTAGTTATGCGAACTAAATCGTGATTTATGAAAAACCTGCAAAAAAAATCAACCAACTGTGCAATTGTTGACTTATTTTGGATTTGAGATTTTACCCATCGTGCTCATAATATCCTATCCGGAAGTCTAAATATCTGATTCCGAAGACAAGTTGAGTCCAGATATTTCTATCTTGGTTCAAGACGTAATTTTGTAGAAAAGATGGAACGCCTTTGTAGGATCCTGAGTTGTGAGTGCCAGGGATAAACAGGGAGCTTAGTCGACGAGTTGCAATTTGAGACCTGAAAACACGAAATTATCGGCTTCTACAAAAAGTCATTTAAGTCCAAATTGGAGTGTTCTAAGTTTGAATATACTGTCTGTTGATATGTGTAATAAATTTCAGAAAAATGGATTTTAGTAAAAAAAAAATTTCGAGATATTTTGAATCTACTTAAATATGCTGAGATTAGCAAACAGTACTTTAGGAAGAATTAGATTCTTAAGCTCACTAGCTTATTTATATGTTCGCTGGATAAACTAGACTATCCTAAATTACATCAAGTGAAATAAATGACAGCAAATTTTCGGTCGTTATTCCAGAGACGGACTAAAGTATTTCCAGTTAGAGACTGCGACTTATTCTAGTTCATTTAGATAAGAACTACGTATGCAGATTGCAATTTCAATGAAATTATTTTTAACATTTTTCTAATTTATCAACTTTAAGAATTTCTACACATTAAAAATTACTAGATAGGTACATTTTTAAAAATGTTAAACGTCTACGACAACACAATCAAACTGCATACTATAGTATCGACTATTCGTTAAAAGTTACTCATACGAGATGTCGCTATCAGTACCAAGCTAAAATATTCTACTTTTCGAATTCCTTTACTGATTATTATCCAATCTTTCTAATGAATGACTAAACTTCACAAAACCGATACATGTCTGTGTATGTCGGCTATGAATAAGTTTTATATTTGTAAGATAGTCCAAATACCTTTGTTCTGTACCTATTATCGTTCATCCACGTGGGCTGAATCGCTAAACACCTCGAGTCAATAATTTCATTATTTCTTGCAGACGTTATCCAGTAGGGAAAACAATGCGGTCCAGGATCAGCCCTTAAGGTCCGTTCGTTATATTCCCAATTTCCCGGCAGCCATGGTTGCCCAAATTTGATATTGGTTCGGTAGTAACCGTTTGGGTAACTTGAGGCTTTTATTTTAGCTATAATCGAGCCTTCCTCCTGTAATTTAGTTTAATTATTATAATTAGGTAAAGAAATTTTATAACTTACATTTTTCTCCTCTAAATTGTGTCTGGAGAAGTAAATGTAGTCTGGGATTATGTCTGTATTGTCGCAATCTGTTAACCAGTTTAGTTCTAAATAATTGTCCTGTAGGGATGAAACTGTTATGTGGACTCGGCCACATTTTCTTCGATGATGACCTAAAATTGATGATTTATTAGGGAAATTTATTATATCAAGGATCAGCATACGGGATTTTTCAATTATTATCTATAAATTTGAACTCGTGCTCCTAGATAATAAATTTTTTGTAAAAATAGTGTTTATGAAATTATTATTATTATGTAGTGCGATTGTGTAATTTTCGTAGTTTTAAGATTTATTGTGATTTATGCGCAATTTATTTATGCAAACAAAATTTTTAATTTAAACCTGAACAAATATGTTCACATGAAAATGGATTTTTATCTTTTAAGGTAAACTAGGAAGTTAATTATACGACGAATAAAATCTCAAATTATTATTTTTTTTTGATTTTCTATAGTGTTTCCAAAAAGTAGTTTGATATAATAAAATTTAAAATCAAATTCAAATTGTAAAAAAATATTTAAAAAGAATAATGCAAATGCAAATATACAGGGTGTTCGCGCGAAGTGGCTCACTATTGCCAACTTCGTTAATATTCTAGCTACAAAGTCGATTAAAGTAGCAAACTAGTAGCATTTTTTCCGCTGATTATAATGGTGAAGACAGAAAAACAATTGGCCATCTGGTTTTCGAGATATTCACAAAAATAACATTTTTTAAATGGAACACCCTGTATATCTTTGCAAAAATCGATGATAAATTAAATTCTGAACAAAGAATGTTCTTATGCTTTTTTGACAATTATTTAAAATAAGCGAGTTATTTTGATAAAAGTTTTCATAGTTTTAATATCAAGTAGCCATGAAAATTATAATTTTGTAATATTTCCGTAATTCTTTTCAAGTATTTTTCATCTTGCTTAAATTCAAAATTATGATTGTTTGGTTTTAATAAATTACTATTCCGTTTTATGGCTACTTGATTTTAAAGAATTGCAAATTTTTTTCAAAATAACTCGCTTATTTTAAATTATTATCAAAAAAATATGAGGACATTTTTTGTATAGAATTTAATTTACCATCGATTTTTGCAAAAATATATAAAAAAAACATTTAAAAAAATGTTATTTTTTGAATATCTTGAAAACCAGATGGTCATTTGTTTTTTTGTTTTCACCATTGTAATGAGCGGAAAAATACTACTATGTAGTTTGCTAATTTAACCGACTTTGTAGTTCCAATAATAACGAAGTTAGCAATAGTGATCCACTTCGCGCGAACACCCTGTATAGTAATTTTTTATACAGAAAATCACTATTCAGCTTATGGATGAAAAAGTTGCAGAATTTTAGGCCAAACCTCACAAAATAGTGTTAAAGTTTTAATTGTGCATAATGGAATGTAACTCACTTAAATCAGACTCTTCGTCCCAAAACTCTAATGTCGCTAAAAATAGACAATTTTTAAAGAATTATATAAGTAGTCTTTTAAATTATTTTTGGAGAATTTTATATAAAAAAATGATATTTTATCCACTGGTTCTAAAACAGTTTTATTACATAATTCAACAAATAAATGTTAAGCGGTTTCGGTTGGTGGAGATTTTTTACTTAAATTATGATGTAATTTTTTTGTGGACACAGTTTTAGAACTACTGGAATTGGTGACTTTTTAGGAACTAAATTACACCACTTTGCAAGGTTCATTGTTGAGTTGGATAGAAAATCATAAGAATTATATTACAATTTTCGATTTTTTGTCACATTAAGAAAATTCTTTATAAATATTTGAAATAGTATATTTCATTAGGAGTCTGGAAATAAGGATTTTTCCGTGCACGCGTGACCTGAAGTAATATTTTTTATTATACTTATCTAAAAACAACGCAAAAAAGGATTAAAAGTAAATTTAGAACATTTTATTTTCAAAGTAATAATAATACATCGTAAAAATAGTAGGCAAACACGATTAACATTTCCATAGTAACGATTTGTTTATTATCGGCAATGTTTCATTTTCTGTGATATTTAGCGCACGAAAAAAAATCGGATATCGGGAAAAATTTTCCGTGCGCTGTTCTGAAAATGTCACCTTTACGTCATTGCAAAAACAGATGAAAACAAGGTGTTTTCAGATAAGTATAATAAAAATTAATATTTTAACATAAAATAACTTAGATTATACAGGGTGACTCAAAATTCCATGTAGATATTTTAAGGACGTATTGTTGGGATCAAAATAAGACTTTTTTTTCAAATAAACAAGTGTGGACCCCCTCCAACTTCCCAAAACTGGGTTTAGATAATTTTTGCAGCAAAAAATAAATAGAGTGCCTAAAAAAGGGGCGCATGCCAATTTTCAGAAGATTTGATCCGTTGTTGCAGTCAATTTTAAATAATCGTTTTTTTTTACGCAACTTACAGTGGCTGCAGCTCGGAGGGGGCGCATTTTAGGACACATGTTTATTTGAAAAAAAGTGTTATTTTGATCCCAACAATACGTCCTTAAAATATCTACATCGAATTTTGAATCACCCTGTATATTTTTCATAAAATTATAATGGTCCTTATGTAGCCGGTTAATATTTTGATTTTATTTCAAAGTTTCAAAATTTTTTCTAAATTCAACCACTCAACTACCTACGTTCAATTATTTTTTAATAGGAATTTTTCTTTAGACTATGAAATCCACATAAGAATTTTTTGCACCGGAAACTAACCAACTCTTTACGATTCACTTTTCTAATTTATATTCCCATCATTCAACTTGAACATTGAATATTGTTTTTAACCATTTTTTTCATTGCTTGCTCTTTAAAACATTAAAACTGCAACATGTAAATAAGTTTTCTATTAAAATCGTTCAGCTCGTTTACTGAACTAATTATTTCCTATTGACTAACACTAAGTAAGACTCCAACAATAATTACAACCTTGATTTTAATAAGTTCCTTGAAATCTGCTGAGCTAAACGAATTGTAATACGATGCAAATAAAATGTAGTTTTTCGCAAATATTTATAATTCACACAACAATAAAACCAAATATTTGTACATGCAATTTGAATAACAAATAAATAAATTAGTATATTTAACTCATACCTTCATCAGATTCATGTGGATAGCCATAAGCGTCACCAAAACAGAACAGAATTACTATACACATAAACACAAACATATTGTTTCAAATTAGTTAATTCTGTTGTCACTAATTTAATAATATGCTAATTGAATTAAAGCTACTAATGACTTTTGTCTCATTAATCCATAATCAATTTTTATTGAATTTAAACTTGTGTTTGTGTTTGACTTTGTTTGCTGCCCGTGTTGATTTGAAACTGACGAACGCGTGTAGTAGAACTCTGCTACTAAATTTACGGTAGGGCTAAATCAAGAGCATATAAAATGCGTCAGTGTATGATCCATTGTCACCATTTTTATTGCGGTGTTTGTTTAGTCACTCATTATAATATATAAGTGGTTAAGTATAATATGTATAATAATCTAATAAATAACTCGGGAGCAGGATTGGATTAGAATAATAAATTAAAAAGCAGTTTTTGATTAAAAATTATGAATTTTTTTATGAATTAATTATTATTAATTTAAAACGCAAATGTACAAATCGGAAAATTTTATTTTTATATAAAATAAATAAAACTGAAAACCATTTTTTGGAACAAAATAGGATTTTATGAGTAACGACCTGGGAAATCCAAATTTTTGCGTATTTTAGAATTTTGAAAAAACGACAAAAAAATACGCAATTTCATATTTTTTATCCATAACACATTTGATTGAATTTTTCAATTTTTATAAAATATTTATTCATTTTCTCAGGATTCAGTCCAGAGGAACATTTTGAAGGGACGAATTTTTTCCCGATATGTAAACTAGGAACCATGTTACGAAAATTTTTAAACTACAGAAAGAAAACCGTCTATTATTGTACAAGAAATAGCTCTACTTTATCAGTAAGGTTTTCCCATTAAGATAGAATGGGTTTGAGAATGTCCCAAACCTGTTCTGTGGGATTCAGATCTGGAGTGCACGCCGGTCAGTTCTTCAAAAGATAATATGAAATTTTTTTTTACAGTCATGTGGCACTTTGATCTATTTATTAAGTAGTACTAGTTTGGAAACTATAGGTCATAGAGCAGTAAATAGAAAAAAATCGATACTTTTTAGGAAAAATGTTCCAATCCACTACTTTTTCGATATGGAAACGTCATATTTATTTTTTCGTTGCAGTAAACTTTGCTTTACTAAATTGAGGCATTTTGACCTATTTATTAGTATTCGTTTGGAAACTCTAGGTCATAGAACATAAAAAAGAACAAAAGTCTATGTATGCTTAATTTCTAGGAAAAACGTCCCAATTCACTTGTTTTTCGGCACAGAAACATCAAATTTGGTTTTTTTGTTAAAGTAAACGTTGCTTTAGTAAATTGACTCGTTTTGACCTATTTATTAGTATTAGTTTGGAAACTCTAGGTCATAGAATATAAAAAAGAACAAAAGTCTATACTTAATTTCTAGGGAAAACGTTCCAATTCACTTGTTTTTCGGCACAGAAATATCAAATTTGGTTTTTTTGTTAAAGTGAACTTTGCTTTAGTAATTTGTGGCATTTTGACCTATTTATTAGTATTAGTTTGGAAACTCTAGGTCATAGAACATAAAAAACGACAAAAGTCTATGCTTAATTTCTAGGACAAAAATCGCAATTTACTTGTTTTTTGGCACAAAAACATCAAATTTGGTTTTTTTGTTAAAGTAAACTTTGCTTTAGTAATTTGTGGCATTTTGACCTATTTATTAGTATTAGTTTAGAAACTCTAGGTCATAGAACATAAATAAAAACAAAAGTCTATGCTTAATTTCTAGGGAAAACATCCAAATTCACTTATTTTTCGGCACAGAAACGTCAATTTTGTTTTTTTTGTTAAAGTAAACTTTGCTTTAGTAATTTGTGGCATTTTGACCTATTTATTAGTATTGGTTTGGAAACTCTAGGTCATAGAACATAAAAACGAACAAAAATCTATGCTTAATTTCTAGGAAAAACGTTCCAATTCACTTGTTTTTCGGTACAGAAACATCAAATTTGCTTTTTTTGTTAAATTAAACTTTGCTTTAGTAATTTGTGGCATTTTGTCCTATTTATTAGTATTAGTTTGGAAACTCTAGGTCATAGAACATAAAGAAGAACAAAAATCTATGCTTCATTTCTAGAAAAAACGTCCCAATTCACTTGTTTTTCGACACAGAAACGTCAAATTTGGTTTTTTTGTTAAAGTAAACTTTGCTTTAGTAAATTGAGGCATTTTGACCTATTTATTAGTATTAGTTTGGAAACTTTAGGTCATAGAACATAAAAAAGTCGATACTTAAAAAAAATGTTCCAATTCATTTGTTTTTCGACATAGAAACGTCAAATTTGGTTTATTCGTTACAGTAAACTATGCTTTAGTAAATTCTGGTACTTTAACATATTTACTAGTGTTGAAAATTATAGGTCATAGAGCATTAAAAAGAAAAAAATCTTCACTTTCTAGGAAAAACAATCCAATTCACTTTTTATATTCTTAAATAATTCATACTAAAAAAGAAATTTTTCTGTTTTATTTAACTAACAAAAACTTACTAATATCGGAAAATTGAATTTATGTATGATTTAAGTTTTTGGCGCGTTATTTAAACAAAATCCCCTCCCAAAATAAAAAGCTCATTTCAGATAACTTGTTTTTTTATTTTCGTATACTAAAAACAGGTACTCTGTTTTGTGTAATTAAAAAAATAAAATAAACTACATTACACCTACCGACTAATTTAATACAAATAAAATTAAATATATTACAAAGTGGGTAACCTACTGACTACGATAAAATGTACAGTTGAGGTAGAACATAAATCAGTCCTATTGTTAAAATATTGGGCAAATACTCTTTGGGTAAAAAACTTGTTTGAACTCACATTTTTTAACATCGTAACAAAATAATCGATTCTATTTGCCCGAAATTTAGTATACAATTGTAAATTAACGCTACAAATATAAAAATAAAAAATATCTCTACAATAAATATTCATATTTACAACAAATATATAGTTTTACTTTACATAATACATTTTACAAAAACACATTGAGGTGCAGGCAGTTTTGTAAATTTCAACATTTTTTTTTTAATTACAAATTTCAAATATTTATTGTCACTATTTTCGATCAAAATTAATTCTGACAATAATTTTGTTCTCAGTTTGAATGTTGCGTAAGTAACTTCAACAATTCCGAATGATCCATATTATGCAGCGTCTGCATGTCAATGCCTAAGGCTTTGGCTACACTATTCATATCCAAACCAAACGACTTAAGTAACTCGATAAAGTCCATTTCCTCTCCAGTTACTGGATTGTGTAGTTTTGGACAGGAATAATTACATTGTGGCCAGGAGCACCTCTCCAGCCTTCGAAAATCACAATGTCGACCATTCGATCGTCTTTGTGAGCGAAGAACCGAACGTTGCGGGCGACGTTCCAGGGAATTAAGCGTATTTGATGTTATAGAAATCGAAGTTTGATTCCCACGGTTTGAATCAACGCGTAAACGATCTGAAAATAAACAGAAATGATAATAGATTTTCGGCAGGGATTGTATTACAGCGATTAAAATGATAACGGGGAAAAATAAATTGGACTAACATATAAGATAAGAATCTGATAGAGAAATAATAAAGTTGGGGAAGATTTATTATTGTACCTTTTCTCTTTCGGCCTTTTTTGTTTTTCCTGTGTTTCCTCCTGCGCTTTCGTTTGTTGTTCAGTTCATTCTCCACGATAATTGCCGTTATGTTGGAATGGCCGTGGTCGGCTTGAGCAGCAACGGCATGTACTCGATTCCTACGCGGTTGATCTGCATACATCCGCGCGTTTTTCAAACGTCTTCCTCCACGGCGTCTATTGGTTTTTTGTTCCCAACAATGCAAGGCCTCGGCAATTGAAATGTCATCTATTTTAACATTTTGCCACTCGCGTTTTGTCAACACTGAATGCGATATACAGGAAGGAGCAAATACGGCGGAAACGTTTTCAAAACTTTGCCGCAATGCGTCTCCCATTTTATGAATGTAATCCCACTGTTGTTTTGTTACTGGAGCACCTACGTTATCTGCATCCATTTGAGCTTCATCAAACAGCCATTGAAAGACAAATAATTCAGCTGAAATAATAATGAAGTATTTCAATGGGCAATGTAGGTACTTTCGTGTATGATGCTGGTGGTGCATGGTAATAACGACGAGATATTCAAGTGAAATGTAAAACATAAAACTATACACTGCTTTATAGGGGAAAAATGCTTATATTGGTATACAATACATGAACAACCAAAGCTTTAATTAAAATTTTAATTAAACTCATATCACTTTCTATTATATCAAACTCTAAGGGTGCTTCGTCTTTTGGCCACAAGAGTTTCAAACTCTAATTTTTTTTTATATAATAAATAAACTGCAATTACTTAAAAACAAAAAATTCTACTATTTGGGCCACAATCACTTTTTACGACATTTTTCGTATAATTTCGGATATAGTTACAGGGTCTTTCACGTAAAAGTAACACCCCCCTTATTTTCTTACCTATTGAGATATTTTATTTTTTCAAAATCATATTTACTGTAGTTTTTTCTGAAGTTTTCAAATATGCCATCAAAACTTTTATAACTTGAAAAATATACAGGGTGTGCTAAAAAGGGCATTTTTTATTATGGAACACTCTATATATTTTTACATGAATCGATAGATCTTTTTAAGCTGATTCCAAAAATATATATGACTTTGACCTTTGGACCAAAAGTGGCGGAGATATTAAACGTCAAATTTGTAAAATTTGAGAAAATTAACATTTCCTTTCTTTTTTACCTTTTAGGATATTTTGATTTTTTTTATTGTATCTCCTTTATTCTTCCTGATGTAAATGTCAAAAAATTAGAACACAGCTTAGTTTATAACTTTTTTTAATTCATGGCAACCTGCGAATGTAGGAACATTGTAGGCAATCTTGTATAATTTTATATTATTAATAAAATCATTTTGAATTTAAAAAAGTTAATAGTATATTAGAATACTACAGAAAAAAATAAAACAGATAAAATTTCAAAAAATTAAAATATCCTAAAAGGTAAAAAAAGAAATGTTAACTTTCTCAAATTCTACAAATTTAACGTTTAATATCTCCGTCACTTTTGGTCCAAATGCAAAGTCATATATATTTTTGGAATCAGCTTAAAAAGATCTATCCATTCATGTAAAAATATATAGGGTGTTCCATAAGAAAAAATGCCATTTTTAGCACACCCTGTATATTTTTCATGTTAAAAAAGTTTTGATGGCATATTTGAAAACTTCAGAAAAAACTACAGTAAATATGATTTTGAAAAATTAAAATATCTCAATAGGATAGAAAATAAGGAAGGTGTTACTTTTGCGTGAAAGACCCTGTACATAATTCGATTAAAATATGTATAGAAATTTTCGTTAAAAATTATTGAGTTATGTTCATAGATCCAGATTTTAGTCCACGAATACAAATTCTGATTGGCTATAAATTATCTAACAGTAACTAGAAATTTAACCATCGAATATTGACTGAAAATTTCTGTATGTAGTTTGTAGTTTTTGCCACACATATTAATTTTCCTTCACTATTAATATACTAAAATATTAACCAGTAAAATTACTCAGATAAGAAAAATCTTAATGGTACCGTCATGCTTAGATTATTTCCACTGTGGGTACCAGTATTAAAACTTGGATTATTTATAAATATTTCGATTATATTTTCCTTAAGACTCAACCTGATTTTGACAAGAGATTTACTTGAACATCTCTTCACATTAATAATACTTACTCTTTAAAGTTGGATATAGTCGGTATCCAAAATAGCACCTCCACGGTTCCAGCAAGTACTCCTCACGACATCTTCGTGGCACCCTACCCTGCCAATACTGCATGCCCTTCCTAATAGCATCCACAGCAGGTTTAAACGTCGGGGCGTACGGAGTCCGGTCCAAAAACCAACCGGAATCCGTCACCCCTCGAATATTTATATGTTTCAATCCCAAATCTTCATGCAATAAATCTCTAACATAGTCTAGATTGAGCATAGCGCCAGTACCACCAGCACTACTCCCCGTTAGGAATAAGTCGGTACTGTTCTCCAAACCAAGTGGAATAAGATCTCGTACGACTTGGTAGACAACCAAAGAACCCATGAAGTTGAACATTTCGTTTGGACCGGCTTTTTTGGTACCACTCCACGAGTCACTGGTGCAGTATGGCACAAAGACGTGGTTGGCGTTCCACCAGAAGGGGTTTTCTTCCATTTTCCCCGACAGGATTCCACCGACTGTTCAGAAAATTATTCAGAAATTAAAGATTTTTTTTTTGTTTCGTTGGTACTTACCATCTTTGGTTTCGGGCCATTGGGATGAGGTCATGTAGTGTCTTTGGCGAAGCCAGCGGTTTCTGCACGTGTGATGGTCGTAGCAGTACCATCCGCCTTCCAAGAATATAATCCATTTTTTGCTCGTGTGGGATTTACGCAGATAAAATCTGAAAGCCATGGCGGTAGTAAAGTACGATTTAACAGTTTAATCTTTTGAAGCTTACCCAGATTGCGATCCATCATTACATGTTATAGTTCTATCGGAAAGGAACACTTTTTTCAGTTGTCTAACCTCGGATTTGTGCTCATTATTTTGAACATATCGTTGAATTGTGTTCGTGTAGATGGTTTGGTCCATTCCGCGTTCGCTTACAGAATTGGGTAAAGCAGCACATACGAGTACGCCCGACCATAACAAAATTAACTGGAAAAAAGCAAGATAATACGATTAACCATCACCGTATAATTGATGTTTTGTGATTTAATGATTCATCGTTGAACCATTCAAAACAATACATACAACAACCTTTTATAAAACGAAATGCCGAACTATGTTTAGCTTTAAACCGCCTTTGATGTGAACCAGTTCTCTTTAAATACTTCATTTATAAGGAGATATTTCAGGTATTTAAATCAGTTAGCTTATGCTATATTGTGGTTGCCTATATTAATATCAGATTCAAAACAAGCGTTATTTCTTCTCAAGTTCTCATCATTGTTATCTACTATGTACCTGCATATTTTGGGATGTATGCGACAGTTAAGGCAAGGGAGAAGTCATAAAAAGCACAACTCCAGGATCAAAGTGTACTTTTCGGTACTTAGTTTTTGCGAATTGTGCAAGAATACCTAGCAGTATAATAATAAAATCATTTGGGACACCTGCGGATGACCAAAACGGCCCTATGAAAGGCTAATTTTAGTGACCCATGCCGAGTTTATTTATAACCAATATATCTCCCCGCGGGCGGCGTCTTTGAACCACTAGATAATGGACAGGTATTTTTTTAATTTATTGACGATTAAGATATAGTTATTGCGTAATGAAACAAAATACTTAAAATAACTGGAATGGCTTATAATATTTCTTGGAATGGGACGTTTGCTGATGAAGATAAACTGTGAAAATAGTTCAGAAGGTACCATCGGCATCTAATTAGTAAATCGCTGAAATCCACGTGAAGTTTCCGAACTATTTTTTGATATCTACTAGAATTTTTGTACCCATTAGAATTCAATAGAACCAAATGTTAGGCACAATAAAAACTCTTGTGGTGTGGCATTAAAATATTTCAAAAGCTAAATACCAGTAGCAAAGAGGTACGTACAGACATAAATTTGATACATGTAGTGCTTATTAGAACACAAAAGAAAAATGCAGGCAGTACAAAAAAGGAATCATATTGATATGAAAGAATGGTTATAATAACTGTAACATGCTCCAGCGAACGTCGGACACTGAACCGAAGCCTTTTGCTTTTGCCGCCAATAGTTAAACATTTACAAGTATTATAAATCGTTTTATTTAGTCCAAATCTAAAAGATTTCATACTTTTTTGTGGGTAATTTCAGTTGGCACGTGAAATTCTTTGAATAACTTGGCGGTGTCTAGTGTAATCTACAATTTCACGTGGAATTATCGAGAAGATGCCAAAAAAGTTTTAAAGATTTAAAAATCGTTTTAAAGTTTATGGAGCTGTTTTTCCATTAGATTCAGTATATATTTATTAAAGAGGCAGAGAAATTGCGAGGTGATTTTCATAGAAAATTTTAGACTTTGCTTCGTAACTTGAAAAATTTGGTTCCTATGAATTTGTCCAAAATATAGTGGTTGAATTTATACTCGAATTTAGATTATTAATTGCAAGTTATTTAGTACAAGAATTTGATATACAGAAAAACTTAAACTAATTTTCGGTTTTGGATAATCTAAAAATTCATATACGAGCCCTAACAACTAAATGTTCGGACAAAAGTAAATTTGATTGTCTTTTTTCCATACGCGCAAAAGTTATCTAAATTAACTTCCATAATATTGATGGTTTTTTCTGTTATAATGTCAACATTTAGTTATATAAAAACGTAAATTTCGTAAAAATCCGCTCGGCGGTTCCAAAACTGTGGCACTTTAACCCAGCAGGATGGGAAAATTGTAGAAACAAAGAATTATTATTTTCAAAACGTTGGATCTAGTAGTCGGATTTTGATGAAATTTACTTTATTGCAAAGCTGATGTTAGTTTTCTTTACAAAAAAGTTACACAAGTTTTTATTTGGTGATTTTAGGCATTTATCGGAGCTTCAAAGTTGTACCTTTAAAAATGATAAAATTATCTAGTAACTGTTTTAAAGAACCACAGTTTTGAAACCGCTGGTTGGATTTGTGTCAAAAAACATTTAAGTCAAAGCTCAATAATCGTACTATATTGAAAACATCCTGAAATGTTAATATGATTTTTTTTTGAATTTTTTTCGAGTTCCACAGTTCACTTTTCAAAAAACGTGTTTTTTGAGGGTGCTACCTACATTAAAATAATCATAGTTTTGGAACCACTGGTTAGATTTTGGTAAAATTTCCTTTATTACAAAGCTGGATGTTGGTTTTATGTACAAAAAAATCCCCAAGTCTTTATTTGGTGATTTTAGGCATATTTCGTAGCTTTAAAATTGCACTTGAAAAATGTGACGTAATTTTCTAACGACTGTTTTTAAAAAATCACAGTTTTGGAACTTTGGGAAAACGACATAAAGGTGCTTTCATGGCCCTCATCCAGTCCGGACTTAAATGTCATTGAAACTCTTTGGCATAAAATTAAACGTATTCTACGCAATAATCCACCAAGGGGACTTAAAGACAAAAATAGTTTTTTGGGTTTTTTGGGACAGTTTCACGCCAGAATTGTACCAAAATTTCATAAATACAATGCTTGCTAAAATACAGGTAGCTATTAAAGCAAAAGGAGACGTAACCTCTTATTAATGGTCCTAAATTAAAATTATCCCAACATTCAGTTGCAAATTCATTTTGTAAAGTTTGCTAATTATTGAGGTTAAAATATTGTTAAATCCAATAAATAATTTTCTTCCATGCATAATATTGTTATTAAGGCTTTATCTTAATGTATTGTTAGGTGTTTACTAATTATTTGCGTAACATTTCCAGTTCTCCTTTCATACTTCAAAAATCTACTTTTGTCCGAATATTTAGTTGTTAGGGCTCGTAAAATTTGTAACAAAAATTGTAAAGTCAATAGAGACAAAAAATCGCGGTTTTAGTGCAAAAACGATTACAAGCTAATTGTTCCTTGCGTGTTAAGGAACCTAAGGTAAAATTCAACTTATCCTAAAGCGGGAAAAATTCGATAAATACGCTTAAAAATGAAAAAATGAGGGGGAAAACTTCTTTTTTGAAATATCTTCGTTCTAGTCACTCCTAGGATAAAAATTTGTATAAATTTAAATTATCTACAATTTTTGTTTAACGAATTTTCTAATGGTTTACGAGGTATAGTGGCTGAAAAATTTGAAAATTACGGTTTGCATTTATTTTCAAAAATCGAAATTCCCAAAAACATTATTCTTGTAGTGTACCTATTATGTAATAGTTTATTTGATCTATTTTTTGTATAAATAACTATTTAAAAAAATCATGCATGAGTGTTCCTGAATTATTTTTGTCTTATCTTATTCCTTCGCTTCCTAATTCGCGCTATAGGAATTTTATATACTTTGTACTTTTTTAAAAGAATTTAAAAGCTATATTTTGGATGGATGGATAATATTTACATTGAAAAAGACCGTATTTACTGTGGGCTGTAATTTGAGTAACCGTTTTATTTTAAATGTATATTAAATTAAGGGTTTCCCTGCCAGACTGCTGAAAATCCATTAATCACAGCAAAACACCACCTTACGAAGCTTTACGATTTTTAATTGTTACCCTGTGGAAGGAACACTACACACGATTATAAATTATTTCCCTGATAATCCAGTGGTAAACAGCACAGCAGCATCTGTCGCGCGCAAATTCTCGCTTAAAGACTTCTAACTTTAATTAAAGTGATAGTGATAAAAACTGTATATAATATATACTATGTAGGCAAATTGAAAGGAAAGCTAGCAAGTTCATCTGGTGAATTTATAAGTTGTATAGTAAGTAGTGAGCGAGAGTGTGGTGGCCCGTCATAGGTGGGGTGTGGGGATGCAAGTCAGAGATCCCTTCTGCCGACAGTAGCAGATAATAAGAGGCTTACCGAACCTTTGAAGATGCCGCCATGCACCTACACTGTTTTTAAATTAAATTACTCATTTCACGTTACCTCAGGTCATTCGATAGCACTCCAAACCACAGAAACTCTATATTCTACACTCGTATCCAATTTGTTTTCCGGTACATGAGATCGTTTTGTTTTTTACCCGGTTCAGTTGGATGGATCGTATGAAATTTTAGATTTTGTTTTATTGTACTATTATGTATGATTGATGTGACGTGGACATTCTGAATAGCTCACAAGGTTCTTAAAATTTGTTGAGGAAATCGACGTCTTTAGTAAGAAAATTCATGAAATATTTATTTGTAGAAATAGGGCTGAATAATTCATATAATTAGTGTTTGCAGGAATGAAAAATTATTTAGTAAAAGTGAAAAAGTTTAAATTTTTTTCATCAAGTTAAATTTCAGATCTCAATTTCTCAACAGCCTTAACGTTAAAATTCGAATGGTTCAATAGTGTTTTAATAAATCTGCGTATGATTAGTTTAGTGTTTAGCTCCCATTTGTTGTCGAAGATTTCAAAAAATTAAGTATAAAATAAGCTATAATCAATATTTCTTTGGTTTGGAACAAATTTTGAAGGTGATAATTAAAAATAACTGGCTCAACACTGCAAACTGAAATAATTATTATTCTAATGAAGGAGATATTCCTCTTATTATAAAAGCACGGAACATAGATGAAGTAGAAGAAATAATAAAGAAAGTTAAGAGAATTAAATCTTCAAGAAAATATATTTTAAGTCAAAGTCAATGGATTTAATTTTTAAGATTGAATATTCAAGAAATTTAGAAGTGAAACGAAGATGACAATGAAGAAAAAGAAATTATGTAAGGACGATGAAGAAAATTAGGATGCAGAAAGTCCTGAGGAAAATTTTTGTTTAAGTCAAAGTTATGTTTCTTTAGAATTTCAAATTTGACGTTGATTTTTCAAGGGAGGACATCTAGAAGACGCTGTTAAGATAGCTTAATGTTTAGTGAAAATATCTACGATTGATATACAGGGTAGGCAAAATTCGATGTTTTTATGGGGTAACTTTTAAACCATAAGAGATATTATATTGAAAATCTGACCGCGCATCGTCGAGCTCTTTTTTGACAAACCCTTGATGGTGAAGTCAAAATTTAGCGATCGTCGTTTGTTTTCGAGTTATGGACGAAAATTCGATTTCTTGAGATTTCGATTTATGTCTATATTTCGGTTGTTTGTGAATTTAAAGAAATGGCGTTTGCACGTTCTTAAGGCACTTTTTTGATGCGAATGCAATGGCGTTAACAGATTTTGAAAATGTTTTTATATTTTTAGGTTATGACATAAATTTTTATTTTTTTATATGGAAGTCATAGTGGGCTGTCACTTTATTGAAAAGAGCATTTTTTCTCTATTCTTTTTCTCTAAATTCACAAACAACCGAAATATAGACTCAAATCGAAATCTCAAAAAATCGAATTTTCGGCCATAACTCGAAAACAAACGACGATTGCTAAAACTTGATTTCACCGTCAAGGGTTTCTCAAAAAAAGAGCTCGACGATGCGCGGTCAGATTTTCAATATCTGTTATGGTTTAAAAGTTAAGAATTACCAAAATATCGAGTGTGCAATTTTAGAAAATAACGATTTATCAACTTGTACATTTGACCCCACAGAAAAAGCAAAAAATAACTCGATAAAATTTTGAATATTTTTTTTTGTGTAAAATAAACTTTTCTCTTTATAAAACTGCATATTCCACAAAAATTCTACCAATAGTTCCTAAACTACAGTTGTTCAAACTTGGACAATTTAAGAAATTTAAAATTTTTCTAGTTGCACATTTGATTCTTCAGAAAATGCAAAAAAAATCCAATAGAGGTTTGCTTATTTTTTGTATTTAAAATAAACATTACCATTTATTAAACTGCATTAAATTTTTAAAGAAAACTAGTTCTTGACTTTCATGATTAAAAATTTTCGTATTAGTCATTTAAAAAGCAATAAAATTTATTATTGCCTAATTAAATTATAAAAAACTAATTTATTGACACAAACACATGTAAAATGCCTTTTTAATCCACCTCAAGTTATCTTTACTACTGTGGCAATAATAAAACAAAAACTTTTCTATATCGTTCTAAAAAACTTTCAGCAAATTAATCTCGCAATAAAATCCGCTTTTTACCAGTTAAATTTGAAAATTGAACATGAAACAGTTCAATATCACGTCGATATATTATCTATAGTGTCGAACTGTCGAAACTTAGAGGAAGCACAAAACGATGATCCACTTGTCACACCACTATAGATATTATAAATCACGTGGTAGCAGCTGGACACCAGACACGGAGAACATTGGGGCAGGTCGCACCACTGTAAATCAACTATCACTTATTCGCCACTAATACGGTTTGTTAAGCTTAGTTTACCGCTTCCTTTTCTAACACCGACAGGACAAATTTCACCTCTTTCAGAAGAAATCGCCTGTGAAATTGACGTTTCCATATTGGGATGATGGGATGTGTACTATGTACTTATACTTAATTAAAGGCTTAATAACTTTGGAACAGATCTGTGGTTAAAATTCATCTTTTACAATAGATATCTTTTGCGGGATGAAGTAATGGTGCTTAAAAACAGTCATTTTATTCAAATGAAAGGAGAAGAAGAGGGTTTAAACTGAATTATCCTTTTGTTCACATAAACTTCTTTTTTAGGTGGCTAAATTAAACGAGTCTTGAGTAAAATTCCAATTTAACCGCTAAAACTTAAAAGAATATAACTGAGATGGTACTCATTAAAAATTCATTATACTTTATGTTAATTTTTTAAAAGAACAAGAAAGAAAACATCTGCTCCTTTGAGATTTAGGATCATTAGGTTCATAATTTTCTTTTTATTGCTATGTTGGCATTAATGTATCCTTGGAGTTAATAAAAGTGATTATTTTGGGTATTAATAAATTAACGAAATGTACACTCAATCTTTTTAATTTTGATGCAAATTAAAGTTCAAATACAGAATAAATTTCTTACATTTTTAATTGATTCGTCTAAAAAAGCACGTCTTTCTAAGAGAATTCCCATGGTTTGTTCACAATATTTTGAAACCAATTAATAATTAATTTTTATGTTTATATATGAAAATTAATTTAGTCCAATCGGCATATTTTAAAATGTTATCAAAAGATAAAAATGTTGAATCGTAAAATGTGATAGGAATGTAATGTGAGAAATCATCTGATGGTTTAAAATTATGGTGAATGCGCACGCGGGTACCACAAAATCAAAGCAACCTCCTCTAATATCCCAACATTCTAATCCTTTTATTAAAGTTAAAAGCGTTTTGTGGAACTAATAGTTTAGGGAAGTGTTATGTTTTACAGTAAAATATGATAACTAGTGTATAAGTGGTTTACAACTCCGTAGTACGATCGTAGTATGGAGATGGGTGCGTGATGGTTGTCAGTTGGCCGAGGCTACTGATGAATGCGGCAAGATCAAAGGCAAAGTGATTCTTCCCACACGCACCCGCCTCTCGATAAATCGGCGACCCAAATCCACAGTGACGAAAGAAAACAAGTGACTGATTTCGGTTTGGTGTTTAGAAAGGACCAATGTAATGCCGCGTAAAGAGAATTTCAATAGGAACACATCTGATGCGTGACTTTTCAACTTAATCCCTCAAAGACTTGCCGACAAACTGGATATTGCGAAGTTTTATTTTTTGATTCAACTTGTTCGATTGATCAATTTATGATTAAAGGACGTCAATTGCTTTGTGGTATATTTAGCGTACAATAAACTACCTCTTATTGCGTCTGAACAATTCAACTGCCGTACATAAATCTGGAGAGCGTAATAGAGAAACTCCACTTGATGCATACAGTAACTACTCAAGGAAAAACTGAAAACTAACTGCAGGTTTTTAGCTAAGTAAACAGTAATAACTTTTGATAAGTTCCTATCGGAATCGCCATAAATAAAAGGAAGAAACGAAACAAAAACTACATTGGCATCCAGAAAAAATATACGATGTGATTTATTTTAAAATACTATGATCAGATAATTAAACATTTATCCTGCGGTTTTCATATAAGTAAATATGATCTTGGAAAAAAATTTGAAACCTCGATCGCTCTTCTTGATATAAACAAAGAGAAGGAAAAAAATTAATTGTGCAAGAGTAACATAAATTTAGAAAACAACATTCAAAGTATAAATTTGCAACAAATTGTAAAGTATTTAATGACTAAAGCTTTTTCGCGTATAAGAGTGAAGAAAAAAGAAAAGAGTGGATGGTGTATTATTGTCCTTGAAAATCGTAAATGATAGAGAGAAAAATTAAGAAAAAACTGGTTATTATTGAAAATATGACAAAAAAGTACAAAATTATAAACGAATAGAATTTTTCCATAACGCCAAAATTTTGAAACCAATATTTTCCACTCTAAAAGGCTCAACATCTCATGTGTCTGGGTCTCTAGGTCCTCTATAAAGTCGCAAAGTACATTTGAAAGTGTGACTGAAGAAAGTAAAGTAAAAATATCTGATGTGTCCAACACATGACTTTCTAATACAATAGTACTACAATTACTTTTCCTAAAGAAATTAAGTTAAATTTCTTCTAAAAATCATGTTTAAATTTTGAGTGTTTCCAGCAATTTCCAAATAAATTTCGGAAGTTTCTCTCGCACTTATTGCAGTACGCATAAATTTGTCCTTGTCCCAATCATTACAACCAAATTTTAGGACAAAAAAATATTGTGCTTCGAAATTACTTATCCTAAAGTCGATATATTTTTTATTAAACCACATGGAAATTAAGTTAAATTTCTTGTAAAAGTCATGTTTAAATTTTGAGCTTTTTCCAACAATTTCAAATAGTTTTCGGAAGTCTCTTTCGCACGTATTGCAGTACGGATAAATTTGTCCTTGTCCCACTCATTATAACCGAATTTTACGACAAAAATAAGTGTTTTATTGTAGATTATTGACCCATTACTCACTTAAGGAAATCTCCCGGTATAAAATCACATTTATTTATTCAGTATTATTGTTTTCGGTACCATAGAAACCACTAAAATAAATAAAACAAAAATAATGGTCCTTCTGGGATTCGAACCCGCGACCTTCCGTTTGGAAGCCAAGTCCCAACGTCACTAGTCTCTCTAGGCTGTCGGAACGTTCAAACAAAATTTGTTCAAAATGTCGTAAATTGTTTATTTTTCAAGATATTCCTAAAAAACCTAAAAATATCTTCAGGTAAGTGCCACTTGTGTTGATACTAGATGAAAAAGATTTAATGTGGCAAGCACAATTTTGTTCAAGTTTTTGAGTTATCGTGGATACAGACAGACAGACATCATAGCAAAATCTCCAAGTCGAAAAAATCACGATTACTATACAGGGTGTTCGCGCGAAGTCGTTCACTATTGCTAACTTCGTTATTATTGAAGCTACAAAGTCGGTTAAATTAGCAAACTACTAGCATTTTTTCCGCTGATTATAATGGTGAAAACAGAAAAACAATTGACCATCTGGTTTTCGAGATATTCACAAAAATCACATTTTTTTAAATGAAACACCCTATATACTTTTATGATTGTTTGGTTTTAATAAATTACTATTCCGTTTTATGGCTACTTGATTTTGAAGAATTGCAACAATTTTTTCAAAATAACTCGCCTATTTTAAATTATTATCAAAAAAAAGATGAGGACATTTTTTGTATAGAATTTAATTTACCATCGATTTTTGCAAAAATATATAGGGTATTCCATTAAGAAAATGTTATTTTTGTGAATATCTTGAAAACCAGATGGTCAATTGTTTTTCTGTTTTCACCATTGTAATCAGCGGAAAAAATGCTACTAGTTTGCTTCGTAGCTCCAATAATAACGAAGTTAGCAATAGTGAACCACTTCGCGCGAACAACCTGTATACCTACTTTTTTATTATTATTTCGTATAAGAAAGTAAAAATATGGATTCTTTTATAAATATGTATAAGAATTTTAAGTACAATTTTCATATCGCGTAAAATTCCTTCCTCAAATTTGACACTCGGAAAAAACATTAATCATTGAGTATTATAAAAGTAGGACAATTTCAAAATGTCCTCATTTTTTCTAAATTTTCAAATAGTCTTTCGAAATGCCTCGATACTTTAAAAATTGGTCAAAATCTAAAAGAGCTCATAGTGTTTATTGTTTAATAATTCTTCATTTAGGGGCCTGCGGCGATAGCCAAATAGGTCAGTCAATAAATTTAAACTTTATTTTATATACACATGTTATTCTTGGTAAACTAAGAAATAGGTACGAAAATGTGAATTGTTCATTTAGAGAGATTTTCCGAGGTTCAAGTTGTTAGTTGAGTTAATTACAAAGAGCATTTTAACTGTACATATATTATCTTGATAAAATAGCGTCAAAGAAGGTTTGCAAACCCAGGCGAACATTTGTTAATCCATAATTGAGATTTGCACTGAACCACCTCGTTACTTGCGCTTGCCTAGCTATTGTGGCGCGCCGTTTGATCTTGCAATTAGTGCGACACGTCTCGCCGCGGCCCTCATTACAGATACAAAGTAATGCCGCTTGCTCTCTACCGGTTTAAGTTGAGCCGATACTTCCGTTTTGCCTCGCCACGGTACTACTCTCCTCAACAAAACCGCAGCAGAAAATTATTGCAATTGACCATATACGTCCGACTCTTCTTTCAGATTTATTTTCATAAAATGGGCAATTATTTTGCCGCAGAGGAGAAAGATTATTTTTTTGACGGTTATCACAAAAAATTGATTGGGTTTGGGTTATTTTCACAATTTGAGGAAATTTTTGTATCTATTAAAAAAACACCTACTTAGCAATGTTTCCTTAAAAAAACAAACAGCTTAACTAAACTATGAGCGCTTTTTGAGAATCTTTGTTTAATTAGGTATATACCATATCCATTTTATAAATCCACACGTGACAAAAAAATATTCGAATAATTACCATAGAACCTTATGTCTTCTTTTAATTGAACTCAATTTATCGCTGTCAATTCATTTTGTATGGTTATAGAAAAGGGTTTGACCACAGTATAGGTAATTAATGTAAATAAGTTTCACTGGTCACGTGAGTGCATTTATAAAATGAGTGGGGTTTACCTAAATTAATTTTATAATCCTTCAGTGTTTGTTTTCGTTAATTTATGATAGAAATAGTAAAATCACTTAGAATTTCTCAAACTTTTGCTTTGAACAGAATTTTTTAAACCAGAGATCGGGATTTTAGTTTCGATTTTGTATAAGCTAAAAATTAAATTTTTGAAAACACAACTTTAACAAGCTAAAAGGATTAGACAAGGTAATCATGTCACACTCTTTTCCTGTTAAATTTAATGGTAGTCAATTTACAATATTTTTAGATTCACTTTTAATTTCTATAAAAATAATAAAGAAAGATAAAAAATATGACAATTTATTTTGGGAATCTTTGCAAAAGAACTAATATACATATAATCTAAAAGAATAAAAAAATATGGTAAAATTTTGAAAATTTTGTATTATAATATAAACTTACATAAAGTACTGTCTTTAATACAAATTGTAAGATTAAGCTCCACTTTTTGGTAAATCCAACTACAATTATCTTGGAAAATGTTGCAATATATAATTTGGAGGGAAACTTTACAACGACTTCTATTGGCGCTGCAATCTGAGATCCCTTTATAGAAAATCACGTGGATTTCGTACCCAATCACAAATAATTTACTTGATATTATAAAACACCGCAGATTTTAAGAATTAAAATTTTTTGTCCTACCACGAATAATTAATAAAACAAAATAAAGAAATATTAGAGAAATTGTTTAGAAAAACCTAACATTAAACATTGTTTTCTAAATTATTTCTCTCAACATAAAACGGATTTAATTATGAAAGTACCAAGTTAGTTTTCAGCTCTACTGAAGCATGCTCATAGCTCATAGTCCTCATAGTGAAGCATAATATAAATATTGACATATGTACCTACACTGTAATATACTAGTACATCACTTTGTTTTAAGTGTTTGGTAAATATGTAATTAATAAGTGTTTGTTCTACTATTATAAGCATAACAGAAGCTTAAGAAGTAGCCAGGTATTCAGATAAAAAATACTAAAAGCCGATTATACAAGAAAGCATATTTTTAATTTAAATAAATTTAAAACTGAAATAAATCTCAAAAATTTAAAGATTATTTATTATAAAATTTTATTTTCTTTTCTACTTTAGTCTTAAATTCTTTTAGTTTTCAGCTACTAATTAGTTAAAATACTTGATTGAGATTTGTTTTTTAAATAAAAAAATCTCGTACCTGTGCGAAGGCGCGCATGTCTGCACGCTGTCGCGGTCTTCACCTGGTAACGTCCACTAAGTTCACTCACTAACACTGAACATACAACTGAAGTAGTTTCATGAGTCGGTGTGTATATAACGACCCCACCACCACCCTTACCGAGGGGTGCGCACCACTCATTATCACCACCAACCCTAAGAAGCTGATCGCAACCACATCTTTACCTTCTCCCTCTTGATAAGCCCAACCAACCGCCCCACAATACATGCAGTCAAACTCTAAACTGCTAACACATACCTCTTGGTAATTTTCGTGAATTACACCCACTTGTCGGCATTCCTCTGTCGGCAAATCTCCTCTAGCCAAGGAGGTTGTTTATTTGTTTGTTCATTTAAAATAAGGTAATATCTGCTTACAATTTTACTATAACGTGCATCTCTTTAGTATGGAGAAAAGAGGGATTCGTGTGTATAACAATCTACCTTAAGTTGTATTTTGTGTCACCTTGCGGCCTTACAGTCGGTATTCCTGGAGGTCGTAAAATTTAACACCAGCAATTATTTAAATTTATTATCCTTAAATATGCGAGAATTGCTGTGTAAGTGTTAAATATCCGTAATTGAATAGCATGGTAAAGTTTAGGAAACGTACCGAGGAACGCACTCTTCTAATAAAGATAAAAAGGACATAGAAGAAGGACCTTGCGGATGCGAATTGCTCTAACTGTTTCTGTTTGTTGCAATGGGATAATAATTTTTCGTTGGAAGATGTGGTAAATGTCCATTTGAAGTGAGCTTAAAAACGGTTATTGCACACTGCTGGGACTTAATTACAGGTAATGAGGTAAAAATTGCGAGACGTATGGGATTTCAGATAACTTTACTTTTAACTTGGTGATTTTGTCAAGAAGTTTATTCTGCCAAAATATACGAACATTTTTATGTAACTAATTAATTTGCTATTTCGAATATGCAGGTGAAATTTTTAGATTTAGTTTCAGAATATTTTAGACTAGAGAATTTTGAAAAAATCAAGTCTTCGATTTAATTTAATTTAACCATAGATTGTAAACTGTAAACGATAGAATAAAAGGTGAATTTTTCAGTAATTATTTAATTATCTACACCATGGACAAAATTTTCAAAAAATTCACGCTTATTTATTCTAAAATTTTCATTTTTATACTAACACATTTTTGGATTTGGATAAGATTTTCGTAAAATAATAACTGCCATTAATTTTGTAAATTAAAAATGCAAAATTAAACGTTATTTTCTTTTGAAAATGTTTTTAAAAAAATATAAACACATTAATCGATTATTGTTTGGGGTTACAAAGTCAAATTTACAGTTTTAATAAAAGATATTCTTGGATTAGACTTGATGAAAATTCAATTATTTCTTGTTATTATAGGAAATATTATCTAACTGAAATGTGCAAAAAATATAACATTTTATAATCTATTGAAATGGATGCTATTCAATTGTTTTTTGGAATTATGCAGGTGAAATATAGTTTTGTTTATAGAGAAATTCTTGTAGTATATTTTAACAAAATTTGGTCATTGAATTTGCTTTGTAGTATCTTATAGAAAACAGTAACTGAAACTTATAAAAAAATAGTAGAAAAAAAATTAAAAACCCATTTTAAGTACCATCTATATATGAAGTTCTTTTATTCTATGGCTATTTTTTGAGGCTTGTATCATACATTTCAAGTGAACTTTATTTTATCTTATATTTTTGTAAAATTGTATTTTAATTTTTATTGTTACTGAAATATGCGGAATTTTCTACTAGAGTTTTTTTTCTGTTAGGCTTGTTCTAGGTTATAATTTCTCTCGACACTTTTGCGGCGCCCTGTAACTGTTCAAATAAACCACAAAACATCAGACATGATGTATTCCAAAGTGGCGCGTTTTCAGTTGTTTTTTTATTTGACCAAAGTGTTACTATTCCGCCTGAAATATTTTGGAGTACCACCATCAGGCGGCGCCGTAATTAGTGTCTCGGTAAAGTCCGAGTCCACGCGTTCTTGTTTGTATTTAAATTAGCGCAATTAGTGCAAGGAGGACCCTTTCGTAAAGTTGTTATATGTCGTATTTTTAAGAGACCGCCGTATCTCATTTGCGGGATACTTTACGACCGGTTCAGGCTATCGGCGACTTCAAACGTTCGCGTTGTTTACATAATAGAGGTCCTCGGCAGCCGGAAACAATATGAGGCAGGCGCAACGCGAACATCAAAGAGAAGCCGCCGCAGCTGAAGCCCCCTTCTCGTCCCTCATCTCGTGCACCTGTGAGCGACACAAAGCGTGAATTGCCCTAGTTCTGATGGCCCCCTCGTCGAGAACATTGGACGCGATGATTGTTCACCACGTGGTTGCGGGTCTTTTGATCCTGACTTCATGCATACGAGGACTAATGCGCACCTAACTAGCGCAGACTCGCAATTAATATGTTGTTTACCAACAAGTGCTTAAATGACCCACATTGACCCCCAATACACGGCTGCTCTTCTTCACAGACCACTTTATTCTTAGTTCTTTGAAACTAAAAATCACATTTAGATTAAAGGTCCCCATCAAGTATTCCAGTTATGTTAAGCGTGGCTTCGGTAATTCTAAAAAGGACTTGATGGTTTAAGTATCCGAAAAATATCTTAAATGCCCCGAAAAATACGAGGGATAAGCGCTTAAGCCTGAAAAGTTACGAAAACGTAATTGGGTTTAATTCCTCAGCAGTTACAATGGATGTTTGTGAAACGACATAATGATTTTTTTTAAATGGGAAGTGAGTTGTTAAGTACAAATGTAAATGACCAACTCCTAATAATTTGCATCAGAAGCACTTCGACCCCGTTTCCTTTGTGAGAAAATACTTTGTATGGAATTTGGCTGATGGGCATTTAATGATATTTAGTTCTGATTACTCAATTTTATTATTGATGAATTGGTATGATGAAAATTTTTAAAGTTAAGAAGAAACTAGGGAAAGAAAAACAAAATCTGAGAATTTTTCCATATACCTACAGTTGGCGTGTTAAAGGTGTTTCTAAAAGTGTTTAGTAAATATCTTGAATTAATATTTGTTCAAAAAGGTTACAAATCAGGAATTCAGGGATCCCCAAAAGTTTTCTTGGTGTTCGAGAAGGTATAAAAAACGAAACAATTTCTTAGAAAATCTAACTCCACTTTTTACAAAAAATTAGTTAAGGTTCCCGCCTCGTGCTGGCATTTTTGAATAATTATTCAAAATATTATTAAAAATATTGAATAATTATTCAAAAATGCTACACGAGGCGGGAACCATAACACATTTTTTGTAAAAAAAGGAGTTTAGATATTAAGATTTTCTAAGAAAAACTACATCAGCAGTTAAAGAAACACAGATTATTTAAGATATTTGGGCCAATTTAAGATTTTTCTTTTATTGTTTACGATACAAAATATTGAAATTTTTTTTACATTTCTCTATGGTTTTGTTTAAAATGTATTTCTTTTAGAAAAGTCGGTACTTTTTTTAAGTAAAGCTGTAACAATAAGCGTTTTAGTCATTTATGAAGAATGCCTAGGGAGCTGGAATTTGAAACACATACCAAATCTAAATAAAGCGGCTTCACTTTTGAAATTTACTGTAACTGGTCTTCATTATTCCTAATAGCTTACAGAATGAGTTTATAGATTTGTTAAATCTTAGTTAAGCGTTAAGGTTTTGGCAGATAATTTAAATGATAATTGAATTTTGAAGTTAATTTATGAAGGCGATGAACTTAGAAAGGTTTGTAAGCTATTGTTATATCCAAAGTAATTTATAGCGCATCCATAAATTACCCATCATATTGTACTAAAAATGTCAATTACGGAAAAGAAAAGGGGTGCAGGGGTGTGGGAACCAAATAGTAAAAACCACATCTTCATCGAAAACGTTTTTCTCTCAAACAGCATTCAGCAAAGTAAATATTTCGTCAAATAGCCATCACAACCTGAAGTTAATATCTCTTTGGCAGTGCCCGACATTGTGTAAAATATTACCTTTGACGTCGTTATCAATACAAGCACTCGTTAAGCCGGAGATGAAAGATGCCGCCACAAGAAGTGACTTGACTTTACAATGATTTTCTGGTCAGAATACTTATCTATTATAATCCTTCTTAAGTGAGATAAGTAAGTTGAAGCGCCCCATAGCGCTCGCTGTGTGGGTGGGTGGTAAAATGTCATTTGTCCACCCTCAGGTCCTACGTGTGCGGTCACACAAATAAAGAATTACTACCGCTCGGGAAAATTTAAATGGCGCTGCTGCATGGCTATCGTTTCATGCCGAGCTCGTTTGTCTTAATTACTTACCCTGATGGGTTTACAATCGCTAGTTAGCTTTCACAATATTTTAAACTGCGAGCTGACGATAAATTGCACATGGATTTGTTCATATTTGTTTCATTATCGTTTTATTGGGAAAAAATTTTACATTCAAAGTGCGTAAGTTCAAGTTAACTCAGTTTGTAAAAAATCACTAGAAAATGTATACATTATCTCCTTTTTGAACGCAGTTTTAAATAATTTTTTATGTACGACTGCATCATAAGTACTGTTTTGCTTTGCGGTCATAAAGTAGCTCTTTATACACTAGTGTATAAAGTTACTTTATTTTACTGTTAGTATAAATTATCTGTAAATCTGCTGTCAGTGTCAAAATAAATTTATTACTCTGTCATTTAAAATTTTACTAGATAATTAAAAGGTAATTTTAGCAGTCAAACATAAAGCTTTGTATGGAACTCGTGTATAATCTGACTTTATTGACTTGTCCTATTTATTGGACTCGTTCGCAAGCTCACTCGGCCACTCGCTCGGCCATAAAATAGACTCGTCAATAAAGTCATAGATTATATACTTGTTGCATAAATAACTATTAGAGGAATTGCATAATTTGATGGTTCAAGTTCGTACAAACGGAAAAAGTTATATTTTTTGAAATAAAATGCATGTATGTACTTTTTAATAAAAATGTGTTGTAGCTATAAAAGCGGGTTATTTTAACGAAACATTTTTTTGGTACCATTAGATAAATCATCTGACCAAAAGCAAATTTTTTGTCCCTTAGTTATGTGACATTAATTATGGATATTGTTTAATTAATAGACCCGAATAACTTTGCGGTATTATACAAATTAATGACACGAGGAATCCAAACATATTTGATTGATTAAACAATTAATCATAACTTTTTTGTGCACCACATTTATACTGCGCCAATCAATTATAAAAAGGCGGCTTCTTTCTAGTTTCACCTGGCTTCGCAAACTGCAAAGACTGAGGAGGACCCAGACAATGACGGATCACAGGGTCGTACTCTCCAGAGATTGATCTGTCGGTTCGGATCTGTCACCGTCGCCGTGGAATTTCTCCGTTGACATGTGATGCAAATGATTAAGAGGCGTGAGTCGTACCCCGCTTTAACAATAGCGTTTTCCGTATTAATTGCCAAGTGCTGAGCCATCGATCAGCAGTTCTAATAGGTATCCCACCCGAGCGGCAGGGTTGACTCACAATATTTATATTGCGGCGGTGTTTTAGATATGAAAAATGTGAATTTTAGTCAAGTGACATATGTCACTAGAGCCAAAGAGACCGAAGACCGCCGACTGTGACAGAGTCTTGGTCTTGGAGACCTACCATCACTTAGATAGCGATAGGCATCGACTGTGGGTGTCAGTAAATTGCTCTGACCATTACTGTCCCAGGTGAAATGTTTGTTGTGTATTTTGTGCACCTACACGTGTATCACAGTCTGCAATCAGATATTTTCAATTAACCACATGGGAATGCCGAACTAGTATTATTGGACACAGTGGCTATTATTATTCCTTTATATATGCCAATAATATTCAAGAACATACAACGACAGTATCTACATGATCTCCTCAAATATCAAATGTCATAGTTGTATTATTATTTCTTCAACCATAAATGGAAACAAGTATTTGTTGAGAAAACAATTTATAATTATCTACTCGTATATAATGCAATCAAAACAAATAAATTGATAAATAAACAATGATTTTAAATTATATTAATTAACAATAACTGAAGGCGTAATGTATACAGTTACAGCCTGTTACAAATTGGGTAGTTTGTATATAGCAGAATTATTTTCAGTAGACAACTCGTTACAATATCTTTGTCTCCATCTCAGGTTCATCTCCCTTGAGAGCAAGAGAGAAGGAGAGTATCACAGATATATCAGCTAAAAATAGTTCAACTATATCTTCTCATTCTATAGACAAATAATAAAATATTTGATATAGGAAATGTGTTCAAGAAAATACTTTAGCTTAATATAGGATTATAAATTGTGTTATGCTTTAAATCAACGCAAAAGTCCACATATTTTTTGACTATCAATTTTGGTGGATTCGCTTCAGAATTAATAATTTATTGTACGTTATGTCGGATTTGATACTCAATGCATTTTCATGCAAGGATTAGTCATTTTAGTGTATAATTGCTAGGGTTTGGTGTGTAGCAATAAATCTAGTGATCAGTATGTAAAATTTGTACCTACCAAATTAATTCTGCTACAACGAGGTTATTTTTAATATTGAATTATTTGGTTTTATTAAAATTTATTAATTTTTTTCTATAGAATTTTTTTTTATTGAAGATAATTTCCAGAAAAAAATTCTTGGATATTAGTCTTCCAAATTTAACAAACTTTGATTAGTATACTGACAAATTTCGACTGTAAATAAAATATCCGGAAAACTAGTTTGATGATTAACGATATTGGTGAAATCATGTCGGTGCAATAATTTATTACATCCTATCGGATGTAATACACTCAACATACTCACATACAAGGAATATCCATTTTACTGGATTATCACAGCTTGACCTATAATAATAAATTTTGTGTATGGTGATGTTGATTTGTGCCATTTTGATTTTGTTACATCAAAGATATGATAAATTACTGGAAAAAATTCAGAAGACAACTAAAGGGAAATTTCGGATGGTGCTCAACTTTACCTGCTAATTGAGTAGGTAATTTTAATTACATTATCTCGTAATTTCATTATTTAAAGCATGTTATTTTTAACGAATTGTATTTTTGTTTTAACACACCATTTCAGTTATGTGATTTAATTAATAGCATGGTGTCTAATTTGTTTATTACAATCTTCATTTTGATTTCACTACACTAAAGTGTAGGAAAGAAACTCTGGCATCACAAGTGTATTCTTTTTTTTTTACTTGATTATCATGATTTTATTTGAGTTTTTTGATTGTTTCTTATAATAAAAATAAAAACATCGACAGGGTGTCCCAGTTTATATCGTCAGGATTTCACCAGTCGATAGTTAAGCGAAAATTAAAGGTGATTTTTTAATAAACTATGGTCGAATGTTGCTTCCTTTTTGACGTACAGGCCATTAAAGAAAATAAATTATTTTAAATAATTTGCTATAAATCAATAACAAAAACAGTTAGCCTTCTGAAATTTTGCATAGATCTTTTTTTTTGTATTCTCTTATTAATAGTGGTTGCAATTATTTTATTTAGAACACAGAGGCGTGCGTACGGGTTTCTTCAAAAACATTTTATTGAATAAAACGTACGCCACTGGTTTTTTTTGCTGCATCAATATGCAGAGAGTATTTTCCATTCAATTTAGAACCTTTTTCGTATCTTATAATTTTTGGATAACTTAACTCAAAATAACCTAATAGTACAGTAAATAAGGGAGAAAAAAAGACTTCAAATAGACTTTTTTTACCCTACAGCCAATTTTTGTAGAATCTTCTAGAGGGTCACCCTGAAAGTTTAAAACTGAGTTTCTGTATTCGTAGACCCCGCCCTTCCTTCACCAGCCCTCAATTAAGGGTTGGATTTTTTTGTTTATGGAATTACTTTTTTCCTATTAAGTTTTCGAAAAAGAGAGTCAGTACAAAGTTGTAAAGAAAAATATTTCCTGCAACTTATCTTTTAAACTTTTTTGATATTGGCGATATTTAAAAAGTTATTCAACAAATAAGTTGAAAATTTTGGGGAAAGAGTAGTAAGTAGTAGTAGTAAGTAGTACCTAACTAGAGAAAAATTTCCCTAAAATTTGCAACTTATTTGTTGAATATCTTTTAAAATATTGACAATATCAAAATAATATTAAAAGGAAAGTTGTAGGAAATATTTTTCTCTACAACTTTGTACTGATGCTTTTTTCGGAAATTTAATAGGGAAGAACCTCTTTAATAAATAAGAAAAAAAAGTTAAGTTATTAAGAAATTGTAAGATACAAAATATTTTCTAAATTGAATGGAAAATACTCTCTGCATATTGATGCTGCAAAAAAAAACAGTGGTGTACGTTCTATTCAATAAAATGTTTTTGAAGAAACCCGTACGCACGCCTCTGTGTTCTAAATAAAATAATTGCAACCAGTATTAATAAGAGAATACGAAAAAAAGATCTATGCAAAATTTCAGAAGACTAACTTTTTTTATTATTGATTTATAGCAAATTATTTAAAATAAAGCAAGGACTTTAAAAATTTTCAGGCTACAAATAAAGTTATGTTGAAAATTGAGTTTTATGGAGTATGTTTATATGTTTGCATCTACTTTTGGTGTTTACCAAAGGATTCTTCGTGCTACCCGAAAGTGAGCTGGTCTCGCTACAATTATTTAATTTTATCAATCGAATGATGTCCTATGTAATCGTTTTAACAATAACCTTGTTTTATTTCCACGTTACAAAAATTCAGGTAAATAAACTAAAAGTTAAAGACGATAACTTACAATAAAATAAAATCTTTTATATAGCGATAAAATTATCGAACAAGCATCTACAATGCTGTTTTATAAGAAGACTTCTGCAGGAGTTGAAAATTTTTCTGATGTAAAAATGCAGTTCAATTTGATTTATATTTGAATTTGTAGAAAATGGGCTGTTTTATACACATTGTGAATAACCGGCCGACATTTTTAGTATACGATATTTTCTAGCTGAACATTTCTACAATGTTTGATGTAAGAGGAAATTGTACGTTTGAATATGTCATACAAAACTGAAATTTGCAGATACGCCGTACTGTTTTTATGTACATAATAATTGTAGGGCAATTCGCAGTGGGATCACAAGGTGACTCGTATGGTTTCACTGAATATGCATGTAAAAAAACTTGCATATGATTAAGTTTTAATTGTCATTTTTTAGAGTTGGAGCTGGAATTTTCTGATTCTTAAAGAAGCTGGGTCCAAGCTTAAGGCTAGAGAATACGAGTTCATTAAAAGATATAGTTTTGATTTTAATTAGAATTTTCTAAAATTGTATAGTACAAAATACTTTTTGTTATGAAACTCACTTCAAAAGATTCTCCATGTTGTAGAAGTAAATAAAGTGAAATATTTAAATACATACTAACTTTAGAAGCACCTAGTTTCCTTTAGGTATATGTGATTTTACTAATGAAAGTGGGTGTTTTTATAAGGAATATTATTTTCTGGAATCGAAGAAATTCAAAAACTTAACCATCATTTGTTATTGCATAAAAGGACTATGAAAAAATTACGTAAATACAAAATAACGTCATATTAAGAGCCTAAAATACTTAGTATACAAGTATTTATTATTATAATTTCCAAAAGACAAATTATTTTGCTAGCGACTACAATTTTCTTTTAATAAAAACCCTTGGCACCATTATAGTCTTGTTTACGGAAACACGGAGCTGTATCATCAGACCGCCCATCTCCTTCTCATCTTATCCTGATAATCAAACTTGCACTCTGCCACCCCTCTATATTGGAATTTTAGTGACTCCACTCCAATTTGCCATTATAATTGAACCACAGGGCATATTCAACGAAAACATGATAATGAAAATATTATGCAAAGCGCGCGCGCGAATGAATAATTTTAACGCGGTTGTGTATTGTATTGTAAATTTCATACCAAAAGTTTCACAGTGGGTATTTTGGAAGTTTTCATAATTAAAATGCAAGTACATTAAGTGTGGATGCAGTCACTGTAGTATACTGTATATTGCCACCGAATCGCGTCTTGCAGCTAGTTTTTATCACAATGCCACCCTAGAGTATGGTGCCGTGTTGGTTTACTTTTACATTAATTTCTTTTTATTGGGTCATTTTAAGGATAGTATAAGGAAAGCTCTTGGGGTGGACTGTTTGATGTTTGTATGGGAGGCAAATAGTTTCTGCAATATTCCGGTGAACTCATATTTAAAATTAATAATTAGAAAAATATGTTCATGATTATTAATTCTTGAGCATGACGTAGAGTGTAAATAATTTTCCAATGTTAGGTAGATAAAACCTCAATCTTTTATTTTAAATGAAACTTCCTAATTATTATTAAATTCTTGATAATTTGAAGAATTTTATCGTCATTTTTTAAAAGCTAATTCCGAAAGATTTTTTTTAATTGAAAGCGTGCAAAATGTTTTTAGCATATTTTTAATTAAAATACATAGATATTTTGCGGAAAATCACAAACAATAATATTACTTATACATATATATATATAGAAAAGATAAATGAACATTCAATTTCAACTTTTATACATATTGAGGACAATATTGACTAATCGTTAAATTAAAATAATTTTTTTTTGATTTTGTTAATATTTATGTAATATTAGTACAGGGTGTACTTGACAGACTGCTAATTTGGTATGTACCTCAAAGTAAATATCCTTTACTATAATATCTAATAAACTTGATTTTTTTGCGAAAGATCAGTAGTCTATTCAACTTTTTTTTCTAAACTCCAAAACAAAATTATGTCCAAGTTACAAAAATTTTTTTATTATGCATTTCTCAGTTGATTTTGGGGGACATACTAAAAATCCTGCAAATTCTCACTAATCTGGGATACTTTATCCTCTCTTAGTATCGTTTCAGATATTACTATCGTTTTATTTGCAGTAAATTGTAACACAATAACCAGATAGGCAAAAATGGATCCAGATATCTACAAAAATTAAAATTATTAATAATCATTTTTTGTATTCCGTCACAATATTAATTCGAAACATTCTAATAATAACTATTTTTACTTCATATTATAATTAATATTTTTGTTTGGGATTAGGGTAGATTTATATTCTTCATTTTAAAGACTCTTACCAATACTATCCACTATATTTTATATATGACTACATCATAAAGTACTGTTTATGACATAGTTTCTCGGTCATAAAGTAGCTCTTTTAACACTAGTATATAAAGTTACTTTATTTCACTGTTACTATAAATTATCAACTGTCATTGTCAAAATAAATACTGCCAGAATAAATTTATTACTGTCATTTATAATTTTACTAAATAATAAAAAGATAATTTTAGCGGCTTTATACACCGTGTCCCGGAAAAAATGGGAAATCTCTCGGATTCAGATAGGGCATGAAAAAATAAGATGACAAGTTCTTATAGAAATTTTTCCTACAGGCCCTCCCTACGAAGATATGTAGCCCTGAAGAGCGTCGCTGGAAATCGTTTTTTTTAATAACTTTTAAAGTACTTAATAGAATTTTATAAAAAGTTAATATGATGGACACTACTAAGGATCTCTTGAAATAATGTCCTTGACACATATCTAGCTTGTTTAGTTTACCAGGGGCAGACTAAGCTTTACAACTTAATGCTTAAACTTTTAATACCCTGTGTGAAAAAGACTAAAAAACACAAAATCAGGTAGCTTGAACCTTAGCTAAAGAAAAGCTACTCTTGTTTATTGTCGATAAAGTGGGCCGTTTTCGAGAAAAAGAATAATAAACGAATTCATGTTTTATTGTCATTAAAAAAAGTCTCATTTCGAAAAAAAATTTTTTTTAGGAATTTGTCATCTTATTTTTTCATGCCCTATCTGAATCCGAGAGATTTCCCACTTTTTCTGGGACACTCTGTATGCAACTCGTATATAATCTGACTTTATTGATGGTTCGCAAGCTCGCTCGGCCATAAAAGAGACTCGTCAATAAAGTCATAGATTATCTACTTGTAGCAGAAATAGCTATTCTTAAATTAAATATTGTCTCATTTTAAACTTACCATAAACAAAGCAGAAAAGTTAAGTGGAAAAACGCGAAACATCGAAAATTTCAATTTATTTCTCATTAACAATAGATAATATCCTTGTATCTACAAACAAAATCTATAAATCTTTTTTTAAATTTAGTTTATAGAAAGATACCTCAGTGGAATCTCGTAAAAGAAATTTATTACACACGAATATGTTACATGATTTTTCCAGAAATATTTCACTCTGAAATCCAGATTTAATCCACATAGAACTCTATTATAGTATCAGACAATAAAGCTTACCTCGTTATTAGTAATATGGAATGCACATGTTATTAGCACTAGTATTATAATATGGTACATTACTTTGTTAATTACCTCATATAAATCATAACTATAAAGCTCAACTTTTGCCAATATAAAAATATCATTAATTAAAGAAACTGTAATAACGAAAAAAGTAGTGAGCAAAGAGAGAGAATACTGATAATTTATAAATGCAGCAAAATTCGCAACTGGTTCATATAAGTTTACAATAAGCAAAAGCGTTTTCTTTAATTGATACGATGGTGCAGTTGATTTGAGTAAATGGTCCATTAGATAGCATAAGAAACCAAATCGTTGTTTTGCTATATATAAATTACAACAGATAAATATTGTGCTAATGTGCTCAATCACAATTGATGCAATATATTGTAACCATATAAAAATGCTTAAATTTGTATTGGATTCTTGATTAAAATTTAGCATGGAATCGGACCATACGAAATATATCAACAGAATTAGAGTTGCTGTTACAAATAAATTTAGAATAAATTTACTTCTGTTATAATCAATGAATACACCCAAATTTTTTGCTTGTTTATCAAAGTTTTGAATGGCGAGCAGTTGCATGTTGTAGTCTTTAATAAAGTATAAAGATGATAATAAAAATAGATAAAATTGTAGAATGCTTCCAAGTATTTGCATTTGTACCATTAGAAAAATAGTTTGTTCAGTAGCTTCTCTTTGGTAATTGGCCAGGAAAATTATTATAGTGTAGATTAACATCAGTGTTAAATTATAGAACACTTTGCCATAATGTCGAGCTGGAGTTACAGAATTCAGAATGGCTGGGTTTAGACCAAAATAATTAGAAATAGTGTAGATGGGCCTAATTAAATTCACCACCGACATTATGCCCATATAAATTTAACAAGGATCACAGTGTAATATTCAGCACTTTTCTACTGAAATAAATATAATTGAAATTGCTTTTCGATGGTAACGGAATTATAAACACAAAGTTTTGAGTAAAAAGTTCATTTATATAAAAGTGTCACCAAGAATCCGAATTTTAGTTTTCTTGGACTTAACTAAGTTACGTTAAAAGGTTTTTTGTTAAACAACCATAAATTACGAAATTGTCATCAAACATTTTGTAGCTTTTAATACAAATATTAGTTACTGAAGTTTGTTGATCGAAATTTTAGCATTAAAGAAGTTTGTTAGAATTTATTTCATAGATAATTGTGTATCAGACAGAAAATATTGTAACTTGATCACTAATCACAAAGTGAATAAGCAAATAATGTAGTCACTATCCGTGGTCACATTAAAATATAAAAATTGAAAACTTATAGTAAAGTTGTGTGCTTACAGTTAGTATTGAATAAAAAAAAACGTGAATTTTAGAAATTGAGTGTGGTGCTGTTTCTTTTTAGATTATTATATGGTTAGTCGATATTTCGATCGCGTAAATAATCATAAAGTACATTAGCTTCTGCTGATTCGTTGGCGATTCTTGTGTACGCTTCCTTATCATATACTGTTTTCTTCACAGTAAATTGTAGAACTATAACCAAATAAGTAAATATAGTCCCCAATATCTGAAATAAGATGAAAATTTTGGGGAAAGAGTAGTAAGTAGTAGTAGTAAGTAGAACCTAACTAGAGAAAAATTTCCCTAAAATTTGCAATGCGTCATGTGTATCTGTATTATATTGACCATTTTGACCATTTTCGTCATGATGTCTGTCTGTCTGTTAAGTACGAGAGACACTTCCGAAAATTATTTGAAAATTGCTGGAAACGCTCAAAATTTAAACACGATTTTTACAAGAAATGTAACTTAATTTCTTTAGGATAAATAATTGTGGTACTATCGTATAAGAAAGTCATGTGCTGGACACATCAGATACTTTTATTATTGATTTATAGCAAATTATTTAAAATATTGCATTTTTTTTAACACCCTCTACATCAAAAAGGAAACAGAATTCGACTCTATTTTATTAGACAAACCACCTTTAATTTTCGATAAACTATCGACTGGTGAATTCCTGATGATATAAACTGGAACACCTTGTATATTAGGATTATTTTCAGAAGGCATGTATGTCATACTATCTCTGTCTCTACCTTTCGCTTGCTTCTCTTAAGAGCGAGCGAGATAAAGAAACAATGTGATGCTTGCTGAAATTAATCCTAATATAATTTGGATGTGGAATTTTTTTGAAAAAAATTAATAGTCCTGGTCAAATTTTAGAGTATTACTTTGAAAAATAATGTGTTCTCTTAGATACTTTTAATGAAGGGAATAATTAACCATTAACATTGCAGACATGTCGAGTGCATGCAAGAGTATCAAAAACCGAAAATTCCAATTTATTTTGTAACAGATATAAATAGAATCCATGTATCTACAAATAAAACAATTTAAAATGTGTTGTATGCAAAAAATGCAGAAAAAACCTCTGAGTAATCTTCCGTATGTATTTTATTACTCACGAATATCTTAAACGATTTTTCCAAAAATATGTCACTCTGAAATTAATAAAATTCATACTTTTCAACACTTACTTAGGTAACACTAAATATAAAAAACCTCACCTCCTTTTTTGTAAAATGGAACGAAAATGTTAACAAAACTAACACTACAACATGTAGTATTATTTTGTTAACTAGACCAAACAATTCTAAACTACTCACTTCCACTTTTGTCACCATAAATACACCGTTAATAAGGAACACAGTAATAACTAAGAAAGTACAATAATGAGAGGGAATATTGACAATTTATAGAAGCAGCAAATTTTGTAACTAGTTCATATAGGTTTACAATATCTAATAACTTTTTCTTTAATTTATATGTTACTCTCGATTGAAGTAAAGCGTCCATTAACTTGCTTAAGAAACCAAATCGTTGTTTCGCTATGTACAAATTGCAACAAATAAATATTGTGCTGATGTGTTCAATCAGCACCGATGCAGTATATTGTAACCACAGAAAAATATCCATGTTTGTATCAACTCGATGAATATAAATCACTACACAATCGGACGAAACGAAATAAATTAATAAAATCAGAGTTGTTGTTACGAATATATCTATAATAAATTTACTTCTTTTGTAACTGATAAACACACCGAGGTTTTTGATTTGTTTATCAAATTTTTTAATGCCTTGTAGTTGGATGTTGTAGTCTTTAATAAAATATAAAGATGATAATAAAAATATATAGAACTGTATTACGTTTCCAACTATTTGCAATCCTACCATTAGAAAGACAGTTTGTTCAGTATTGTCTCTTTGGTAATTGACCAGGGAAATTATTATAGTGTAGATGAACACCAGCGTTAAATTATAGATTACTTTGCCGTAATGTCGAGATGGAATTATAGAATTAAAAACGGCTGGATTCAAACCAAAACAATTAGAAATGGTGTAGATGGGTCTAATTAAATTTACCACCGACATTGTACAAAAGATTGTTTAACACAATAAGATATGACCAGCTTATAAAATATTATGCAACGGTTAAGTTATTTACGATGTAGAATTTCGTACACAAACTTTTGAGTAAAAAGTTAACTTATCTAACAATGTCGCTTCCGAATTGTTTTATAAAGTGACGATTACAAAGTTATTCATCAACTTTATATGGATTTTATTATTGGGTACAAATATTAATGAAAAAATAGGTTACAAATTTAAAAGTAGGTATCAGAAGTGATTTTTTTAATATTGTTTATAAGTACAACAAAAATTCACACAATACTTCATTAATTAAACCACAAACATTATTGACACCTCTAAAGTGATTAAGTATAGATTTTTGAACAAAATTATAGACACACTTTTTTCGAAATCCTTGTGAAATATTGCAGTTTTCGGCTTAGAGTGGAAAAAATGTTAATTTCCGTATTAACCTCCTGGATAATAACTGACTGTACTATAACCTCCATGACTCAGTGTAATAGTGGAGGTGAATTGTAATGCCACGATTAAGTACGAGAATATGGCACCGCAATACTAAAAAAAAACTACCATTAATTTAATTTCATCCAAGCAAGTAAAGTTGAATTATTTTCAGTAGACTGTTCGTCAAGGTGTCCTTCTCTCTCACTCTGAAGACAGGGGAACGAGAGCTAGAGACAGAGATAATGTGGCGTGTGTCTACTGAAAATAATCCTGCTATATGATAAAATATTTTTTTGCAGTAGTAGCATAGAAATGTTTCATTATGATTATTTTAGAAAAGAAATTTTGGTAAATACCTAATATTAGTTACATGTTTATTATTAATAAGGGTATGGATGTTTCGATTATTGTGTCCATATTTTTAGCAACCTAAAATATTTAATTTTGGTTTACTTATTTACATTGTACCTTGTAAAATTAGGTTTCATAGATATAGGATTATAGCCATAGCCTACACTGCCTGAAACACCACCATAAGCTAGTTCTTTGTTATTGCTACCTGAAGCAAATTGCAATGCGACTACTAAATAGGCACATATTGAGCTACAAATCTAAAACAAAAGGACTCGCTAAATATAACTTGCATTATAAAGTTTCTATGCGTCAATTTGCTAAGTGTAACTTCTTGTATTCACATCAACTGAATATAAAAAAAAACTTATTGTTTTAGTTTCAATAATTGTTTAAGATCGATGAGCTAGTGTTTCAGTTATACTTACATAAAATAAAGACGAGATATTTAGAGGAATTATATTGTAAACTGAAAATGAAACTTTGTTGTTCTTCAAATGAAGATAGCTACCGAATACCTAAAAAATATTAGAATTTTAAGAGAATTTACAATATTTGGATGTACCATATCCAGTTTATAAACGCACTCACGTGACCGGTGAAAATAGTTAGAGAAAATTACACTGTTATTAAACTTCTTTCTAATATAAACCAACCTTTAGGATGAATTGACTTCAAATTGAATTCAATTTTAAAAGAAGAGGTACCTAATTACATTTCCAGAAATTTTTCAAGTGAGTACATTTGTAAAATGGATAAGGTTTATTTGATGTATGTGAACTTTTAGAAAAGTACTACAGTGATTTTTATACACAATCTATAATATTTTACATAATTAACATCATTTACGAGAAATTCCTGATCACAATAATGAGTAAAATGCATAAAATGTAAAATATAGTTTGAAACTGTAGATAATTTATTCATTATTTGCGTTTATATAATGAAAATGGCTGTTTAAATGTACATAGTTATAATAATTTTAATGCAAATACTACGCGATGGAATATTATCCAAATATTATTCATATTTTAGTAGATTTTCATTTTAGTAATTTAGGAAATTTAGAAAACAAATTAAAATGTTATAACCGAAAAGAGGATGTCAAGTCGTCATTTCAGAGATGGACTGGCGGTATTTAAAGTTAGAGAATGGAGACGTTTAAATACTTACGTTATGAAAATTTTCTGCAGTCGTGTTAAATGAAACCAAATATTTTGACGATTTTCTAACAATCCTGTCAATCTGAAAACTTTTTTATTAAATCTTCATTATGAATGAAGCGTCAATAACGTTTGTGAGTACAATAAAATAAAATCTGTAGATATTCGGACGGAATTTTAAATATGTAGCAACGCTAAAGGGACTACTAAGTGATTTTAGTTTCTTAACAGTCACAAACCAGTAGCTTCCGTTTACCTTTATTTGTGTGAAGAAGAAGCTGAGTATAATCTGTACCACAACCATCCCATGTAAAACCGTCATATTGAACACGTGATACAATGCCAAATTCGACAGCCGACTCTTAGCCACCACGAAAATATTGTTAGTAACCGCAGCAATTGTAACGAAAAATGTACACAAGATTGTTAGGCAAAAGCACTGAACAACGTCATTGGCTGCATCTGATAAAAGTGTATAAAGTTTAACAAATGCGCCGAATTTCAACAGCAATGTTTCGGTGAGTTTTAAGAAAATTTTTTCTGGTTCTCTTACGATAGTGATGTTGTCCAAGCAAATGTTTAGTAGTTGGTAGCGTTGGTAGAATAAATATAAAACTGATGAAAGGAAAGTGATGTTGATGAAGTTGACGATGGTTGGTATGGTGCTTTTTAACCAATACATCGTGTCTTTGTTTCTGACAACTACGATACTCATCCAAAAATCTGAGATAGCGAAATATGTTATAACCAGGAGCATTACAACACAGTACACTGTCATGTAAATTTTAGTTTTCTTGTGCTTTAAGATTATTTTGAAGCTTCTCAATTTATCGTCGAAATTTTCAAGTTTTTTAAATATTTCCATAATATTTTGAGCAAAGTACACAGAGCACAAAACATTTACGTAAAATCTAAAAGTGTTTCCAAAATATTGTAGCGTTATTAGAACGGTGTTGGTTGCTTCATACTTTTTTTCGTTAGCATGTGGCCAAAACGAAATTACAGTATATGCAACTGTTATGATTACAGTCCAAATCACTGAAAGTAGAGACCAGCGATATTTGTCTACATCAAGCGGATTTAATCCGAAGAGTTTTGTTAAAATTAGCGTAGGCTTAATAACCTCTCTCACAGACATTTTGTATTAGAGTATAAAAAAACTAGTGAAATTACACAAATTTAGTATGGGATGAGTGGTTTGATTACACAATTATATTTTTGAAACACCCATTATAACTAATACACGTTTTAGCGTGTTTTTGTGTAAGTATCAATTTGTATTTTGTGGAGTTTTTTATTTGAAGGCCTATAATTAATCGGTGGCCCATAATGTACGCATTAATATTAAATGGATTGCTAAATAAAGGATCCGGAAAACATTGACCGATTGTGACATTTGTCAGGTTATAATTACGCTAATATGAGTCAATTTAGATATTTAATTAGAGGGAAGGAGACAAGGAGTCTTTAGATAGATTGGTAGGTACTGGTAACTACAGAGACTGGAGTTTTTTAATTGAAGCTCATTCATTTTCTGAGCGTTTTTCCTTTATTCTTTTAAATAACGCAACAGGCGATTTAAAAAAATTTTAGAAGTAAAGAGAATGGCTCGAATTACACTACTGAAAAGAAATCTGTCTTTCTTAATATCTGAAATAACAAAGTTAAACTGAGGATCCTGATGGTCCATAGCGCGATTCGGGGCAACGAATTTTTCAATTCAACGTTTGTAAAATTGATCCAAATTGAAAAGCAGTTGCGGCTCATAATCATTTAGTCGGGGGTTAAGCAGTTAAAAAAGATGCGAGCGTAGCGAGACTAAAAGCGCCACAGGTAAATTTTTTTTCGTGGTTCAAGGTCATCCTTTTTCCGGGTACTTTTTGCTTAATAATCTTGCTCACGTCCCATGCCTGGTTGCTTTGATAGGAAAGTTTTTTTATCATGTTTTTATGAAATTTAGGAAAAGGAGCTCTACTTGGTCAAATATTTTGCATAAGTACCTACTAAATACAAACTCTTGATTACAAAGAAAGATACAAATATCGATTAATCTGTATAAAATTCCTCTATTTTTTCTTACTGAATCATTAAATCTTTGAATTTCGATTTGACGAGCTGAATCTAGGACGGTTATTATTTTGTTTGCCTAAAAGTTGTAATTTACACATAGATCTTATATGCTCTTGACTTTTTGTATGTCTCTCAATCGAGCGACCTAAATTTTTCAGGCAGTCATAGCCAAATTTTTACCAAACTTCTTCACCCCGAATTGAAAATAAAACACATGGCCAACAAAACCATTTTTTTAAAATGAAACTACCCGTTAACAATTTACATTAACTGTAGCAATGATTAACAAAACTACGAGGCGGTTTACCCTGATTAATTAAATACTTACTTAGGTCTGGATGAGGAACTTCTAAATCTTTGACAAACAATTTATCATCGTAACACAGCCGATTAAATTTAAATTTTATTAAAAAGTCAACAATGTCTTCACAATTTTTAATATTTGTTACAGTGTCACTTTCCTCCCCTTCCATTTTAAGAATAAACTTTTGTTTGCACACAAAAAAAACACAAATGCCTAACCTGTTTCACCTCATACTTGCACACACAGACACACAAACAAACAACAACTGTTACATAAAAAACGCAGGCGTAAACGCTTGTTCCTTGTTCACAACAGTTTCTTTCGTGTTTAAAAAAAGGTGTTTTTGCCTCCAACTTGAATGTGCAATGACAAAAAATAGTAGCAGTAACTAAAACGCAGGCGTAACAATCGTAACACATGTTTACCACAGTTACGTGTTTAAAAATAAAATCGAGGAGCGCCTCGCAGCCCAGAGCGCAAGTGCGAGTGTGTGTGACAACAGCATAGGCAGAAGTGCGATTCGAGTCGTAAGTGGTATAGAACCACATATGAGAGTAGTTAATGAATATTTCGAGCATTTCAGCATGGTGGCGGTTAATTCAAATTCTGATTCAAAATATTTATCTGTAAAAGTTGTTAAATTAGATCTATCTAGTAACTTTATTTTAAGAAATTGAAAAAAACATATTTGTAAAATAATAATAAAATAAATAGAGTAGGCACTGCCTCCCCTGACGAGCCGCCACTGTTTAGAAGTTACAAACTTGATAAAAAATTTTGATTGACTGTAAAAATAATACAAAAAATCGTGGACGAAAATATTATTTTAGACTTTTTTGTACCTCCGAAAGGTTACGAATTTTTTATTGAAACTTTTCTAGCAAATCCTACCTAACCTAACTAACTATACATTAACACTGAGTAAACTGGTGGCTTTCATTCTCCAAGATAGAGTGCTCTGGATCAATCATTGGCGTCATTTCTTCACTAAAATAAAACTAGAATTCATGAAGGGACGATTTACTTTATTCCATTTGAAAATTATCACTACATGATGAATATAAAACATAAAAAAATAACCATTCACAGCGTCATGTGTCCTCATTGGGTGTCTCCAAATGAATTTCAGTTACTGGTGGATTAACAGCTTTCTGCCTAACACGAACATCCAGCGCAAATTTCAGCTCTTTATCAAAAGCCTCCTTCAAAGTAACCTGAAAATTAAAATAATTGATTACATTTACACGTCATTTCTTTCAATCTGTCGGGGGATTACCAATGACAAGATTGGTGAGATGAAGCGTTAAATCTGTTGGATTGTATTTATGCCGCTGGATTTGTTGCCAACATGTTGTTAAATGATAAAAGCAGCAATAGTTTGTTCGAATATATAGCGTGATAATAGCGTGGTAATTACCTATCAACTTTAAATGTGCAGCAGAGTAATTACGCCAATCTGATTAACTTTGCTAATAAGTTATAATTATTCATTGAAAATTACTGTAGTGTAATTGGGAAAGTTTGCGTTAAATATATTTTTTTACAATTCTATACAAATTTCTGTCAGAGATAAAAAAGTGTATTTTTTGTTCAGATGAAAAAAACTGCCACACGAAAATTCTTTTTGTTTTCTATTAATCTGTCATAATAAACTTCAACTTTAGAATGCAGGTGTTACACAGACAAATTACAAAAGAATTTCTTACTTTCTCATCCACAGCAATTTTTCTTACATTCCAAAGGAATTCAAAAACGGCAATTATAAGTGCAACACCGACACCACCGGCGAGTACTACGAAAACACCACCCACATGGTCAAGTCCCAGTTCAGTTGCTGTCGCTTCGGAAGAATGTTCTTCCTCCTACACAAAAGATATGTCAAACTTGTTTACACTTGGTTAATTTATGGTTTGGCATCTCCACTGGTTTATTGGTGATTTCGATTTATGGCTTAGTTTAAATGAGTTTGATTTATGTTGTGGAGGTTTTTGAGGCAGTAGATGAATATGCATAATGTTGTTGCTTACCTTACATTGTCCACCGCCGTTCATTTCTTTCCACCATTTCTCTTTTAGGCGGTGCAGTTTTCCCATTTCTTGCATTTTTAATATTGCCTCGTTTATGGACTTGCGGTATAGGGCATCTGAAACGAGTTTGTCAAAAATCAAATAGGGGGAAAAAATAGCGAAAAAAAATTTCCTAATAAGTAAATATTTCTACAATTTTTAAAAATCATTATGTAACCGCAACCGCAAAGTTAATAATTTTAGGCATAAATTCAACCAAATATCTGAATAAGATAACAATAATTATTAAACTAATTCATATACATTAATATAATTGAAGTACAGTAAAAAAAAATAATTGTTAATTGATACTGGCACGAATCCCAAAGTCATTAGGTTATGGTAATTCCACGTAACGCCACCCGTCAATACCAAATATTTTTGGTTGAAAATAAATTCTAATGAAAGCAATTAAAACTGTGTTATTAGTTCTCAAAACCCGCACAACTAACAGAAGTCACCAGTTAGCAAACTAAAATAACAATAAATTCATTAAAACTATTTTAATTGGTTCGGCGATTCTTGGATAGGCGCCAGTTTAAAATTCAATTCCGCCGAGGTAAATTCCTCCAATCAAATTAGATATCTACCTAGTTTCTATAATGTCAGCCAGAATTAGATAATGTGTAAAAATCCCCACATTACAGCAAAGCGAATCCGCAAAGTCACTTACCACTAAAATTTCTGAAATTTCTATATGGCCATGTTATAGAAAAATTTATTAGGTAATTGAGCCAAAGACATTAAGCATAGCATTTTAACAAAGAAACCATAAACCGTCGGAACTATTGAAGGAGTTAGTTTTGTGTCGTAAAAGAACTGCAGGGGTCCAATTGTTTCGTATGCAAAGATCCACCGACGAATACTTTTCATGCCAACGTATTATATGGGCGGAACCTCGATACCGCGTATATATGTTCGGATGGGATGCAATAAACAAAAATATGCCCCTACTTTATCAATCTTCTTAATAGTCTCCTGACACTTTTCTGCCCGCAGGAAATACGTATCTTGTGCACCATGTTGTGCCATACTGATGAAGGAGGTCATTTGGTTTTTTCGGTTTTTAACTAACGTATTTGTTTCTGAACATAAAACAGCGTTTATTTGCCTATAAAACTGATTGTAAGAGGTTCGGTTGCGGTGGAATTCTGGGAAATGAGCAAAATTTTGAAGTTTATTTTATTGCATAACGGGAAGATATTAGTGGGGGCGGAGGAATAGTTGGCCAAATAAATTGGGTGCCTCTTTGACAGGGTTGGATTTTATAATATATTTTGTCTGTAATTATATCTCAAAAAACTATTTGATATAAAAAATAAATAAAAATCTTCTACGTGTAAAAAGCTTGTTCCTATCTCCAAGTAACACTATCTGGAAGATCAATCGATTTTTATTGTTGTAACCCACGAAATATAGTTCTGTTATCTAGGTTGACAAAATCTAGCTTTAAAATTACAAAAGTTGCAGTAAAATAAGTAATGAAGAATTTTTAACATTTTTAGAGACAAAAATTTAGTTACAAAGCCCTAAAAGCGCTAAACATACTTTATGTTAATAAGGCTCACAAATTTGCATAAAATTGAACCACAAACTAAATATTCGTTAAACTTCATTATAAAACATTTATTTTACTTTCTTATGCGAAGTAATAATTGTGTTTTTGTTTCGTTACACAGTAAAAAATTTTCACTTTGTAAAGTCCATTTTCTAGTTTGTAAAATAATATTTTGTTAATTTTAACAAGGAATTGTGTAAATTTCATAAAATTAATTTTAAGTTAACAAAATATTTTGTTTTACACTATTATTTGTAGTTTAGTACTCCATATTTTGTAAAATTAGGAATTGACAAAACAAAAATTGTAAAAGTGAACAATGTACTTTGTAACAAATGAAAGTAACACCCCACTTTGTAAACTAAACAAACTCTTTTGTCAAAATAAACAAATTACAGTGTAAATTAATGTTTTTTTTTATGTCCTATAAGATGGTTTCTATATCAATTGTGCCGTTTAAATTAAAATGTGAAAATACGTGTGGGTGAAACTTGCCAAGACATATATAACATACATACGATGCCCTTAAATAGTTAGGTAAGTTTGTTCTAAAAAGTTGGGTTAGGTTCGTATGGAAACTAAAATTTAGCTATAATAGAAACATGAAACATACCTACATTTTTTCTGTTCAGTCTCCAAAGAATACAAAAAAATATTATTTTGTTGGCCTTCTAACGCCCTAACAAGGAAGTGCGGAAAAATTTAAAAAACAAAGGAAGAAAAATTGAAAAAAAAAGACATCTAAGGAAATATGGGAAGATGATACGGAACTCCCAGAAAAAATCACCTGAACTAATATTTTAGAGGAAGACATAACATTTTTGAAAAATACTGTCCCATCGCATCAGAAGAAGCCGTCATTCTTTGGTAAGAAACAGAAAAGAATTCTTTCTAAAAAATAATAAAATATGTTTCGTTCTATTACTAGGTTAAGATGAGTTTTTATTTTTGTTATTCAAGTGTACAAAAGTTTAATAAAATATTTACCAACAAATCTTTTTGTATCATTTTACAATAGTTACCTATAAGAAAAGTTACCTTTAGAATTTTTTAATCATGACTATATTCTTGTCTTTCAACAGGTTACTGATGTCTTCATACGTTTATAAGAAAGTATGGAGCAAAGTATTTTGCCAGACCATGCCAACAAGAATAAAAGCATTCGTAAAGGGCTTTCTATATCAAAAAGATTTTAAAATAACCAACTTTCCAGAGTAGATGTACCCATAGAAAACTATTTTAATAGCAATAATAATAAAAAAGGTTCTTAGAAGGTAAAGCTATTTATTTGCAAGTGTGTTTAAAATTATTTTACATAGATGATTACTGACTCTGTAAATAATTTTGAACCCATTTAAAATTTTGCCTTTTATCACTTTCACATTTTGTTGTTAAGCTACAAAGTATCTTGTCATAATTTTAACAAAATGGAATGATAACTATTAACAAATATGTTTGTAGAATGTTACACAATCTTTCGTTACTTTTTAACAAAAAAAAGTGTTATGGCTTAACAAAATAAATTTTGTTAAATTTTACAAAATTGAGAAGATAAATTTTTTACAAATATTAGTGTGGACCTGGATTAACACTGTTTTTGTAATTATTTTGTGAGTTTTGTAAAAATTATTTAACTGTGTAGCTTCTAAACTATATTTAGTAATTTATCCTACTAAATATTGCACTTTTTGAGATATACTCGTAAACAAGTTTTTCCTATAAGGGACCTTTAATCCAGACCATTGATTCGCAATCAAATGCAACACAATGGTGCAACAATTGCAATGTTACATACAGCTTCCCTATATTGTTTACCTTCACAACTCAATAAACATTTAAAGCCTTACATTTCACTCAATAATACAAACACTCTGTAATGTAATTAATTTTGGTTTGAGATTAGGTAAGTGAACTATAAATTTCCATAGTACAAACTAAAATCGAAACTTACTTGTAGGCATTGCTATTCCGTAACCCTTCGAATCCAGCAAACTACCAACTTGCATAAGCTCACAGTTTCTCTCCATTTCGTATTCAATCGAGGAACTTTCCATAAGAAAAGCGTATTTCCTTTTACTGGTTAAAACTCGTTTAACACCGTCTTTGTTGTTCTTTTCGAATACGGTAGGATCTGCCGATTCCATCTGTACCCACATTCGATGATATGTGGAGAAATTGGTGTCTTTAAAAAAGGACGACGTGGCACCACCTTCGAGGCATCCGTATTTGATTTTCGTTTGTGCTGCCAAGTCCTCGGCACTTTCTATAGTTGGACCCATTCGTTCCATCGTCAAGAAGGCTGCCAAGTTGGCCGTGTAGGATGCCGTCATTATAAGGGAGAAAAACCACCACATCCCTGTTACCATTCTCGTTGATACGCCTCTATAAACAATAATAACTTAAGCAAAATGTTAGTTAGCCGTGTTGTAGTGTAGGTATCAAAAATTAAATTCGTGACCACTGTGCTGCAATTACAGTGGTGGAGAGGTCATTTTATAAGACCCCAGTTGGCATTTAAGACAACACTTAAAGGACAAGGGGATTATTATGTGGTCTACTACGACTGTCGACAATGTAACCAAAATGTTGCCATTAAAATGAGATGTCCTAGTAATAGTACGGTTGGGTCAGACTTACAGTGGAAGGTTTATCAATTACATGCGATTTAAATTGAGTAGTTTAGTTTATAATGGAACAGCTTGCTTTTAGTACAGTTTTAACTTGAACAACAAAGTTGATTGTAGAACATCATTTTAGTTATACGAACATTTATTTATGCTTAAGTAGTAGGAGTATTTTTTTTGGATGAAATTTTTGTCCCCTTTTAGATGAAAAGAAATACAGAATCACTTTTAATGCAGCTCTTATCGTGCCACATTTATACTAATAGTACCGTTGATCTGTAGAACAGGCTATAAAATTCTCATTTAAAGTAAATGTGGTTCTTCAGGTCATCCAGCTTATGTCCTGAATTTAAAAGGATATCCTCTACAATACTAGGAAAACGTTTTTTTTTGTTGTAAGGCGGACCCCGAACTATTTCAAAACTAATAGTCAAAAACTTCAGAATCATGCCGACTTTCTTCCATTACTCGAAGAGTTAGTAATAATTACTACGTCTAGTGATAGCCATAGATAATTTCGCTTGAAATCTATTTTTGTAGACACTTAAATAAATCACCTAAGTGCATCCACAATCTGACACAATCCTGGCCGAATGGTAACATATTTAAGCAGGTACGGATATTACACGCTGTTGATGAGAGATGTTCGGCGTCTTTGAACAGGAGTCTCTTTGCTGTACAAGGAAGCGGTCAGAATATCATAAACTATGACCGGCATGAGTGCAAGCCAGGCACATGCCATGCCTTGTTGGCACGCGCTTCTTAGAATGTTGCTTTGAAGTCATCCTCGGAGCCGACACATCTCCATGTGCAGATACCGTGTCATTTTACCTCTTATTAATATTGATGTGTCGCATCAAAAACGCTTCAAAGTATTTTAATGGAACGACGATGAGGTATGCGTGTAGTCGCTCGTTCAATAAAAATACACCTTTTGTGGATTTTTATGATATGATCTGTTATTTCCTCGAGCTGTAGCGTCTTGGACTTTTGCCGCAAATTAATTTGATATATTACTTCATTTATAGGCTTTTCTTAGAGCTGTTAAATTTATTCAATGTTTTTATGTTGCGGTTCGATAACCCAATCGATTTATTAATTACAGTTGACTTTTATGCACAGTACGTTTTATTTTTGTTCAAAGTTCATTGCATTTTAAAATCCTTCTCATGCAGAATAATATTTCATACTATTCCGCGTAATTGACGCAAAATTAAATATTTACAACAAATATTCAACAATTATTTCAATGCAATGCAGCGAACCGGTTTGTTTGATATACATAATTATTTCTAATAATTAACAATAATAAAATGTAATGAATGCAAAATAATCCATTTGATTCTATTATGAATTTTGTTTTCCAAATATTTTCGTAAATAATTTTAATATAATTTATATCAACCTTCCTCGTTTTTTTGTTAAATTCCTATTAGAATGATTACTAAAACACTTACTTTGGTAAAATATCGCAACCTTGAGCCATAATGGATCCAAGAGTGAGCCAACAGCAATTCTTTATATCCCAGATATTTTCGAGCTCTTGAGGACAAGGGTTACATGGATGTGGATTTTCCCATTCTTGTGGATTTAATCTGAAACGTATTTATTAAGACGTGATTCAAGGTTGCATCTTTATTTTCTTGATAAATCCATTTACGAAACCGATAAATTTCGGTTGTTTTTGTAATCTAAGCAATCTGCTCTGTTACATAAAAAATTGTTTGTCATTGAATATACAGAGTGTGGATAGAATGCTGTAAAGTAAATTCTTCAAATTCTTTTCAATAATTTTAACGTGAAATTAAAAAATTTATAAAAGTAAATCATTCTATAATTTCTGTTCTTATATTCTACAAAATCGTTGTTACAATAATTGAGAATGGTGTTATTAAATATACAGGGTGTTCGCGCGAGTTGGCTCACTATTGCTAACTTCGTTATTATTGGAGCTACAAAGTCGGTTAAATTAGCAAACTAGTAGCATTTTTTCCGCTGATTACAATGGTGAAAACAGAAAAACAATTGACCATCTGGTTTTCGAAATATTCATATAAATAACATTTTTTTAAATAGAACACTATATATTTTTGCAGAAATCGATGACAAATTAAATTCTGTACAAAAAATGTCCTCATCTTTTTTTGATAATAATTTAAAATAAGCGAGTTATTTTGAAAAAAATTTGCAAATCTTTAAAATCAAGTAGCCATAAAACGGAATAGTAATTTATTAAAACCAAACAATCATAATTTTGAATTTAAGCAAGTTGAAAAAAACTTGAAAGAATTACGGAAATATTACTATTTTATTTAATATTTTTAATATACAGGTGTTTGCGCAAAGTGGTTCATTATTGCTAACTTTGTTATTATTGGAGCTACAAAGTCGGTTAAATCAGCAAACTAGTGGCATTTTTTCCGCTGATTATAATGGTGAAAACAGAAAAACAATTGGCCATCTGGTTTTCGAGATATTCACAAAAATAACATTTTTTAAATGGAACACCCTGTATATTTTTGCAAAAATCGATGATAAATTAAATTCTGAACAAAGAATGTTCTTATGCTTTTTTGACAATTATTTAAAATAAGCGAGTTATTTTGAAAAAAGTTTTCAAAGTTTTAATATCAAGTAGCCATGAAAATTATAATTTTGTAAATTTTCAATATTTCCGTAATTTTTCAAGTATTTTTCAACTTGCTTAAATTCAAAATTATGATTGTTTGGTTTTAATAAATTACTATTCCGTTTTATGGCTACTTGATTTTAAAGAATTGCAAACTTTTTTTCAAAATAACTCGCTTATTTTAAATTATTATCAAAAAAAGATGAGGATATTTTTTGTATAGAATTTAATTTACCATCGATTTTTCAAAAATATATAGGGTGTTCCATTTAAAAAAATGTTATTTTTGTGAATATCTGAAAACCAGATGGTCAATTGCTTTTTTTGTTTTCACCATTGTAATCAGCGGAAAAAATGCTACTAGTTTGCTACTTTAACCGACTCTGTAGCTCCAATAATAACGAAGTTAACCATAGTGAGCCACTTCGCGCGAACACCCTGTATACACTTCCTCAGAAAATTAGAGATGGCTAGAGTCCCATTAAACGGAACACTAAATTTTACTCTGCAGAGTCATAACTTTATATGAAAAATTTCCAAAATTTTACGAAAAAAGGCTAAATTATTAAAATTTTTCAATTTTTGACCTTCATACTATATAGACGTGTGTGTTTTCCCGCTTAGTGGAACTCTAGCCATAATTTATTAAAACTACTGTAAAAAAATTGTAAATGGTCACAATTTCTACCGATGCAATCCACATAAATAAATCAAATATTTATGCAAAATATGCAAACGAGACACTTGAAAACCGTTTTGGTGGCCATTATGTGAAATAGGGCGAACCCGAAAAAGACTTTAAAGTATTTATTGATCCAATCTAAAAGCTAAAACCTTTACCTTGCGACTAAAAAGATTATCATGGATATAACCAAGTAAGCAGTGGCCATGTAGAGCCAGACGTCAAGCGATAAGGGATGGCTGAAGGATAAAAGCTCTGGCGGTTCTTTAACAGCTTTTGCGTACAGAATACTGATACCTAAAACAAAACACTTTTAAATAAAATAGATACGTGTCAGGCATTTTCGGCTGTAAGTAATATAAAACACTTACATTTAAAAAAGCGACTATTTTTGTGTGTGTGTTGTGTCTAATGCATTATTAATTTTATAGCTGGGAATAGCGGGGAAATATATTATATATGTAGTTACCTAAAGTCATAAAAGGCATTGTGAAGTCAACAGCTTTTCTTCTTTCGTAAGTTATTGTTAGATCGCATACCGCCAAGTCAGCTTTCTATAACAAATAAAATTATTAGTATTTTACTACACACTACATTTTAAGCTTTAAGTCTTTTACAAAAACCGTTTTCCGATTTTTTCTCTCCCAGAGATTCATTAACTATTTATCGTATTGTATAGGGAGAGTATTTGCTAAATTTACAATCAGGATTGCCTGATGCCCATCTGGAATTCACTTAACTTTGATTTAAATTTAAATAATTGATAAATGAAGTTGGTTGAATCTTGTAATTCAGAACGAGCCTTGGTAAATAATTAAAGGTGAAAACAAACAATTTTCTGTATTCCCCAGCGGATGTAATTGATTTGAAAACAACGCTGGGGAAATCAAACCCCTAAAAAATTACATTACATTTGTTCAGATGCAAATTACTTACATACAAAATCTAACCGCGTAATGAAATTGGAATAAGTTACGCTGATTGTTTGAAAAATGAAACAATAATAGACATTGTCAGTTTATTACTAAATAAAACAATCAATGTCGAAAATTAAAATATATTAATTTCATGTCTGTTAATCTCTAAATATCCAATTAAATTTACATATTTTAAATTTCCCGCTAAATTATTAGTACCAATTCTCTCCGATGGCGGGAAATTTGAACTACATTATAGTTTAATTGTAACTTTGAACATATTCTATGATTCAATTTAACTTCCTCATATTCTCTAGCTAATTCTTCTTACGACTCCGAGATATTTAGCCAGCATTCTTTGCTTTTATGTTATTTCTGGAAACATAAAACCTAACGCGTTAATCCGAATCCTCCAAGTCTCGCGAGTACACTATATAACTTATCATCGCCGATCATCTCTGGTTTTATTGACGGTAAAACATTGCTGGCGGATAGTTGATGAAATTTTACAACCTGTTCTGATACTACTTCTAAATGAAATTTTCCATGGTGTATATCAACACAGCACACTGTCTCTGCTCTGCTGCAACACTTTTACCGCTGAAAATTTTATTATTTCCGTCACCACTATTTTCAACAAATCGACTGCCCCTGCAAACTTTTGTTAGGTAATTTAAAAAAGCATACACTGGCCTCCCCTATATATCCCTACGTAAAATTCGACCAAACTACAAATTAAATTTGGAAAAGTTTTTGTGTCGACTTTGATTTAATAAGTGAAGCTCCACCAGCTTTTGTAACCAAAGATAAACCCATTTTTTTGCGCTTTTCAGTTGGAACTAAAAGAATTTCTTAAGTGGAATGTAGTATTCGAACGATAGAGTTCGTCTTTACGGCTTTTACGCTAAAGATGAAGTGTTTCTTGTGATTGTTACCGAATACAGAATGCATGGGATGCACTTTAAGAGAGATGTTACCAATGCCAAGTGATGTGTCCTTTAGCACACACAATTAATGACGTGTCACAAACGGTGACGAGGGAGTGTCCGTGCGCAGATCCCCAAAAGAAATTCAGCAGTTTCTTGCGGATGTAAGAAGTCCCTGGATTCATCGGAGGGATTTGGGTAATTGTTTTCAGTTGCAAAATGATTTTTGGGAATAGAAGAAATATTTATTTAGGTTAAATATTAAAAATGTTCAATATAAATAAGAAACTTCAGATATAATATCAGTAACAAAATTTAATTCTCGCTAGTAAATATTTTTGTAACAGTAAGAAAATAACTTATTGGAAATTAATAATACTATTTTAATAGGTACCACTAAATAACTTCTTTAATAATGGGAATTCAAATTTTATTTCTGGGAACTAAATCTTATTCTTTGTACATTATTTTCTAGCAGTTACTACAGGGTGTTAATAAATATCTGTTTCATTTGATTTGTGGAAAAATTATTTTGAAATTAGATACAAAAATCAAATAAATGTTTACAGTAAATTGGTAATAATATAAAGGATACAATTTGAAGGTTTATGTGTATTGTAGTAGAGCTTTATAAAATATAACCTAACCTAACCTCCTTACTTTTATTATAATTTCTTTTGATTCTAGACGTAATCGTTTTATTTCATTATTAGTGCGAATTATTTGAATCTTGCAGAAACCAGTATAACTATTTCAGTTTTCTAGTATTTAATTTAGAAACATTTTAATGAAAATAACTCACCCTATCTAGAAGATGCTTAATAAGCCCATTCCATTCCTTGGTTTTAGTATTATAGCTGCCATAATTGCCATCTTCAACAAGTTCGAATGTATAATTACAATTCAAAATACCACAAATGCCTTCGATAAGATCCATGGCATATCCTTCGAACCTCGCGTTCCCGTGTAAATATTGTCCATTTGTAGGTATACGTCTCATTAAATATGGAGGACCAAGTCTAAAAGGCAAATCAAACAGACATGAATTTGTTCAAGAAAATGTGAAACTGTATAATATTGAATAAATAAACATTGATGTTTACCAGGATACCTGGACACAACCCTAAACGTTTTTTGTTGGATTTGTTTTTTAAGTTCCTTTTCACGCTCAGCTGACGATACAATTGAGTGAATAACATTTGGTGAACTAGGATCCCATGTACCTGTTATTCGGAATTCAGATTTTGTCAATTCAATTATTTGAAGTTTGTATTGTGATCTTTGGCCGAATGAGTCGAATGGTTTGATAGGTCCTGTTAAAGGTCCTGGCAAAAGACCCTTCGCCAATCCTCTCTGCAACGTATAAAGATAAAAAGTAAATTTCCAAAATAGGAACATAAAAGATAAAGCTGAAGTGAAGGATAAAAAAGTTTTTTTGTTATATCATGCGATTTATTGATTAATCCTTTTCCTTGTCTATTCCGGTTCTTACTAGAGCTAATAGAGCAAGGATTTCTTAGCGACAAGGATTTTATAGCAGTATTACACGACGTAATTTAGGGATTTAGTGCCTTTTTTCTATGACAAATTACACAAACTGCAATAATTCGGAAAGTTTCTAAAATCATAAAAATGTTTTTATCTTAGAACTTAGATATACACAAGCAAAGGAAAAATTTACTATTGTCTGTTTCTTTATAGATTAGAATTTACTACAGTTCTTATATTATTTTATAGTTCACCTTTCCAAATGCTGAAAAACGAAATCCATGTGATGAAGTTTCATATCCTTCACAGCTCAACGGTTTCAATAGTAATTCTTCAGTTACTTCCAGATCAGAAAATACGGTGATGAATAAGTTTAAAGCATCGTATAAAAGCGCTGTTTTAGTCTGCAACCAAACAAACACGTATAGGTATAACTTTTGATCCCCATAAATATTTCATCAACAAGAACTTTATTGGTTTTGAAAGCTAACCAAAATTTCATTGAAATAATGATATTTGTTTACTGCCGTTCTGGTTACATTGAAATTTTATTAACATTTGATGCAGAATCAGCGTTTTATTTTATGTACCTACTTATTGTAGTTGTTACAATGGAAAAATAAAAATTTCAGCTGAAATACTGCAGAATTATTGCGTTGTGGTTTTTCTTTAAAATAACCACAGACAAACTTACAGTCTGATTAATAATACCTTTACAGTAGGATATTATTCGAAACTATTCGTGTACTCAGACAAAGTTTTAGCTTTATTATGTAAATGTTCTATTGTTGTTGCTTGTAATATGCACTATAACTGCAGGTTTCATTTTCGGAATTGTTCAACGTATCTAATGCAATAAAATATGGAAATGTTAGCATTACCTGAATTACTTGTAATTTAAGTTAAAATCTGAAAACCAAAAAGCCAAGGTAAGTTTTAGTATTTAAATCTTTATGATATAACATAAAATTTTGGTATTTATATAAATGTTGGTAGTACAGTCAATAGGGAGTTCAAAATGACCAATTTGTGCATTTTTGGAGAGGACTAAGTTAAAACTCGATTTACGGGACTGAAAAGTCGGTGGTTCGTCCGCCATCTTGGAAAAAGGGGGTGAAATGATTTTCCGTTATATTCCAAATTCTATTAACTTTATTCAAAAACTATAAGAATAACTTTTGGTTGTAAAAAAAAGATACACACTTTTTGTATATAACTTTTTTCCGGGCCATGCGTATTTAAAAAGTTATTAACAAATACGTTGCAAAAATTAGTGGTAGTTTTTCTTTGACGGCCGATATTTCGCGTACAGTTGATTTCACGTAAAAAATACATCAGTTACTTTCTGTAGAGCAGTTTTCGATGAAGAAGTTAGTGCATGATATTTAACCATCATTTGTATAATTGACAGCGCTCCAAACGCAGTTATGTCCAGATAAATAATGATAAATGGGTATGTACAGGGTGTTCCATACCGTTATGTTCATTTTGGGAGTATGTATAAAATAGACTTAATTCTAGCATTTAAAAATGCAAAAGTGCTAGGTCGATCTTTATTTGTTTTAAAGCTACAGGCTTTTGAAATTATTAACAACAACTTTTCTTTTTTCAGTTATATCTCCGAACCCGTTCTTTTTACCGGAAAATTTGTAGAGAGCAATTTTGTAGCAAAAGAAAATCTGCACATTTTTTGTTTAAACAATTTTTTTCTCCAATCAATTGTTTAAACAGTAATGACGCAGGAAGTGAATAATGCGGGCGGGGTGAGTATATGTATTTGTTTAGACAAAAAATGTGCGGATTTTTTTTTGCTACAAAATTGCTCTTAACCACTTTTCAGATAAAAACGACGGTTTAGAAGATATCACTGAAAAAAGAAAACTTGTTAATAATTTCAAAGGTTTGTAACTTCAAAACAAATGAAGATTGACCTTACCACTTTTGAATTTTTTACTGTTAGAATTAAGTCTACTTTATACTCCGAAAATTTTAACATACGGAACACCCGGTATTATTGTAGATGTATTCCATTTATTTGTCACTTTTTCTGTATTCTACATATTCAGAAACTCATAAACAGAAATTGCCGACAAAAGTGGCTATTTTTCTATATCGAAGTCAATACTGTAAGTGATAGAACAATATGTGCTGCTTTAGAGACGATTCTTTTCGTTTCTTCAGCGGGATCTTTTTTTTTGTCGTCGTAAAACTGCTGCTTTTAAACCACCATAACCAGTGTTACGAAAGCAAATAATCGCTTCCCGTTTTTGCTGGTCGATAATAAGAATGATATTACCGTATTTTCTATGCAATTGACCTTTAATGGTCCTGTTATCAGAAACGAGAGTACTTTTGATTTAGTTCACTAAGTCCGAAAATTTTAATTAACACGCTTCAGAATTTTCTGCAAGGTATATATATAAATAAACTCCAGGGCTGTTTCTATTTGTTCTTTTTTCTTCGCGGAAAATTCTGAGCCATGTTTTTGAGAATATAAATGTATAATATAATATAATATAATATTTATAAATGACGATGAGGACGACGGCGGTTATCTGCAGCTGTATTCCTAAAATCAGAGTAATATTTGCGAGAGGCTTCGTGGAGCTCCCTGCGTTTGGAGCGCTATCAGATCCAAACCAATTATACAAATGGTTAATAATACACCTACTTCTTCGTCGAAAACTGCTCTACAAAAAGTAACTGATGTATATTTTCCGTGAAATCAACCGTACGCGAAACATCAGCCGTCAAAGAAGAAGTATCCCTAATTTTTGCAACGTATTTGTTTATAACTTTTTAAATACGCATGGCCCGGTAAAAAGTTATATATAGAAAGTGTGTATCTTTCTTCTTCCAACCAAAAGTTATTCTTATAGTTTTTGCATAAAGTTATTAGATTTCGGAATATAAGGGAAAAACTATTTTACCTACTTTTTCCAAGATGGCGGACGAACCACCGACTTTTCAGTCCCGCAAATCGAGTTTTAACTTAGTTTCGATATACCCCACAATATGCAATTTTAATTTCGAGTCCTCTCCAAAAGTGCACACATTTTTCCCTATTGACTGTACTATGACACTTTTTCTAAATTTAATTAAATTTTGGCATTTTTACTCCAATATTTTGATGATGTTAAGGCCATTTCTAATAAAAATGTACCTAGTAAATTTTTGAAACAATTAAGTTTATTAGTTTATTGACTTGCTAGTCAAAATTGCCCCCTTACTGTCCAAATTTACCCCACCAGGGGCATTTTCAGTCATTGCAGCATTGCCAACCCACACAATTTTAAAATACAATAAAAATCATTGGAATCTTAAGTTTATCAAATATATTATCGAAGCAATATGGAAAAAACTTGTTACCTTTCCCGTACTTCTAATATGAAACATCATTTGGATATTCCTTTGAGAACTGAACATTAACTAACCTAACCTATATATTTTTAAGTCAAAAACTAGGATTATTTTCAGTAGACTGTGTATAACACTGTTTCTGTCTCTCCATATATTTCACTTTCAAAGAAGCGAATTACATGCAAGGTGACGCACATGCCTACTAAAAGTAATCTTAGTAAGTATATTCTGAAATTCCTTTTAACTTTTTAGAATATTTTTAAATGAAAACAACTAAATGTTGGAAACTTGGTTAGTACGAATTTTTAATTAAATTTCTACGTAGAATATTTCGGTTTAAATCAGCTGCTTAACTAGAACTTGGAACACATGCAGTTTGCTGCACAGTTCACTGCAACTTTGTTTAATTCTCACATCATTACATTTAACTACTTTTCAGGTTAAATATGACACTTGTTCCACAGTTTCCCAAGCATATAACTCACATAACATACTCTGCATGTTATCTTTAAAGCAGATTTTATCTCCAGAATAAAATTTTCCAACTTACAAGGGCTTGGTACAATAACCATTGGCTTATTTCTCCCAAAGGTAATCGGGCGCAATCGAATAAACGTGCTCTGTATTTGCCTGTTTGAGAATACAATTCCTTCCAAGGAAACAGATATCAGCACTTAGAATGGTTAGCATTCTAAATACTACTAATATTGAGTAAAACGAACCGGATAACATATGTAATATATCTGTCTGGACGTCCCGAGTTAATTCCGCTCGATTAGACTTTCGACTTGGGACGGACGCGGCTGGTCTAGCGACCCGGTCCATATCAATCACCCCGATATCGCTTGGGACAACACACTGATGCTACTCTAATATAAATTGTTGTTTCAACTGTAATAATCCCACAGGAAACCGAAGTAAAATGTATTTCATTTGCTTACGCAAGTTATTGATGAAGCAGTTTTAATTTCGTGTGTTCCTTGCAATGATAACATCAGCAGTAATAGAGTTTGTTGTTTCAGGAAACATAAACAAAAACATATTGATTAGTTTTGGACAAAAACTGCGAAAGGATCAAGAATTTTTTAATTAGAGTAGACGAGTAGAGTAGCAGCGCGATTTCTGATAGAGTTATAGGTAAGACAAGATAAATTTTTAAAAATTTAAATTTTGGTGGATGCGCCGGTGTTAATGGAAATTTTAAAGTGTAGTAGTTATGACCAGATTTTTGGCTTATGATACCATAACAACTAGAAAATTCTCTATACCTAAAAAATTTTCATCAAATTTAGAAAATTCATGAAATGTAACTGAAAAGTTTGAGATTTTCGACAATTTTTGCAGATTTTAAACAGTTCAAATTTTGGTGGATGCGCCGGTGCCAACAAAACTATGAAACTTTTTAAATATCGTGCATCGAGTGTAAATTTTTGAAGTATGAAAGGAGAACTGGAAATTTTACGCAAATAATTAGTAAACACCTAATAATACAATAAGATAAAGCCTTAATAACAATATGATGCATGGAAGAAAATTATTTATTGGATTTAACAATATTTTAACCTTAGTAATTAGCAAACTTTACAAAATGAATTTGCAACTAAATGTTGGGATAATTTTTAATTTAGGACCATTAATAAGAGGTTACGTCTCCTTTTGTTTTATTAGCTGCCTGTATTCTAGCAGGCATTGTATTTATCAAATTTGGGTACAATTCTGGCGTGAAACTGTCCCAAATTTCTTCTATTTTGGTCTTTAAGTCCCCAATGGTTCTTGGTGGATTATTGCGTAGAATACGTTTAATTTTATGCCAAAGAGTTTCAATGACATTTAAGTCCGGACTGGATGAGGGCCATAAAAGCACCTTTATCTCGTTTTCCCCAAGTTCCAAAACTATGATTTTTAAAAACAGTCGTTAGAAAATTACGTCACATTTTTCAAGTGCAATTTTAAAGCTACGAAATATGCCTAAAATCACCAAATAAAGACTTGGGGATTTTTTTGTATATAAAACCAACATCCAGCTTTGCAATAAAGTAAATTTTACCAAAATCCAACCAGTGGTTCCAAAACTGTGATTATTTTAATGTAGGAGGCACCCTCAAAAAACACGCTTTTTGAAAAGTGAACTGTGAAACTCGAAAAAAATGCAAAAAAAATTCATATTAACATTTCAGAATTTTTTCAATATATTACGATTATTGAGCTTTGATTTAAATGTATTTTGACACAAATCCAACCAGCGGTTTCAAAACTGTGATTTTTTAAAACAGTTACTAGAAAATTGTATCATTTTTAAAGGTGCAACTTTGAAGCTTCGATAAATGCCTAAAATCACCAAATAAAAACTTGTGTAACTTTTTTGTAAAGAAAACCAACATCCAGTTTTGCAATAAAGTAAATTTCTTCAAATTACGACTACTAGATCCAACGTTTTGAAAATAATAAATCTTTGTTTCTACAATTTTCTCTTCCTGCTGGGTGAAAGTGCCACAGTTTTGGAACCGCCGAGCGGATTTTTACGAAATTTACATTTTTATATAACTAAATGTTGGCAATATAACAGAAAAAACCATCAATATTATGGAAGTTAATTTAGATAACTTTTGCGCGTATGGAAGAAAGACAATCAAATTTACTTTTGTCCGAACATTTAGTTGTTAGGGCTCGTATTTTATCCTAATACAAATCCTCCGTTCAACCACACGCAATTTCCCCCTATTTATTAGTTAGGTGAAGATTATTAGCGCAATAGTCACTAGAATAATACACGAGATATTTTTTATTTCAAATATTTACCTTTTTAAAATTGCATATTTATTTTATAACGTAATCCCGCATTTATTTTATTTTATTTATAATAAACATCCTATACATTAGATTATCTCTTACCCACCTGTTCTTGAAAAATATATAAAACTTTCCCTAAGTAATAATCTAGACTTATGACAAGTATTGGAAAACCCGTCCAACTTTTTTTCTCACAAGAATCTAATATAAATGCTGTTGCTGGAATACAAAATGAACGAGAGGCATTCAATCTTCGATAAAAGCTGGATCATAAACCGAAAAGTCACCGCATCTCCCGTTCAAACTTTTAAACAAATTTGTAAACAAGTATAAGTTTTTTAATTTTATATGTAAAGTTTCCAAGAGTGCGTGAAAACACCATTACCAAACCGACGCATTCGCCATTTCTTCTAATACTCACACGAACAGCATTTGGAAGTATTTGGACACGTCGCTCCTGATATAACTCCGTTAACTCCCAATCTCTCACGACATCATACAAACTGTAACTATTTGGATCAAGTAATCTGAGAGCAGTCATGTTTGTGCGAATGCTTTTGAATTCTGACCAATCTAAAGTGTGAGCATCCTATAAAAAAAAACGGTGAGACAATAAAGTAAAAATGTAATGAATTGGCTCAAGTTCCCCAAGCTAACATTACTGTTAGATTATTTCAAAAGTTATATAATTAACTATCTTACCAAGTTTGTTAGTATATAACTATGAAACTCTTCAAGCAGTTTAACTTCTTTGGCTTGCCGTAAAATGGGAAATATATGGTCAGTTGCGCAATCCAAGATGATTTGTAGTTCGCCGGATGTCTTAATGCGTTTTAGAACTGATCTGAAAATGTATAACGACACTAAAAACATTAACAGCTTCCATTTTCTGTGGGATAAAGCAAAGAGAAGCGTCATTTAACAAAGGTTTCGGTTTTGTTGACTAGAGAATTAAAAATAGGGGAATTTAACAGAAACACAGTCTGAAAGTGGATACGTTTGAAACAATTTGGCATAGACGAGAGAAAGATAATTTTAATTGACGTTTCTTAAATTAACTGGAAATAAAGAATTTCACAAAATAAAACTGTAAACTTGGTGCAGGAACTTCAATTTATTGTGTTTCTATGTTTTAAAGTTATTTTAAAGAAAGTACCTAAATACAATACTTTTTGATATAATCCAGCCCACGATGCTTTTTTAAAAATTAAACTATTTAATAGTATATTATGCAATGAGCATTTAATGATAACTATTAAGACATGTGTATGAGAATTACGACACAAGTCGTAGGTGAGTGTCGTAATGAATACGAGTTTCTTAAATGTGAGTTGCATACACTATTTTTTCTACGACTAGTCAAAATAATGAAAAATAAGAAAATAAATATTATGACAACAATCTGTATCGTAATGAATCTCATTACAGTACCGGTAGTAAATGTCTAATAAATCAGTTAAAGTATGGGAGTAGAAAAATAAAATTATTAAATTCATGTAGGTAACGAAGAAAACCAATTAAAAAATATTCTTTTGAAATTAACAATTTTTCTAAATTTTAGTTTCTAATCCGATAATTTAGACATTCACGACTAGGTTTTTTCAAAATTTAGATCTGGGGAGAATCTCTAATTATATTTAAAAATATACAGGGTATCCCGGAAAAAGTGGGAAATCTCTCGGATTTAGATAGGGCATGAAAAAATAAGATGACAAGTTCCTATAAAAATTTTTCCTACAGGCCCTCCCTACGAAGATATGTAGCTCTGAAGAGCGTCGCTGGAAATCGTTTTTTTTTTTAATAACTTAATAGAATTTTATAAAAAGTTAATATGATGGACGCTACTAAGGACCTCTTGAAATAATGTCCTTGACACATATCTAGCTTGTTTAGTTTACCAGAGGCAGACTAAGCTTTACAACTTAATGCTTAAACTTTTAACACCCTGTGTGAAAAAGACTTAAAACAACAAAATCAGGTGGCTTGAACCTTAGACTAAAGAAAAGCTACTCTTGTTTATTGTCGATAAAGTGGACCGTTTTCGAGAAAAAGAAAATGAACGAATTCATGTTTTATTAAGTCATTAAAAAAAAAGTCACATTCCAAAAAAAATTAAAATTTAAAAAACGCCTGTAGGAAAAATTTTTATAGGAACTTGTCATTTTATTTTTTCATGCCCTATCTGAATCCGAGAGATTTCCCAGTTTTTCTAGGACACTCTGTATAATAGCCCTCTAGAAGTGTAAGTGATTAGTACTTAAGAAAATGAACCGGGATTTTTTTTAAACGTAGGTACAAAATTTTAAAACTGGTTCAATTTATCGACACCACACAAATTTTTCACCTAAAAAAGCTTAAAATAGTAAAAGTATGTTTACACCAATTTTGTATTTAATTTTTATCTATTGTAGTTTACAAAATAATAGGAAAAATAATTCTAAATGAAACTAATTTGTCAATGATATGAATACATAAAATCATGTTAACGTTATTTCATAAAACACATATTAAAAATTGATGTAAACACAAATAACACATGTTTTTTTAATAATTAAAAAAATATACAACATCCATCAAACTCAAATAAACACCATAAAAACATTTTATCGGTGTGACAATTTTAAATGGAAATATACCAACCCAGCCTTTATATTCAATTTAATTATATGGTAAATCGTATAAATATTCACAAAAATCATATTGTTGTTGGTCTGTTGAAGTTGCTTTAAAACTTGCATATTAATTAGTTTTCATGCGTTTTTTCCATGCAGAATTTTAATTTGAAAAACTCACAGATTTAACCGTGATGTATTGATAAATGTTGTTTTTAATTTTAAATGCATGAAACTTTTGATTTATACACGCGAGTTTCGTTGGGTTTATTTTACTGCGTAAAATTTAAATACACACAATTGTACTGAAAGTTGAATAATTTTTGCTTATTATTAGATTATGACAAAGAGAAATAAACTATTGCATGATAAATTTAGGTTAAATTGTAAACAAGGAAAATTTTATGCTTATGTATCGCTCAATTTGCTCTAATAAACTTTATACTACCTTCTAGACTTTGAAGATTAAAATAATCACAAAATGTAACTTACAATATGCTTTTTAATTAGTGTAAAAGTTTTGAAATCTCTTCAGTGATGTTGTTGCAAATATCTAATTAAAAATTCAACGTGCCTTTCGTGTGTTTAAAACTTAAACCCCATCCAATATAATTTTATGTACCTACCCATTTAAATGTAATACACTTTCAGATAAATCATTATTAGTCTTAACTTGAAACTTTCAGTTAAGTCCTAAGCACGAAGCAACAGAATTTATTACAGTAGTATAATGAAACGTGTCAAACCTGTGATCAGGTCCAGGTCCTAATTTTCTAAAGGTGACAGCAGGATCAGCGGGATTTCGTTCCTTTAAAGTCTCTTGGAGTCTGAGAAGTCCATCATCATTCTCGTAAATTATAGTATAACTCTTCCAGTCATTTTCGCGCACTAAAGTAGCGACGGCTTTGGAAAGGGTGTAAGGACTTGGATGTAAGTTGAAAACTGGCATAGAGTTGTTAGATTGTAGTTCGGTGGAAATTGACGCTAATTTAGGATTCCAAAAGGTTTGAAATTGTGGAATTTCCATGGTGGAAGACACTGATTGAATTATTTCATTAATCTCAGGTGATTCGGGACCGAATATTGCCGCCAGGCCCTTTTCCACTAAGTCGCACACTACAAAGAAAAGAATTTGTCTTAATGAAAGTAGGTAAATAGCTGGATTGTTTGTTTAAATTATTTGCTAGTTTTCACACTTTTCTAGACGTAAAATTATAAAATGTAACGAAATATTATTAATAATGAGTTCTTTATTTCTCATATAAAATAAGTTTTAAATAACACAAGAAATTTAATTTAAAAATAACGTAAATATTATTTTCACAGAGAACAAGTAGCTTGCAAGAGAATTAAGGTTGAATTCGTGCAGCAGACGGATAAAACGTCATTTTTTCCTATTTTCTCTGCAAAATATCCAACGAAAATATTTGTTATTTTATTTAATCGTTTAGAAAAGCATACAAGATGAAATTTTCCAATAGTAAGTGTATCAAAATGAAATCTGGTTTCTTTTTACATCGAAATGTAATCTTAGGATTGAAGTGAATTTACAATTTTCGTAAAATCTCCATAAACATCTTATACTTTACCTATTTGGCCAGTTTTGAATATATCATCTGGTTGGGTTTTGTAAATGTATGGGTTTAATGTGTAATCTGGTTTGCTGAATAAATTAATTCTGTTTATTGCACTTTTTACCGCTGTAACTGATACGTTGTATTGCTCATCATCGTCCAGGAATATACCTGAAATACAAACAATAGATTATAATAATATTGAGTGCTTAATATCCAATTTAAATTTCCCAAAATTAATTTACATTATTATTATACAAAATTTTACTTTAATTATTGATGAGCTTGCAAAGCGATTTGTTGCTGTCAATATTCCATATTTGAAAATCAGTTATTACGATTTGGTGCGTATATTTGTCTAGGGGAAACAGATCAATTAATTTATATGCAACATTGGGTATGAGCAGTACAAATTATTTTAACGGAATTAAAATTAAAATAATAAATCATAAACAATTTACAATATTTGCCTCAAATCGCAATATTTTTCCCTTAAGATTCAAGACACCAATTACTTCTAGTGGACTATGCAAATTAATTTCGTTTGTAATTAACAAGAGAAATGTAACTTTCATAAATTAAAAGCATGAAAAATTAAAATCCTAGAGATTAAAATATTTTTTTCTACTCCCGATTCAGTAAGTAGACTATATTGTTGATATAGGGACGTAACTTGATTTTACCAAAATGTTATTGGTTGTTATTGACAACGGGACGTAAGAAGCTTCACTTACGTCCCTAGGAAAGTTTGGTGCTTTTAACCGGGAGTTTTGATCTATGGGTTATAACCGGCGCCTTCGCCACAAAAATAACTATTATAAATTTTATATGTAAACGAATGTAATGTAAGAAACTCCCTATACAAATATTAAGATATGTAGTATAAAATCATTTGTGTGATGAGTAAACGCCGAACCGATACGAAGAACTTCTGATTTAGTCTTGAAACTTATTTAGGAAATCAGAAAGTTTCAATAGACTTAATTCGTAAAGTTGGGAACAAATATGGTTTTAATTACTTCCCTTACATTTGTTTTAGCAAATTTTGAAAACTTTCATAACTATTTCAATATAATATGGTTCGGTTCTGTTTTGATAGAATTCTACTAAAATAACTGAAGTCATTATTATTTATGATGAAATACAAAAGCCGTAAACGAGAAATGCGTGTTTATTATACTATAAATTTGTAACTAAATTAAATGACAGGGGAATATAAACTACTGTGAGATATAAAATAGATAAAAGAGCTAGAAAATTGTCAGCAGTTAAATCACTAGTTTTCGAAGACATAAACTAATGATTGGTTATACCAAAAATAACACGTGTCACTTTGTTTTATTTTTATTTAACTTTAGCACTCACCTATATTTATAAATTTCTGTTTTGCACTGCTATAAGGGTAAATTAAACAAATTACGATTACATTCAGCACAAATACACGACTAATCATTTTGTAAAATTCATATCAAGCGCAACAACATCCAGCTATAAATATTTTAAAACTTGCATTTAATTCACCGTGCTTATTTACACAACTAAATATTTATTGATTTAAAACATTTCAACAAATAAATTATATTGCATGTTGGAAAAGCAATTAGACGGTAATTTCATTAATGTAAAACTGATAGGGTATAATGTTTGTATGTTTAATTTGCAGATTCAGTAAAGCCACGTTTCGTACACAAGTTCACCGTATATTGAAACGTACAAGTTTGAATTTGGACTGAGCAGCAGTGGGGGCGTCTATTTTTAAACGTTTAATTCTGGTTTGTTAGACTAATATAAATCAAATACACGTTATTTAAAAACGCGGATTTTACGAGATTCCCATGGGTAACGTGGTACATTCTTATTAATTAGAAAAATTACAAATAGAAGTTGATAAATTGTGTTTAGGTTTACCTAACAAGTTTATTTTTATTTGAAACGGAAAACATTAATGGGAATTTATATTTTTCATGACAATTTTTGCATAGACGTGTTCAAATAAATAGTAAAAACGTGATAAATGTTAAATTATTTAATTACATTTATTAAATTTGTCAGAAACTCGTTATTAAATTCAAATAATATTTTTTCCTGTATCGGCGAAATTGGAATAAAACTCAAATTTCTAATTAATATAATTCATTTCTATACTAGGATATCTGCTCAGCAAGCAATTCATTATTACTCGTCGTAAATTTTTAATAAATATAGCAAAGTTCCCCAAACAGATAAACCCATATGGTGTTTGATGAAATCTTCATAAATAATGCACGTTTCTATCTAGCTTTGCTAATTGATTTTAACTTTATTTCAATTTATTTAGGAGTTACTCCTATATGTTAAGCTTTTAGACGATTGAAATTTTCTGCCCTGCCGAAGAAAAGTAAAATGAACAATTTTAACTTATGTAACTCGCCAGAAATATTTAAGTGTCTCTGGAACTTGCAAATTCTTGTTTAGAAATAAAAGGAAGCTATTTTATTGATTTTTGTATAAATAAGGTTAAAGGAATCTATTTTTTCGCTGCAGTTTCGCCACTTAGTGACTGAAATAAATATGTAATTCTTAATTAGGTTTCTCAATATTAAAATATCTGATGTGTTCAATTTTCTTATACGATAGTACCACAATTACTTTTCCTGAAGAAATTAAGTTAAATTTCTTGTAAAAATCGTGTTTAAATTTTGAGCGTTTCTAACAATTTTTCAATAATTTTCGGAAGTCTCTCTTGCACTTATTGCAGTATGGATAAATCTGTCCTTGTCGCACTCATTACAACCAGATTATAGGACAAAAAAATATTGTGCTTGGAAATTACTTCTCCTATAAAGTCGATGTATTTTTTTTATAAAACCACATGGAAATTAAGTTAATTTTCTTGTAAAAGTCATGTTTAAATTTTGAGTTTTTCCAACAATTTCAAATAGTTTTCGCACGTATTGCAGTACGGATAAATCTGTCCTTGTTCCACTCATTACAACCGAATTTTACGACAAAAATAAATGCTTTATTTTAGATTTTTAACCTATTACTCACTTAAAAAAATCTCCCGGTATAAAATCACATTAGTTTATTCATTATTATTGTTTTCTCTACTATACAGCGTGTCCCGGAAAAAGTGGGTAATCTCTTGGATTCAGATAAGGCATGAAAAAATAATTTCTTACAGGCGTTTTTTAAATTTTGATTTTTTTCGGAATGAGACTTTCTTTTTTTAATGACGTAATAAAACATGAATTCGTTTATTATTGTTTTTCTCGAAAACGGTCTACTTTATCGACAATAAACAAGAGTAGCTTTTCTTTAGTCTAAGGTTCAAGTTACCTGATTTTGTTGTTTTAAGTCATTTTCACACAGGGTGTTAAAAGTTTAAGCATTAAGTTGTAAAGCTTAGTCTGCCCCTGGTAAACTAAACAAACTAGATATGTGTCAAGGACATTATTTCAAGAGGTCCTTAGTAGTGTCCATCATATTAACTTTTTATAAAATTCTATTAAGTACTTTAAAAGTTATTAAAAAAAAACGATTTCCAGCGACGCTCTTCAGGGCTACATATCTTCGTAGGGAGGGCCTGTAGGAAAATTTTGTATAGGAACTTGTCATCTTATTTTTTCATGTCCTATCTGAATCTGAGAGATTTCCCACTTTTCCGGGACATCCGTAGAAACCAGTAAAATATAAAAAAAATTCCTTCTGGGATTCGAACCCGCTACCTTCCGTTTGGCAGCCAAGTCCCTTTAGTAGTCTATCTAGGCTGTTGGATTCAACGCGCACTATGAGAAATATAAGTGTTTTAAGAATATCACGTTTTTTTGAAATTTCTTTGACGGAATTTCAAAAAAAAATATTTAAAATTTAATTCTAAAGCAATGTTAAAGAATAAAGTAAAAATAAAACTGCAACTTCTTCAAAATCGCATCCAAATCCCCACACTACAATATAACATTCCGGTAAAATACTTAACACACATTCCGGTATTTGATACATCCTCTATACGTCTAAAGTTTCTACCTTTGAAATTGTGGCAGGAAATTGTATCTACATTGTCAATAAAACATATTACTGCTCATCTGTTACAAAGCAGAATTTAACAGAGAACATCAGAATATTTCATCGCTTTGAAATATGAGAAACCTCCATGCACGCATGTTTAATTAAATTAATGAATCGCACGAAGTAAATCCGAATTAGATCAGGTAACCGTTTTTATTTCGTTCAAGAATAGGTAATATAATTTTGGCGCAGTACTGAAATTTTTATTAATTCTGTGTCAGCTAGAAAGTAGGAAGACGTATATTTTATTCCTTGGAGGATATACTGACACAAACGTTACCAGTTCTGAGCTATTGTTACCAGGAGAATTATGCGGAAATATTTTATAAAGCCAAGATGTGTATATCGCTCGATTGACGTGTCACCTACAAAAACACAAATAGAATTTCAGCGAAATATATTGGACCATTTAAAAATTGACAACGCGTAAACAAAAACAAATAATTTAAAATATATACTTTGAAAGTTTTATTTATTTTGTTTCCACATCATAAATTGTGTAAAATGTATCCTATAATTATTATCCTACGGAACTAAAATTTACTTTTTGAAAGTTTTGATTTTTACTAGCATTAGGTATACCGTTTAAATCCTATTTATCAAAATGTAATTACATAATACAATTTCTTGGTTTAATTGCACATTCACTAGATGTAGATACGTCAAAGTCTCAGATACATTTGAGCAATATCCAAACACTAGACTGCAAATAATTACACTGAAATCTATATGGAATTCAAGTTGAATAAATAAGATACAGCGCTTAATTATACTCGCAGTTAGTGTAGCACTGGTTCACAAAAGGGCTACGCCTATTTAGCTTGTTTTTGGTATGAAATGATTAACGGAATAATTTGATTTATTGCATTGGTAAAATGATGAAATTTTTAGTAATTTAAACCAAATATAGTTTTTGTACATAAAATAATCTAACTTTGTATATACGAGCCCTAACAACTAAATGTTCGGACAAGAGTAAAATTTTGAAATATGAAAGGGGAACTGGAAATTTTACACAAATAATTAGTAAACACCTAACAATACAATAAGATAAAGCCTTAATAACAATATTATGCATGGAAGAAAATTATTTATTGGATTTAACAATATTTTAACCTTAATAATTAGCAAACTTTACAAATTGAATTTGCGACTAAATGTTGGGATAATTTTTAATTTAGGACCATTAATAAGAGTTACGTCTCCTTTTGCTTTAATAGCTGCCTGTATTCTAGCAAGCATTGTATTTATCAAATTTTGGTACAATTCCGGTGTGAAACTGTCCCAAATTTCTTCTATTTTGGTATTTAAGTCCCCAATGGTTCTTGGTGGATTATTGCGTAGAATACGTTTATTTTATGCCAAAGAGTTTCAATGACATTTAAGTCCTGACTGGGTGAGGGCCATGAAAGCACCTTTAGTCGTTTTCCCCAAGTTCCATAACTGTAATTTTTTAAAAACAGTCGTTAGAAAATTACGTCACATTTTTCAAGTGCAATTTTAAAGCTACGAAATATGCCTAAAATCACCAAATAAAGACTTGGGGATTTTTTTGTACATAAAACCAGCATCCAGCTTTGCAATAAAGTAAATTTTACCAAAATCCAACCAGTGGTTCCAAAACTGTGATTATTTTAATGTAGGTAGCACCTTCAAAAAACACGTTTTTTGAAAAGTGAACTGTGGAACTCGAAAAAAATGCAAAAAAATTGATATTAACATTTCAGGATTTTTTCAATATAGTACGATTGTTGAGCTTTGATTTAAAGGTATTTTGACACAAATCCAACCAGCGGTTTCAAAACTGTGATTTTTTAAAACAGTTATTAGAAAATTCTATCATTTTTAAAGGTGCAACTTTGAAGCTCCGATAAAGGCCTAAAATCATTAAATAAAAACTTGTGTAACTTTTTTGTAAAGAAAACCAACATCCAGGTTTGCAATAAAGTAAATTTCATCAAAATCCTACTACTAGATCCAACGTTTTAAACATAATAATTCTTTGTTTCTACAATTTTCCCACCTGCTGGGTTAAAGTGCCACAGTTTTGGAACCGCCGAGCGGATTTTTACGAAATTTACGTTTTTATATAACTAAATGTTTGCATTATAACAGAAAAACCATCAATATTCTGGAAGTTAATTTAGATAACTTTTGCGCGTATGGAAAAAAGACAATCAAATTTACTTTTGTCCGAACATTTAGTTGTTAGGGCTCGTAGTTCATGCCGCCTTTCATAATAGTGCGATTGGATAAGTGTCATATGAGTGTCACTGGTCAGTGCTCGCTGATATGTTTAGAACATCTTGGAGAATATTTTCAATATTTTTTATGATTTTTATCTTTCTGTACTGTATTTTATATAAATTTTATTTGTTAGGTTAGCATCGCTCTATCATTTTTAAAAGGAGGCACAGTATTATAAAGTTTCCCAGGCAACTGCAATTGGGAATGGCAAACATGTTGCAAAAATTGGGTAAATACAAAATCTATAAAATAATTATGAAACAGGAAATTGATATCTACTTCTAATTAATCCGAGTTTTCATGAAAATGAGGTAGATTTCATCAGTCAACGTTGCATGTTTAAAAATAGTAAAATCCTTTCATTTTATTAATTCATTAGACTAATGCACCTGATTATGAACAAAAATAGAAGTGAACTAGCTATTTTCGATGTAAAATCACAATTGTTCCAACTTTTCATCCCATATCCTGGATCACTTGTACGACCTAAGCATATTGGTATCTGTAGGACTGTAGATTTCAATCTCTTTTGTATTGATTGACATAAACCCACTGCCGATCATATGACACCTGAGGCTCTTATACAACCGTCCCTCGACAAAAGCTCCAATTATACAACAAAAATTCCCAATAACTCTTAAAAACAACCCCCATCCAAACTCGAACCTCGAAGTGAAAAGCTACACCGAAAACATCAGAAGACAAAGTAGGTTTTAGTGAGTTGTTTCTTCGCAATTCAGATTGGTCTGTAGTTAACTGGTCACGCCAAGTAGTCGCTATCATTCTGCTTTGCCGTTCTCTTCAGTCACCGGAGTATTTCTGTCCTTTTCAGAATGTGCGGATGCAAAGGGCGCCGACTCCGGTCCACCGGAGGCTGGGAATGAAATCCCCGGCTGCAGTGAGGGTTGCGGGTTCGTAGGAGCAACTCAATAACGCTCGCGTCGATATCCTCGAGTTTTCAGTGACTTGCCTGTCTGATCTTCACGAATATTACCATCCAATTGCAGGTAGGTTATATTGGATTTAACACCAAGGGAATTCTGAGTTTTTTGTTTTGGTTTTGCTGGTAAATTTATGTTGGGTGGATTGGGATTTTATTAAAATGACAATTTGTATTGTCTAAGGATATTTATTTAGTACTGAAATACTGAAAATATGATGTGAGTTTAGTTTGTAGGTTAGACTTTATTTTCGTATTAAAACAAATACGGTAAAGGTAGAAAGTTATTAGAAATATGAATGAAAATGTTGTTTATACATCATACAAAGTTTTTTGTTCAAAAGTGTGGAATGTTTATGAGGAATTTTAATAACTATTAATAATACAGTTAATAAAAACAAATTAAAACAACTATTACTTTATTTAATTACACATAGCAGTCTACTATATTTAAAACAATTTTATTTAACGAGTTAAGTTTTTTTAAATAAATTTCACTCCAACCTTTCATAAATGTGGACAACTAAGTTGTGAAAATTTTAAAATTCCCTAGATATTTCGTGATTATTTTTAAAGTAAAATCAGCATTTTAATTTTTGTTTCCAATCAATATTTATTAACTTGCACGAAATATATAAAATATACAATTATCTTTGCGACATTATTTTTATTAACAAGAAATCCTCTCTGTTTCTGCAAATTATTATCACATTTCCGAGAATTTATTGCTCTGATTTATAACTTGAGCTATGTTTGATGTTGTTTTGATAACGTACAAAAATATTTCAGATTTCTCATAATATAAAATCTAGTAAGAGATAAACTTGTGATCGTTAAATTTTTGTGAATTATGGAATAGTAGTTTGAGATCTTCTGGTTGGATTTTTTGCTACATTTATGGTTTGAGGTGCTAAATTTAGGATATTTGTGATAGAAAAAATCTGGTGAGCCTTAGTAAACACTTGAAGCTTAGTAAAATTATACAGGGTGTCCCAGTAAAAGTGGGAAATCTCTCGGATTCAGATAGAGCATGAAAAAATAAGATGACAAGTTCCTATAAAATTTTATCCTACAGGCGTTTTTTAAATTTAGATTTTTTCGGAATGAGACTTTCTTTTTTAATGACATGAATTCGTTTATTATTCTTTTTCTCGAAAACGGTCCACTTTATCGACAATAAACAAGAGTAGCTTTTCTTTAGTCTAAGGTTCAAGCTACCTGATTTTGTTGTTTTAAGTCTTTTCACACAGGGTGTTAAAAGTTTAAGCATTAAGTTGTAAAGCTTAGTCTGCCCTGGTAAACTAAACAAGCTAGATATGTGTCAAGGACATTATTTCAAGAGGTCCTTAGTACTGTCCATCATATTAACTTTTTATAAAATTCTATTAAGTACTTTTAAAGTTATTAAAAAAAAAGATTTCCAGCGACGCTCTTCAGGGCTACATATCTTCGTAGGGAGGGCCTGTAGGAAAAACATTTATAGGAACTTGTCATCTTATTTTTTCATGCCCTATCTGAATCCGAGAGATTTCCCACTTTTTCCGGGATAGTATAGTTTTCCGGGGGCGGATTCATGCAGGGTAGCACTTGATACTACAAATTTTGCACCACGCATAATTTTTGGGGCCCCCACATTTTTAAAAAATTTTCTTTTACCGGGGCGTTTGTCGATAAACTAGGCACCATTTTGCGAAAAAATTAAAACAGAATACAACTGACTGTTATTGAGTTTACCGTTACAATAATTCAATGTATTATAAATATTTATTAGGGATTAACGGGTATAATTTCCCCGATTTCCATTACAATTTAATTGATTTTCTATATAAATTTAGACGCATAAATAATATTTTTCTACACAAATTTGTCTCGAACAAAAGTTTAATAGTTTTTATCGAAAGAAATTTACATTTTTATTTGCTTACCAAACTTTATTATTTACAATGTACTTCCAGTTAGACAAAGTCCTTAGTCTCTAGATTATAGACTATATCATCAAGTCGGTGCAATTTAATTTTGCTTGATAATACAAATAATATTCCTCCACTTTAGTAAAATGTACAATAACTTTGGTTACATTATTATTTTTAATGGCAGAAATCCTTCCTTTTTCTTCAAGTTATTATCAACACTTCCGCAAATTTATTACTCTGATTTATAACTCTAGCTGTGTTTGGTGTTGTTTTGATAACTCGTACACAAAAATTTACTTCAAATTTCCTACAAAACGAAAGCTCGTAAAATGAAGTTGAAGTCGTTAAATTATTGTGAATTTTTGAGTATTTGCGTCAATTTGTCTAACAAAACTGTTCAAAGTTCAAATTTTTTATCATTCTGTACAAATTGTCAAGTTAGACAAAGACCGCATTTTAGTACATATGATTAATGGGTTAAATTACTTTAACATAAGGTTAGGACCGGTAAAAAATGTGCTATTGGTTTTCGCAGTTGGTCGAAGAGTTAATTAAATGGAAATGCCAAAATGGCAAAATTAAGCGTCGAGGGAGGAGCTGAGGTCAACGGAATAAATTTATATGACGCTTGAGCTACTGATGTTTACACTCATTTGTATAGTACACCCCTAGTACTTATTTTTAGATTAGTTGTGTGTACGCGGGTACATGATAATTAAATGCCAGCGCATTTTTTCATTCAATGAAAATTAATTATTGTTCACTTTAACTAAAAGACTAACACTTTTTCACTTTAAATAAAACTCTTCAGTGAATTACACCTCCACACAAACGTTATAAATAAAGGCAATAAATTATATGTGCGTTTTTCATCGGATTCCAACAATTTCTCGCTGTGTTCGTTTTATTATATGAAAAAGTAATGTTATCAACGAATAACAATCCCCTACTCTATATAAGCGTTTTTATTATTGTTTCATTTTGACATATTGTTTTTTAACTCCCTGAAAATTCTCCAGTGAAACAAACCCTTATATTTTTTGCGGTAGATTATATTTCATTAAACTTCTGTTTATTTTGATAAAAAAAAGTTACACTCTCATGCGCCGCGTCAGTCTGAACGTCCTTTATTTCAACCGAAACTAATTAAATTGTCCCGTTGGATATAATAGAAAGTGAGACCAGCCTACAAAAAAAATATAGTATTTCATCTGATGGTGTGATAATAACCTGAAGTAATGTCAACTCGCAATTACGATTTGTGGTGCCTAGTCGAGTTTGAATGAATTTATTTATATTTGTCTGCGAAAATCGAACGCTTTATCGTCAGTTTATGATTTTGTGAAAGTAGTTCGAGAAGTTTTAAACCACGCAAAGCTCCTGGGAGTAATAGGATGTAACTTATTTACATAAACAGTGCGAAGTTTTACAAAGTCAAAAATATGTAACTTATAAATTATTCAATTCCGTATACTGACTTATTGATCAAGACAACTGAATCCGGTATTAACTTTGTTCCAACAAAGAAATTATTTACTAAAATTTAATAAATTTCTATAACTAAAACTACTATTTACCTAAAATTTGTATGCGTAATAAATAAAAATCACATTATAAATCGCCATCAAAAGCTTGAACTGATTGAAAACGGCAAATATTGAAACAGATTTTAAACGGGGTGATGTGAGAGCGTGAAACGATAATGCAAAGTTGACGTCATGCCCGATTGCTCGCTAATAGAAAGAGAAAGTGTAATTGGAACTTCGGGAGTTTGCATTTGCATTTTTCGTTTAATTCCTTGGAATATTAAAGGAAAAACTGCACGTCACAAGGATTATGCTTAAGGAATGGTTTTTGAATTAATATGGATTCTGGTGGGGCAGGAGGAAGATATTAAGATCTGTACGAGGTTAGATAAAAAATTTCCTTGAAATAATTTAAATAAATGATTTTTTTCGAAGTAAATTAATCAATAGATTCAGTTTAAAGATTCATAAATAAATATATCAGTATTTTACCACTATAATTTTTTATGAAATCTCGCAAATGGTCCTTTTTCCTTACCTAGGAATGTCCTAATACTATTTCCTTACATTTCCATTCGCACTTCAATTCATTTCAACGAGATGATTTCCATATTTTACCTAAAAAGGTTTCCATTTCACCAAATCTAAAACTGTTATTAAGAAAATGCATTTCAAGACTTTAAACATTTATAGTTATAAAAACAATATTATGTTATATTAACACTTCACCTAAAACTGTAATAATCCTCCAGTGTGCAACTTGCTAAGTTACGAAATTATTTCATGGTTCTTCTTATTGAACATTTACCGCTAATCTTTTTTTTAAATAAACACCAACTTACTTAATCCTAAGGTGTTGAGTTAAGATTAGGTACCCGCGTTAAATTCATTGCCCTTTTACTTCCCCAGAAAATATTCATAACGTGTTACTTGGAGTTTTCATTTCTTTTAATACCGCGCGCCATAAACATATTTAAAGGACTCGGTTATGCCTGAAAATGTTTTCATTTACATTTTTGTGTTTAATTAAGGAGAAGTGCGCCTGCCTATTATTAACCATAAAATGAAATAACCTTTTTCATATGGCGTTAAGTTTATTAGTCGTGGTTGAGCGGCAAATCCAAACATAATGTGGCTGGTAATTAAAACATACTTGCTGGGAAATCTCTATTAATACTTCAGATGAACTACATCTAAGTTATTTAGTTTTAGACTTGAAGCTGCTACTGTAACTTAAATTATTTCTACACATTTCGGGAAAGTCTTTGTATACACTTTTTATTTATTACCAAGTTAGGAAAGGTTAATTTTAGTTTCTTAAAATATTTAGGTATCAAACTTTTTGGGCTTTAATTATTGATGTTATGGTTAAGTATTATTAAATAAAACTATTTGGTGTAGAGCCAAATTTAATGATACAATTTTCGTTTATTATACTACAAGATTAGATAATAAGTTTATTAGCGGCATTATGGTGTGATTAATTATTATGATGATTTATTCCATGTGGAGGTTGTTAACACCATGTACAACATAAAGTTAAATCCCCATCATATACATAAAATATATTGTTATTCTGGTGCGGGGAAAATGTAAGAACATTGTTCAAAGTTTATTATGCCAACATGTTACAGTTAATAAAACTAGAATCCCTAAAATTGGCTTTATTGTGGAATGTAGATAAGAACTATATCATTGTTTTACTACATTTATGTCGTTATACCTATTTACATACAAGAGCTAGTTATGAGTCATTTTTATAGTAATTTCAGTAACAGTGGACGATTAAGCAAATAATTTTTATAAAAAATTTTAAAATTTCATTTGGATTCTATTCATAGTTTCACAGGGAAATAAGAAGCAACTACTTTTGGAGATACTTTTAACAATTTTATAAAAAACCTCAAGACAATTCTGAAAGTAGTATTCAAGTACCTTTAGTAATTCAAGAGTAATTGCTCCTTGAGTGTCCAAAACCGAAAGCTTTCTCTAAGTAACGTTGTTATAATCTTGTAACTGGATTAATCCCAGATTCAAGTAAACTCATCGAAGGACATTTTACTTGGAAGTTTCTTAGCCAAACTAAAGTGAATTTAGAAAAATTGTTTTATTAACTAATCTAACATTATTCACTTATCAAATATATCTTAATATACAAAGTGTCCCAGTTTATATCGTCAGGATTTCACCAGTCGATAGTTTAACGAAAATTAAAGTGGTTTGTCTAATAAACTATGGTCTAATGTTGCTTCCTTTTTGATGTACAGGGCATTAAAGAAAATAAATTATTTTAAATAATTTGCTATAAATCAATAACAAAAAAAGTTATTCTTCTGAAATTTGCATAGATCTTTTTCTTTGTATTCTCTTATTAATAGTGGTTGCAATTATTTTATTTAGAACACAGAGGCATGCGTACGGGTTTCTTCAAAAACATTTAATTGAATAAAACGTACACCACTGGTTTTTTTTGCAGCACCAATATGCAGAGAGTATTTTCCATTCAATTTAGAAACTTTTTTGTATCATACAATTTCTTGATAACTTAACTTTTTTTTTCTTATTTATTAAAGAGGTTCTTCCCAATTAGATTTCCGAAAAAAGCATCAGTACAAATTTGTAGAGAAAAATATTTCCTAAAACTTTTATTTTAATATTTTTTTGATATTGTCAATATTTAAAAAGATATTCAACAAATAAGTTGTAAATTTTATGGAAATTTTTCTCTAGTTAGGTACTACTTACTACTACTACTTACTACTCTTTCCCCAAAATTTTCAACTTATTTGTTGAATAACTTTTTAAATATCGACAATATCAAAAAAAGTTTAAAAGATAAGTTGTAGGAAATATTTTTCTTTACAAATTTGTACTGACTGTTTTTTTCGAAAATTTATTAGGAAAAAAGTTATTCAATAACAAAAAAAACCAACCCTTAATTGAGGGCTGGTGAAGGAAGGGCGGGGTCTACGAATACACAAACTCAGTTTTAAACTTTTAGGGTGACCCTCTAGAAGATTCTACAAAAATTGGCTGTAGGGTAAGAAAGTCTATTTGAAACCTTTTTTCTCCCTTATTTACTGTACTATTAGATTATTTTGAGTTAAGTTATCAAAAAATTATAAGATACGAAAAAGTTTCTAAATTGAATGGAAAATACTCTCTGCATATTGGTGCTGCAAAAAAACCAGTGGCGTACGTTTTATTAAATAAAATGTTTTTGAAGAAACCCGTACGCACGCCTCTTATTCTAAATAAAATAATTGCAACCACTATTAATAAGAGAATACAAAAAAAAAATCTATGCAAAATTTCAGAAGGCTAACTTTTTTTGTTATTGATTTATAGCAAATTATTTAAAATAATTTTTTTTTAATGGCCTGTACGTCAAAAAGGAAGCAACATTCGACCATAGTTTATTAGATAAACCCCCTTTAATTTTCGCTAAACTATCGACTGGTGAAATCCTGACGATATAAACTGGGACACCCTGTATAGCTTCGCTAGATGACGCGTCACTTTTCATGTCTTTCCAGGAATAGATTTTCCATATTTCTCTAGAATTAATTCGAATTATCTAAGAATTTCTAGGATTTCTTTCAAATTACCTCAAATTCCGCGAGATTGTACACTTAAATTTCTCTACAGTTTACCGCTCGATTATTTATGTCAAATATATCATTTACACTGGAGATAACACTAAGTGAATTATAGCATCGATAGATGGCGCCTGTTTTTTTATGTCGCGGCTCATATTTCCAGGAGTATAGAGTAGATAGTTAAGTATAGAGAGGTAGCTAAAAGATTGACTTATGACATTTTGATGAGCACAAAGCCTTTGTGTTTCCAAAATCCACGAACTACGCTTCAAATCTATTTTGATTAAACCCCGTTGTTAGAATTTTCATTCTGTTTGCGTGAATATGAAATAAATAATGTTGAAAAATACTAGGTCATCTTCTTTTATCATATGAAATAACGTATAACCAAGGTGCTTGTGCATTCCTGGTCCACTTCCATATCTAATTGCGACTCATAAATTTCGGGTAAAATTACCGAACGTGACTTTTCACTGCACATGAATTCCTTACGTGCCATTTATCCACGTTATGGTGGCAATTTTCGTACAATATGCGGTGTATATCCAAAACAAATTTCATTCAATATTTTATTTCCATTGGGCCTGTCAAGAGCTCCTTAAAATGTAAATATACTGAACGAGCGTTAGAAGAGGAGGAAAAGGTGAGAGTGGTAGTATAAGCAAATAATATATCATAGCCCGTATACGTTTGTCTAGCAGATAGATTTATATGTGCAAATTTTGCGAAGAGATAACTAAAAGGGAATGAGTCCGTGCCGTATCGCGGTCCCAGAAAGATCTTTGCCTAACACTCCACATGATCTATTATACACTCTTGCTAGCTAGCTATTTGGGCATCAGCAGGCTCGTTATTAGAGTAAGCATACTTGGGGTTGTGCAAAGTATTTAACAACTATGCATTTGCAAAGTTTTGCCTAAAAGCACGATTTATTCCTTCAATAACAATACAACCTATATGACAGCCCAAAATTTATAGCAATAAAATTCAGTTTATTGTCGGTAATTACACAACTGTTTAGTATCCTTCTTGTTTAGCTAGGGGTTTGAATTAAAACATACTTGATTTATGATATTGGGTTTCGAATGCTGAAAGTGAAATAAATATTTAATTTTGGGTTCGCCCTCGAACATTGTGTTAAACATGGATATAATCTCTATAAGGTTTTGCTACAACTTGGGGTTTCATTCACTGTATTAATGTAATTCTATGTAATCTAGAACTTAATCGTTATTCGTGAAATGAGTACTCATAAAACGGATCCACCATGGACCATTAAAAATTAAAGGTAATAATATTTATCAAGTCATATGTTTTAATAGGGAATTAAAGTTATGATGCGAAGGGCTGTTCAAAATTTAGATTTTATGTGTTACGTAATGAAAAATCATTTTTAGGGGTTTTAAACTGACGAAATAAGACAATAAGCTTTGCAGCATAGGTACTTTAATCTGGAAAACTGCATTTCGAGATTTTTTTAATGTACCTATTGACCAGATCTACAAAAAAGTACTTAAGTAAATCTTTTAGTTATTTCATTAGAAAAAAATTATACAAATTGATATAGCTCAGGTATTTTGTGCAATTTATTTTCACTTTTAAAAATGTAAGTGTGCTAATGCCTTCTTTATACGCAGTAAGTTACTGGCCCCAGCCGCTGGCTCCAATGAGATCAAAAAAGTAAATTGTGCAGGTAATTGTTGTGATTCGTTGTGGAGTCAATTATTCAAAAAATGACACAAAATACACAGTAAAAATTTTTCACTTTGTAAAGTTCACTTTGTAGTTTGTAAAATAATATTTTGTAAATTTTAACAAGGAATTGTGTTAATTTTATAAAATTAATTTTAAGTTAACAAAATATTGTGTTTTACACTATTATTTGTAGTTAAGTACTCTCTATTTTGTAAAATTAGGAATTGACAAAACAAAAATTGTAAAAGTACAATGTACTTTGTAAGAAATGATAGTAACACCCCAGTTTGTAAACTAGACAAACTCTTTTGTCAAAATAAACAAATTACAGTGTTAATTAATGTTAAGGACAGAACTCGCTTCCACAAGTTCTACGACACAAGTGGCATGTGCTGGATTAGTTTTTGCGTTTTTTTATGTCGTATAATATGGTTTCTACATCAATTTAAATTAAAATGTGAAAATACGTGTAAGTGGGTGAAACTTACCAAGACATATATAACGTACATACGATGCCCTTAAATAGTTAGGTAAGTTTGTTCAAAAAAGTTGGGTTAGGTTCGTATGGAAACTAAAATTTAGCTATAATAGAAACATGAAACATACCTACATTTTTTCTATTCGGTCTCCAAAGAATACAAAAAAATATTATTTTGTTGGCCTCCTAACGCCCTAACAAGGAAGTGCGGAAAAATTGAAAAAACAAAGGAAGAAAAATTGAAAAAAAAGACATCTAAGGAAATATGCGAAGATGATATGGAACTCCCAGAAAAAATCACCTGAACTAATATTTTAGAGGAAGACATAACATTTTTGAAAAATACTTTCCCATCGCATCAGAAGAAGCCGTCATTCTTTTGTAAGAAACAGAAAAGACTTCTTTCTAAAAAATAATAAAATATGTTCCGTTCTATTACTAGATTAAGAAAGAGTTTTTATTTTTGTTATTCAAGTGTGCAAAAGTTTAATAAAATATTTACCAACAAATCTTTTTGTATCATTTTACAATAGTTACCTATAAGAATAGTTACCTTTAGAAATTTTTAATCATGACTATATTCTTGTCTTTCAACAGGTTACTGATGTCTTCATACGTTTATAAGAAAGTATGGAGCAAAGTATTTTGCCACACCATGCCAACAAGAATAAAATCATTCGTAAAGGGCTTTCTATATCAAAAAGATTTTAAAATAACCAACTTTCCAGAGTAGATGTATCCATAGAAAACTATTTTAATAGCAATAATAACAAAAAAGGTTCTTAGAAGGTAAAGCTATTTATTTGCAAGTGTGTTTAAAATTATTTTACATAGATGATTACTGACTCTGTAAATAATTTTGAACCCTTTGAAATTTTGCCTTTTTATCACCTTTCACATTTTGTTGTTAAGCTACAAAGTATTTTGTCATAATTTTAACAAAATGGAATGTTAACTATTAACAAATAGGTTTGTAGAATGTTACACGATCTTTCGTTACTTTTTCACAAAAAAACTTTTATAGCTTAACAAAATAAACTTTTTTAAATTTTACAAAATTGAGAAGATACATTTTTTACAAATATTAGTGTGGACCTGGATTATCACTGTATTTTGTAATTATTTTGTGAGTTTTGTAAAAATTTTTTAACTGTGTAATTTACAATATTTTGGCCTTCTTGTAAATACCATAACAATAATTGGAATACTGAAATTGTTCACCAAGTGACTTTTTCCCAAAAGCTATTTACGTTCGTAAACTTAGATAATTAATTCAGCTCACGAAGAATGATTTTAAATTTCAGAAGACACTTCTTCACAAAATTAGGTCAAAACAAAACTAATTGTGGCAAGAAACTGTTTACATTGTTTTCGTTTTATAGCGGTTAAGGAAATATATTCTATTTTAATCTATCTTAAATTCACTCAAACGAACATTTCATTACTTATTAATTTGTTTTTCTACGAAACACTGCACACTTATAATAAAAATCAAAGAAAAAAATAAATAATAGAGTGGGTTCCGAAAGTTGGATTGTCTCCAAGTCGGGACTATAATAGCTAATAACCTATATTATTTTTGTGTTATATTACATATAAATATTTGCTGAAGCCTTTCTGGTATTGGTTAGCCTTGTATAGAAAAGTCTAAAGATCACCATGTTTTCCAAGTTATCGCCGACGTTTCCCCAATCTGTTTCTCGTTTGTGTAAATATCCACTGTCAATCTAAAGGCACTTATTGTTAACTTTGGCTTAGAAACTTTTCCTCCTAACACATTGTCAACGCTGGATGGAATAAGAAATAAAAAACAGGGTAATTCCCAGAAGTTGTATATCTATTTGATAGGAAGGGTTTGGGACTTTAGAACGGACAGCTAGAGACGAAAGAACTTCAAATAATGAGATGATGTAGTATGTATGAAGAGGGTTTACAATCTGCAACATATGATAGCAAATGTTGTCGCAGACAGGCACGTAAACAAAGCTTGTTAGTCTTTTTAAATTTTTGATTTATGATGTCGTCTTTTCCTATTTTATAACATCGCAGAGTAATGTCTATTTTATACTTGTTTTGTGAATAAATGCTAAATTTTTCAGTAAAGAGAATCGCTGCTTTACTCATTCAGTGTATATGTCATGAATCGTACCGGAATTTATTACACCAAGTGGGTTTTTAAAGTTATACAAGCTGTAAATTGTATTCACAACCACTTTTTCGTAATTTAATGAATAGGTTGTACATACACCCTTCAGTATATCTTTATTTAAACTTGAACTTTCAAAAAACTTTTCTCTATTCGACAAACATTAATTCACAAACTTTAACACTTGCTAATTTTAATTTAAAATCTTGTAAAATATTATTTAGGCATACTCGTATTTGTGCAAAATTTATTTTTTTGAACATCAAAAACTTGATTTGATATAAGATACAGTTTTCGTTTCCTAAGGAAATGGTTATTGTATAACGAAATGTAAAACATCACTAGTATTTGAGTCTGAACAAGGAACCAGAGGGCCTGATCAATTTTATTTTATTTCTTACTGATTTTAACATATTTGCCTTTACCCTAAACTTTGCTCCGGGGCTTCGCTTTATAAGATTGTGAAAAAAGTTTATGGTGAACACTGTAAAACTTCCTAAACTCAAAATTTAAATTATACAGGGTGTCCCAGTTTATATCGTCAGGATTTCACCAGTCGATAGTTTAGCGAAAATTAAAGGTGGTTTGTCTAATAAACTATGGTCGAATGTTGCTTCCTTTTTGACGTACAGGCCATTAAAGAAAATAAATTATTTTAAAAAATTTGCTATAAATCAATAACAAAAAAAGTTAGCCTTCTGAAATTTTGCATAGATCTTTTTTTTTGTATTCTCTTATTAATAGTGGTTGCAATTATTTAATTAAAACACAGAGGCGTGCGTACGGGTTTCTTCAAAAACATTTTATTGAATAAAACGTACGCCACTAGTTTTTTTGCAACACCAATATGCAGAGAGTATTTTCCATTCAATTTAGAAACTTTTTCGTATCTTATAATTTTTTGATAACTTAACTCAAAATAACCTAATAGTGTAAATAAGGGAGAAAAAAAGGCTTCAAATAGACTTTTTTACCCTACAGCCAATTTTTGTAGAATCTTCTAGAGGGTCACCCTGGAAGTTTAAAACTGAGTTTGTGTATTCGTAGACTCTGCCCTTCTTTCACCAGCCCAAATTAAGGGTTGGATTTTTTTGTTTATTGAATAACGTCTTTCCTATTACATTTTCGAAAAGAAGAGTCAGTACAAAGTTGTAAAGAAAAATATTTCTTACAACTTATCTTTTAAACTTTTTTTGATATTGTCGATATTTAAAAAGTTATTCAACAAATAAGTTGAAAATTTTGAGGAAAGAATAGTAAAGTAGTAGTAGTAGTAAGTAGTACCTAACTAGAGAAAAATTTCCCTAAAATTTGCAACTTATTTGTTGAATATCTTTTTAAATATTGAAAATATCAAAAAAATATTAAAAGGAAAGTTGTAGGAAATATTTTTCTCTACAACTTTGTACTGATGCTTTTTTCGGAAATCTAATTGGGAAGAACCTCTTTAATAAATAAGAAAAAAAAAGGTAAGTTATCAAAAAATTATAAGATACGAAAAAGTTTCTAAATTGAATGGAAAATACTCTCTGCATATTGGTGTTGCAAAAAAACTAGTGGCGTACGTTTTATTCAATAAAATGTTTTTGAAGAAACCCGTACGCACGCCTCTGTGTTTTAATTAAATAATTGCAACCACTATTAATAAGAGAATACAAAAAAAAAGATCTATGCAAAATTTCAGAAGACTAACTTTTTTTGTTATTGATTTATAGCAAATTATTTAAAATAATTTATTTTCTTTAATGCCCTGTACATCAAAAAGGAAGCAACATTCAACCAAAGTTTATTAGACAAACCAGCTTTAATTTTCGCTAAACTATGGACTGGTGAAATCCTGACGATATAAACTGGGACACTCTGTATAAAAAATAGGAGTAAGATTTGTTGTAATTTATGAACTTATTAAATACCCGCAACAAAGTCGTAAAAATAAAATAAATTATCATCATATCTGATTAGATTGTAATACCAAACATTTTATTAATAATGGGAATACACTCGACGTCGTTTAGCGGAACTCTAGCCACGGTCTAATTGAAATTAGTGAAGCGTCGGCCTTATTTACATTGTAATTACAAGTTTATCAATATTTTTATGGAAATATCGATTCAATTTCATGTTTATATTGGATGTATAATATCTAAAAGCATTTTCATAATTTTATTATAATTTTCTTAATATTATATCTGATACTTGTATATTTCCAGACCTGATGAACATTGTGTAAGACAAAAAATTATTTACATTTACCTATACAAATACAATTTTACTAACTGTAGTTTGTTAAAACGTACCTTATTAGAATACACGAATGGCGTAGAAAATAAAAATGTTTAATTTTCCATACCGCTGCACACATAGAAAAATATTCGAAACATAAACTCAAACTTTCCTACCATCAACCCAACCGGTTTTAAAACCGTTCGCAATAAAAATAAACCTACAAAAGCATTGTTTGGTATTTTTGTTGACTGCGTAATATCCTTCAAAGTTGATTAAACTAAATGATCGTCGAAAATTAAGTGCGGTAATTAAGTGGTGTAAGAACAAGGATAGCGAATCTTATTTCGCGTGTCTAAAATGGTGAAGCACTAAAAAGACATTTCTTCAGCGTTTATCGAGCCGTCTTGATGTGAATTGTTTTCGGACTAACGACCATTAGCCCTTAGACTTAGACACTGACGGATGTCTCCCTAAAAGACAGCCAAAAAAGGCCGCCTCTGTGTCGCTGGATGAAATATTGCTATTGAAAAAATGCACCCCCATTTTGCTTCAGACACGAGAAATTTAATAATAATGTCGCCTAAACACTGTGGGTCGCTTCCATCACCAGTAAATAAGCTCAATTCAGTTTTATTGAAATTTGGTGTGTGCAGTTTCAACGCTGCTTCTTGGATTATCTTCGCAAAACTCTGCATTCTATATCTTTTATTAAAAATTGTTTTCAGAAAATATTAGGAATCTCATGGAACAAAAAATGCGTGATGCGTGTGTATTCTTGTAATATACAAATCAAATATTTAGGTAAATATTTAGACAAGTTTTTTTCGTATGTGGATGTGTTGAATTTGTACAAACATCTGCTGATATTTACTTTTATGATAAAAACAAATTACACAAAAATTTTTTGTTTTATTTTATGTAAACTTTATCACGATGCGATATTTTTTGTATATAAATTTATTGGAAATTTTGTATTAGAATAATAAACACGTTTATCAAGCGTTATAAAATAAAATCGTTTTCACAGTAAATAATGTACAAAATAATATTTATAGAGAAATTTAGTGTTAACATTTTTATTGCAATAAATTCACGGTTCGGGAAATTTATCCTCCCAATGACTTTATAAGAACAAAAGCTACAAATTTAATAATAATACATTTTTCTGTACAAAGTCTCCGATAACAATCCTACATGTACAAATTTGTAAACTCTGATAAGGATATAAGATAACGAAACATGCTCCTATCTGAAAACTCCTGAAAACCAGTAGTCTCGCCATCTAGTCCAGTTAATTGCAACTACTCTGCAGCAGAGGCGATTTATTATCGTCAAGTGCAATAAGTTGCATACTAAATTTTTCATTGATAAAGTAACACACACGTCCAAGTCCCGTTGTAAATCTTAAATGCCAGGAATCCTTCGTTTCAAAGCGGATTACCCTATCTGTCATGAATTTCCTGAATATATGATAACCATGATTGATGGTTCGGAGGATTTTGGTTTCAGGTATGAAAATCTGTAATAGGATTTTTCTAAATAAAGCCTCTCATCGTTCACACGGATCACTTAAGTGGAAGTTGTTTTATTAAAACGTTTAATCATGAGTACTCTTGGAATGAAACTAATAACATTATCGTTTCTGTTACAGATGTGCTTATGATGGAGTGGATAACACGATTGCTTTTAATGCTATCGTTGATGAATTTTTCCCATAGTCTACCCGATGTAATTCCTATAGGTAAGGACAATTGCATTAGATAAGATTAAATTTTGTTAATAAATTTTGTTAAAAATCTCCAACTATTATATACCTCAGGAGTAACGCGACTGTTTTTCGACATTCATAAAGCGCACTTAAATTCCACTAGGTACTTATTGGTTAAGCACATTTTCCTCCAAATTAATATACTTTGCGTTGTTCAGAAACATACCAGCAATTTCCTACCAAACCATAATATCCCACATTTCATCTGGTGTTATTACTCTTGTAGAATTCATGCTCAATTGAACTATTTAGCTTCGACTGAAACTAATAATATTCCTCGAGTATTTGCTTAATATTGACAAGCGTTTCGAATATTATTATGTCTACTGGCGTACAGTAATTCTCGTCTATTAGAAGCTTACAGACAAAATTCTAGAGCTACATGTCAGAGAGAAAATGTCTGCGAGAATTTCCAATAATGCCGAAAGTGCATTCTATCAATCAATCATGATGATGTAAGAAGTGAGTATGTTCTATAAAATTCTGAAATAACGTTATAATGACAAGACACGAGGAGAAGTTGGATTACAGGTAATAATCCAGGACTCGTTTATTAAAAAATGATCACTGTCTATTAAAGAAACTAGTTTCATGCATAGTTAAGTTAATGCACGACTCGCGAAATCCTTCCAGATATTTATCCAAATTGACACAAAACGTCGACTTTGACACATTTTAACTCCACTAATTGATAAGTTCTGAAGTATTAGAAGACATTTAGGAATGCGAGACTAATCAGAAGTGAGTGAATCCAACGGAAATTAAATTTCGACTTCCATTTTAATGCAGTTATCTCTTCTAACCTTTTGCCTTTATCGCACGACAAAGAGCGTCTCATTACTTACGCCTTGTCTTTTGGTAAATGTGTAACAATTTACCTAAAACTCCACCAAATCAAGTCGCCTCCAACCATAAAATAAATGTACTTAGGTACATTACTTCGAATTCAGTTGTCTAGTGAATAAAACGAACTTGTAATAAAAACGTCTTGGGGCTACTATATAATGCAGTTGTTCTGCCGAAGAGTAAATGATTAATATTTCGGAATAAATTTTGGGATTGGTTTCCGTTACGTTATGTTTATTTGAATATAATTTGCATGTTTTCAATAAATGCTCTAAAACAAAAAAAAACGCTTCTATAAACCTCACATTTTGGTTTTATAGTCCTTTGTGGTTTTATGGGGTAATAAACTAGTTTACATTGCAAATTAAATGTACCGTTCAATCCATTACAAAAGAAAATTCACATAAATTATCGATTTTTTATTACTTACATGTAGGCACTTTACAAACATATCAATTTTTTTGTAAAGTGTGCCTACCCGCACATTTTACTTTAGTTTTTGGCATAATCTTATACAAATATAAAAGTGAATGTTTGTCCTCTATACAAATCTGCATCGTTGTAGATTTCGACCTAAAAATTTTTGTGAATGTTCTTTCGAATTCCACACGAGTCGTAGAAGTAATGAGAGTTTTTTATTTTGCGCCGTTTTTACTTTCTTATACGAAGTAATGTGTCTGTCTGTAATAACTCAAAAACAACTTATCGGATTTGATTCAAATTTTATATTTAAGAGTTTGAAAAAAATTGTGGGTGCCACATTAAATTTTTTTCATCTAGCACCAAGTGGTACTTACCTGAAGACATTTTTAGGTTTCTTAGGAATATCTTGAAAAATAAACAATTTACGAGATTTTTTTATTCTTTAACATTGATTTAGAATTAAATTTTGAACAAATTTTGTTTGAACTTTTTTTTGAAATCCCGTCAAAAAAATTTCAAAAAAACGAAATGTTTTTAAAATACTTTTATTTTCTCATAGTGCGCGTTGAATCCGACAGCTTAGATAGACTAGTGACGTTGGGACTTTTCTGCCTACTGGTTTCTATGGTACCGAAAACAATAATTATGAATAAATAAACGTGATTTTATACCGGGAGACTTTTTTATGTGAGTAATAGGTCAAAAATCTTAAATAAAACACTTATTTTTGTCGTAAAATTCGGTTATTATGAGTGAGAGAGACTTCCGAAAACTATTTGAAATTGTTGGAAAAAGCTCAAAATTTAAACATAACTTTTACAAGAAATTTAATTTAATTGCCATGTGGTTTAATAAAAAATGTACGAAAGAATCTAAATACATCGACATTAGGAAAAGTAATCTCCAAGCACAATATTTTTTTGTCCTAAAATCTGATTGTAATGAGAGGGACAAGGACAGATTTATGCGTACTGCAATAAGTGCAAGAGAGACTTCCCAAAATTATTTGAAAATTGCTGGAATAATAATAATTATTGTCTCTTTTTACAAATCACAAATACTATCAGGAAATCTTTTCCTTCTTCCGAAAAAAAGTGATACTGTTGCTTTATGCATAAATTAAATTACCTGTACCTTATACTATGTACTTAAAAAAATTGTCACCCCTTGTACATTTAATTGTATCAACTCTACATAATACCCGCTATCCCGCAATATTTCTACGTAAGAATTTCCATTACATAAACTGCATCCCCAGCGATACTGATAAATACAATTTATAGTCTAAAAAAGTTATCATAAATTCTTGATTAACACTTCGAGATCATTCAAGTGAGTGAACACGGTATACACATAGTGTGCATGTGCACAACTTGAAGATTCAATAATGAAAGAGAGCAGACTGCTAGTTATAGTCTCTCTAGACTGAGAGCTCAATGGCCATTGTGAGAGAGTGGGTGGGTGGAAATTTAATAAACATCATTTACAGTAGGGTGAGTCGGTGTGGAAATTTTCATGGATATGTTGGTATTTTTAAAGTTTAACGTTATGGAGGATGGAGGAGTTTTGCATATTGATTTTGACATCAAAAGTGTTGAGAGAAAAAATAGGTAGCTACTATAAAAGCAGGAAAGTTGTTCCAGAGGAAACGATTGTTACTGTAGTTATTTCGTAGGATTAAAATTTAACACCGAGATTACAGCTCTTAAAGGACGATACTCCTAACCTAACTAAAATATTTTATGACGAATAAAAGCACCGATATATGAAAAATCAAATCGCTTGAATCACATTCCTACCAAACCGCACATTTTCGTTCAAAAGCTTTCAACTTAATGGGTCAAACGAAGCCTGTTTAAAATAGACATATTAAACGCGCTTCATAATCACGCATTTCCACAATTGAGGCGTTAATAATCTTCACATGCATATTGAAATAGAGCCGGCGTGTACCACTGAAAGGCAGATGAATTCAGTGGCGGTTAGCAGGACTCTCTTGTAACCCTTATATTCCAAACAATGTTAGCTTAATAAGATTATTGACGGCTAATGGTTCGAACTGTTTTACACAGAAAGGGCCAAATGTCAGAAATTAAATTACGAAAGATTCGAGAGTGAAGATTTACTATACACACATAGCTGGAGTTGGTCTTGGTAAAGTATATTAACCTCGTTATCGTTTAGTTTAGATAATGGAAAATAAATGAAGACACAAAATTGTCCTGAGAGTTGATCAGTTAAGAGCTTAGAGGATTAGGAAATTATACAGAATAACTTTGTTTATATTTAAAGAAACGCACAATCACAATGGAAACAGTTACTTTAGGTTTAAGGCATTTAGACTGCAACTCGATATCTCAATTAAGAGTTGTTTTATTGTTAAGGCAATAAGTCATATACAAACTTGTTCAACTATGGACGTTAAAAGGCGCTTTAACAGCTTGGAGAATTGAAGCTAAATTAGTGGTTGTAATCAGAGGAGAAGCAAACTTAAGATGTGTTATTTTGGAGTTTAACTGGATAATTCTAACGGCTCGTACGGATATGAAACTAACGATAATAAAATAATGTAAAGGTAGCTAGGCAAACTTTTAAGCTGATGTATAATTGGTTGCCTAAACAAATAAAATTATTTTAGAGTAGAAAAAGAACTGAAAGATAAAACATTCTGAAAATCACAAAAATTGTTGAAAATCTTCTCGAAAATCTTTTATATTTTACGAATTAGAACATTTTTATGAAATTAATAACTTATTTCGAATAGTCAAATACAAATATCACAATAACTTTAAACTAGTGGAGCCAAACAAATTATAAGTTTTTCCGACAATTTAAAACTTGCAATTCGTAAAAGTTCCATGCACATTTAAACTTATTGAGGAAGTTTGAGGGAAAGTTCTTAGATTAACAGTCTATGGACGATCTACAAATTTTCACGATATAATTTTCATATTTCAATAGGCGACTAGTTTTAACTTTCGACGGGAAATATTACCATAAAAAAGAGTGTACGAAAGTTTGGAATTTCTGCTTTAATATTATGATAATTGTTAGAAGTTTTTCCGTGGAAATGAATCATGTATATAATTTGTACAGAAATTGCTTGGTTAGGAATTAGTGCTTAAAAAGAATGTACCAGAAAGGTTTTTCTTATGATGAGATGTTTATATTTATTTATTCGAAAATTTATTTATGAACGTTTTCTAATAATTTTTTCGATATTCAACGCAATATTTCGATAAAGACGCACATTTCCTAAAAATGATACAACTGATAGATTAATAGTCGAAATATTTTTTTGTTTTGACTTGGACAACTAAGTCTGGGTTAAAATCAGATGAGTAATCTGTCAAAGTCAATGATGGGAACATGTCCAAACAAACTTTCTTATCCTGAATTTGATTTGGGTAGTCTGCGATTAACGTATAAGTAATGAGGAAATGATCTTTTTTCTCATTTATCAAGCCTTCAAATAATAATTGATGTTGCATTTTCCACAACTAGATATGTAACTGGAGCATTTCTGGTTCGATATTTATTTATGTTCTAATAATTATGAACTTTTCATAGTTTAGTTGCACAAATAATTATTACTAAGTTAGAATCAAAACTCCAAAAAATCTTCAGCGGTAGAAAGTTTATTTTTTCGAGTACTCAAACCCAACAAAGATTTTCCTTAGACCTCTACTCTTAGTTTAGGTTATTCTGTGTGAAAACTTGACCCTCGACTTTGGGTCGCATTAGCTAAATTTCTAATCGAAACAAAGTCCAGCTACACGCTAATCTAGATAAATTAATTATAAACTAAATTCCAGTGTAATTAACTATAAATAATAATAGTTCTAAATAGTGAAAGGTAATGTTAGAGACTCGTTCATGTTTAACGAGAGTTTGTTTTCGTTGTGAACTTTACTGATTATTTAAGGTCCAATGCTTTTGTAACTGATAACAACTTGTTTTAAATGGGATTATGATTAGCTTGTTTTTCCATTGATGATACAAAGCCAATTAGTGTTTTAATGGATGAGGCGCGCGTGTTAGAGCGAAAAATAGCCATGCTAAAATAAACACATACTCACACAGACTTAAATGAAAATATAGTAATGAATGAATGAATAAATTGTACAAAACCAAAAATCATAAAAGGTCGGTTGTCAGTTTTAATTGCAAAGTTAATTCACATTCAGATGTGTACTTTACCTAGTGCATGATTGCACGCAAGTGTTAAATAATTGAAATGATACTCCGGATAGCGGTTTGATTGTATGAAACTTTTTTAATTTGTTAACTGCTGTTAATTAACAATTTATTTAAGTATGTGTAGAGCGCCATTGAAAAATCTCATATTCGCATAATCAATAGCTGAAATAAATTATAAATAATGTTATTAATATTAAATGATTAAATTTGGTTGCAGGTGGCCTGTTCCATCCAGCTGACGACAAACAGGAGATTGCATTTCGATATGCCGTAGAGAAAATTAACAGTGATAGAGCCATTCTACCAAGATCGAAACTGAGTGCCCAAATAGAGAAAATCCCACCACAGGACAGTTTCCACGCATCGAAAAAAGGTAGTCATAAAATATAAGATATGACCGTTTCTTGGCAGCGCGGAGCATTTTAGTCTGGGGTCTGCAACTTCAGGAAGGTCAATGATTTATTAAGCTAGTGCGGTCTGCGGATATTTCTATTATAGTTATATTGTTATGATTCCCTTTCTTTACAGATTTTGCTTTATACACGCGCATACATGACAAATAGCGCTGCTTACATTTTTTTTTCAATTTAGTGTACGGACGTTTTGTTATCTTATCTAATTTTTGGGAAAGCGGTGTTTTAGCGGCTATATTTCATCTAGGGGATATAATTAAAAGACGAGACGACAATAGGGATTTCTAGAGGACAAAATAATTATACAATATATATGGTAGGTTATTTTCAGAAGACACGCACTTGGCGCTCTCTTACTCTCAAGAGTGTGATAGAGATAAGAGATAATGAACATAATAATACTGGTATAATTCTAAATTTTGTTTCGAAATAATGTAATATTCGTACTTTAACTGGTAGCTGCATTAATTCATAATTTAAATAAAAAGCATATCTAACTTATTCTGTTCTACTTGCCTTAGTATTATTTTAGTTATTTGTAGATTGGAATAATTTATAAAAAAATCAAAACAATTTTTGGAGGAGGATTGAACGCATATTGTAAATATATCTATAAATATTTTCAATACAACTTCATTGGTTTTAAAATTATGGTACTTTAAGTATTTTTAACACTGGCGCATTCGCCAAAATTACAACCAAAGTTGAGTAATAAAAATTGACGAAATAATTTAATTTAATTTTCTGGTATTCCTTTATATAACCCAAAATAAAATAAAATAAGGAAGTAACCAAAAATAGTAAACTTTTATTTTACGAGCCTGTGAACCAAACGCCCTTTAACATGTTTCTCTGCTTGATTTTTTTTCATCTACGCTCCACTGCGTTCCCTCTACTGTTTGATATAAAATCGGATTTCCATTATAATTAATGAAGACAGAAGCATTTCGGCATTGCTCTAGAATTAGTCCCGCACTGTCGACCATAATTTTAAGCCTGTTTACATGAACAAGAAACTACGGACCCAATTTCTTTGTCCGTTTGTCAACTTTACAATAAAACATAATTTACACAGCAAATTTGGCCAAACAAAGCACACAAAATATCCTTTAACTACGAAACAGAGATTCAATTAAAGATTTTGCCATTTCGAATTACTTATGCTTCTTTGATGGCGAGAAATTACTGACAGCAAAAAGTAATTAATCCTGTGTAGTATAGATTAAACTAAAATTGCGCGCGTACGAGTATGGAGTGAGAAATTTTGTGGGAATAAAAATGTAACGTTGCTTTTTCGGGTTTTTGATTAAAAATATTCTAATTTAAGAAATAAAATCCTATGTTGACTGTCTAATTTGCATTTTATCTGGGTGGTGGACGCAAAAATATACAGTGACCTTTTGGACGTTGGTAGTCACGTCTGCATTTAAATTCAGATCAACCACTTTAATCAGATTTTCAACTCGGTATTAGCTTTGACAACTGTACATCAATCTTAGCTTATCTATCACCCACAATCGTATTTGAATAAAAGTGGTTGGACAATGAAATATAACATGGCGTGGTAGGTATTAACTAAAACAAAAAAAAGGAAATTGTGGTAAATTAATTTATCACAGATTTAAATACAATTCAATGTGATGACTGCTATTGACAATTTATTACTGTACTTCAGTACTAATTGGATTGTTTCTGTTCACTGACTGGCATTAATAACGAACATTTATTTGCTGTATAGGTCAATATTTCTACCAAGTTTTTATACCCGGAAATGTTTAGGAAACTTTGTGTGACACCGGCGCCTCCACCACAATCCAAACTTTCATCACCAATAAAAAACAAAATCTATGAAACGAGACTCACTCATGCGTTTAATAAACTTTTTACAGCATCTTTCATTTAGTAAATGCCACTTCTTTTGGCAAAAAACATTGCTACTGTTGGGTTTTATCATCACAACATGCACGACCCTTGTTTGTCGTAAATGGTCACTAACCAGACTTGTTTGTCGCGTGAATTATATAGTGCAATAGTAATGTCAACGCTACAAGAACCATGTCATCAGTTAATTCGCACGAACAATATAGATCTGCCTTGGTACTCAGTTGATTGTGACACCGAGAACAAAGCTAGTCATGAAGCGATGTTCTTAAGTGTACAATATCACAAGCTAGCATCTCCTATTTTAGGTTGGCTTTGATCCTTTCTACAATATATCATGCTCTAGGGTGGCACAAGGGGGTTAATACAGTGAGTTAATGAGCCTATTATACCTGTTAGTCAAGCCTTTCAGCATCCATGGCGTTATGATGATTGTAATATATTTGCATATTTATTAATGTTTATAAATGTCACCCATTTGCAAGTTATTTTATGTGTCGGTTTAATAGTGAATGTATCATATTGCGCGGGCATAGCGGAAATATAATAATTGTAAAAAGTAATTTCAGAATGTTATTTGCTGCCTGTGCATTCACATGAAATTCTCTCAGCTCACAGACTGTATAAATTTGAATTTAAAGTAAATAGGAGACAATAGAGAATATGCAATGACTTATCCTTTTTCTCAGAGGTTATAAGTAGGGAATTTGTATTTCTTGAAATGTTTTTATAAATATTCATGAATTTGTTGTTTGTATTTGTTTTTTCTTAAATACTTCGCCTGAAACTGTCTTAGTAAACGTAACTTAAATGAAAATCAACAAAATTTATATTAAGTAACCAATACTTTTTACTTTAATTTTTACTCAACTATATCAGAAATTTCTACAATTTCTACAAAAAAGCAGATAAATGAATAAATTATGTAGTACATGCATAGCAAAAACAAGATATAGGATGTTGTTAAAAACGCATCATTATTGCGGAAGAGAATTACAATTACAATTACAATTAAGCAAAGCGCCACTAGTGAATCAAAACAGGTATGGCCGCCATCGGGGACAAAATTGTCTATATTGAAATTTTTAATTTTTATTAAATCTAATAGCATTTAAGAGGTGCAAATGCTGGTTTGTCGTTGGAGGAACTTTAATTACGTAAACGTAATATGGAAGATGGTCAACAAGTCTAAATTCTAGGCTGGTTATTGTGCGGTATCAGTGAACTTACACAAAATAAAATAAAATAATATCATGTATTTGTGTGTGCAAACCAGTACCCAGACATCTGAACCGCATATTGTAACTGGAACCTTAATCATTGTCCCTCGAGGCGGCCATCTTAATAATTCACGCGGTGACCGATAGTATCGCATGATATGTTTAAAGTCTCAACAACGAGATAATGTAGTATTCTAAAATATCATCTACGAAATCGTATGTGCGTATATGGAGAAAAAGTTAAAATGAAATTAATATAATTGGCTCTAATTTTCACACAGGTTTGAATATTATGACATCACAACGTACAAAAACTATATAAAATATTTCTAAAATATAAAAATTTAACTAAATTGGAATTAATTGAAGTCGAAAAACATTTTAAAGCAAATACAACTTAATCACTTTTTTATATTTCGATGTAAAAAAATATCACATCAAATTAACATATATTATTATTTAACAACCATAGTCCAATAACCTCATTAAAAACATCACCATTATGTAATAAAACTGGGTACTTCATTTAAATTTATATTAAAACTATGTAGTCCTTTCGTGAAAAATATTAATATTAAATATAATGCCATATTAAAAATCAATATTAAACGTGATACTCTTGAACTGTTTTTCACTATTTTACAGATTAAACATTTTGATTATAAATTTTGTATATTCCGCCAATAATAAGCAATTTAAAAAAGATTGTACGTACTTACTAAAATTTAATCTAAACAACAATTTGTGGTTTTAAAATTGAAATTTTGTAACAAACATGTCATGTTGTCGATCGTGATTCTTTTTGTCGGTTTTAATTGGAATTTTTGTAGATTTTTATTAAGGAAAAAATTTAGAATAATAACATGCAGGAGTGCACAAAGGTTGACTGATTGTTACAGTTTAGTTTTATTCAAATACGCCTGAATTGAGATATAATGTACTGAAAGGATGTTGGACAGGATGATAGATAAATGAAAATATTAGCCTGAAGGATAATGGACGATAAAATGAAACATGCAAATCGATACAAGTTTCAGTTTATTTTTATATATTTTTATTTCATTCATCTGACGTGGAATTACTGTTTAATAATATTTATTTGACAATCGCAAAGGGTTATTAATGTTATTTGATACGTTATAGCGTAAATTTAATTATATATTTACTGTCAAAAGAGCAAACAATTCATCATTGTAATTGTCTAAGGGTAAACATGATATTCTACGTAGTTTCATCTAGAACATTGTAACTCACAAGTTGTGTTATTACTTACATTATCCAGAAGCTTTCGCCTTTGAAAAATATCTAAAACTTTTATTATAGGCAGAACTTCATTTTGCATTATATTCGACTTTTATTATATCTCATAACTTTTACCAACTTCCAGAATTTGATTAATACGTACCTCAAGCTTGTTTAAAAAAATTACAACAAAGAATTATCACGTCGAAAAAAATCATAATTAATTTCATTTATAAGAAAAAGTTTTTGCTTTGGGAAATTATATTAAATTATTGTATAGGTAACAATTTCCAAACGCGTTGTTTACCAAACAGATTAAGAACTAAAGCATTAATTGACATTTAATATCAAAAAGCTTATCTAGTTTAACAACACGGATTCCACTGGCTTCAACTAGTTTAATTAGGATTAAGTAAGTTGTTTAATTGCTTGTAAATTATACCAGATAACTGACCAAACCTGGTCGAGAATTTAACTATATCAATGTAACGCTACAATAAATTGTGTTTGTGGTTTAACAGATACAGAGTTTGACGTTTCAACTAAGTGTTTATTGTAAACAGAGAAATTAGTTGAACACTAAACTGAAGTTGTAGATTTAATCTATATTCGCATGGGTGCAACTAAAATGGAAATAAAATATTTGCATGATGCTTTGGCCACAGAACATTATAATATAGCGTTGCGTTGGGAAATGTTACATTACCCGTAAGTATTAAATGAATCGGAATAGACGTTTTATCGGTTTATGGAATACCGTTAATCTACAGACCTGGAAAATTTATTTTGGCAACTGGGACAATTAATTATTATACATGCTTTATATTATAGTTTTGTACTACTGGATTATTAATAATAAAACTAAAAGCTTGAAAAATTCACGTTTTTAATTTTTCGCTTCTGTTAATGTTACTTTACGACTAGACACTTAAAACCCTTCCATAAAATTAATCTTTTTCAGTCGTAGAAAACTTAATTTCGTCAACTATTAAGTAGACTTACGTTTTATGGTCTGCTAAATTAATTACGTGAAATTTTTATTAAGTTATTATCACATTTCCCAGAAATGTTTCTTGTGTGTACAGTATAAAAATCGTGGTATAAATCCTGTTGACTTAATACAAAAACTGACAGGATTAAATTGAAGAAAAATAACTGAGGGGATACCATCTTGTATCGCTGCATACAAAATAATAAATATTCCTGACAGTTATTAAATTTTACGTCACTTTTAATAGTTTTTCAGCGATAAATCTCCTAGTAAAACTGTATTTCGTATCACTATTAATTTTTATACAGTTTGCAGGTACAAAATATGAGAAACTTTATCAAAGATGAAAAGTTCTGAGTCATTTTATCTGATCATAAAATTAAGAATAGTTTATTTTTTCTGTAAAATACCAGTTATTTGTGCAACTAGTGTTGGAAGTAATACAATATTTGTATGAATTAGACTACAATTTTTTTGGAAAAGTATAAAAATATTACTTCTTACAATTTCCAGATTAAATTCTCTCCGAATATTTTGCAAATTACTTTGGCCACATTTTTCTGTATCATGTAAGTCCTTAATACAATTTGCAGCGAAAACGTGATTAGAAAAGTTTTTCTTGTGGGAGTGAAAGTTCAAAACGTTTCTCTAATAACATCTGTTTCGCTCTGGAGGTTTTGTCCCAAAACTTTGCAGCTTGTTTAAAACTCTTGTTTAACATATATAGGAAAGGACGGCATGTTTTGGTTAAAGTATCTTCTGTGTTATCAGAACAGCCACGATTAGATCCTCGGGTAAACCCTATGGAGAAAACCGTCATAAAGCTTGCGAAATTTATAGAGATTCATTCCTGCACACAGTACCACGACACGACATGTTATACGTGGATGGTTTTATCTTTAAGTTGCTTGCAATATCACAATTTATTGCTCATATACTAAATTTATGTCACTATTAAATATACTGGTTTTTTTTGGTTTGACGATACGGTCCCCTAAGTGGTTTATAGATTTTAAAATGAGTGATGAAGGATGTTTTATTGGGATTGTTGAGCCATTATTTGCGGGGTTGTAGTGTGTAATTAGCATAGGAATTTGATTATGTTAGAGAAATGCATTCCTTAAACCCTTTTGTACGTATATTATCTACTATAAAACACAGAATATAGTTTGATCGAAGCTATTTATGGCCAATTTACACGGTGGTACAAGTTACTAAATTCTGTAGTACATGGTTTTAGTATTTGCTTCGTATTATGCGCCGTTTTAGTACTAAATAAGCTTCAAGGAATTATTCCAACTCAATCAGCAGTAAATATTTCTAGTTACTGTCCAGTAACCACAATTGTAAATTTCATAAATCAAAAAGTATCCATAATTTTTCAAATTTAGTTTTTGTATGAAAACTTGTGGCATACAAAATTAAAGATAAGTAAATTCCCTACAAAAAAGGTTTATTGCAATTGCTACTATAATAAATTAAGGAGAAGAAGAAGAAGAAGAAGTGTCAGGCGTAGCTTTTGCTCCTACAGATATGATAACGTGCTATTCACTCGACTCGCTTTTTACCGGAAAAGACAAATAAATAATATTTATAAATTCAGGTAAAAAATGTGAGCTGCCACTAAATACGCATGGAGAAGAAGAAGAAAAAAGTTACTCCAGCAAATAGGATAACGATATATTCACTCGATTTCTTTTTTACTGTAAATGAAAAATTATTAATAAATTTCAAGGCAAGAATGTGATAAATTCGTCATCTTTCTACCAAAAGATTTATAAGAAGAAGAAGAAGAAGAAAAGTTGTGCTCTAATAAATAGAATAACGTTCTTGCTCTTTTACTTAAAAAAACTCACAAGATTTTTTAGTATTTTTCCTATGATATTTTGTTTTAGAACTAAACATTAGTAAATAATTCTTATTACTGGAGCAAGTAACTTGTACAAGTAACTGGCATCATGTGTGTCGGCTATTATTTTTAATCATACAATTATTACGATAAAAATAGGAAATATCCTTAAGAAATTGAAATATTTTTATAAATTTTGCTCTTCTTTATTATTTTAATTTCATTTACTTATCTTTCCATTTTCATTCTAGCCTGTTTGTTTTTTAATTAAAGAAGCATTTCCTATTTATCTTGATCAAATAAATTTTGCTGGTCTTAACAGACATCTCGGCGTTTATTAATAATGTCTACATCACCACTCACAAAAAAGTAAAAGTCGACTTTTATCTTTATTTTTATTTTCCTTTTATTTTGTCGCTTTTCATACTGGTGTTTTTTTCTGGATGAAACTCCATTGAACAATTGTAATAATGTTCGATAACATCATCCATTTCCAAGTTCTAAAGAATTTCCGCTGCTTTGTAATTTTAATGTTTTCCGTTGATGCTGTAAGGATTTTATAAAAATGCTCAAGGTTAAGAATATAATTTTTTGCTAATGCTACTTTTTTAATCAAGTAACTGTCTAAAATCTAAAATATTTATATAATATTGCGAAAAAGGTTCCTACGTATATGAACAATCACAATATTAAATATGTATTTATAATACCTGTCCGACATTCTTTCTGATTATTTCCAAGTAGAATATTATATTCTACTGGGAAAAAATACTACATACTACCTTGTGTAGGGCTTATAGCAGAACAGTCGGAGATGCAAGCGACTTGCATAATTCAACATCGGATAAAGAGTGAACCCAAGTAATTATTAAACAGGTAGTTTGCTGTCTGACTTTACTCGTCATCCGCTTTCAGCAACATCCGCCCTTCAGGTTTAGGCGCCCCTTTGATATTCTAATTCTCGCCCAGCAACACTTTCCAGTTACTTTTTCACTTTTCATTTTGTGATTCTTATTTCCGTAAATAACTCACACATAAGGATTTGGACTTATGTAATAACTTTTGTCACGAAAAAAATGTTGAAGGGAATTTTTTATGGAATTGAGTTAAAAGAGTTTTTATGTGGCCGGCAAAAGTTAGTTCGTTGAATTTCTTTAAGATGTGTATGGTAATTATAGTTACGAAATACACTTCAAGTACTCAATGATTAATGAAATTAAATACGGAACAGTGTATTGAAAATGTCGATGTAGGTCAAATATATCAGGAAGTGTATTAATCAATAAAGTTTCAATAACTTTAATCCTGCTGGGCTTCAACTAATACGAGATGGATTCAGCTACATTATATTTCCAATCTTTTATATAAAATCTAAATCTGTCAATTCAATTTCCCCCGAGAAAGACTCACTTTTTTCCATTAATACATTTTTTTAAGTGCGATAACTTTTCACTTCTACTGAGTTGTAGGCGGTATCGTTTTTATCAAAAATAAATACCTCACATTGGTTGACCAAAAAGCATTGAGGGAAACACAAGAAGCGATAACGACCCGATGACCCTTACAGGATTCCAACCGTCCCCTACGCACACATTATTTTTATCGCTCGGGAAGCACAAAACATACTTATTTCACACCCGTGACCATCTTTATTGATTAATAATAATGTTTATGGGATGTGTCCAAAAAAATACAAAAACAACATAGGCGATAACATAAAATCCAGTACGGGATAATAAAGCAACAAAAATATTTATTTAATGAATGTATTGGGCATTAGGAAAGTTAATAAAATGGAATAGGTATATGGGGTAGTTTGTAGCAGGGATTTTCGTTGCCTGGGATATTGCCAAAATTGGACAATGAAATATTTTTTACAACGTACAATCCTATAAAGTCCATGTTTGTGACGTAAGATTTGTTAGAATTAAGTTAACATGCAATATAAAACGACACTTTTCGTCCCTAGGGAGAGAAATAGATTACTATTTATTAATAGTTTATTAGATTAAAATTCGTCAGTAAGTTTCGATGTAATTATTAGAAGAGTTAAGCACTTTAATTCTGAATCTATATTGTCAAACTTTTAGATATCTAACAAAAAGTTTCTACGTTATAGTTTGGTAAATACCAGTTTTAATTAACTGATGACGAAAAGTGGGAAAGCTTCAATAAGTTTTGTACAATTCGTATTTTTCAGTTAAATTACATTAAATTTAAAAACTCACCATTGGGAAATTCAATCACCAAACCAACTGCATGTACATTTAAACTTAGGAAAAACTTTCTGCGGATTGCATTTATATCACTAACGAAATCCATTCAATAGAATATTTCAGCTGTATTCAAGCTCAGGTTAAGGTAGCTATACAAAATCCTTTTTCTAATCGTCATTAAAATCAAATTACATTTAACACTTTTTAGAAATTAAATTAAATATTATTACACCATGCAGCTATTCAAAAAAAGTTATTATTTCGAACTTGTACACGCGTTGTCTACATTTGAAACTTTCTATTAAATTCGTGAATCCTCATCTGAAATTTAATTACATTTATCCTATAATAGTTACGTTCTGTAACAACTGATTCAATAACTTGCTCAAAACTTACAACTCTTTCAACTAGTTTAATGATACAATTACTGCAAGGAATCTTTTCGCATGCTCAGCATGTATATGCATACAATTATATATGAAAATCAGGGAAAAATAACATTTTGCATGTGACATCAAGATGTGACTGAGAAGGGTTAACAAAGGACATATCCATGAAGGTGTATGCGTAAAATAAAACTAATTACAGAAGTTAGTATGTATTTTAAAGGTAGAAATACGGTAGTATAAGTACCTAACATTTTACTAAGGCACATTAAATTTTAGGCTTGCTAGCTATAAACTTTAATTCAAAACAGCAAGACTTTTAGGACGAGCCCAAAATTAAACGAAAATTAATTTGGGTTAGGGTAAAATTTAAATAGGAATTGTGCACTTAAAATTAGAGTTTAATTTGCGTTTTTAAATACATTTAGTTAACTAGTTTATGTTCTTATAATGTATAAAGGTTTTAATTATAATGTGAGTGAGTTTTAAATTACGTTCTGGGATAATTAGCAGAAATTTTCTATCAGTCAGTAATAATTTTGTATTTCCTGTCTAAATATACTATTCATATTTTCCTGTAGTAGCAGTAACTCCGCATCTCACTCCGCATGTAGGTATTTTGCGTAAATAATTTTTCGAATACCGAACCTCTTTATTCTACTTGGCAAGTTTTATTTAAATTCTGCTTAAGTAAGTATACCTAATAATATCATGCTTCTCTAACTATGAAATATCCCATGGAAATAACGATTTAAATTTAAAAATAAGATGATTTAGTTTAATATCCTTAGAAGGCACAACAAGCGACTTAAATTTAAATCGTTTACGACTTACATGGAACGAGGCTGTGGAATATTATTATAGGGTGCACACAGCATTCAAGGAAGGCTTAAAATATTGCTTGGGGGCGCTGTGCTCTATGCTATAAAAGCATGTGAAAGTTAAAAATCGGATTACAAACGTTTTATACAGACATACGTAGACTAAGGAGATTTTGTTGAATAAATATTTGAGAACAAATGTTTTTCGGTAGGAATTGCGTTAAGTCAGCTGTACATATAGTATCTATAACTCTTTTATTTAGAATAAGGTATATATTTTATAGAAATAAATATATTCTTTGAATTTCGTGGTAAATTCCCTACTTTAGCGAAAATTAAAGGTGGTTTATCTAATAAACTATGGTCGAATGTTGCTTCCTTTTTGATGTACAGGACATTAAAGAAAATAAATTATTTTAAATAATTTGCTATAAATCAATAACAAAAAAAGTTAGTCTTCTGAAATTTGCATAGATCTTTTTTTTTGTATTCTCTTATTAATAGTGGTTACAATTATTTTATTTAGAACACAGAGGCGTGCGTACGGGTTTCTTCAAAAACATTTTATTGAATAAAACGTACACCACTGGTTTTTTTGCAGCACCAATATGCAGAGAGTATTTTCCATTCGATTTAGAAACTTTTTTGTATCTTACAATTTCTTGATGACTTAACTTTTTTTTCTTATTTATTAAAGAGGTTCTTCCCTATTAGATTTCCGAAAAAAGCATCAGTACAAAGTTGTAGAGAAAAATATTTCCTACAACTTTCCTTTTAATATTTTTTTGATATTGTCAATATTTAAAAAGATATTCAACAAATATGTTGCAAATTTTAGGGAAATTTTTCTCTAGTTAGGTACTACTTACTACTACTACTTACTACTCTTTCCCCAAAATTTTCAACTTATTTGTTTAATAACTTTTTAAATATCGACAATATCAAAAAAAGTTTAAAAGATAAGTTGGAAGAAATATTTTTCTTTACAACTTCGTACTGACTCTTTTTTTCGAAAATTTAATAGGAAAAAAGTTATTCAATAAACAAAAAAATCCAATCCTTAATTGAGGGCTGGTGAAGGAAGGGCGGGGTCTACGAATACACAAACTCAGTTTTAAACTTTCAGGGTGACCCTCTAGAAGATTCTACAAAAATTGGCTGTAGGGTAAAAAAAGTCTATTTGAAACCTTTTTTTCTCCCTTATTTACTGTACTATTAGGTTATTTTGAGTTAAGTTATCAAAAAATTATAAGATACGAAAAAGTTTCTAAATTGAATGGAAAATACTCTCTGCATATTGGTGTTGCAAAAAAAAACAATGGCGTACGTTTTATTCAATAAAATGTTTTTGAAGAAACCCGTACGCACGCCTCTTATTCTAAATAAAATAATTGCAACCACTATTAATAAGAGAATACAAAAAAAAATCTATGCAACATTTCAGAAGGTTAACTTTTTTTGTTTTTTTGATTTATTGCAAATTATTTAAAATAATTTATTTTCTTTAATGGCCTGTACGTCAAAAAGAAAGCAACATTCGACCATAGTTTATTAGACAAATCACCTTTAATTTTCGCTAAACTATCGACTGGTGAAATCCTAACGATATAAACTAGGACACCCTGTATAACTCTTTTATTTAGAATAAGGTATTTTATAAAAATAAATGTAATTCTTTGAATATCGTGGTAAATTCCCTACTTTCCTACAACTTTTGATTTTTTTTAAAACTACCTAAAAAAAACTTTTAGTAAATTAAGTAGCGACCCCTCTTAATATTATTTTGCATTGACGTCACTATTTATGTGATGTACTGTCTTAATCCTGTTATGGAAGGAATTTTAGGATTTTATTAAGAGAATTAGATGAAACCAAATATTTTTATGTTGGTGGAATAACCAAAGGTTTAGTACTTTAATACGAACATGGCCGATTTTTTTGCATTCAATACCCATTCCTACTTTTACTTTATTAATTATAATATCAGTATAAAAATATCTGCTTGTTAAAACACAAAAAATGCTATCAGTAATAATTCCACTTACTGTTTATTCAGTTATACATAAATGGGATTAAAAAATAAATGAATCAGATTATCTGCAAGAGTTATACAGCGATATTGTTTAAAATTATATGTTGTATAATCGAAAACATTTGGTCTGTTTACTCTTTACTCTTGGATTATCCTTCCATTAATATAATTTAGGATATTGTGTGATTTATTTCTTTTAATGAATGTAAATAATTTTCGATGAAAATGTAACTTAATGTAAATAACTGGCGGTTGTTCAAATACAATAGAAATTTGTAAACAAGAATCGTGAATTGTTTGTTCTTAAATGTATAAACAAGCCACCAGTGTAGAAATTTTAACAGAATCAAACATAACCCAACATAACCTTGATTTTTTTGTTCATTCAATTTCCTATTTTCTCATTGAAAATGTAGAAATATTAAACCTGGCTTACTACATTCAATGACTGTTTATTTTTGTTTAATTCAAGAAATATTATTAGCTCTGTTGTTTGCCTGCGTTGTTTTCCAATTTGAGAGTTAAAACTTTATGTTTTATGTACAAACCGCATTTTTGCGTCTCTTTGAATATTATTCCAATTTTCGTTATACGAAAGACAAACAAAACATAACCTCAATAAAACTAACTTTATTACCTCCAGTTTGTTAAGCACGTCCTGAGCAAAAGCCTGCAGTCAACAAACATAGCGAGTTGTAGAATACCTCTACCAACCCATATTTGAACTGTTTACTCAGAACCACCCTAGAAATTGCATACTTGTAATTTATCTCGCAAGTTTCTTTTACATTACAGAATAAACGACACTGACAGTGTTAATTAATATTCAGTTTCTGAAACTAGTCAGCTAGGCAGCATAACGCTTCGCTTAACTAGCTTAATGATAGTCGCTGCGTATGACTTGATTTGTTTACGTTTGATAGGCAAATTATGGCACAGAATCAGTAACCTGTAAAATATACAAGCTGCTTAGTGAAACTGTTAATGTTGTATGAATAATTAATTTTGTTCCAGTTTGCCACCTATTACGAGGTGGAGTGGCTGCTATCTTTGGTCCCCAGTCGGCTCATACGGCCAGTCACGTACAGTCGATATGTGACACAATGGAAATTCCGCACCTGGAGACACGTTGGGACTACAGGCTCCGCAGGGAAAGCTGTCTAGTCAACTTGTATCCCCATCCCACCACTTTGTCCAAGGTAGGAGCAACAACTTCCCACCCGCTTATTGGGGGGTTGGATTATCAAACCAAATGGAAAATCTAAGACTATGTTACAACTAGAGCCATCCGAATGTGAAATAACGAAATATGGTTTTTCTATAGCTTCTAGCTTGCCGGATGTAATATATAGATTTAGAAAAAATATTCTGATAGGAAAACACGTCTGTTATTTATGAGTGCCTTCAAAGGATTATGTCACATAAATACAAATTTTGTTATTCAGTATGCACTTCAAAGGAAATATTATTCCACATATTACATTACAAACATTGCTTTTGCGAAATGAAATAAATTTGCATTAGGTGTAGGTATTTGGGTAAGCACATAAAAACCATAAATGGTTACATTTAAATAAAAAAATACCAGGAAATTTGATTGACTCAGATAATTTATTATACATACGAGCCCTAACAACTAAATGTTCGGACAAAAGTAAATTTGATGGTCTCTTATCCATACGCACAAAAGTTATCTAAATTAACTTGATGATATGTTTTTGTTATAATGCCAACAGTTGGTTATATAAAGACGTGAATTTCGTAAAAATCCGCTCGGCGGTTCCAAAACTGTGGCACTTTAACCCAGCAAGTGGGAAAACTGTAGAAACAAAGAATTATTATTTTCAAAACGTTGGATCTAGTAGTCGGATTTTGATGAAATTTACTTTATTACAAAGCTGGATGTTGGTTTTCTTTACAAAAAAGTTACACAAGTTTTTATTTAGTGATTTTAGGCATTTATTGGAACTTCAAAGTTGCACCTTTAAAAATGATAGAATTTTCTAGTAACTTTTTTGAAAAATCACAGTTTTGAAACCGCTGGTTGGATTTGTGTCAAAAAACCTTTAAATCAAAGCTCAAGGATCGTACTATAATGAAAAAAATCCTGAAATGTTAATATGAATTTTTTTGTATTTTTTTCGATCTTCACAGTTCACTTTTCAAAAAACGTGTTTTTTGAGGGTGAAATCTACATTTAAATAATCACAGTTTTGGAACCGCTGGTTAGATTTTGAAAAATTTACTTTCTTGCAAAGCTGGATGTTGGTTTTATCTACAAAAATATCCCCAAGTCTTTATTTGGTGATTTTAGGCAATTTTCGTAGCTTTAAAATTGCACTTGAAAAAAGTGACGTATAATTTTCTAACGACGGTTATTAAAAAATCACAATTAGGCGTTTACTAATTATTTGCATAAAATTTCCAGTTCTCCTTTCATACTTCAAAAATTTACTTTTGTCCGAATATTTAGTTGTTAGGGCTCGTATATACTGAAAGCCACTTTATAACAATCCCGATTTAATTCTCTACTTTCCCAATTTCAAAATTTGTTTATTCTAGTTTATTACAGCTCGGTGCAAAAATAGAACATTTTAGAACAGTTCAGTACAATTTTAAAACATTTTAGAACAGCTCGGTGCAAGGTTAGAACACTTTATAAGAGCTCGGTGTAGTTAGAACACTTTAGAAGAGTTCAGTGCAAAAATACATTTTAGAACATCTCGGTGCTTGTAATGGTGAGATGGTTCCACATTATTGTAATGTCTATGGTTTGAAATTTACTTACTTTAATTAAATTCTTGTTTTTCCCCATAATAAAATTTTACAAGCACATTTCGTATTACTTACCATTTTTTTATTATTTAATACGAACGGAAGTTCCAAAGACGTTTGTATATTTCCACAATGCGCTTTTAAATTTTTTATTGTGGTGTAGGTAACGTTCGTTAATGGCTTAGTTATATTTCAACATTCAGGAGATTGCTTTTTATGCCAAGGGCTACTAAAAATATACTTTAACAGGGAGAATCGCCTTTTATAATATACCCGAAAATATGGATGAAAAAAGCCTAGCAAATAAATCTGAGGTTGTGACCGAACTCCATCTTTATGCAAATAAAAACGGTAAATATTTCTTTATACACATCTTAAGCACTTATCAAATATTTACTAAGCATTACGCTGATATATACGAATGCATTTTAAAAATTGAAATTCAGAGTTTCTTAATTACAAAAGCCAAATGCAAGAAGCATGTTACGCGAAAATTATCTAAGATATTACAAATACAGTTGAAGTTGTTTAAGATAGCTAAATTGAGTTATAAATAACATTATTATGAGGACCTTTAAGAGCACTCGGTTTTTCCCAAGCATGAATTTAAATTAATTCAAATAAGATACAACAAACATTAAATTAGATGTCAGAAACCGTTATAAACTTCGAATTAAACTCAGTGAAGATTTAGTACAAACTTATTACAGCATGCACAACTATAAATTGTATACCTTAATTTTAAACGTTTTACCTCTCAGTTTTGACTTAAATACTTTATAAATAAAAATATGTGAGAATTTCATTACCTAAGTTAGTTTAATTACTCATGTTTTGTCGGCTGAAATTTTATTTTTAATCTAATAAAAGGTGTAAATTGTCAATTATTTAAATGAGGAACTAAATTTCATTTAAAAAGGATCATAAAAATTTAAATTTCCTCGAATGGCATTCCTGAATATCTCTTATTTTTCAACTCACTTAATTTAAATTTCGTGCGCTGAATATTTGAAACGAAATTAGACAGTAGATTGGTCGCCTTCAATTAGAACTTAATATACTGTAAGGCTTGAAACTAGGTAGTTCATATCCTGTATATAATTAACTTCCTGTAACGTAAAACTGGGTATTAACTACTGTTTTATTAGGAACTTGTATGACTAAATTGGTTGTAGAAGAACCGGCGCATCCACCACATTTATAAAAATGTAATCATCTGAATAAATTATGTGACTATGTTTAATACGGCAAGTAATAAGCAAACTTTGTCTATAAAGAAGCAATATTCCAACTGCAGTTTTATTATATGCATCCTACACAGCGTACTTGAGCATACAGTAGTAAAACAACTGCATTCAGAGCTGAAGTTATACATACTCGTATACAAGTTAAAAATTACAACTAGGTACACCTATTATGTTCTTCAACTCCGATATGAGGGAATGCAAACGCGTAAAGCAGTTTTTCCCTTGTCACCGTTAACGTTGACAACTTGGCAAAATAATGCAATTGTAACTTGTTCCAGGCGTACGTGGATCTGGTGAAAGCCTGGGGCTGGAAATCCTTTACTATAATCTACGAGAATAACGAGGGTCTTGTGCGGTTGCAGGAGCTGTTAAAAGCCCACGGCCCCTACGAGTTCCCCATCACCGTACGTCAACTCGGTGAAGGCACTGATTACAGGTACATTACACGTAATTTATAAAATTCTTAAAGCTTCTCGTAATGTTGCATCAGCTAAATAATGATCCGCTGTTATAATAAAGCTAATGAAATAAGGTCAGTGTACGTCAGAAAAACTCTACTGGTTAGAATTATGGAATATTGTCGGTGGTTTAAAGTTTGCCGTCGACGGCGACGTCATCTTAGTCGTATAATTTGTCCTAAAGTTTGGGCAAACATTAATTAAGTGAAAAATGAGGTTAAGCGCTTTATACATATAAATGTGATCCTGAAAATGGTAATTTTAAACTTTATTGCCACAATACTTTAATACTTACAATTCCTACTTTTTGCCGATAAAAAGCGAAACTTTCCCCAAAATAGATATCGCCAATATTGTTATTCAAGCAACATAAGCAATGTGCGAATTTTTTCGATTGAGGAATTGAATTTATTATTTTTTTAGGTTCAGTGATGCTGCGAAATATAAAATTGTATTTGCAAAGGTTAATTTATATATTTGAGGCACGCTCAGATATAAAAAGGAAAACATTTGACACGTATTACATAAATCAATATCATTGCTGTCTTTGTAATAAGAAACGGTTATGAATTATTCAGTTAGGCGTTTTTCCACTTTTTCCATATCTACATCATTACGATTTCTCAATATTATACCATTGATGATCAAGTGCCTACATTAAATTTGTTTATAACCGCAAGGTTAAAACCGTTTAAATTGTTTAGCGAAACCTAGTTTGCACCACCGGGAGCGGCGCGTCTTGTCAATGTATCTGTGTTGCTGTGGCACTGATTACAGGTATTTACTCGCTAGCGTTATACCTTCACAGCTCGTTTAGTCGTACCATTATTTACTTAGATCTGACAAGGCTGCTGCCAACACAATGGTTAAATGACTTCTAAAAACACAAGCAAATTACTGTTCACATTTACCTTAATGAATTTACCTAGTGCCAACTTATGATGGTAAGTATATTAAAACATTTTTACTGCAGTTGCTTGTACTAAAGGTTACGGTTTTATTGTTGGTTTATTTTTTGAAAGGTCAAGCTCGAAGATTCCAAGATTTAGAAAAATTGACCACAATTTTCAACCGCTGTAATTCGTAATCTGTTAAATTTGTAAATAAATATTTCAGACAAAATTTGTAGGGAATTTGATTCTCTACAATTTTGTATAGAGCTACTTTTATCATAAAATCAGTGCCGAAAGAGATATTCTCGAAAATCGATAAAAAAATTATACAAGACAATGCAGAATTTATTTAAGAATCACACCTAAAAATATTTCGTGTCTATCCTGGGACACCATGTATGTGAATTGAATATTATACACGATGCACTTAAACTAAAGAATGAAAGTCCTGGATCTTATGATGATTTAAGATCCGACATTAATCGAAACTAGTAGTACTTAGCACAATATACTGAGAGAACTTGTGATCCTTATATCAAGTGATCAATATACTCTCTTCCATTTGAAGTTCATGAAGATCTTCTCAATGATCTATGATCGGGATAGACTCAAAAATCCTGTCAGAATCGTTAAGTCTATAGTTGAATCTCCATTTTTCTTTACAAACTTCATCTATATTATACAGGGTGTTCGCGCGAAGTGGCTCACTATTGCTAACTTCGTTATTATTGGAGCTACAAAGTCGGTTAAATTAACAAACTAGTAGCATTTGTCCTGCTGATAACAATGGTGAATACAGAAAAACAATTGACCATCTGGTTTTCGAAATATTCACAAAAATAACATTTTGTTAACTGGAACACCCTATATATTTTGCAGAAATCGATAACAAATTAAATTCTGTAGTAAAATTTCCTTAATTTTTTTTTATTATAATTTAAAATAAGCGAGTTATTTTGAAAAAAAGTTTGCAATTCTTTAAAATCAAGTAGCCATATAACGGAATAGTAATTTATTTAAACCAAACAATCATTATTTTGAATTTAAGCAAGTTGAAAAAAATTTGAAAGCATTACAGAAATATTTAATATTTTATTTAATATTTTTAATATACAGGTGTTTGCTCAAAGTGGTTCACTATTGCAAACTTTGTTATTATTGGAGCTACAAAGTCGGTTAAATTAGCAAACTAGTACCATTTTTTCTGCTGATTATAATGGTGAAAACAGAAAAACAATTGGCCATCTGGTTTTCGAGATATTCACAAAAATAACATTTTTTAAACGGAACACCCTGTATATTTTTGCAAAAATCGATGATAATTTAAATTCTGAACAAAGAATGTTCTTATGCTTTTTTAACAATTATTTAAAATAAGCGAGTTATTTTGAAAAAAAGTTTTCAAAGTTTTAATATCAAGTAGCCATGAAAATTATAATTTTGTAAATTTTCAATATTTCCGTAATTCTTTCAAGTATTTTTCAACTTGCTTTAATTCAAAATTATGATTGTTTGGTTTTAATAAATTACTATTCCGTTTTATGGCTACTTGATTTTAAAGAATTGCAAACTTTTTCTTAAAATAACTCGCTTATTTTAAATTATTATCAAAAAAAGATGAGGACATTTTTTGTATAGAATTTCATTTACCATCGATTTTTGCAAAAATATATAGGGTGTTCCACTTAAAAAAATGTTATTTTTGTGAACATCTCGACAGCCAGAAGATCAATTGTTTTTCTGTTTTCACCATTGTAATCAGCAGAAAAATGCTACTAGTTTGTTAATTTAACCGACTTTGTAGCTTTAACAATAACGAAGTTAACAATAGTGAGCCACTTCGCGCGAACACCCTGTATACTTGTTCCCCTTGGTTTCTTCAGCCATATTTTGTGCTCTACCATTAGCGAAACGCTTTGTTTTGTAGTTTTTCTCTCAAAGTAAAAACAGTTTTCAGGAAAAAAGTATTTATTATTTTCAAGCATAAAATCACTTTCTATTGTTGTAATACCGAATAAATCAGCACTTTACATATATGGAAAACAGGCCTTAGAAGCAATTCCACATTGGTTATCCTTATTCCGTGACATTTTAATATATCCATTATCACCCCAATCGGGGCCCCATGAATTCTTACAAATATAATAATCCTTACCATTTTCACTGCCAAAACCGACAACCGTAACGGCATGATTAAAACTATTTTTAGAGCATTCACTATTATCAAACACTCCAGAAGAATACTGTTGAAAACCTGAGGCATCTATAGCTACCGAAACAGGCCCATTATTGAATACTGCAGACGTCAAGGAATTTTCATCGTCTTCCTTTACAACTCCCAGCATAAAGATCTTCGTAACAACGTCGTAATTTTGGCACTGTACTTGAGTTCCTGTGTAAGGATATTTGTCTTCAGTAGTGATGCCATTATTGTAGATGTAGTCGAAAGCTGTGGAGGGCCAACCGCCACCACAGCCCCAGTTATCCGTTACGCAGTCCAGAAGATTTTGCTCGCTAAATGAAAGGAGTTGATTGGTTTTTATAAAATAAGCTCCTTCTAAGGATCCAGTCTAAAATCAGGAAATTACATACATAATTGCTTATGACTAGAAGATTGGTTTTTACCGCGCTGAAAGTCCAACAGGAACCACAACCGCCTTGGTTTTTGACTCCAGTGACTGCTCCTTTATTTCTCCAGTCGATGGAGTCTGCTCCCCTAGGTACTGTATTAGTTTCGTTTGCAGTATACACAACCGCGTTTTGGAACGTTGAGATATTGAATGGTTCTGCTAAGTTTAAAGTTTTTGCAATGAACTCTTCCTTAGTCAGATCGGAAAATTTGTTGACAGCCAGTTTGTAAGACACCAGGCCTTGTTCGAATTTTTTGTTGTGTTCTTCAATAATATTTAAATTATTTTCGAACACCTCAGAGCGAAGTTGGGTTTCCTGGGCGGATTGGTAGGACTTTTTGTTGTGGGCCTGAAAAATTATATTGTAATAATTAGGTAATTGGTTAGCGGGAAAAATTATTTGGTACCAACCACGAAACTGTTGAATTGTAGATCAAATTTGGTAGCTTGAACTGCAAGAATTATTGTTGTAAAAGTTACGAGGAACTTCATGATGGAGAAGTGTTAACTGTACTTTAACTTAGTTAGAAAGGAAGTGCTATTTATACTAAATTTGAAATAAAATTAGTTAACATTGTTAGTACTGAAACCATCACTCATAAAATATTTGATAAAAATTTTAGTGGCCATTAGATTAAGCTTACTTTTAATTAACGATAATTCAAAATTTGTGTCAATTAGAAAAATGGAAACTAATTATTTTTTAAAATAATATGTAATTGTTATGTTTTCAAACCTAATTACTTATTTTTGTTTTCTTTATATTGCCCGGGTAAATTTTTTATCTAGGTATTAAAAACGCACGTAATACAATAACATGATAATAACTACATGACATTTTTTGTCCAGGTACTTAATTGGAAATACGCAAAGTGCGTCATAATCCAAGCTAACCTCATGAAAATACGGGAATTCTATGACGTTTCGGTCCCTTTTAAGGGCCTCGCTATATTAAGTATATATAAATTTATCGAAATGATGCATTTTTAGTTTCCCACCAAATTTTAGTTTCCATTCTTTTTACTAAAGAAATTAACTGTAAACAATTATGACATTGGTTAATTATAAAAAATTCCAGATTTATAATATTCCAAATTGCAGAAGAGTATGAAAATCTAACCATATTTAAGTAGGTACTTATCCAATTTTTTTTAAATTCAAACATGTAATAATTTTAGAAAACTTATTTTCCAAAAAAGTCAAATACGAAACATTCGGGGGTGAAATATTCGGGTACTCTCCACCTTTTTTCCGTAGTCCTTCGAATAGGTTTCTTAGAAACAGATACCTAGAGTTGAAGAATTCCATTATTCCGGCTTTCTTCTAGCATATTCTTCATTTCTGTTAACTTTCTTCTGCTGTGATAAAAGAGGAAATTTTTTTAAATTATCTAAGCTTGTTTATTTTCTTCAGGAGCATTACGAATTCAGGAATAGCTATGTATTTTAATTTATTAATCTTCATCTTCTGTTGTATAAGTTTTTAGGTTAATACCCTCCAAGTCTTCTCTTGTGTTATGTTATTATAGTAAATAGAAACATGATTAATACTTTTTAACTTCTTTATTTTAGACAAGAATAACATCTTCATTAGTTACTGCAATGACTGCTTGCATTACAGCTCAGGAAAGCATGCCCTAGACGCAATTCCACATTGGTTATTCTTATTTCGTGACATTCTAATATACCCATTTTCACCCCAACCTTTTCCCCATGAATTCTTGCAAATATAATAATCTCTACCATTTTCAGTGCCATACCCAACAGCCAAAATTGCATGATTAAAGTTATTCTGGGCACAATTAGGCACATCATATATACCGTTAGAGTAATATTGGAATAACCTGGCATCTAGAGCAACCGAAACAGGTCCATACTCGTATATAGCACGTTCCAGAGAATATTCATCGTCTTCCGTTACAAATCCTACATTACTTATCATCGTAACTGGATTGTAATAGTTGCATTGTGAGTTTTGGACTCCTTTGTAGGGGTAATTTTGCTCAGTGGTGATGCCATTCTGTATAACGAAGTCCATGGCGGTTGAAGGCCAACCACTGGTGCACCCCCAGTTATTCTTTACGCAATCCAGTAGATTTTGCTCACTGAACTCAACTAATTGGCCAGTTTTTATAGCGTACGCACCCTCTATGGCTCCAGTCTAAAAAACAGACAATTTACACAACATTTGCTTATGAGCTTATGACTTGAAATATTTTTTTACCGTGCTGAAGGTCCAACAGGAACCGCAGCTTTTTTGGTTTTTAACTTCGGTAACTGCGCCTCTGGCTCGCCAGTCAAAAACATTTGTGGCATACCTCGATTCCATTTCTGTTTTGTTTGCTTTATACTCAAAAGAATTTTTAAACTGCGACTTGTTGAATGGTTGTTCCACCAAATTTAGAGTGTGTGTAACGAACTCCTCGGAAGTCAGATCTGAAAATTCGTTGATAGCCATTTTGAAAGACTCCAAACCCTGGTCGAATCTTTGGTTGTGTTCCTCAATACGTTCTAAATTCTTCAGATAAATAGAGTAGCGAATTTCTTCCTCTAGGGCGTTTTTGTATAATTTTTTGTATAGTGCCTGAAAATTTCTATTTTAAATAGTAGTAGTAAGAAAAATTATTTGGAAGTTACCAGGAAGTTTTGGTAATTTTCATCATCATCATGACGTGCACCATAAGCAACCATTATTAGAACTACAAAACTTATGAATAACTTCATGTTGAAGAGTTAGTTTGTTCTTAGTTAGTAAGAACTATTTATACTAAATATTATCAACAATTGGGTACCGAAACTGCAAATTATATCACAAATTATTTTGCAATTATCCGAGTATATCAAACTGCTATTATACTATAAGAATTTTTTTATACCACTTACAGTATAGCAATTTATTCTAAATAATTATGACTAATGGCAAAACTGCACAATTATTTGTTATTTTTGGAAAAAATATTTTTTCTTCTATAATTAATTTTATCTAGTAAAGTCTCATAAACGTAAATTGCACGCAATATTTTTTTGAAGACTCGATTTTGTCCCTATAAATGTAGTTTTTGTAAAAGTATGTCAGCAAGGATGACCAAAGGAAGATAAACTCGACATAAAAGACTCGTAATTGTTATAAACTTGTATCCTAATGAATCTCATTACAGTACAGGTGGTAAATGTGTAATAAATCAATTAAAATATGGGAGTAGAAAAATGATAATATAAAAATATTGTCTCCATTACCAATTAGTGGCGACTGTGAAAAAAATTGTACAGCCTGTAATTATTTGTTAGGTACTATTTTCAACAAATTATCTTCTGTTCATTGTATTTATCATGATCACATGTTTAATTATTGTTATCTAGTAAACAGCGGCAACATACCTATATTATTTATAAAAACATAATTACTTGCAAAATGTTTTATTGTAATTGGCCAAAAACTGTTAATTGTTAAAGTTTTGTACCATAATCGGAGAATCTTATAGATTTTTATTTTAAAATTTTCTTCCGCATTCCACTCCTGGAAAAGAACGCGCGCTAAATATAAATTTGAGTAAAATGCTGTTAGTGCCTACTCATCAAACTTAATATCATAAAATGAAAACCACAAAAACGCACCTGAGAAACGCTTAAAATTGTACGACTTTACATCTTAATTTAACACAAGCTTCGTCTCTTCTAATTTTCTAGATGCCAATGTTAAGCCAGTTGAGTGGAACACGGTATATTTACGTAGATATGAAGAGATAAACCGTAAATTTAAAATAGAGGGTACAAAATAAATTGAGGTACGAAACACGGGATTTACGTTGATACTGAAATTTAATGGTATGGTCCATAAGTAAGGTGCAAAATATTTTAAATAGTCACTCTATAAATTTTAGAAGGAATAAAGTGGAAAATCCCCCAGATAAAGTTTTATCCGATGAAAACAGAAATTATAAAAAACGGCAACCATTCAAGATTTGAAACGGGACTTAAATTGTTGGGTTTAAAATAAGACAAAGGAGTTTTGCTGAATAATATTTGTTTCTGAAAGTGTTTAAAAAACTATGATATTAAATAAACGAAAAGTCTTGTAAATGGATGAGAAAAGAAACAAAAATTAGTGATTATTATGGATCAAACTAGGCGGAAGAAAAAAGATACGCAAACTTCAAAAATTTCCAAAAATTAATATGTTGAGAAAATTAGATTTCGTGTAATTAATACCAAAAATTTTATAAAAATTATACTTCACTCTTTCAAAAGTTAACCAATAAATAACTCATAACAACATTGTAATTTTAATTAAATTTATTTGCGTGGCTACACCGTTATTGTATAATTCAGATATTTTACGACAATTACAAGGCTTAAAAATAGCTTTCCCGCACCTAAACCCTTAAAAGTTTAATAAATCCTTTATTCGTGACGGGAATAAATGAAGGATTATAAACCAACATCCGCCACGTCGAAATTTAACAACAAAACCAATTTCATAAGTCAACATTTTCAACTCCCACAAACATACATTTTCACCATATATTTTTATTTTTTGTTACACTAACCTGCTTGAAACTAAATCCAATATTGGAGGTCTAATTAGGAAAATCCCCACTTGAATAATACGGGCACGTTTTAATCCTGAACTTGTTGAGACACTGATTACAGGTATTTACACCCGGTCTTGTGGTTATATTCAGCTTCACAAAGTGCCTTTCCTTACGGAAAACCATTATTTACATCCTTCCTCTATGGACTTACACTAACTGCAAACTAGTTTTTGCTAGCTACGAGGGTATATTTCTTGCTTGAGTACTGTAAGCCATACAAATATTACTTTAGAAATTTTATTCAATATCATCAGATAATATAAGCATCCCGTAAGGAACTTACTTTAAAATAATATTGATAGTGTGCATGTTGTAGCGTGAGTTTGTTTTAACAAGGGTTTTATTTAGTCCTTGCAACAATAGTGGGTAGTTACGGATGTTAATGATATGGAAATAAATTCGAACTTTGTTTAGAAGAAAGAATAAGAAAAGCTCCGTAAACAATTCGTATCACAAGCTATAGACTAGTTTGTAGCTTTTAATCAGGGATTTAATTGAAATTTTATTTGTTGTGTTGTGTTGGTATTATGTAAGCTAAAGGGCTCCACTGTATCTTATAAGTTAGATTATTTGCTCTAATAGAAATTATAAATTTCAACTTCAGCAGGATTTATACGGATCCAAAAAATTAAATTCTGACTTGATTTGATAAAAGATATTGAAATTTGTATTAATTATTCCAAAAATATCACATACGTTGCGACACCCTCTACATCCAAGCACCTCCATTCATTTTAATTTTCGACATAACACTTTTTAATTTGTTACATTCTGTTTTAATTGCAGCTAAGTTTACAGCGATCTTCGTTAAATGCCATACACCAACGAGCATTTAATTTAATATGAAATATTTACGCCAACACAGTTTAGTTGTAGCTTTTTGATGGAACACCAACAACCTACACATATACCTTTATAAAATTTTAAACAAAACCTACATAAAACACAAAAATTTTACGGCTTTTGACAAATTCCGTCCGTGTTTCATATTTAAGGTGGATGTTGGTGGATTCACACTTATTTAAACAAATGTCTGGGTCGTTAAAATGATATATGATAATAATATTCGCTGAGATACTGAAATTTGAATATCTGCTGTTTATTTCGTACATAAAAATGGATATGGAATATGGGTAATAATTTATTTTATAATAATAGTATAAATTTAAGGGCGTTTAATAAGCAGGAATCGTTAAATTTCACGAAATAAATACAATATTAGTCTCTTGTACTAAACAAGAAAGGATAGTAATCGTGATTTTTTCGACATTGATGGATTTACTGTGACACTAAAATTGTCGATTCATGAAAAGTGGTGATATTTTCTAAAAAACATACAAAGACTGCCATTAGAGCCTAAGGACTATTTTTTTGCAATAAAATCTTTATAAAAATGTAAATTTACTTAAAATCTAAACAGTAGTTCTAAAACTATGACGGTAAAACTACCACACTACAAAATCTGGCACTATTCTACAAGTTTCATTTTAAATGTCTGAAAAACTCAGAAAAACAACCTTTAGAGCCTTTTTGTAATAAAACCTACATTTTGCTTTGTAAAAATGTAATTTACTTTAAAATCTGACCAGTCGTTATCAAACTGTGATACTAAAACTGTTAATCCATGAAAATTGGTGTTATATTCAAATTTTTAATTTGAACCTCTGAAAAATATACAAAGACAACCATTAGAGCCTTGAAACGAGTTTCTTCTAGTAAAACCTACGTTTTGCTTTCTAAAAATGTAAATTTACTTAAAATCTAAACAGTAGTTCTAAAACTATAACGCTAAAACTACCACACTACAAAATCTGGCATTATTCTACAAGTTTCAATTTAAATGTCTGAAAAACGCAGAAAAACAGCCTTTAGAGCCTTTTTGTAATAAAACCTACATTTTGCTTTGCAAAAATGTAAATTACTTTAAAATCTGACCAGTGGTTATCAAACTGTGATACTAGAACTGTTAATCCATGAAAATTGGTGCTATTATCAAAGTTTTAATTTGAACGTCTGAAAAATATACAAATTAGAGCCTTGAAACGAGTTTTTTCTAGTAAAACCTACATTTCGCTTTCTAAGAATGTAAATTTACTTAAAATTTAAACACTAGTTCTAAAACTATGACGCTAAAACTACCACACTACAAAATCTGGCACTATTCTACAAGTTTCATTTTAAATGTCTGAAAAACGCAGAAAAACAACCTTTAGATCCTTTTTGTAATAAAACCTACATTTCGCTTTATAAAAATGTAAATTTCCTTAAAATCTGTCCAGTGGTTATAAGACGATGGCACTAAAACTGTTACATGAAATCAGCACTACTTATTTACAAAGTTTTACTTTAAAGGCTTGAAATATATACATAGATGTTACTTATATAAAATTATTAATGGAGTATTAGTAATATTGATTTTTTCGATTTCGGTTTCAGTATTTTCCAAAAATCACAACTGCAGCGTATAAGAAAGTCATGTGCTGCCCTATAAATTCGAAATTTAATGAGGCGCACAATTATTATTTTATATTTGAGTCTGCACATTAAACACTAAGTTACAACCATCTTTCAAACTTAAACAGAACATCATAAAAATCTATATAAATGTTTTACTATAGCTAGTCAAAAATAAAATAAAACTCGCTGATGATACGGATTTAAAACTGAACGTTTCAAATGCAATTATTGAACGTAATGCCATCTTATTGTCGACAAGTGTCAGAAGCTTCCGCGTAAATCTCATCCTTTTGTAGTTTTTATTTTTGCCTCAAGAGAATAAGGAATATTTGCGAGATTTCAGAGGGCTGAAATGTAATTCTGAACGACATTCAGCTTGAGACTCTAGGCAAATGTTGTTCTTTCCAATACAATAAAATACAAATTCTCCCAAGTACGACAAAGTGCACTGCTGTTCATTTTTATAGTGTTTATACACAGCAATTTGGAATTAAATACTCTAGTGACATCTTCAGGCGAGGATAAAGTTGAAGTTAGTCGATAAAATTGAGAAAAGAATGGATAAAAATCTTTAATTTAGAGACTTGGAGGTGAATTAGGCGATCTAGTGCTGAACTAGGGGTAATTCACTCTGGAATTTACGTCAAATTATTATGAAGGACCAAGTGACGTTTTTAGTAGGTACTATCATCATATACTAAGTTTTGGAAGCTCCAAACTTATTCACAAGTTTGTCGAAATGGATGGTTTTCTGTCGAAATGGAATGTTGAAGAGTAGGTACATATACAATATATACACATTGTAAAATATTTCGTTATAACTGTACGCGTTAACATATTTTTCGAGCGAGCTCAATAAATTATCTACTTCTACCTAGTTGATGGGACAAAATGAAACACGAAACAGTTTTACCAATGCCTAAAATTTATTGTAGTTTATTCATGAAAATGCAGTTTCATTTTGCTTTTTATGAAAAAATTTCTATTGAGATGTAATACAATTTTTATTGGAAATATTATGTCAAATGTTGCACATTAAATTTTTCAATTATTCATTATTCGATATTAAAATAAAGTAAAAGAAAAAATGATATATTCCTTGGCGACGATGGTGACAATTGGTGGCAATCTCAAGAGACCTGTAAAAATTATTTTATTGCTCATGCTACCGTAACAAAATCAATTTTTGTACCTACAACTTTTTACTTGTTTTTCTCCATAATTATGACCAGATGTTTTTAAAATAAAGGTTTTTGAACCACGATAGTTCCAGACAAAATAATCCAAATTAATGTGGCACATGCAGCTTAAAAGTTTTAACACTAAGTGTCCACATGAGACAAACGTTAATTTCTATGTCTCTGGAAACATGAAACAAAATGTTCATAAATGTAGAAACTTAGACAAGAAAAGGTATTCCAGAAATGTGGACCTTTCACCTCTTAACGTTGTAATTAAATCTTATAATAATTAGGGAAATTTGCTTCTATAAAAACGACACTATAATAGTGGAGCAGAAATATTATAAATACGCCTATCTTGAAAAAGAATGTATAATTAACTGAAAATGAGTCTACCATATGAATTTTTAAATAAGCTTTTTGTGGAAAAGTCAATTAATTTTAGATTCAGTTACTAACAATTTTTTTAATTTACTTAAGATACAGGGTGTGTCACGACGAGTTGACAGTAGACATAACTCTATTACTAAACACAATTTGGTTCTAAAAATTAGTACACACCCATTATACAATGTGCTCTATTTAATGAAAATATTGCCACCTTTCTGGTACTTCCAGTTATACCGGAAGTAGACACAAACTTTGTTATTTTAAATGGAACACCCTGCATGTTTTTGACTTTTTAGATTCTACACTTCATTTTAGACATAAAAGTATTAAGGTTGTATGGTCCTAATATTAACGATATTATAATTATTTACCCTTTTTAATTTTTTTTTTACAAAAACGTAGATGTAAATAAAAATTCAAATCTTGACAATGATACGCTTTTTCCAAAAAATTTTTCTTGTGGTTGAAGTAGGAATATACAAGAAATAAGCTGATGTAGTTTTGGAAAACTTGCTTTATACAGGGTGTTGGTGGTTGTCCGGTCATTTTTAATTTAATTTAATCAATGATAACTTAATTTTTTTAAATGGGACACCCTATATATTTCTAGATTTTCGAATTCTACACTTAATTCTAGACATAAAAGTATTAAGCTTGTAAGGTCTTAAAATTAACGGTATTATAATTAATAACGTTTTTTAAAAATTAACGGTCAATCACAAGCACCCTGTATAAAATAAGTTTTTTAAAATATATTACCATGTTTCTTGTACATTTCTGCGTCCACTAAAATTTGGTTTGTTTTTTGAAAGAATGTGTCTTTAGTAAAATATGAAAATGTTTGACTCTAAGTTTTTGTATGATGAAAAAATTGGAAGAAACATAATTACTTAATTAAAAAAAATAAAATAAATAAATAAAAAAAAATATATTAAATTAAATATAATAAAGAACAAATTTTAGTCGACGTAGAAATGTACAAGAAACATGGTAATATAGTTTTGAAAAACTTATTTTATATCTACAGGGTGCTTATGGTTGATCGTTAATTCTTAAAAACCTTGGAAATTAAAAAAAGCGTAATTAATTATAATACCGTTAATTTTAAGACTTTACAACCTTAATACTTTTATGTCTAGAATTAAGTGTAGAATTCGAAAATGTGGAAATATATAGGGTGTTCCATTTAAAAAATTAAATTATCATTGATCAAAATTTTGAAAAATGAACGGACAACCACCAACACCATGTATAAACAAAGTTTTCCAAAACTATATCAGGTTATTGCTTATATATTCCTACTTTAAACGTAAGAAAAAAACTTTGGAAAAAATCTGTCATTGTCAAGATTGGAATTTTTATTTTCATCTGTTTTTGTAAAAAAAAAAATGAAAAAGTGTAAATAATTATAATACCGTTAATGTTAGGACCATACAACCTTAATACTTTTATGTCTAAAATAAAGTGTAGAATCTAAAAATTCAAAAATATACAGGGTGTTCTATTTAAAATAACAAAGTTTATGTCTACTTCCGGTATAACCGGAAGTACCAGAAAGGTGGCAATATTTTCATTAAATAGAGCACATTGTATAATGGGTGTGTACCAATTTTTAGAACCAAATTGTGTTTAGTAATAGAGTTATGTCTACTGTCAACTCGTCGTGCCACACCCTGTATATTTACCTCCAAATTACTGTTCTCGCGGTTTCTTTTATAAATGAAACTTATGTAAATAAATTGAAAGGTATGTTTAGTGGTTCTTTTTTCGAGACAGCGCGGTGAAGTTGTTGAAAGTTATTACCAAAAGGAGTTGGATATGCTGCGAAGCGAAAATGCAGAAAGCCACTCTATTTAGTTATACATTATAAATAGAGCGTGAAAATGGAAATATCAGGAGGAGTGCCTCTACGGAGCGAAAGTGCATTTGTGGTTTTCCAGTGAACGTGTATACCGTGGAGAGAACAGCCATGCGTATAGCGAATCTAAAAACTAAACACCAAAAGGTATACAACATGCTCTTCCTTAAGAACATTATGAAGGCACAGTCCCTGGTATATAAAAGTATTATCTGGTTTGCCTTGTTTTCTTTATTCGCTTTAAAACAGCTCCCATATGAGACATTTCTTAACAATATTTGAAACAAAAACTTACCCCTTATCTGTTCGCAAAAGTTGTTAACACCGAACTCGTAGGCGTTACCCGTAAAAATTAAGATAGATGGCTTTGTTGGAGCTAATTAATATTAATTGGTGGTAAGGTATGATGAATGGTCGTTTTTGCTTGGACCCTCTTCTATTCTTTGCAAGTTGAGCATAAAAATTGCCAAAGATTTTTTTAATGCTACTCGCTAACGTACATAACATAAATTATATTTTTATTTAAAAAGACTGAAAGGAAAATGGCAAAAACCGAAGATAAATGAGGCGTAAATATTACACTGCTTGTATAAATCCATCGAATAAAAATTTTATATGTCATAAAATAAAATCATATGATGTACGGCTAGAGTTTTAGTATAAAAAAATGATTTTTTTCTGTGCAAAGCCGCGCATCATAAATTTTTAATAAATATTTGAAAGATTGTTCTCGAAGAGCATATTTTTCGCACAATACTTTTTATTTCCATTTTGAAATATATGTATATCGTTTGAATTGGAATCGTAACTTTAAGAATTCTTTATTGGGAAACTTGAATTTTACCATATTTAAGCAAGCGTCAAATGTAACTACTTCCTCAAATTCAAAACACTATATTCACATTTTAATTTAAAATGCATATTCATTGAGAGATAAATAAACGTTTTGTGAACCAGAAATTTCAAATAAAATACATGCACAATTGAAAATGTGCATGTTTCTCACAATGCCATTGTAAATAGAAAAATATGCACACAAAACTATAAAAAATATTGTAGGTAATTGTAATGCCATGCCGATGATGATGATGAATATGTATTACTAATGGTGCATCGGAATTTATTGAACTGAAAATTTAATGCGTTTTGTATACCTACTTCAACAAACGTTTTTTATGTGAAATACCTAAACAAATCCGCTTCCTCTTTTATGTTTGAATAAACCTTAAGTCTAATTAAAGTTGAATTTTCAGGCCACTTCTGAAACAAATCAAAAACTCAGCAGAGTCGCACATCGTCTTAGATTGTTCAACTCAAAGGATTTACGATGTTTTGAAGCAGGCGCAACAGATTGGAATGATGAGTGACTATCATAGCTACCTTATCACGTCTTTAGTAAGTTGGTTTTTCTTTATAACTGTCGTTTTTCAGTTCGGTAAATAAAGTTCTAAATATATGTAACGCTAATCCTACAAAGGAGAAGCGGTATTTCATTCTATATGGCGCCATTACAAACAACTTTAATTCTTTTTTATTTATTTTTTCTACGTGGTAGGTATGGTAAGCCGTTTTTTATCGATATCAACGTTGTAAATGTTGGGAATTACTCATAAGTTTGCTGAAAAATGCACAAAATTCAACTTAATTTTAAAAGTATGATGTATATTTATCAGATTTGTGTTTTTGCTAATGTTTTTCATGTCAAAAATGAGATAAAAGTTTGGACTGTGCGCTGGCCAATTTCTCTATTTGGTACAGGCACTGAAAAACATACATTGTAAAATTGAAGGTTCTATACAACATGCATATTTTATATTATTTAATTATAAAATTTTATTATTTTTCTATTTTAAAGAAAAATTAAAAGAAGTTTAAACTATTCCTAATAAAATTTGCCTTGTCCATTATTTATGGGGATCAATCAGTGCACTTTAATTTTTAGATTTTTCTACGAAAAAATTTAAATAAATTGTAAAATAGTATATAATGCAATGAGCATTTAATGATAGTTATTATGACACCACTAATGAATACAAATGTCTTAATAGTCATTAAATGTGAGTTGCATTACACTATTTTTTCTACGACTAGTCAAAATAATAAAAAATAAGAAAATAAATATTATCTATGCCAACTTTACCATATACTCATAAATGTCAGAACATCATAATGGCAATATTTGATATTGACGGAATATTGCTTGTATCGTAATGAAAAATCTGTATCATAATGAATATCATTACAGTACAGGTAGTAAATGTCTAATAAGTCAATTAAAGTATGGGAGTAGAAAAAGAGGAATAAGCCATGATGATCATTTTATTTTATTAGGGGGTTGAAAACAAAAGTTCTGTCTCGTGTAAAAATCATAATGAAGGAAAATGTTTTGACATTTTGTTGTTTCATGTTTCATATAAAATTTATTTTATGCATGAATCATTTTTCATTTGTAGTTTGAATTAGAGATAAGTAACACAATGAATTTCCTGATAAATTACAAATTTCAAATGGCAAAATGTTATTAACAATTTTATTGAATTAAACAAGCGTTAATCTAACCGATGTTTTAGGACAAAATGCAATAAAGATAGTCCTAGTCTGGTGTTGAAAAACATGAAATGTCACATCCAGCTTTGGGTAGGCGTAACTTGATGAAATAAGGGAAAGAGCCTTCACTTTATTTATGCCCGTTTTCAGAAACTGAGAGTGGTAATTTCATGTCTTTGAAACCAATCTACAATTACCAAAAACAATTCATGTCAAAACTACACTATAAATTATAGAAATAAACACTTTTTCTTAAAATAATAAATGTAAAGTCACGTGACAAATCTAGTTTGTAAGAAAATATTTTAACAACCAAACCCACAATTCCATTAAAGAAAACTCTTTGCAGGTGTCGTTATTTTAAGTTTAAAACTTTTATACACTCGCTCACAAACAAAATGTTATTCATCAGTTCTGACCCCAGACATAAACTTCCTCCACTGTTGTAACACTACCATTATCTAAATGTACACTACTACATAGATATACCTATTTCTGTTGGGATCCAATACGCGAACAAATAAGTTCATTCGAATGCTTTCAAGCGGCAATAAACCAATAAGGTGTATAGATCAATGTTGGAAATGCCCGGTGTTTAAATGTATTTCATCTTCAATCGTTAACTCATTTACTGCTGATGGATGTAGGCCTGTATCTCATTCGGTTTAATGATTCTTGGTTTCTAATGACTTTTATCCAGTGGTTTATTAAGATCGTGAGTCCAGTTTTCTGAACATATTTAGAATTAGGACAAATTTTGTGCTTTCTGTTTGGTTGTAGGTCGGACTTTCCTCAAGATGACTCACTTCATTACGGTCTCCTTCGTTAGGTCATTATTTCCTGACCATATTTCAAAACTGGAGTGATGTTTTTTATCGTAATTAAAAATGTTGGACTATTAGGAATTCCTTCTGATTTTATCTACTATTGTTGGACTATTCGCTCAATTAGTGTTCCTTTTCCAGTTTGTGACGTGACGAAGGAATATAATCAATAATCATCATTACCGTTGCCGTTTCTTCTTTGTGTATTATTTTTGTCATGGTCATATTTAGTTTACCCCAAATTAATCTCGATTTCCCATGTAGTTATGAGCTTGTCTTGCTTTTTTTCCAGTGACCAAGCAATAATTAAGTAGGTATGTGGTCAGGAAATCTTAGGATCTTCTTTCTTCTACATTTACCGCGATCAAAGAAGGTTGAAGTATGTAAGAAATTATTCAAATAAAGGAAATTTTCAATTTAGACTCATATTTAAACATAGGCGTGTAGATTCACACAATTTCAGTGTGTTGAATATTTCATATTCTTATTTAAGTCTAAAACTGCCCCTTCAGGTCACTTGCAACAGTCCTTAAGAAACCATTTGCAAACAAACAATAGAATTTTATTACCATTTTGGTCCTCTTCCTCACATTATTACAATTCTGATTCCATCGAATCTGTTAACGACCGAAAACTTAAAATATACATTTCTATCATACATAAAATGTGCAACTATTCCATCCAATTTAAATACTTTAATACGATAACGTTTCGGAATGTTTGCTCTTTGCTGTGCTCTCGCCTTATATAAAATTTAAAATAGGTTTGAACGTTTTTCTCATATCTAATTCCTTCAGAATATCCACTGTGGAACATATTCTTTCTTGCTGCATCAGCTCTATGTTGTGTACTAAAAGGAATCTCAAAAGGCATATAACAAAGCGTGGGAAACGTTATAAACGATACTTTGATAGTGTGAGCAATACTGAACATTTCAAGCAGTGCCAGTGTTCTACGTCATTGTGTAATAGAAAACTACTAAAGAGAACAGATATGGATTTGGATGGTTTGATTTACGATGTTGGAATATCATCGAGGGGGAAAACAAATAAAACATTTTCTGGTTCTCGTACAGCCTAAGGAAATTCTGCTACGTAATTGGTAGTAATTTTATATTAGTTTATACAATATGCATAACTTTAAGTAAAAAGTGCGCTCTAGGCTATCACCGTTGACTCAATTTGCATATGCAAATTGCAATTAATTTAATTACGCTCTAAAATTACCCTTTTATCTACAACTGTTCCAGATGTTACTTAAAAATTTACAAAAAGTACAGTCCCGTGCTATATAGGGATTATTTTAGGGTTTAATGAAACAAAAAGCAAACAAGTCTGATCCTGTTCGTATTTATTTTTGAGGTATTCGTGTTTGCACCATCTGCAGCTTAAACATTTGTTGCGGCCATCACCAGAAACGAAATTCACGTTGATGGAAACTGAAAGTTTTAATAACCATTCTCTATGTTGATTGTAAACAATTTGCTATAGCGCTCAGCAACTATTTATAGAAATAGTTGAAATGGGTTTCATCTACGTGCCTACCAAGCGTAATAATGGAATTAAATTAATTTAACCACGTTAACACATATCTTTGTTCGGGTTTTTTGTTGTTTTAGTTGAAGGGAGTTGATTAAGCTTCTGTTAATTGTGTAGTTTAGGCTTTGATTAAATAAACATTGTTGCAGGATTTGCATGGAGTCGATTTGGAAGAATTTAAATATGGCGGTACAAACATCACAGCGTTTCGCCTGGTGGATCCGGAAGGAACAGACGTTAGGAAAATCGTTAGAGATTGGAACCTAGGATTAGATACTAAGAACAAGAAGGGAGATTTTGCACCAATATATCGGGTAGGTGATATTTTTCTTTTTAACAGTAAAAGTAGTTACAAAACTACCGAGTTTTATCCCTTTCGTTAAACTAAACGTTTCCTCGAAGTACGCTTTGTATTCTAAGTAGTCTTGTTCTTTAGTTTTGTTCAGTTTTTTTCGTTATCCATTAACTACACTAACATTACAAAATTGTTTCCATTGCCGCTGCTTCCAATTTAGGAGAATAACACTTTTGTGAAGGTAAGTGTGTTATTTTATAATATCCCTTTTAAATTGTAGCTCCAACAAATAAAACTGCAATTTTCCAGCTACGAGCACATTAAATGTTTGTCTGTAATGAATACACAAAAACAATTACAAGTCTAACCCCGGTTACAGTTAATTTTTATTGTCGACGAAGAAATGTTTTTGTATGGTGTATTCATTTACTAACTTTACCGAAGTTTAACAACTGCACACTTTTAAATTTTATTTTTATGTACTAGAAGGGGGTTGGTACGCAGATAGATTAAATTACACGAAATAATTTTATTTAGGGGAACAAAATATTTATTTGTGTTACACCACTCAAACAAATTAAAACATCAAACTTAAGTAGGGAAAATTATATTTTATGATCTACCAGGACCAGGTGTTTCCTTAGTAAGATAAAGATAAAATATTCTAAAATTGCATATTTTTTAATAAAAATTCCTGAAAACCAAAGTTTCCATTTATTGCCTGCCCTTCGTTTTTAAGATAAAGGGAGAAATTGATAATTTGCACTTTTAAGGCATACCTCGTATCTCGGGAACGCCTGAAGATATTGGAAAGGTAAAAATTGCATTTTATACACATTTTTACGTAGAATCCAGTGGCGTAGTCAGTTTTTTCTTAGAAGCGATAAATTTCAAGATATTGACTAAACTTATGTTATTTTAAATGAAACACTCTGTATGTTTTTCACTAGTTGGATCCAGCTTGTCATAAGCTTTACAAAAATATAAAACACTCTGTAGCTATTTTCTATATTAAGCTACAAAATGGCAATTTTCAAAAATTCAACCAAAATTTTTGTAAGTAGGCCATGAAAAACAACAAACAAAGAAGGAATACAGTCAACTTTACACAAGAACAAATAAAAGTTTGAATACACTTTATAGAAATTGTTCAAATTGATTTCCGTTATGTCTCAGACACATTTCGCACATTTTTCTTATCCTGCATAAAGCATTCAGAATTATGAGAGGTTGTGCTTGTAAATTCCTAAATTCTCTTTCTGTGGCAGTAAATCTTCTATTGTATGAATAATGACATTTGTTTCTTATTTGTCATAGCCTACTTAGAAAATTTTTGGCTGAATTTTTGAAAATTGTCATTTTCTAGCTTAATATTAAAAATAATTACAGAGTGTTTTATATTTTTGTAAATCTTATGACAAGCTGAATCCAACTAGTGAAAAACATACAGAGTGTTCCATTTAAAATAACATAAGTTTAGTAAATATCTCGAAAATTATCGCTTCTAAGAAAAATCTAAGTACGCCACTGGATTCTACGTAAAAATCTGTATAAGATGCAGTTTTTACCTTTCCAATAACTTCAGCCGTTTCCGAGATACGAGGCATGCCCTAAAAGTGCAAATTTTCAATTTCGCCCTGTAATTAAAAAACGAAGGGGGCTATGAAAAAACCGTTGACGGCATCTTTTGTTTCACAAAAAAGTAGCACGTAGCGCGAAAACTGCATCAATCTATCTCTGCTAGTAAGCGAGATACCCCGCAATTACAACGAAATCTGGACACCCTGTACATTTTTAATCGAAGAAATATTTATTTACTGTAAGAAATTTTTATTATATGACTTAGTTAACAGTAATTTAAATTAAGAATTTATTTTGTTAGTACAACTAAGTATTTATTAGTTAATCACACAATTTATTTAAACATTTTTTCCCATATCCAAATATTTTTTAGAAAAGTGTTCGCTTTTTTCTCAGAAACATGCTTATAGCAAAAAATAACCCATTACATGCTACCTACGCAGACTTTCCTCCCACTTCAATTTCATATCCAACTTGAGAAAAAACTAAATTAAAACAGCTTGAATGTCTTTGGTTCACCGTTAAAATTAAAACGTCTGTAAAGATTTTTGCTACTTATAAAATACGGACTATAAAAAAACTAATTACTTGAAAATTTATAAAGAGAGATTATTTTCCTTTGCTTTAAATTCTTTAGAGCGTACAATGAAAGAAAAACAACTTAATATTAAAGTATGAACACTATGTAAATAATTAAATTCCTCTAGTAATAATACAATTTATTATTGCAATGTTTTAAGCATGCTGTTCACTTTTAGTAAATAAATATTTTCCAAGCACTAAAAACGCTTAGACTACACGATGACTTTTATAGCCGTTTAAATTTTGATAAAAAAACATTTTGTTGGTATTTAAAAATGCGAAATCAGCTTTTAAAAAATAAATTTAGCGTAACGAAATTATTATTATGTTCTCAGCTGGATTTTCATCTACATTAAACAATACGATAAAAATTGATCATTCTCAAAGTGTTTACGTGTTTAATGTTGGTAGAAAACACTGCATTAATATTTTTATACACTGCGCCTCTAAAATGAAATATTTTAGTGCTTTTGCGCAATTTCAGTTATTAAAATTAATATCTCATAGCAAGGATATATGATGCAGTAAAATAAATTTCCCTGCTTGTGTTTGATGTATATCTTCAAGGGAAAGTTGACTAAATTAAAACAAACTGCATTATATCGCACAACTCTGTAAGATACCTGCTCCCCATAAACCTGCATAATTTAGATGCCACATACGCGAAAATTTGTGAAAAAGTCTCGTTACTTGCTCATACATGGAGCATGATGTAAAAAGAAAAAAATAACTTTACTGTGATGAGTCCTGAATATTTAAAGGGAAACACCAGCTAGAGCACACAGAACTGAAACCCACCTAGCTATGTCAAGATTATGTAATTGAAAGGGTTAAAAAGTCGAGGGTTAAGAATAGTAAATTAGAAATTTGTTCCTGAATACAAATTTTATTTTAAAGGCAAATACGAGGAGTGTTTTAAAATTAAACTACGTCACATACACGGTTTCTTGTATATATATTTGTCAGTTATAGGATGATATTGTTGTGGAACAGTGCTAAAATCATACGAAGTTAGTATGCTAACAAGAACGCGAGCTAGGTTAGGTTTGTATTTAAATACAAACTGTGGTTCTGGAAATAAAAAATAATATATAAGAATATTTCTTTCGGTGGAGGTTTCATTAAAGTTGCGTTCCTTCCTTTAAATTTTCGTTTTTCTCTACATAGTCTAAAGGTATACAGTAAATTTAATCATGTAATAATTTTTTCTTAGAGAGAATTAGAACTAAAAATATTGGGGGGCAAATTTAAAATATCGTACATGAATTTGATTGGCTCTTTTCCTACTTAAGCAAATTCAATTCGCCGATTAGCGAACTTAAGTGGGAAAAGAGCCAATCAAATTAATGTATTTTAAATTTGTCCCCAAATATTTTTAGTTCCAATTTCCTCCAATAATTAACTAACTGGCATTTTGTATCTCTTATTTTTGAGTAGTTGTATTAAGTGATCACATCACAATTATATAATTTGAATAATAGCGTACATATCACCTATAGAGTCCTATTATTTAATTTCAAAAAGCTTTAATTTTGGACAATAATATTAAAAGTATAGAGAAGTCTGTTGTAGATTTTGAAATCTACCAAAAATTGATGAGACAAGTCAACGTTTTTTAGTAACATAGCATAAACCAGAACTAATTTATTAACTCCAGTGGTAACGAGTCCATAGAGATTTGTGATTTTTGTTTGTATATCAGCTTCACCACCAGATGTGTATACAAACAGGTAGCGCGCAAATAGATTTTTAAATGTTGCCAGGCAAACACAATTTACATTCTAACTACCGTTGAAATTCATCACCACAATAAACAGCAAATATACTATCATTGCAGGCCGAAACGGCTCTAATGTACGACGCGGTACATTTATTTGCCAAAGCCCTGCACGATCTGGATACTAGCCAGCAAATTGATATCAAACCCCTCAGTTGCGATGCAGTGGATTTCTGGCCTCATGGTTATAGCCTCATTAACTACATGAAGGTGGTAAGTTACTGTCTCCACAAGCATTTTGGGTCCGTGTTAAAGAATGCCGCGCGTTGAATTCTTATAGGTGGAGATGAGGGGATTAACGGGTGTAATCAAATTCGATCACCAAGGATTCAGAAGTGACTTTGTTCTCGACATTATTGAGTTGAGCAGGGAAGGGCTTAAGAAGATTGGCACGTGGAATTCAACGGAAGGCGTCAACTTCACCAGAACATATGGGGAGGCTTACACGCAAATTGTCGAAATTATACAGAACAAAACTTTTGTTGTAACCACGATACTGGTAAGTTTGTTGTTTATTGTTTCACTTAGTTTCCGACACATAAAACATCATAAATGGGCGGTGTATTTAACGGATGATGTCTTGGGGAGTAATTAAACATAATATTTGCATTTTAAGAAAAATTTAACTCTTTTGTCAAATTGATATCATTGAATTTGTGAAGTTTTTTGTGTATTTAAATCGTATTAAAATTTGAACACTCTAAACGATATAATGAATGATTCTAATAACGAAAAAATAAATCGCAAATTTTAGATTTAATTCGATTTGAAGCAATTTTATGGAACTACCTAAATATTTTTTGAAGATATTGTTTTATAGATTCAAACAGGATTGAATATTTATTGAAAGCTTGTAAATAGTTTACTCATATCTTTTCACAATCCCAAGTTACAGCATTTTGAAAATATTGAAGTAAATTTCTTAACACCGGCGCATCCACCAAAATTAAAATTTTTGAAACAATTTTATGGGAATATCTAAATATTTTTTTAAGATATTGTTTTATAGATTCAAACAGAATTGAATATTTATTGAAAGCTTGTAAATAGTTTACTCATATCTTATCGCGATCCCGAGTTACAGCATTTTGAAAATGTTTAATACATTTCTTAACACCAGCGCATCCACCAAAATTAAAAGTTTTGTAGCAATTTTATGGGAATATCTAAATATTTTTTAAAGATATTGTTTTATAAATTCAAACAGGATTGAATATTTATTGAAAGCATGTAAATAGTTTACTCATATCTTCTCACAATCCCGAGTTACAGCATTTTGAAAATGTTTCCACCAAAAATAAAAAATCCCTATAATTAAATTTATTTAAAATTATAAATGAAAGAATCCATTGAATATTGAGAACAAATATATGTAAATACTGTTATAACTAGTTCTAAAGACCAAATGAAGCACGTTTTCTTTTCAATCTGAACAAAAACCCTCTGTTTTTGTGTTCTACATTTTATACAACTCCCCAAATAAAACAGTCATTTAAGCTATGATCCTTTATCAATTTTGAACAAGTCCAATGTTTCTTCTAAGGCCCAGTTTATTTCCTCAGCAGTTACCCACTGAAATATTTTGTGATTTCAGCGATAAGAAAGCCACCTTTTATTGAGCTAGAGAGAGGGGTGATAAAATATTTCGCCCATTTATATTCAATTCATTCTGTTGCTGTCAACTGAAAAATTTCATTTTCAGAGTGCGCCATACGTGATGCGTAAGGAAGCCAGCGAGAAATTGACCGGGAACGCACAGTTTGAAGGATATGCTGTAGATTTGATTCATGAGATATCCCGTGTATTAGGCTTCAACTATACAATACGTCTGGCACCAGATGGTCGATACGGATCTCTGAATCGAAACACTAAAGAATGGGATGGAACTATACGGGATCTGCTAGATCAAAAGGCGGACTTGGCCATTGCAGATCTTACTATTACGTATGACAGGGAACAAGTCGTCGATTTCACAATGCCTTTTATGAATCTTGGCATTAGCATTCTGTACAGGAAACCAATTAAGCAGCCGCCTAATTTGTTTTCTTTCCTTTCGCCTCTGTCCCTCGACGTTTGGATCTACATGGCTACCGCCTATCTTGGAGTCTCCGTACTCTTATTTATCCTTGCCAGGTAGAAAAATACATTTAATTTAACTTTCTCTTATTTCAGGATGTTTTTCCAATTACGAACGAAAACCTTTTTTTACCCAGCTATATGTTATTGGCCATCGGATTAATTGGTAATCTGTAAATTCCTCTATTCCATCGGGTTATGTTCGTATTGCGCGTTGCAACAATTACGTAAAAAATTTAAATGAAAATATAATGGAACCACTCAGATTTAATTTCAAACAATTTACTGGGATTGCAAGTGTAACTGAAAAGATTTTTCCATTTAAGTGGCACTGAGAGAGGAAAGTTGTAGCGGAAAGCGCAACTGACACTTTTCTGCAATACTTTCATTAGCATTTATAATGGAAACTCTTGCGGAAAATATAAAAATTAATTTCTTTTTATGTAACTGGAAATTTCTTGGTTCAGAAATCACATAAAATTATAATAAAACTTCACTTAACTGGAAGGAAAACATTGATTTTTTTTAACCATTGTATTTTGTACCTAGTTTTAGATAAGCGCTTCTAGGATATATAAAACATTTTAGGTCGATTGCTTTTCAACTTTATAAGAAAATTGTCTTAGGTCAGGGTTTATTGGCATTTGCTTTGAGACATTTTACTTTGATCTTGCACTATTATTTGGCAGCAACACTGTAGTAACAATGTTACTAATCGAACTTGGAAACTTTAGTACACAGCATCTATGCGATAGTCAAGGTACAAATATAAAGTTTGGGGGAAAATTGATTAGATCTTGTTGGGGCACAAAGTAGTTGAAAACAACGCAATAAAATGAGGGTATCACTTGAACCTTAAATTGTCAAAATTAATTCCCATGATCATTGTTTTACTATATCTAAGAAGACGTTTTCCCAAAGCTATTTTTAAACAAATTACGATGGAATTATTGTAATACAAATATGGTTAGTTTGTATCCATCTTGTTTCGTTTAAAATTTATAGCTCCTTAAAATCTGAAATGTTTACAACGCTCATAATATCTCGTAAGGCGTAAAAATATTGCAAACAAGTTTGAAAATTTTAATAGATCAGATCGAAATCAACTTGTGTTACATAGTAAAAACTATAAGTTACTTTGAAACTTTTTAAATCAACTATACCTTCAAAATTTGTACATTTTCTACAGTAAACTATGCATAAAATATTTACAATGAGGTTTGCAGTTTTAGATAGATTAGATCGAAGTCTGCATGCGCGTATAAAATTATTATAAATAGGCAACAAGATTAGAAGCAGCAACGGTTTTTTAGGAAGAAATCCAAGACAAAATCCAAAAGTTACAGTGTTCTGAAAAACGTATGAATATGTCATGAAATTCGACAGTTTTTGAAGAAATTAAGCATGTCAAATAATATCTTAGTTAATTTTTTGTACACATTATACAGGGTGAGTCGCAATAAGTGCGACATGCTTTACCTGTAAATACTAGGCCTAAAACTGAGACGATTGACGCAAAAACTTGTTATACTAAAATGCATAAGTAACTAAAAAGTTATAGGCGTTTAAAGTTTAAGAAAAAAAAATTTTTGCTAATAACTTCTAAACTAATTGAATGAGAAGAACCAATTCTTGGTAGTTGCTAATGAATACCAATGACCTTTAATTTGTGAAAATTTTGTTGAAATCAAACTTTCAGAAGATGGTTTTTTAAAGTAAGTAAAGTGTTTAACCTTCTGGAACTTTTTTGTCGTTAAAATTTTAATAATAAAAAAAATTGCATTTAATAGGCAATTTAATTTAAAGACTTTTTGATCTCTTGTAAAGTTTTGATTAAACGCACCGTTAAGCTTTAAAAAATTAAAAACTAACAGCATGTTTTTACTAAGTTCAAAAAAACAGCATCAAGAATGCTGAGATTTAAAAGTTATTGACGGAGGACGGACCTCCAGCACATTATGCATGTCCTGTGCGACATTGGCTATCTGTCACCTATCCTCAACGATGGATTAGTAGAGGCCCTGACGCTCCTGTTGCATGGCCTCCTCGTTCTCCTGACCTAAACGCAATTGAATTCTTTTCTTGGGGATATTTAAAATCAAAAGTGTATGCAACACCTATTCCTTCACTTCAAGAGCTTAGAAGGAGAATCGTTCAACACGCCAATGAAGTTCGAGAGGCAGTTTATATTTTTAAAAAATTCGGTTTCCAATGCAAAGAAGAGCTACAGGAGCGTCATCGTCAGGGCCTCTACCAATTCATCGTTGAGGATAAATGACTGATAACCAATATGCTAATGTGTTGGAGCTCCGTCTTCCGTCAATAATTTTTAAATCTCAGCATACTTGATGCCGTTTTTTTGAAACTTAGTAAAAACATGCCGTTAGTTTTTCATTTTTTAAAGATTCACGGTGCGTTTAATCAAAACTTTACAAGAGATGAAAAAGTTTCCAAATTAAATTGCCTATTAAATGCAATTTTTTTTATAATTAAAATTTTAAGGACAAAAAAGTTCCAGAAGGTTAAACACTTTACTTACTTTAAAAAATCATCTTCTTAAAGTTTGATTTCAACAAAATTTTCCCAAATTAAAGGTCTTTGGTATTCATTAGCAACTACCAAGAATTGGTTCTTCTCATTCAATTAGTTTAGAAGTTATAACCAAAAAAATTTTTTTTTCTGAAACTTCAAACACCTATAACTTTTTAGTTATACATTTTAGTATAACAATTTTTGCGTCAATCGTCTTAGTTTTAGGTCTAGTACTTACAGGTAAAGCATGTCCCACTTATTGCGACTCACCCTGTATTTCTTGTACCGGCACCTCCGCCAAAAATGAAACTTCCAAATTTCAGTTTATTTTTCTCTGTGTAAATTCAGATTTGATTATTACAAATAGTTAATTAATGTATTGAAAACTAATGATAAATTTACTATTAATTTCAGCTTAAAAAGATCCTAAGTAACTTGATTAAAAGCATTTTCATGTTTTGAAGACAATTAAGGTTTATTATCTGCGCTTTCTGTGATTTACTGCAACTTTACCTTTAATAATTATTGTACTTAATTTAATCTCTTGGATTATGTATTTGCAGACAAGCCTATTTACCAAAATTATAAATAAGTTGTTAATAAAACCAAATATTACATTGTCATTCTGTTGTAAAAATCGAAACCCATCAACTCCAATAATACAAACTGATAAAGTTTCCAATATCACAAAAATCCCAATAATTTCGCTACAACTTCAATTCCAATTCCACCATTACCAGCATTCATTCACCTATTTCAATGCTTATAAATTATTTTCTAGATTCACACCGTACGAGTGGCAGAACCCGCACCCATGTAACCCAAATCCAGACCATTTAGAAAACCAATTCACCCTATTCAACTGCATGTGGTTCGCAATTGGCTCTCTGATGCAGCAAGGATGCGACTTTTTACCCAAGTAAGCTGGAGTGTGCATGTAGTAAGCAGCTTTGTTGGTGGTTGCAGGTTCAGCCCGTACGAATGGGACAACCCGCACCCATGCAACAGTGATCCAGACGTGCTGGAAAACCAATTCACACTTTTAAATTCACTGTGGTTCACCATTGGATCTCTAATGCAGCAAGGCTCCGACATTGCGCCAAAGTAAGTCTTAATTTCGGTGTTTTATGTATCTATATCACACACACTTTTTTGGACTTTGTCTCAGTCTTGCTGTTTTTGTCAATTTGGGTGAGGCGTTTGTAAAGACTCGGTGGTTAATGGCTCTCAGATTAATTAATTTGTTGGTTTTAGTAAGGGTCAGGATTTACCTTCTTTAAAGTTTAGGTATAATGGGGTACCCTTTGGGGACCTTAAACTTACTCGTAAAAAGCTACTGAAAGTTTTGGGGGAACTTATACACAGTTGTAGTTAAAAAATGCTGATTTGAGGGTGTTTCATTAATATAAAAATAAAATATTAATTTTCTTTGTACTTCAACTATATAAACTAACGTAGGTGTACTGATTAATTTACTTTCTCTCACAATTTTACATTGAATTTAATTTTGAGATCAAACGTACAATTTCTCATGTTGGTAATGTTTGATTTGCTTGTTTTAATTAGTAGAAACTAGGTGGTTATTTAACTGGAATTGATTTCTCTTTATACCAGTATTAACGAAGTTAACAATTCACTTGATTTCCATTCTAAAAATTTTTGCAATTATAAAAAAGCATGTGTTTTACAAAATTAATTAATTAAGCGTTTGATGTTTTAATTCCATAATTTCAAAGTAAATTACTTCGCATTACATCAATAATTTATAAGAAATATAATTTTTCAGACTAAAAAGGTAAGTGCTTAATTTAGTGAATGAACTGTTTAAGAACCAAGAAAAATAAGTAAAATAAAATTCTTAGTTTGTAATAACGGATACAACCACAGACGACATTTCCAGTCTATGAATGTGCTTGCATTGTATTTTTCCACGCAAAGACTTTTCTTTATTAAATTCTCTTTTACTCTACACGGAAAACATTAAGGGTGTTCCAACAAGCGGAACCAAATTAAAACCATTAACAATCTCGTAACAGTTGAGTTCAAATATTAAATTTCTATAACCTTTATAAATAACTGAAATGGTAATTAATTAAGATTTGCCAAAATTATATGGAAATTGTAGCGTTCGGTTTTAATAATCGCCTAGTCGTTTCAGGATAATTGTCATCAAGCGGGAATATATTGTAAATGTGACCTTTCAGGTTTAATTGGCGGTAAAATATCTTATAAATAATGGAAGCTTTATTAAGGGGTGTGATTTGATTATACAGAGTGTTGTTAGTAGCCTTGGAAAATTTGATTGATGTTACTAAACGCTTAATTCTCAGAAGTATAAAATATATAATTTAGTTGGGGTTACTCTGAACTCTGTTAGTTGAATAAAATAATCACATACAAATTGTACCTTTCCTTAAGATGACATTTGATATATTTTAAAGTGTTTATTAAGTTTGCATCAACGAAAGTAATTTTCTTTTTCTCTAAATAACTTAAATAGTAAGTACATCAAAACGTAACGTTAAGGAAGAAGTGCTATTGTCTTACTTCTACAGGGTGAGTCGCGATAAGTGGGATATGTTTTACCTGTAAATACTAGACCTAAAACTGAGACGATTGACGCAAAAAGTTGTTATACTAAAATGCATAACTAAAAAGCTGTAGATGTTTGAAATTTAAGAAAGAAATAATTTTTGGTAATAACTTCTAAACTAATTGAATGAGAAGAACCAATTCTTGGTAGTTGCTAATGAATACCAAAGACCTTTAATTTGTGAAATTTTTGTTGAAATCAAACTTTAAGAAGATGGTTTTTTAAAGTAAGTAAAGTGTTTAACCTTCTGGAACTTTTTTGTCCTTTAAATTTTAATTATAAAAAAAATTGCATTTAATAGGTAATTTAATTAAAAAACTTTTTGATCTCTAGTAAAGTTTAGATTAAACGCACCGTTAAGCTTTAAAAAATTAAAAACTAACAGCATGTTTTTACTAAGTTTCAAAAAAACAGCATCAAGAGTGCTGAGATGTAAAAGTTATTGTGGGAGGACGGACCTCCAGCATATTATGCACGTCCTGTGCGACATTGGCTATCTGTCATCTATCCTCAACGATGGATTGGTAGTGGCCCTGACGCTCCTGTTGCATGGCCTCCTCGTTCCCCTGGCCTAAACGCAATTGAATTCTTTTCTTGGGGATATTTAAAATCAAAATTGTATGCAACATCTATTCCTTCACTGCAAGAGCTTAGAAGGAGAATCGTTTAACACCCCAATGAAGTTCGAGAGACAGTTTATATTTTAAAAAAATCGGTTTTCAATGAAAAGAAGAGCTACATGAGTGTCATCGTCAGGGCCTCTACCAATCCATCGTTGAGGATAGGTGACTGATAGCCAATATGCTAATGTCGCACAGGACGTGCATAATGTTTTGGAGCTCCATCTTCCATCAATAACTTTTAAATCTCAGCATACTTGATGCCGTTTTTTAGAAACTTAGTAAAAACATGCTGTTAGTTTTTAATTTTTTAAAGATTGACGGTGCGTTTAATCAAAACTTTACAAGAGATGAAAAAGTTTCCAAATTAAATTGCCTATTAAATGCATTTTTTTTATAATTAAAATTTTAGGGACAAAAAAATTCCAGAAGGTTTAACACTTTACTTACTTTTAAAAACCATCTTAAAATTTGATTTCAACAAAATTTTCACAAATTAAAGGTCTTTGGTATTCATTAGCAACTACCAAGAATTGGTTCTTCTCATTCAATTAGTTTAGAAGTTATTACCAAAAATTATTTTTTTTTCTGAAACTTCAAACGCCTATAACTTTTTAGTTATGCATTTTAGTATAACAGCTTTTTGCGTCAATCGTCTTAGTTTTAGGCCTAGTATTTACAGGTAACGCATGTTCCACTTATTGCGACTCACCCTGTATGTTGTTTTAGACTCTATAAAATCTTACAAGTACCTTCACAGTATCGCTAAATTTTTTTTATACACATTTAGCGAGAAGTAAACCGCTGGCATAAATTTACACTTGACTTCTCTCTAGACATTACCTCGGATTTCATCAAGATTTCTAGGATTTCCTTCAAATTACATATTTTTTTTAGGAGTACCTCGATTGCTGTAGGTAATTCCTCTAGCAGATTATCTTGAGATTACCATCAGATTTCCTCAGATTTTCTTAGAATTCCTAGAATTTTATCCTGTTCACTGGAATTTCTCGTAAGGGGTAATCGCTCGTGTTTTCTCGAGATTTATGGTATGCCCTTCAGATTACCTCGATTTCGCGCATGCACCTTTATATAAATAGTGTTTTCTTAAGATACTTCTAGATTTCCTTATATTGCCTCCAGATTGTACACCTGAATTCCTCATCGGTTTAGCCCAAGAAAATTTAGTCCTATAACATTTTTTATGAAAATTAAATTTTTTCTTTAGAAATTGCAAATACTTTGGTGGGCAAATACTTTTTGGCGGTAGATTTAAAATGAAATTAGGTTTCTAAGACAAAGAACAGTGAGAATCCAATAGTGAACAAACAAAGAGCTTAGCTATTACCTAGCCAATTTTTCACGTAGCATTTTATGATGCAATTAATAAGACGTATAATATTGTGCAAAGCGCCTAGTAAATAATTCTCCAGCTGGTGTTGACGTGGCGTGTTTTAGGTGAATATATTTTAAAATGTAATATTTTGTTATTTCCAGAGCAGTTTCAACGCGAATGGTGGCGGGAATGTGGTGGTTTTTTACTTTAATAATGATATCTTCTTATACAGCAAACTTGGCAGCCTTCCTCACAGTGGAACGAATGGATTCACCGATAGAAAGTGCTGACGATCTAGCAAAACAAACAAAAATTAAATATGGAGCACTTAGAGGGGGCTCCACGGCAGCATTCTTCCGGGTAATATAAAATTCTCAAGTTTTCAACTTGATCTGAAATAAAATCACCACATTTCCAGGACTCTAATTTTTCCACATATCAACGAATGTGGGCTTTTATGGAATCTCAGCGGCCATCTGTTTTTACGACTAGCAACGTTGAAGGAGTTGAACAGGTTGTCAAAGGAAAAGGAAGTTACGCCTTCCTTATGGAATCTACTTCTATCGAATATGTCATCGAGAGAAACTGCGAGCTAACACAAGTTGGCGGTATGTTGGATTCGAAAGGATATGGAATTGCTATGCCACCGAGTAAGTATTATACTATTTGTTTGTTTTTTTGTTGTGTATTTGTCAGCCATTCAAATAACGCCCACTCAATTGGTAATTCTTTTTATCGACAAAAATATACTCCCAATAGGAAATTATTTAAATTACTTTTGTAAAAATGTATCGTAAAATTATTTCACGAAAACTCTGGTAATTTATAACCAGAATACAAGAATAACAAGTTGCATAATTACAATTCACAAAACTGGTACTTTTCTTACTAATATAAAATACAAGTTTGCAACATTATTTTGTATGAAAATGTTTTACTTTGCTCCATGTAATATATTCCAAAACTGCTTTATAATTCCACCGAAGCAAACAAAAACTTACACGGTCTAACTTGATAAATAAACATATAAGTAGTTGAGCATAGTTTAAATAAACCCCCTTTATAAGGTTTTATGTAAAACGTGTATATATCATTAATCTTCGTAGCAAAACTTTTGGCTCCTCTGAAAATGAATCGAGTACAGAATCGATCCCAGTAGGGACATTAAGCTTACTATAAATTCTCGTTCAACGAAATTGTTTTTTTCCAACATCAATCTCTGATACTGATTCAGATTTTTAATACCGAATTATAATAAAAGTGTTATTAATTGCCATCATCCAACTGCACAAAAAAAGCGTTTTTAAATTGATAATCTGGAAAATGCGTTATCTTTCATTGCCTCGAAATGGGGAATATTTAGAGGCGCTTTATTATATCATCGTAAAAAATTAATTAGTTTTGTTGGGAGGAAGAGGATTCAGTGTGTAAGTAGATGTAAAATGTTAAAAAAAACGTGTAGGAATTGGAGCTGTATGAGGATTTCAAATATTTTTTAGTTTTATCGTTTTAATATTTATCCCTTCTCACCATTACCACACTATTAAAATATCTGATGTGACCAACGCATGACTTTCTTATACGATAGTACCACAATTACTTTTCCTAAAAAAATTAAGTTTCTTGTAAAAATCGTGTTTATATTTTGAGGTTTTTCCAGCAATTTTCAAATAATTTTCGGAAGTCTCTCTCGCACGTATTGCAGTACGGATAAATCCGTCCTTGTCCCACTCATTATAACCGAATTTTACGACAAAATAACTGTTTTATTTTAGATTTTTGACCCTACTACTCACTTAAAAAAATCTCCCGGTATAAAATCACATTTATTTATTCATTATTATTGTTTTCGGTACCATAGAAACCAGTAAAATAAAAAATATATAATGGTCCTTCTGGGATTCGAACCCGCGACCTTCCGTTTGGCAGCCAAGACCCTTTAGTCACTAGTCTATCTAGGCTGTGGGATTCAACGCGCACTATGAAAAATACGAGCCCTAACAACTAAATGTTAGGATAATTTTTAATTTGGGACCATTAATAAGAGGTTACGTCTCCTTTTGCTTTAATAGCTGCCTGTATTCTAGCAGGCATTGTATTTATCAAATTTTGGTACAATTCTGGCGTGAAACTGTCCCAAATTTCTTCTATTTTGGTCTTTAAATCCCCAATGGTTCTTGGTGGATTATTGCGTAGAATACGTTTAATTTTATGCCAAAGAGTTTCAATGACATTTAAGTCCGGACTGGATGAGGGCCATGAAAGCACCTTTATGTCGTTTTCCCCAAGTTCCAAAACTGTGATTTTTTAAAAACAGTCGTTAGAAAATTACGTCACATTTTTCTAGTGCAATTTTAAAGCTAGGAAATATGCCTAAAATCACCAAATAAAGACTTGAGGATTTTTTTGTACATAAAACCAACATCCAGCTTTGCAATAAAGTAAATTTTACCAAAATCCAACTACTGGTTCCCAAACTGTGATTATTTTAATGTAGCACCATCAAAAAACACGTTTTTTGAAAAGTGAACTGTGGAACTCGAAAAAAATGCAAAAAAAATCATATTAACATTTCAGGATTTTTTCAATATAGTTTAGCTTTGATTTAAATGTTTTTTGACACAAATCCAACCAGTGTTTTCAAAACTGTGATTCTTTAAAACAGTTACTAGAAAATTTTATCATTTTTAAAGGTGCAACTTTGAAGCTCCGATAAATGCCTAAAATCACCAAATAAAAACTTGTGTAACTTTTTTGTAAAGAAAATCAACATGCAGCTTTGTAATAGAGTAAATTTCATCAAAATCCGACTACTAGATCCAACGTTTTGAAAATAATAATTCTTTGTTTATACAATTTTCCCATCCTGCTGGGTTGAAGTGCCACAGTTTTGGAACCGCCGAGCGGATTTTTACAAAATTTACGTTTTTATATAACTAAATGTGGGCATTATAACAGAACAAACCATAAATATTATGGAAGTTAATTTAGATAACTTTTGCGCGTATGAAAAAAAGACAATCAAATTTACTTTTGTCCGAACATTTAGTTGTTAGGGCTCGTACAATATCAATTATACAACGAACTATTAATTAAGCCATTAATTATACCTAAAGATGTGCTGCTACTATTTTTTTAATGACTTTAAATTTCAACTTAACTCGTCTAAATAAGTTCTGAAATTACGTAAAAGTCATCAGTGCTTTATTGTTTTTCTTACATATTTTCGCAATTAAAATGCGTACTTAGAAGTACACTTTATGAAATGTCGTCGGAATTTTGTACTTTGACGACCGTCGTTTAATTTCAGTTATTTTCTTTTCCAACTACCTGTTATAATAATGAAAATTTGCAATATGTCGCCAAATAGCGTTTTAAGGACATTTTATTTCTGTTTTTTCAGTTTAACTTCCAGTTTGATTGTTTACTTAGGTGTTCCATAAAACCTGCTATTACGACCCCATTTTACGACTAAAGCTCCCCGAAAAGCCATATTTATTTTTGTTCTTTGTCAGCATACATGATTTAACGTCATTTTATAGGTATTATTACCGTTTTCACTGCGTGCCTTTTTTATAATTCCCATATTTTGACTACGTAAACGCGGCGCACTGCACAACTGCTGAAAAAATAATTCTATTTCATTAAATATAGCCGACGTATTTTTAATTGCACCCAATAAAATTCCAGATTCTCCGTTTAGAACGGCAATTAGTGGAGCTATTTTAAAACTCCAAGAGGAAGGCAAATTACATATACTGAAAACGAGATGGTGGAAAGAAAAACGAGGCGGTGGAGCTTGCCGAGTAAGTATACTTTTAGTACTCTAAATTTAAGCTAATTAAAAACTACCCTGCCATCAAATTACAAGCACTCCATTTTAAAAGTAAAGACAAGAGATAAATTAATACAGTGTTATTCGATTTGGCAAAAACACACTCTGTAATTAAATTTTCCCATTCAATTTAAACTAAATAATTATTCGAAAAATTCGTTACTCATGCAATGCACGCTGGTAATAATTTAAAACTGAGCTACACTATTTCCCAAGTATTTATTAGCTGTGCACTGTGTTAAATTGCCACCCCCGCAGTGATAACCAGTTGTTTTATATTTTGTGCACACTTTATGTTGTCAATCAGCACGAGCTTTTATTTTTTAGGACGAAACGACAAAAACCAGCAGCACAGCAAATGAACTGGGTTTAGCAAATGTTGGTGGCGTATTTGTGGTGTTAATGGGTGGTATGGGAGTTGCTTGTGTAATAGCCGTATGTGAATTCGTTTGGAAATCCAGAAAAGTCGCAGTCGAAGAAAGGGTGAGCAGCATTCTACACGACACGTAGCTATAAGAGAAATTTTAGTTTGTAGGATTTTATACGGTAACATTTAAGCATTATATTATATTCTAAATGGAAAGATGTACTACCTGCGGAATAGCGTTTTTTTTACTTGATTACCCTCATATTTCTCCGGAATTCATACGTTTTTTCTTGGTCTGCTCCATAAAATCTCTTGGTACTGCATCTTTTTCTTTGTTATTTATTTTATATAGTTTTTTTTGATATAACAAAAATAAAATAGCTCAATTGTAAATAATGTTTAATATTTTAAACTTGTTATGACTATTATTAGATATGTCAATAAAACTATTAGGCTTTTATTTAATGCAATCGTGACGTAGACTGTAAATATACGAGCTTTTTACCCAAAAAAGTCAGGGTATTTTTGCTTCAAAAACAATTTTTATGAACGAATTTATAGACAATATCAAAAACTTCGAAGCAACCAAACTTATACTATCACAATCATAATGAAAATGTGTAGTTAATCTTACAATTAGTTAAAAACTTATAAACGAATGAAAGAAATTTGCATGAAAGGACAGTTAATTCTTGTAGTTTTGGATAGAAGACTATCTAAGTTTATTTTGTAAACTGTTTGTGCTTTCATTGTTATTTGGATAAGTAGGAGGTAAGTGCACATTAACTTTATAGGAAGCAGGACAACTTTTCCCCGGTGTTAGTTTTAATTAATCCCAAACTAGTTTCACAAACGTAACAATGAATTTAATTTGTTTTTTGTTTGAATAATAACCAAGGACAATTTAATTAGCGCAACTTAACCTCTTCAACAAATTTCAATGCAAAAATTTAAAACAGTTTTAAAATCTCATCTAATATTTCCTAAATATTTTTCAGTCGTCATTATGTGCTGAAATGGCATCAGAATTACGATTTGCTCTTCGCTGTCAAGGCTCAACAAAACCCCTTCGCAAGAAGGGTCGGTCCTCAAGTACACCAGGTGTTGATGATGGTCGGTTTCACCCTCCCGGTTCATATACGTCCTATGGCTTTGTCAGCAAAGAACCACTTAATTAAAGTACACCACTATGATATATTTTATATAAATTTATGTCTCGTTGAAATTACAAATTATGACAATTTTCATCGCTACTACTGCTGAACTCAATTTAATTGTAGTTTAAATAGAAGGAATTTTGCAGCTATATTCGGGCTTTTAAAATACGATAGTATAGTTTTCCCTCATCTAAGGTTTCTCTATTTAATCGGGGACCAAGTAGAATGTGTCACTTTGATTATTTGTAACTAGACCAAAAATTGGCATGTAATTTTAAAATTATTTACAGAAGATTAACACCAGAATTTATAAGTTATCATAATAATAAAGTATATCATAGTTCAGGAAAATATATTAGATTATATTTTTAAAGTTATTTAATAAATTGTATATAAACAACTATATCAAAACTGCCATAAACTAATTAATTTGACTGTAAAACTGACTAAAAATCAAAATATTACCTGTATAATTTTTGTAAATTTCTGTATAAATGCCTGCAAGCTGGAAATGTAAAAAAATATACCTAGACAAAGCAGGAAAACTAACAATATATTTGTGTATTTTTTTTCTTGCTTTGTCTAATATGTTATAAATTATAGACTTTGATGGATTAATCACAAACTTATTATTAATACATTTTCCATTAAAAAAAACCACAAAATTATTCCATAATGATTTATTCCACATTGTAACATTTGTAAATATTGTTTTATATGCTCGAAACTTGTAAATATTTCCATGTCCATGTCGATCAATCATTAGCTATGAAAATAAAATTATTTTATTGTTTTTCTCCACTACTTTTCTTCCACTACCATAAAAACCCCTTAAGTAATTTTCCGCTGTTTTACATTCTGTTGCAACTAAAAACAAATGGCGGAGCGCCATAACGAAGGCAATAAATTATCAAAGTTCCATCTAAAAATATCACAGCAGGTTCATTGAAACACAGACGCATATTTGTTCCCATATTGCTACCGGTTACATTTATTTGCTTGTGTTAGTAATTTTGTTAAGGAAATGTTTCATTGGAAAGTGGTGCTGTTGCTTGTTTTGGTGTACAGCAAAAGTTATGGTCTTGAGGAATTTAGGGTAGGTAAGTGTGGGAATTAGAGTATAATATCCAACTTCGCAGTAGGAGGAGAAAATTGATTTGGCGCAGTGGATTTAATGTTTGAAGTGTGGGCCAAAAATAGGAGGTTTACAAACACTTATCAGAATATTAATTAAAGCTTTGCTGACTAATCATTTTATAGAAGAAAAAGGAATAGATGGTTGAATTTAAAAATTGGCTCCTGATCTAGAGTTTATTAACCAAAACACTTGGAAGGTTAATATTTTATTTTATTAAGTTTTCTAGTTTAGTAACCCGGTAAGGTGAATACGAGCCCTAACAACTAAATGTTTTCTGTTATAATGCCAACATTTAGTTATATAAAAACGTAAATTTCGTAAAAATCCGCTCGGCGGTTCCAAAACTGTGGCACTTTAACCCAGCAGGATGGGAAAATTGTAGAAACAAAGAATTATTATTTTCAAAACGTTGGATCTAGTAGTCGGATTTTGATGAAATTTACTTTATTGCAAAACTGGATGTTGGTTTTTTTTACAAAAAAGTTACACAAGTTTTTATTTGGTGATTTTAGGCATTTATCGGAGCTTCAAAGTTGCACCTTTAAAATGATAGAATTTTCTAGTAACTGTTTTGAAACCGCTGGTTGGATTTGTGTCAAAAAACCTTTAAATCAAAGCTCAATAATCGTACTATTTTGAAAAATTCCTGAAATGTTAATATGAATTTTTTTTGCATTTTTTACGAGTTCCACAGTTCACTTTTCAAAAAACGTGTTTTTGAGGGTGCTACCTCCATTAAAATAATCACAATTTTGGAACCACTGGTTGGATTTTGGTAAAATTTACTTTATTGCAAAGCTGGATGTTGGTTTTATGTATAAAAAAAACCCCAATTTTTTATTTGGTGATTTTAGGCATATTTCGTAGTTTTAAAATTGCACTTGAAAAATGTGACGTAATTTTCTAACGACTGTTTCTAAAAATCCACAGTTTTGGAACTCGGTGAAAACGACATAAAGGTGCTTTTTGGTCCTCATCCAGTCCGGACTTAAATGTTATTGAAACTCTTTGGCATAAAATTAAACGTATTCTACGCAATAATCCACCAAGAACCATTGGGGACTTAAAGACCAAAATAGAAAAAATTTGGGACAGTTTCACACCAGAATTGTACCAAAATTTGATAAATACAATGCCTGCTAGAATACAGGCAGCTATTAAAGCAAAAGGAGACGTAACCTCTTATTAATGGTCCTAAATTAAAAATTATCCCAACATTTAGTTGCAAATTCATTTTGTAAAATTTGCTAATTATTATGGTAAAAATATTGTTAAATCCAATAAATAATTTTCTTCCATGCATAATATTGTTATTAAGGCTTTATCTTATTGTATTATTAGGTGTTTACTAATTATTTGCGTAAAATTTTCAGTTCTCCTTTCATACTTCAAAAATTTACTTTTGTCCGAACGTTTAGTTGTTAGGGCTCGTAAATGTTCGGAAAAAGTAAATCTAGTCACTAGAAGTTTCCTTGTTGATCTTTTAGGCTTTGCTGTCACAATTCCAATAGAATTCTAGTCGCGATTATCGAAAATCTACTTCGCCATAAATCGCCGTGCAAAAAATGTCAATTTCTAGTGATCATTATTAAAAATGTAGCCCCATTATAACCATTTTTATCGACATTATTACAAAAAGTCGACTTTTAGCTAGTTTTCTGTAATAATTAAGGATTTAACGTTATCGATATAACGACCAAATCGAATACTTACTTGTACCACCTAAAAAAATCCTCGCTTCTAAATATTTAACCCCCCACTTTGTCCTTAGGGGGCCTTTTCAGTGACTTAAACCAGGAAATAGCTTTCCGTATCGGAATAAACTTGATGAGTTCCACCCCCAAACACCCCTTCGCAAACTTCGAGCTACTTCCGGACACATTCAACGTCTCCACATACAACACCTACGAAGCCCATCGCAGTGCATGTCAATTATTAAAACGTGGCGTCATAGGAATATTCGGTCCAAACTCCCTTCATTCATCACCGTACATCCAATCGATTTGCGACAGAAAGGAAATACCTCACGTGGAAACTCACTGGAATCCCAAACTACAAAGGAACAATTGTTTGGTCAATCTTTATCCGCATCCAGATGGTCTCTCAAACGTGCTCGTTGATTTGGTTAGGGCCTTTGATTGGCACCAGATAATTATTTTGTATGAGAACGATGAAAGCCTGTCCAGATTGGGCCAGTTATTGGAATTAAACTCGGCTTATGGACATAGCGTAATTTTAAAACAGTTGGATGCAGACATTAGCGGAAATTACAGACCGATGTTAACGGCGGTTAAAAGGACTGGTGAGAGCAATTTCGTCCTGGATTGCTCCATTGACATTCTGGAGGAAGTTCTTAAACAGGCTCAACAAGTCGGGTTAATGACGGAAAATTACAATTACATTATTACTAATCTTGATATGCAAACGATCGATTTGTCGCCGTTTCAGTATGCCGGCACCAACATTACAGGGGTGAGGTTCGAATGTTTAACTTTGACTATATTCTCGGGCAGCGTTGTGTTATTCTGAATTAAATTCCAGATTAGAATACTTAGACCGGAGTCGAGTGCGGTGATAACGGCTGCAGATGAAATCCAGCAGATTCAACAGCGACTTACCCAACCGGGGAAAACCTTGTTTGACTTAAATGGCATGGCTGCGTGGAAATTAAAAGTACAAACTGCGTTGATTATTGACGCTGTGCAATTATTTTATCAGACCATTTATGACCTTACCACGTCCGAAAAGCTTAATTTAACAAATCAACCTTTGTACTGTAACATGACGGATAATTGGAAGAGTGGGTACACTGTAATTAACTACATGAAAAGAGTAATAACGTTATTATACCTACAGGGTGTTGGTCAGGGGCGCGGCGATAATTCTGGCCAAATCCAACTCACGATATTGTAACAATTTTTCCAGAATCTCTGTTTTAAATCGGAAATCTGCATATTTTAAAACAAAACCTTAAATCATTACAGTTTAAGAACATCTACACAGATTATGATTCAATTTACTATTTTTCAAAGTAAAAAGTTTTATATACAGGGTGTTTCAACTCAAAGTGGACAACGTAATAGAGGTTGTAGATCTCATCGAGACTAACACTTTTTTCAAATTAATATTTTTCATTTGAGCTTTTGTTTTCGAGTTATCGACCTTCTTTTGTTTTTACATAAACCTCGTTATCTTCAATATTTATGGCCGGATTTTAAAAAATTAAAGTTTTTTGAAATTGTCAATTTGATATCTACAATTATTGCGTTAAACATTTTTTCAAAAAATAATTGACCATCTGGTTTTCGAGATATTAACAAAAATAACATTTTTTTAAATGGAACACATTATATATTTTTGCAAAAATCGATGGTAAATTAAATTCTATACAAAAAATGTCCTAATCTTTTTTTGATAATAATTTAAAATAAGCGAGTTATTTTGAAAAAAATTTGCAATTCTTTAAAATCAAGTAGCCATAAAACGGAATAGTAATTTATTAAAACCAAACAATCATAATTTTGAATTTAAGCAAGTTGAAAAAAACTTGAAAGAAAATATTGAACATTTACAAAATTATATTTTTCAGGGCTACTTACTTGATATTAAAACTTAACAAATTTTTTTCAAAATAACTCGCTTATATTGAATAATTATCAAAAAAGCATAAGAACATTTTTTGTTCAGAATTTATTTTATCATCGATTTTTGCAAAAATATACAGGGTGTTTCATTTAAAAAATGATATTTTTGTGAAGATCTCGAAAACCAGATGGTCTGTTTTCACCATTGTAATCAGCGGAAAAAATCCTATTAGTTTGCTAATTTAACCGACTTTGTAGCTCCAGTAATAACGAAGTTAGCAATAGTGAGCCACTTCGCGCGAACACCCTGTATATATAAATAAATTATCAAGATTCTATCGCTTTGTTTCATATAAATTAAATCACGTCAAAAATGCACATTTTCAAATAATTCAAGGTTGACTATTTTAAACAGTGATAGTTTTGGAACCACTGGTCCAATTTCGGTTAAATATGCTTTTTTATATAAGCACATACTTATTGGTTTTATTACGTAACAATCATGAAACTTATATCAATTATTTAAATTCAATTTTTACCCCTCAAACTTCCAAGATTTAATTATTTTAAAATTTCCTGTTTAGAAACTGTTTTCCTTTCATTTACCCAGAATTGCCGCCTCTTCCATGAAACACCCTGAAATCACCACATTTCACTCCAAACATTTTCAGAAAACCATCGAAGGTTTGACCGGAACAATTAAATTTGATTACGAAGGCTTCCGAAAAGATTTCAAAGTAGACATTGTCGAATTATCTTCAGGAGGTTTAATAAAAATAGGCGAATGGAATGCCAGTACAAGAGCCTTGCAAACTGACCGCGTGTACACTCCAGGTGAAAAACTTATAGAAGGCAGCTTGTTTAATAGAACATTTAAAGTTATAACTTGCTTAGTAAGTAAGTTTTATAAAAAATAGTTTACGTTTGGTAATATTATTTTGTTAGACTCCTCCATATGGTATGCTTAAAGAAACGACCACTCAGCTGGTTGGAAATGACAGATTTGAGGGTTTTGGTATAGATTTGATAGATGAATTGTCACAAATATTGGGATTTAATTATACTTTTACTATACAAGAAGATGGAGCTAATGGAAATTTGGACAGGAAAACGAATGAGTGGAATGGGATGATACGAGAAATAATAGATGGAGTGAGTAATTATATTATTCATTTATGTACAAAAAATATTTGCTTGTACTTTGGATTTTCAACTAAATGTTTTTGTGACAAAAAGTTTATGTGACAATATTTACCTATACAATTAATATCAAGGATACAGTAAACTTGAATATCCATCCGAATCAATTACATTTTTTATTAATTAATTCATAGATACTTTAAACTAATAATTTAAAAGTAAATTAGTGTCTTAAAAATTAACAGATTTTATTTTTTACGATTTACAAACCTTTACAGATGAATTTACTTTTCTTACACAAAATTAAGCCTCAAATTTGAAGATCTTAAAATACAATTTCCATTTCTTCTTTCTAGAGAGCAGACCTTGCTGTAACAGATCTAACCGTAACATCTGAAAGAGAAAACGCAGTAGATTTCACAATGCCCTTCATGAACTTAGGTAAACGTTCATTTAAAATTTAAACCCCTTAAACCCGATCCTTTTCAGGAATTAGTATATTGTATCGGAAACCCGAGCCAGTTCCACCCAGTTTATTCATGTTCGCTTCCCCATTTTCCATAATAGTATGGCTAATGCTTGGAGTGGCGTACTTTCTAGTATCATTCGCGTTTTTCATCATGGGAAGATTATCACCAAGCGAATGGACCAATCCGTATCCTTGCATTGAAGAACCGGAATATTTAATAAACCAGTTCACGATAAAAAACTGTTTATGGTTCACTGTGGGTGCCTTGATGCAACAAGGATCAGAAATAGCTCCTATGTAGGACCAAAACTATTTTATCAAATAAAGAAAATAGTTTTAAGTTAATTTGATTCTAGAGCTATTTCTACTCGAACTGCTTCGGGGGTTTGGTGGTTCTTCGTCTTAATCATGGTGTCTTCTTATACAGCCAACTTAGCTGCTTTTCTAACAGTCACAACTTTGGTCACGTCCTTCAAAAATATTGACGAATTGGCGAGGCAAGTTGAGATTAAATATGGGGCGAAAAAAGAGGGGGCTACTGCAAATTTCTTCAGGGTAAACCGTATAAAATATTTGAAGAATAAATAAATATTTTCTAATGAACATGCTAGGACTCCAATGTTAGTACCTACACACAAATATGGAAGAATATGGCTTTGCATCCGGATGTGATGATGGCTGACAATGATGAGGGCGTTAGAAGAGTGGAAAACGAAAACTATGCGTACCTGATGGAATCCACTACCATTGAGTACGTTACTGAAAGACATTGTACTTTGGCACAGGTTGGAAATTTGCTGGATGACAAAGGATATGGAATCGCGATGAAGAAATGTAAGTAAATCTTGTCATAATGTTAAAAACTATTTTGTGGCCTTTTTAGTTTCACCCTACCGTAATGAACTAAGTACTGCAGTGCTGAAACTTCAGGAAACTGGAAAACTAACCGCTCTGAAAATCAAATGGTGGAAGGAAAAACGAGGCGGTGGAAACTGTGCTGTAAAAATTACATGCTTGTACACAAAAATTCTTCTTACCTTTTTCTTTTAGAGTAAGCACGAAGGAGGCGAATCAACACCCCTGGATTTAAAGAATGTCGGTGGCGTTTTTATGGTTCTCTTCATTGGTACCATCCTAGGACTAATCGGATCCTTCATTGAAATGTGTATGCATGTACGCAAGAAAACCAGTAAAAACAAAATATCTTTCAAGAACGAAATTATAAAAGAAATGAGATTCTTTTTGAAATTTAAAGAAAATGTCAGGGAAACTACTTCAGAAGAATCTGATTTATCTAACAACAAATTGTTACATTCTATTAAATAATACGTCGGATACAGTGAGTGATGAAAAAAATTTAATTATGTAAAAAGTATTGTATTATTAAAGTTGTTTATTTATGGAAAGTGTAAAAAATTGTTGTGCATAATTTTCGTAATTAGTTTAATTAATAGTTTAAACAAAACATTTTATGATGGTACGAAATTTGTCTTGAAACACGAATCGAGCTACACGTTACTAAAAATTACTTAACATTTTAAAAGTAGATAAATAATTTTGTTTGTTAGTTAAAGTGTGTTGTTTAGAATATAATCGAATAAAAAGGAATTAGTAATAATTAAGATCAATTTATAAAGTAATCGAATTATAATAGTCAAAAGAATGATAACTAAAAATGTTTACTCTCTTATTTTAGTTTAGGTATACAATTTTTAAAATTGAAATTTTATCGTATATTAAAATAATAATAAAAGTTTTATACGAGCCCTAACAACTAAATGTTCGGACAAAAGTAAATATGATTGTCTTTTTTCCATACGCGCAAAAGTTATCTAAATTAACTTCCATTATATTGATAATTTTTTCTGTTATAATGCCAGCATTTGGTTATATAAAAACGTAAATTTCGTAAAAATCCGCTCGGCGGTTCCAAAACTGTGGCACTTTAACCCAGCAGGTGGGAAAATTTTAGAAACAAAGAATTATTATTTTTAAAACGTTGGATCTAGTAGTCGGATTTTGATGAAATTTACTTTATTGAAACCTGGATGTTGGTGTTCTTTACAAAAAAGTTACACAAGTTTTTATTTAATGATTTTAGGCATTTATCGGTGCTTCAAAGTGGAACTTTTATAAATGATAGAATTTTCTAGTAACTGTTTTAAAAAATCACAGTTTTGAAACCGCTGGTTGGAATTGTGTCAAAAAACCTTTAAATCAAAGCTTAATAATCGTACTATATTGAAAAAATCCTGAAATGTTAATATGATTTTTTTGCATTTTTTTCAAGTTCCACACTTCACTTTTCAAAAACTGTGTTTTTTGAGGGTGCTACCTACATTTAAATAATCACAGTTTTGGAACCGTTGGTTGGATTTTAGTAAAATTTACTTTATTGGAAAGCTGGATGTTGGTTTTATGTACAAAAAAATCCCCAAGACTTTATTTGGTGATTTTAGGCAATTTTCGTAACTTTTAAATTGCACTTGAAAAATGTGACATAATTTCCTAACGACTGTTTTTAAAAAATCACAGTTTTGGAGTTCGGTGAAAACGACATAAAGGTGCTTTCATGGCCCTCATCCAGTCCGGACTTAAATGTAATTGAAACTCTTTGGCATAAAATTAAACGTATTCTACGCAATAATCCACCAAGAACCATTGGGGACTTAAAGACCAAAATAGAAGAAATTTGGGACAGTTTGACGCCAGAATTGTACCTAAATTTGATAAATACAATGCCTGCTAAAATACAGGCAGCTATTAAAGCAAAAGGAGACGTAACCTCTTATTAATGGTCCTAAATTAAAAATTATCCCAACATTTATTTGCAAATTCATTTTGTAAGAGTTGATAATTATTAAGGTTAAAATATTGTTAAATCCAATAAATAATTTTTTTCCACGCATAATATTGTTATTAAGGCTTCATCTTATTGTATTGTTAGGTGTTTACTAATTATTTGCGTAAAATATCCAGTTCTCCTCTCATACTTCAAAAATTTACTTTTTAGTTGTTACGGCTCGTATAAACTTATAATTATTTTGTCCTTGTAACAGGACGCCAATATTATTTAGGCTGCCCCATCAATCCTAATCCCACTTCTATCAGTTAAAACTATATTTAGGACAATTGCTAATAGATAACTAATGGATTACTCAACATTCCTTTATTTATTTTATATAAATTACAAAAACGCAACCTAATTAAAAATCCATTTAATCAATAAAGATATCATCATACGGAACAGCATTAAATATTCCATTATACACACTGCTAACAATAACCTCAATGGTATGCCCAATGCCTTTTCCTATATCCTTCATCACATCGGCCCAATTCTCATTTAAAAACCTGTTCATTTCGTCACCTATAATTAAACAATAAAATAAACAAACATTAAAGTTTAACCAACAACTCACCTAATCTTTTGTCTCCATTAAACAAGTTTTCAAAGTGGAAATAGGCGCGTTTTAGCTCGAAGTCTAACACTGGGTTTTTGATTTTGATGTATTCTTTTCCGTCTCTTGTCTCCAGGTCCCAGTCGAAGGAATATTTGTAATCACCACCAACTGGGAAAAATAAAATGAATTAAAAATATAAATAATTTGTATGTAAACGATAATTGTAATAGTAGCGATTTTTTAATTACTTAGTACCCGAATGTGGGTCAAGGATTATATTATTATCAAAGCTACCAAAGTGATTTATTCATTCATTCATTTTTTTTGTTTCAAAAACTCTTAATATAATCAACTTTGTGACAAGTATATCAAATTGAAATCTATTAAACTCTACCACTTAAGGTAGTCAACTTACCAAAGGTGATATTGGCGTCCCCATTTCCTTGAATTGGTAAAACAAGGATCCTACCTTTCATATCGTAATCACCCACAAAGTTCAAATAATCAACTAAAACATTCATTTGATAGTGCTTCTTCTCCAAATCAAACCTAAAATTAAAAATAAATACGAAATCAATTTAATTAAGACTAAATTTGAACACTTACTTAACGGATTTAAAGCTTAAGGTAGGTAAGCCATTACAGATAAAGTTGTTAAAACTCAACTTTAAACTCGGACCAGCATCAACTTCAATCAGTGAAATTGTAACTGGATCCAGTTTTTGGATTTTGTATTTATTATGTCCTGCAATAAAATGAGGGTTTAGTTTAGAAATTGATTTGTTTAGTATGTTACCTTTTAGCAGGTGTGGGTAAGTCTTTTTGGCACTCTCGATCGCGCATTGCTGCAAATTTGGATCAGACTTCTTGCAGGGTACGATGTACTGAGCTAAAAAAATATTTTTAAATTATGTACCTACTCAAAAATATAAATATTCTGAAAAATCTTACGCAGATTTAACGCCAAAGCTCCACAGGAAACCGCAACAATCACAATTAATAACTCACTAATTATCGCCATGTTCTAATATAATCATCAAACACCATAGAAAAATTAGTGGCTGTGCAGAACTCTGCGTCCTATATTTATATACAAGTGTGTCTGCAACTCAGATAGTAACCACTTTATGTTAATTTTATTCTTACAACTTCATAATTTTCCTTGAATTTCGTAGGTTCGTTAAAAGATGTGGTGTTCTGCACGTATATAATTTTACTAATAAAATAAATGACATGTTAATTTATATACAATTATAGCACAGAGACACTTAAAATACAATCATTTTTCATAAAACTATAGCGATATCACAGAAACTAGTTTTAGTTTGGTATGCACCAATAGTAGACTAGCAGTAAATATTAAATTTGTTTAGACATTGGTCATTTAAAAGGAAATTACAAACTTGAAGGGATTTTAATAAAATTTGCAAAAAATATTTGCTTCGTGGGACAACGAACGCTAATTAATTGCTTTAGCGTGTTAGATTCTAATTACATTAGTAATATAAAGTGCCTAATTGTACTTTTCTTTTTTATAAACTATTTCTTCAAGGATTTTTATAATGATAGGAATTAAACCGTGGGTAATTTGGTATACGAAAATGTATGTTATGGACGTTAAAGTATTAAATAAACAATAATATTTATAAAATAATGCACACGCTAATATGGAACTAACAAGTTAGAGAAAAGTACCTACATATCAATTTCAAGATTAATTGGAAGTATAATTATATTGTTACCAGCTAGCTCAATTTTATAATTATACCTACTCGGCCAGTCATTCAAGCAAAAAAGTTACACAAAATTCCAAAAGTTTTGAAACTTGGACACAAGTTTGAACACTCTAAAATAATATTAAGTCTAAATTTGCAACCCTTCCGGATGACCGGAACATTGTCAAAAATTCAAAAAACAACAATTCGCAATATCTTTTTGTACAAAATTACAAAAGTTATGCAAACTTGGACAAATGTTAAGTGGCCTATTAGAAATCTTCTATTGAGTTTGCAACCTTTTTTGCTAAACGGAATCTCGATTTTTATTAAATAATTAGCAAATTTTGTTGTAATTCTTCGTACAAAATTCCAAAAGTTATGCAAACTTTATGTAATACTTATGATACAGTCCTGAACCCACATGCCAATTTGCATAAATTTTTGGGAACGGAATTTTTTTTTAATTTCTTTATTACTCGGGGCGGTGAATTTTTTAACAAAGGGGTTCAACAAAATGCAAAAGTTTTCGAACATGGTTGCAAATGTTCGTTACACAGGTACAGACTGTACTTTCAATTTGCAACCTTTTCATACCTCCGGAACTTTGTTAAATTGATAACACCCTGTAAATAATTCCAATTTCGCATATCCAAAATATTGCAAAAGAGTTGCAAATCTCAAATTATATTTGTCTAATATTATTGAAAGTACTTTTCAATTTGCAACCTCTTAGCAAGTCCGGAAAATATTTTTCATGATTTTCATTTACACTAAGTTAGTAGCGAGTGAGAGTGAGAGAGCAAGACACTGCCTTGCCTTATAGTGTAAATAAAAATAAGAAAAAATATTTTCCGGACTTGCTATGAGGTTGCAAATTGAGAAGGACTTTCAATAATATTATAGATAAATATAATTTGAGATTTGCAACCCTTTTGCAATTTTTTGGATATACGAAATTGGTATTATTTACATGGTGTTATCAATTTAACAAAGTTCCGGAGGTATGAAAAGGTTGCAAATCAAAGTACAGTCTGTACCTGTGTAACGAACATTTGCAACCATGTTCGAAAACTTTTGCATTTTGTTGACCCCCCTTTGTTAAGAAAATTCACCGCCCCAAGTAATAAAAAAAATTTAAAAAACTCTTCCGTTCCTCAAATATTTATGCAAATTGGCATATGGGTTCAGTACTATATTATAAGTATTACATAAAGTTTGCATAACTTTTGGAATTTTGTACGAAGAATTACAACAAAATTTGCTAATTATTTAATAAAAATCGAGGTTCCGTTTAGCAAAAAAGGTTGCAAACTCAATGGAAGATTTGTAATAGGCCACTTAACATTTGTCCAAGTTTGCATAACTTCTGTAATTTTGTACAAAAAAATATTGCAAATTATTGTTTTTTCAATTTTTGACAATGTTCCGGTCATCCGGACGGGTGGCCAATTTAGACTTAATATTATTTTAGCGTTTTCAAACTTGATCCAAGTTTCAAAACTTTTGGAATTTGTAGGCAAAATGGACTTTAAAATACTTGAATGACTGGCCTAATTTTCTGAGAAGCTGATTTTATCGTGCCACAGTTTTTTTCCGAAAATCTGAAGTATATTAATCATTTTCGTAGACACATAATTCTTAATTAATGTTCGTTTTTAGACTGAAAAATAAACCTCGCGTGTACTGACGTCAAAACTAGAGGTGCCTTACTACAAATTGTCCTTCAGCTATCCAGCTGTTTGCTATTTAAACCGTGTGTTTCTACGGAGAGTTCGTAGTAAGTACTTAGATTTCCTTTGGAACACATTCCAATTTAAATAATTTTCAAACAAATTAAATTCCAAAAATTCTCTTGTCTTTTAAAGTTTTAGAAATTGGGGTGCTTTTGGAATTTTCAGGAAAAAACCAAATTTTTATAACAAAATTTAAAAACATGCCCAAAAACTGGGACATAATTTTATTTTTCATTAAAATACAATCACATTTATTTGTAATATCTTAACTTAAATCAGTCAACGAATACTTCATTAAATGGCACTTTACTAATATAATTCGAGAAAATTTCGTTAGCAATAGTTTTGATTGTGTCGCCGATTCCTACGCCTATGTCCTTGACTACGTCTTGCCAATTTTCGTTCAAGAATTTGTTCATTTGATCCCCTAAAAACAACAAATTAAAATACGCGATTTACGATTTAAACTCAAATCATACCAAGAGCCTTATCCCCATTGAAGAGATTATCAAGGTGGAAGTAAGCATTTCCCAGTTTGAAATCAAAAGTTGGGTTGATCAACTGCGCGTAGTCCTTTCCATCTTTGTTAATCATAATCCAGTTGAAAGTGTATACGTAATCACCATCAACTAAAATTAAAATATTAAAAAAATCAGCACTTATTAATCGAGTTTCCACTTACCGAACGTTATATTTGCATTTCCATTGCCTACAATAGGCAACACCAAAATTTTTCCATCAACTTTGTATTTTCCCAAAAAGTTAACTCTAGGCATTTGGATTTTGAACTCGAAGTGCATTTTTTCTAAATCAAAACTGGAACAATTTGAATGTAATTATTATTATCACTAATCTTTGGATGGACTTACTCAATAGCACTGATTTTAGAAGTCTGCAGTCCATCGACTACTAAATCCTGGAAACTCAGCTTCAAATTTGGACCAGCGTCAATGTCGACCAGAGGAAGGTTTAAGGGGCTCAGGTTTGGAATTTTGTGTTTTCTATCGCCTAAATTGAGTACTTTGTAAAAAAATCAATGTAATAGGGAGTTAGATTTACCTTTGACTACACTGTCGTAAGCTGCCAGACCATGTTCCAAAGCACATTTCTTCAAATCTGGATCGGATCTTTTACATGGTTTTATATAATCGGCTAAAAATTAAAAACGCAAAAAATTAGACGATAAAATTTAGATATCGAGTGGAAAACAAATTATTAGAATAAGCAATACAACGTCAGAATTTTAAATTTCCCGCTTATGAATACGCCCTCTTTTAGTTAAGTGACTTGCGTATATATGGCGGCAATTTTAAAATCAAATTTTTAGTTAACGATAAAATCTAACAATATTTTCCACTTAACACATAAATAACAGATCAACTTACGTAGTGATGCACAATGCGAGTGATACACTGTACCCAAGAATACAAGGCAAACAACAATCTTCATGTTGACGATTTTTACCAAACTGATCCCACAAATTTCTTATATACCACTTTTATACCTTGATATAAAAAAATATATGATAATTTATGCTAAATTAGGTATAAAGTGTATGGCAAACAGAACCGAATTAAAAACAAATTGGTACTCTTATTATATTGTCATGACATAATTTATTCATTAGTTAAAAAAAAGTATTTATTTAATTTATTGTTGGTTGTGTTTTATAGACAAAGTGTTAATGTGTTTGAAAATTGATAGATAATTTTGCTCAATCTAATGGTTGGATTTTTTAAGCGCTTTATAATCTCACAAATTTTCCTATGTTAAATTACGATCATTAAAAAATCTGTTATACAATAGAACAGTAGAAAAACGCATAATAAGAAGCAGCCTAGAAGATTCTAACCGAAATTTAACTTTAATTACATAATGTAACAAAGCAGTTTGTCTTAACCATAATTTATTTAAAATTATTCAGATTTAGATTACGTTTTTTGCTAGATCAAAACAAATAAAATTGTACACATTTTTTGAGTTGTGGTTAACTAATTAGTCTAATTAAAACTGCTTCAGTTTTGTTCATTTAATTACTCTCTAAGAAAATGTAGAGAATTCAATGTTAATTTATTTTCGATTGATGAGCAATTATTTAAAAACATGAAATCAAAAACAAGGTCGAGAGTAGTTTTATTAAAATTTTTTGTACTTAAGTTGTGGACGTCTTATAAATATTTATTTATTTATATTATATTTATAAATTTTCAGAATTAGAAACGGAAGTAATATTCGGAACTATTTGTATTTATTTGTGTATTTTTCTTGGAAAAAAACATTCCACTATGATACAATATGAATCTATTAAGGATCGAGAGTTTTTTTGTATTTTTATTTGTATGATTTAAAAGAGAGAGAGAGGGAATATATTTAAAAAAAATAAAAAAATTTACCATAAATGTTTACTTCGTCTAATAACGCTAAAAACTATTATAAATTTTTTTGCTAGGTAATTTTAGTAAAGTAGTTGTTGTAAATAATGTTCACTAAAGAATATTGAATTTTTTTTTATGTGACCTTTGCATGTTATAAAAAACTATGTTTATAAAAGAGATACATTTAGAAATATTTAATATTATCGTTCGTAGATATTACAAAAAAAATAAGACTTGAGCTATCAAATGACGTAGATATTCCTCGAAAAAATACCCGAATAACGTTAAAATTTTCCATGGCTTTTTCTCTTTATTTTTAATTTTAAAACAAATTTCTTAGAGAGCATCTTTTATTCATTTAGAAGATAACAAATAGGTGCTCATATAAAACTGGTTGTCGAAAATAAAACATTTTCGAAGAAACTTGGCTACTTTATTATAACCATTAAATATATCTATTGCATAATTGCCTCAAGATTTCAACAATTATTTAACTACATATAATCTTTACAACATAAAAAAAAATTTAACGACTCGAACTACTACTATAACTATAACTAGGAAGATTTTGATTTGAAGTCGAAGCACCAGATGCGTATGGAGCTCTTGGCGGCAGTCGAATCCTGACAACTTGAAGCGTCATATTCTCCAGTGGTTTAATATCTTCCTTGCTATTTATAACGGACAACAAAGCTTCCTTCACTACGCAAGTTGTTAACTGGTTTTTTAATCGTATGGGAATGGCAGTTGATTCCGTGGATTTTTCATACTGGATGGCAAGACCAACTCGATCGTTTGCCTCGAAATCCCTCATGACGTAATTCAGAAGTTCCTCTAGCGCTTCCTGCAATAAATTTAATTGTGTATTTTCAGTTGCATAAGGATAAGTAGTAGCAGCAAGTTAAGCGGTATTTTATAAAAGTGGGTTCGTGGCTAGAGTGCCATTAGACGGGGAAGGTGTATGCGCTCGTGTAAGGCGCAAGCGGTAAAAAGTACCTAAGCTAATAAAATTGTTCAAAGTACTCGAATATCTAATCTTACGATATTTAAAAAAAGTTATGTAGGTACATAGAAAGTTGAAAATTAATCAATATACTGATTTCCCGTTTAATGGAACTCTAGCCACACCCATAAATTGCATTTTGTGATCTTTTTACAAATTCACTTACGGCTATCCAAACAATCGGATTACTGCCTTCCCTCATTGGCTTAAAAGCGAAAATTAATCTTCTCTCCAACAGATTAGACTGCTTAATTTCCCTCTGGTTTTCACCGAGTTTGACGAAATAATTATATTCCACTATGTCCGTATTTAAAAGATGTCCACTTTCTTCCTGTTTAGCAGGATCATTCGTTGGTCTATTCGTTGTTGCTCTTTGCACGCGAATTTTCTCTACCATCGCCTGAAGATTTTTGTAAATTCTCAAATCATACGGTGAGATTTGATTCTGTTGAAAAACGATTTTTTGAGAAATTGCAAAATCTGCTTGAATTACTTCTTCGGTTGTGCGAAAGGCGCCACTTTCGTACATATGCAGGAGATCGGTGGCGTTAAAACGATGCAAAAATTCAATAAAGAACTTCATTTTGTCTTTGTAGAATAGCACCGAACTGAGTTTAGGGCACTACTAACTTTCTTGCTTGGGATTTTGTTAATAATGTTTCGTTCTAATTACATTTTAATGTGTTCAAGACATTAAGGTAAGTACGTCAAAATTCCAAAATGTAGAAATTGTTTATGCGTTAAATCTTAGCTCGTTATAAGTAATATCTACTTTGTATAATGGTTTTTGTATACGGTATTCGTCTACAAATAGGTTAGCTTTAGAAATGAAAAAAATACAAAAAATTTTCAGAAATTTAATCCAGAGTGTTTAATTACGCCTGCACGCAACTTAGTGCGTTATTTTAAATGGAATGCCCTAGATATTATCACATTTTCAGATTTCACATTTAAATTTATGTGAAAAGTGTCGAGGTTCCATATTTTGGTTTCTGTGGAGAATTAAATTTTTCATGAAGTATAGAGGGTGTTCGCGCGCGAAAATTGACTATCTGGTTGTTAAGATAATCAAAAATAACATTTTTTTAAAGGGAACACCCTATATATTTTTGCAAAAATCGATACTAAATTAAATTCTATACAAAAATTGTACTCATTTTTTTTGATAATAATTTAAAATAAGCGAGTTATTTTGAAAAAAAGTTTTGAAAGTTTTAATATCAAGTAGCCATGAAAATTATAATTTTGTAAATTTTCAGTATTTCCGTAATTCTTTCAAGTTTTTTTCAACTTGCTTAAATTCAAAATTATGATTGTTTGGTTTTAATAAATTACTATCCCGTTTTATGGCTACTTGATTTTAAAAATTGCAATTTTTTTTCAAAATAATTCGCTTATTTTAAATTATAATTAAAAAAATTAAGGACATTTTTTGTACAGAATTTAATGTGTCATCGATTTCTGCAAAAATATATAGGGTGTTTCATTTACAAAAATATTATTTTTGTGAATAATTCGAAAACCAGATGGTCAATTGTTTTTCTGTTTTCACCATTATAATCAGCGGAAAATATGCTACTAGTTTGCTAATTTAACCGACTTTGTAGCTCCAATAATAACAAAGTTAGCAATAGTGAGCCGCTTCGCGCGAACACCCTGTATAAATTTAATACTAAAAAAATATTTTATAATTTGTTGATAGCTATTTTACTCTAGATAATATTTAATATCATCGATAGATAATAAATAAAGTATACTCGTATTATCCCTAATTATTTTCAGCAATTCAGTAACACAATTTAGATTGTAAAGTGAAGAATAGAATTTATTTTCATACTTATTTTACTTTATTATATAAACAATATTATACAGGATTACTTTTTTCAATAAATTTAATAAATAACATTAATACAACTTATTCTAGCTCAAAAACAATTCATGGTACGGCACTTTCTTGAAAATGGCTCCGGCGATTCCTCGAGCAATAGCTGCAATTGTGCTTTCAATAGGGTCCCCTAGTTCCTTAAGAATAGCCGGCCAGTTCTCATTAAGAAATTTGTTCATTTCGGATCCTGCACAAAAAAGTTCATATTGAAACTAAAAATATTTGGAGGGGAAATTTTCATTATTTCTATCACTCCATCTTCTTCAATCTCAAGAGACGGACAAAGATAGTTTGATGCCTTAGTATATTACAAACAGCTATCGTCGTAATTTATTATTTTACCTAATTGTTCGTTTCCGTTAAACAAATTATCCAATTTTATGTGGACCTCCTTCAAATCAAGAGTAACCTTATCATTCTCCAACAACTGTCCATATTCTGTATTCTTAGACTTGAACGTTTCGTAATTAAAATCGTAAGCATATTTTCCTCCAACTGTAACAAAGTTTAGTTAATTTTAAACTAAAGTTATTCCTGAAAATATTTACTTGCTGTAATATTAGCAGGTCCAGTACCAGTTATTGGTAACACAAGAATCCTTCCATCTATTTCGTATTTACCAATTAGTTTAATCGCTGGAATGGTCGCTTCTATCCTACCTTTTTTAGCTTTAACATCAATTCTAAAAAAAGTGATACCTACTGGGAAATCTGAAAATTGTAAATGATAAACTTACTTTACTTTCGTTAGTTCAGCGGTGTCAATTCCAAAAACGTCCAAGCTGTACATTTTTATTCTCAAATTTCCACCTGAGTTTATGTCCACTTCAGGTAGATGCAATGGATTTAGCACCGGTAAATTATATTTTTTATTACCTACAATTAAAACCGTTTTAAAACTGCATTTTAGAATTTGTTTCCTAACCTTTTAAAAGTAATGGAAGAGTTTCTTTGCCTACTTTCAAGCAACATGCCTCCCAGTTAGGATCGGTTGTCCTGCATACATTTTTTATAAACGGCGCTAAAGGAAATAAGTAAAATTACTTAAAGCGATTTTTTTCCGTAAATTACTTACGCAGTACACTTGCTGCGAACTGCACACAAACAAGCACACAAAAAACAGTGATTTTGGTTAACATTTTCAAATAACAAGACGAATTATACTGTCAAAGTTTTCATAATTGTATCACTCTTTTATATCCTAAGTCTATGTATTGTCCTTCAACAATTCCTAATTAATTAAAATACACACAAAAACTTTATTATATTCGCTAACAACGCATTATATCAAATTATGGCTGTATTTCTTAATTATTATGGAAATGAATTTAAATTTTATAATATTGGTGTACTCGTATTTTAAGTTTACCACAAGATTTAAGTTACATAACAGGAAGTATCAACCACTGATCTTTGTCGGAACAAGTTATTGAAGTATACGGACAAGTAAATTGAAGGAATGTTCTTTTTTACCATAATTAATATTTAAATTGGTTAGCCTGACAGATTTTTTGTTGTTCGTGATATCAGCTACAAAAATAAGGATTTTGTAAGATAAAAATTAGTGTTTTGTGGATATAATTACAGTTTTTGCTAAATTTCTAATTACACAAAAAATGTAGACCTGTTAATTAATTTGTTGTTCAATTTTATTAGGTTATAAGTAAAAAATGATTTACGATACCTACTGAAATAATTACGTAATAATTAATGAAGGTATCAAATTTTCAAACAGGTTATTCGTTTGATTGGCATCGTTATAGACAAAACGAAAAAAAACCGTGAGAAGGATGTAGAAAATTGAAAAACATTCAAAATATTACATTGCGAAAAAAGTATCTTTCAAGCTATGACCAAAAATGTTAGTTTTATATATTTTACCTCGGGTACTGCTCTAGGACGAGGTCTACAATTAAATATTTAATGTAGCAAGATGATATGTGTGGTAGATGACTAATATTATTTTCTGTTTAAGGATAAATGAAATTTTTTACTTTCATTAACAAATTTTTAACCTCCACAATACAAATTTCTCATTCCCATTAATTTATTAATTATAATTTAGATTCTGAAAAGATTTATTAATTTTCAGTAGACATGTAGCTACACTATCGCTGTCTCTATGTCACGTTCACTTTCCTTAAAAGTGAGAGAGAAGGAGATAGTTACACGTATTTAAGTATTTATATGCAGATTGTCTCAAATAATGTTTTTTCATTATGTCTATTTTTAGATAAAATGTTGAATAAATCCTTTCGTAAGTCGGTGTTTCAGAAGGAATAGTATAAATCAGGATTTTAATACCAAAATAAAAATTACTGACTTAGTTGCTCTAAACTTGAGGTTAGTAATTTAAAAGTTTAAATACCAGTGGCGGCTCGTCAGGGGAGGCAGTGCGTACTCTATGGCCATTAATTTATTTTATTTTTATTTTACAAATATGTTTTTTTCAATTTCTTAAAATATAGATACTAGATAGATCTAATTTAACAACTTTCACAGATAAATACTTTTAATCAGAATTTGAATTAATCGCCACCCTGTTGAAATGCTCAAAATATTCGTTAACTTCTCTCATCTGTGGTTCTATATCACTTACGACCCGAATCGCACTTCTGCCTATGTTATTGTCACATACACCCGCACTTGCGCTCTGAGCTGCGAGGCGCTCCTCGATTTATATTTTTAAACACGAAACTGTGGTGAACATGTGTTACGATTGTTACGCCTGCGTTTTAGTTTACTACTATTTTTTGTTATTGCACATTCAAGTTGGAGGCAAAAACACATTTTTTTTAAATACGAAAGAAACTGTTGTGAACAAGGAACAAGCGTTTACGCCTGCGCTTTTTATGTAACAGTTGTTGTTTGTTTGTGTGTCTGTGTGTGCAAGTATGAGGTGAAGCAGATTAGGTATTTGTGTTTTTTTGTGTGCAAACAAAAGTTTATTCTTAAAATGGAAGGGGAGGGAAGTGACACTGTAACAAATATTAAAAATTGTGAAGACATTGTTGACTTTTTAATAAAATTTAAATTTAATCGACTGTGTTACGATGATAAATTGTTCGTTAAAGATTTAGAGGTTCCTCATCCAGACCTAAGTAAGTATTTAATTAATCAGGGTAAACCACCTCGTAGTTTTGTTAATCATTGGTACCGTAAATGTAGATGGTTAACGGGTAGTTTCATTTTAAAAAAATTGTTTTGTTGGCCATGTGTTTTATTTTCAATTCGGGGTGAAGAAATTTGGTCAAAATTTTGCTATAACTGCCTGAAAAATTTAGGTCGCTCAATTGAGAGACATTCAAAAATTCAAGAGCATATTAGATCTATGCGTAAATTACAACTTTTAGGCAAACAAAATAATAATAACCGTCCTAGATTCAGCTCGTCAAATCGAAATTCAAAGATTAATGATTCAGTAAGAAAAAATAGAGAAATTTTAAACAGATTAATCGATATTTGTATCTTTCTTTGTAACCAAGAGTTTGTATTTAGTAGATACTTATGCAAAATATTTTTCTGACCAAGTAGAGCTCCTTTTCCTAAATTTCATAAAAACATGATAAAAAACTTTCCTATCAAGGCAACCAGGCATGGGACGTGAGCAAGATTATTAAGCAAAAAGTACCCTTAAAAAGGATGACCTTGAACTACGAAAAAAAATTTGCCTGCGGCGCTTTTAGGCTTGCTGCGCTCGCATCTTTTGTAACTCCCTCCCCCGACTAAATGACTACGAACCGCCACTGTTAGATACAATTTTTTTTTCATAAAGCATTAGCCTCTAAAAAATGGAAAAATGTATGGAAATTAGTGTCAATTTTTAGAGCTTCGTTAGTGTCCTTAAAGTCCACATTAGTAGGTAGCTACTTTATAATTTTACCCTTTTCACCCCTCCAAAAGTTGCCCAAAAATATCGGAATTTAAAATTCTATTAATTTTCCATGTTTCATCAACATATCTAAATAATTGTAATAAGGGGCTTAAATCAATAGAGGATAGAATTATAACACTACAACAACTCGACTGTTGTTTTATCTTATCATATTTTTACATATGTTTGCTATGCTAAATAAAAATTTGCGAGTAGTATTTTTAAAAATGACTTTTTATTAAAAATACAAATCCTTCGTGACAAGCTGACACATTTTTTATAGTATGTATTCTATTCAAAATGTTTAATTTACATGAAAATTATTATACTTATTGTGTGTCTTATGGTATTGAATACATCAAGTGTTGCTAAGTTTTCTACTTATAAAATAAACACAACTTTCTGTAAATTTTTCCTCTTCCTACTCGTTTAAAATCATTTCACGGTACGGGATTTTGTGGAATATATTCCCTGCAATTGCCTTCGCCACAATAGCAATGGTTTTCGCAATTGGTTCTCCAAGCTCCTTAATCACCTCTTCCCAATTATCATTCAAAAATTTATTCATATGCGCACCTGAAAATCAAAAATATTATACTAAAAATCCTCCAAATTTACCATTTTTAATCACCTAATTTCTCGTCACCATTGAAGAGATTATCCAACTTAAAGTTGGCTTTAGTCAATTTAAGATCTATTTTGTCATCGTCGAGGAAATCTGAGTATTCCACACCATCAATTTCGGTCAATTTATAATTGAAAGTGTAGATGAAGGTACCACCAGCTGAAAGAATTAAATGTTGGTTATGGAAAAAGTTTTACTGTATTAGAGCCGCTTGCCACGAGGCTAATGTCAATGCTAAATTTAGTCTCGTGGAAAACGGCTCTTAGGTACTTACTGGCAGTAATGTTGAAAGGTCCTGTTCCTGTTATCGGAAGGAAGAGGATTTTGCCATCTACTTCGTACGTTCCAAGTAAATGTACTACTGGAAGGAATACTTCTACTTCTCCATGCATTGTTTCTATGTTAATTCTAAAGTAAAAATTAATTATTTTAGTTTACTAAAGTTTGACTGGGATGACTTACTTAGTTTTCTTTATCTCGGTATTTTCTATACCATACACATCAACTTTCAAAAACTTTATCTTCAGTTCTCTTCCAGCATCCACAGTAACTTCTGGTAGCTTCAAAGGATTTAATGGAGGAATGTTGTATTTTCTATCACCTAATCACACAAAGCTCACAGTAAATTTTATAAAATACTTCAAATTTTACCTTTAATTACAGAGGGTAAAGCGATTTTAGCCTTTTCCAAACAGCATTGCTCCCAATTGGGATCCTTGTAATTACATGGTGTAATATAAGGCGCTAAACAACAATTTAATAACGTTAGATGTCTAAGTTACAAAATTCTAACTTACGTAGTTCCGAAGCAACGAATTTTAAATTAACAATCACTACACAAAACAACAGTTGGTAAAGCATTTTGTATTTTGCTGGTTTCACAAAAACTGATGGATAAAGCTAAATCGGTAGGTCTTTTATATCCTTAACGACCTTCAACATTGCATGTGGTTGTTTATAGTTTTTTAGTGCAGAGGAAGTCCACTCAAATGAGGAGAAAAAAACGTTAATTGTAATGTAACTTTTTTAATCTGTATTCTGGAATATATGCATATAAAATTAGGTAGCTATAAGGTTTACACATTATATTAAATTTAATTGGATATCCGAGCGGTTTTAATATATTATAATTAGCAATTATTGGTCTGGGAATAACTCCTTAAACGGCACAGTTTTGAAATATACGCCGACAATTATTTTGGCAACAGTTGAAACTGTTTGACCAATAGCACCTCCCAGTTCCTTCATGACTTCTTGCCAATTTTCGTTCATCATAGTGTTTATATTTTCACCTGAAATACGTTAATTATAGTTTTTTTAAATAAATATTCACGACAGCTCACCTAGTTTTTTATCACCATTGAATAAATCATCCAATCTGAAATAAACTCTATCGAATGTGAAGGAAATGTGGTCTTTGTCATTGGGGATAGCAAAAGTTTGGCCCTTAAGGTTTGTTAGAGTGTATGGTAAAACGTAGGTGTATATTCCGTTCACTAAAAAAGATAAGAAAATAATATAAAAAAGTATACTAGAGTTATTTTCAGCTAAGCTCTGTCTTTATCTGGTGTGACGCACATGTCTACTTTACAGTCAAATTTAAAAATAAATCATAGTTCTCAGCCGCAGATGTTTAAAAACGTAATACTTTCAAAAATTTAAAACCAACCAAAATAAATTGACTCATTTTTAACTGAAATACACTTTATTAATTACCAGCAGTTATGTTGCATGGTCCTTTTCCTTCGATTGGTAGGACTAATAATTTGCCGTGAACGTCATAATCAGCAAGTATTTGAACTCTATCAATGAAGAAAACTATCGTCAATTCTTGCTTCTTAAAGTCCATGCTAAAAATATATTTAATAGAAAAAAGTATCGAAAAACGAAAAATCTCATATTTTGTAAGGTATTACTACGAGGAAGTACGGCACACCCTGTATTTACCTCACATGTCTTAGTTCCATATTTGGTAAGCCTGTCAGTATAAGTTTTCTTAAAATTACTTTTAACTGGGATCCTGAATCTATTGTTACTTCCTCCAATTTTAAGGGGTTAAGTGCAGGAGCCCCAATTTTTCTATTCCCTGAAAATAAATTTGGTAATAACGAAAAATATAACATATAGTTTTTGTTTACCTTTAATAATGTTTGGTAAAGCCAGTTTGGCTTTTTCTAAAACACATTTATTGATATCGGGATCTTTCATGGAGCAGGTTTGTATAAAATCAGCTGAAAAAAATAATAAATTCAGTTATAGAATGAATGATTTTTGCTATTTTTGGATGTTATCAGACAATAATCCTCAATACCTCCTGACAACTTAACCTCTCCTTACTTTGAAAATTTAACCAAAATTTATTTGCCTTTATCAGTGGCGTAGCAAGAAAAATTTCGGGGGGGTGATGTATTGTTAAAAAACAGAAGTCAATTATTGTAGTACATTGAATGAAAATCTTTGGATTCCGATTGATGATAGATGCCATGCATCGAAAATTTTTCGAGGGTGTTTGATCCCCAAACCCGTTACTACGCCAGTGGTTTTTTCATACAGGATGTCTCTAGAAGGTCTTTACAAAATCCTACCACAAGTTTTTGGGCTCAAAATAATTCGATTGAACCAAACATACCTTAGTCCAAAAGTCCTTCCTTACTGAGTTACAGGGCGCTAAAAAATATCTTTCCAAATCGTTTTTTAAGTATATCTACAGAACGGTTTAAAGTAGAGACTTGAAATGTCATGGGTTAATAAGTCTATAAGGGACCTACAATGTGATGGTATTACCACCAAAATAATATTGTTCAGTGTCGTACTTATAGGGGGGACTCAGTGTTTTTTTGGATATTTTTTGTAGGGTATTGAATTTTTTTTACAAAATAACAAGAATTATGATAGATACGCTCAAGACACCTAAAAAAGGTATACTTGTTTGACTTGCGTTAACTCAACTGTTTACGAGATATTTAACTTCAAAAAATTGTTTTGCTATAAAAACAATTTGTGACTTACCCTGTAAAGTAAAAAATATTGAGTCACTCTAATACAGCTGATTCTACGTCCAAAACTAAGCATAAATGGTTCTAGAAATCGACCCCCAAAAAAATGTTTCGTTACTAAAATACAGGGTGTTGAAAGTTGTATTTTTTATTCGCCCTCTATCTTTTTTAGGTATATCTACAGAACGGTATAAGATAGAAATTATGCTTAGTTTTGGACGTAGAATGAACCGTATTAGAGTGACCCAATATTTTTGACTTTACAGACTTTACAAATTGTCGTTTTAATAGCAAAAAAAATTTTCAAAGTGAAATATCTCGCAAACAGTTGAGTCAATGCAAATCAAACAAGTATACCTTTTTTACGTGTCTTGAGCGTATCTATTATAATTTTTATTATTTTGTAAAAAAATTTAATCCCCTACAAAAATTATTCAAAAAACCCTGAGACCTCTTCGATAAGTACGCCCCTGAACAATATTATTTTTTTTCTAATACCATGAAATTGTATCTTCCTTATAGACTTATTAACCCAGCAAATTTCAAATCTCTACTTTAAACCGTTCTGTAGATATACTTAAAAATGTATTTGGAAAAAAATTTTTCGCGCTTTGTAACTCAGTAAGGAAGAACTTTTGGACTAAGGTATGTTTGGTTTAAACGAATTATTTTGAGGCCAAAAACTTGTAGTAGGATTTTCTTAAGACCTTTTAGAGACACCCTGTATAATTTCGAGAAATAATCAATTGTATAAATAGAATAAGCTTTCTGTCTAGATTAAAACCTCAATATTTAGAAAAACTTTATGTAGCACCCAATCCAATCTAATATTTTTGGCCCTGGTACCACTTTACTCACTTGATACATAAATAACTATTAAAATCTATACAAACTATAAAAATCTTCACTTTCATCACAAATCACTTACGTTTTTTAGCGACAACATTTTCTATCACTACAGTTGCGACAATTGTAACACACAACAAACGCATAAAGGAATTCATTGTATCTAATGTTGTACTACGATCAGGTACTACTACGTAAGTACTACAGGTTTATTTTGTTAAGGGAGTATTTATAGGTGCAAAGGATATTACTTTATTATAAGTGCCATTAATTTTTTTGCTGTATTTCATTAGTGATAATTAAGAATGTAACCAGTAGTTAATAAGTTGTTAATTACGATGTACACAAAATCAACACGAGTTAAACGGTTGTTTCGATTTATAATTTAATGGAAATGTTAATTTCTCAAAAAAATTGTACACATAATCATCAATGCAAAACAGGATAATTTAGTTTATTTATATCCTAGGAAAAGGCCTTTACAAAATCATTCTACTAGTAGTTTATCCTTTTCATGATGAAACTGCAAAATCTAAAGGGGTTTTTCTATTATACATTTTATATAGAGGTGGTAATACTCATAATAATTACAATTATATTAAACCGAAAGTAATATAAAATGATTTAATTACCTCGTTGACTGTTGGATTCGTTAACGACATTTTATCTTGTAGGTAAATACGTTAAATCATTTTTATTACAAGTTCATTAAGAATTCATTGTAAAATGTAAAACTCTTGTCCTTTCTGATATTTACTTAATTTCACGTTGTTTCATTTCAATTGGTAGGTAATTGGACTCTGTTGTATTGTTGAAGGTAGAACTAAGTATGCATAATTTGAAGGGTAAATTACGGAAAAACATTTACGGATATTTTAATGAAGTTAAGTAAATGAGATTAATTGATTAGATAATAGTAAATTACCAGAACTGGTATTTTTATGGCAGGTAATACTATTTTTTTGTGCATTTCCTCTATTTGTAGTTTGGAATATAGTCGAATTTTTATCTGCGTGTTTTATTAACATACACAAAACTATCTAGTCTCAATAACTCGATTTTAAATACATTTTTTTCTACTCCCATACTTTAATTGATTTATTAGACATTTACTAACTGTACTATAATGAGATTCATTACGATACAAGTTTATAACTAATAGAAATGCAACATCACAGCAATATTCCGTTAATATCAAATATTGACATCTGAGAAATTTAAAATTTTAAAATTGACAGTTCATTTAGATTTTCTGACGTTTCTGAGTTTATGATAAAGTTGCCATAATATTTATTTTTCAATATTTTCACTAGTCGTCGAAAAAATAGTGTATGCAACTCACTTTTAGTGGCTATTAAGACATTTGTATTCATTACGACACTCATCACCTACGGCTCATATCTTAATTCTCATACTCGTATCTTAATAGCTATCATTAAATGCTCAATATACTATAATTTAACCAAGAGACACGTCGCCTTGTGGTACACTATTATAAAGTATATAATTCTTTTTTATTTGGTGTATAATAATAAAGTTTGTCCAGTTTTCGGAAGATTGACCTCTAAAATGGATAAAAAATCTGGACTAATCTTAGGGTAGGGTATCAATAAGTATATGCCTATTCTATAGTCTACACTTTACAAATTTATTAATATACAATTTTATAATTCTTTACATAACTTTTAACTACCCCATCAAAAACAGTTCCTTATATGGAACATTCTTAAACAAGTTCCCAGCAATTGTCCTAATTATAATGCGAATAGTTTCTTTAATTGGTCCTCCAAGTTCTGTTATGACTTCTTTCCAGTTTTCATTTAGAAATGTATTTGTGTTCTCTCCTGAAAAGTTAATATTTTTTAGATATATGTTAAAATTATTTTCAGCTGACACTGTATATGTCTCGCTCTCAAATGGGGCTCTTTTAAGAGAGAAGGAGAGAGATATATGTGATGGCTATCTACTGAAAATAATCTTACTCGATATACTTGACAATTTACCTAACTGGCTATTTCCGTTAAATAGATTTTCAAATCTAAGATAAATTCGTTTGTGTTTGAATTCCAGATCATCGGCTTCTAATAATCTAGCATATTCTACTCCCTTCTTTTTCATCAAGTCTAATTTGAACTTGTAGATGTAGGTACCTCCAACTTTAAAAAAATGTAAAATTTAGTGGATGTTTTCAGATAATATGGACAATAAACTTATTGGGAATTAGGAAAGATAGAAACGTTTCTGAAATAGTGCCTCTTAGTAACTAGGAAAATCTAAAAGATATTTATTTCGACACACAAAAGAATCTAGGTACCAAATTTTTATCTTCTATAATTACGTAAAAAGTGTATGAAAAATTTCGTCGGATAAAATTGTTTAGTTTACAAAATAACATTATTTTTTCGTGGTTTGCAATCTTTCCACTAATTTCTATATTGCCTTAAAACTGAAATAAACACACAAATAAATAGCGTTTAACACGAGACATCCCGTGTATTTTATTTATTCATTTCATCATCCTCGTTAAGTACCTACCTGCTGTAATATTCATAGGCCCACTTCCTGTAATTGGAAGAATTAATATTCTACCATCAATATTGTATTGCCCAGTTAGTACAACAGAAGGAATTTCCAATTCTACTTCACCAAATTTCATTTCATCCAGAGTAATGCTACAAGAACATAACATAAAACAACGTGTCTTCGCAAGTAATTAATAATCGATGTTGCACATATTGTACTCCAGTTAATTGACAATTATCACTACATAAATAAACACTTCAGGCAAGCGTCTGCTTCCAAATATTATTTAACTTACTCCACTCGTTTCAAATCAGTAGTTTCTAATCCGCCCACTTCCAAGTCAATAAACTTAATTTTTAGTTCTTTTCCAGCGTCCACTTGGACTTCAGGTAAATGCAACGGATTTAATTTTGGGACGTTCAGTTTTCTGTCACCTAAGGATTGTTATTTATAGAAATCGAATTAAAATTTGTGCACTGTTACCGTTGATAAATCCTTTTAGAGCCTCTCGTCCACTTTTCAGACAGCATTCCTTCCAGCTTGAAGATTTGTACTTACATGGGGTAATGTAAGACGCTACGAAGAAAGTGAGAAAAAAATTGACGCATTTTTTGAACTAAATTTTTCTATTATTTTTATTCACTTACGTATTTCAGGTGCTACATGCGAGAACAGTAAACTTGTACAGAAAATTGTTACTATAAACTGCATTTTAGAAATAAAAAACTTTAACTGAAAATTCTAAGAGAATGGTAGTGAATTTATAGATGTTGTTGATGATCAACTAAAGGAAAGATGTAAAAATGATCGTAAAAATAAATTGGGTACACAAGCTATTAAATTTGTCGTTAACTATTCACTTTTAATGTAATTATTTTATATGGCGCAAATTATCAATTTTATAACAAATAGTAATACCAGCATTTATACACAAACTATGTAAAATCGATTTCCTGATTTCAAAGATATTTAATTTCAACATTTCAAACTTTTAATGGTTTATGAGGAACAATTTTTTTTTCACTATCCATTAAAATTTAAACCGTTCGATTTATCAGATTACCAAAAAATAGAAACTGCCAATTTTTCCTAAATTCTTAATACCAAATTTAACACTTCAGGCATTCAAGTTATAATTATAGACAGTTTTAGATAATGCTAAGTTAGATAACTGAAAATAAGCTTCAAATAATATAAAAAAGTAATGCCAACTAACCTTACCCCGCTCCCTGGTCAATGTTACCCCACATTAAATGGTTTGTGATTTAAATAAAAAACGTATATATTTAGTTTAGTTTAGATCCATCAAAAAACTAGGCAAAAATTATATTATGGCAAAAATTATATATTTATGACTAAGCTACAGTAACATTTTGTTATTATCCATCCTTGATATCTTGATATCCTAAACTTAATTCTAAATAAACTATTCGGTTGTCAAGAAATAAAGGCTCAGAATACTGTTTTCAATATTATAATAATAATATAAATATAACCTACATCAATTAATTTATTCATTTAAAAATAACTCATTGTAAGGTACTTTATTAAACACATTCCCAGCAGTTGTCCTAGCAATAACAGAAATAGTTTGCTTAATCGGTGCGCCAATTTCATCTATAACTTGAGCCCAATTTTCATTCAAAAATTTGTTTGTATGTGCACCTAAAATCCAAACTGATGATGCTATGATTAACATGAATAGTGATATTATTACCTAATTGCTCATCCCCATTGAATAGATTATCCAGTTTGAAATAAATTTGTTTATGGCTCAGATCTATACTATCGTTATCCAGTAAATTTGCATACTGTTTTCCATCCTTGTTAATTAGTTCATAATTAAATTTGTAAGTGTATCGTCCATCAACTGTGGATAATGTTTAATTAATATTTGTTTCGTATATTTAATACTGTTACCTCCAGTGATGTTTATTGGTCCATTTCCGGTTAAAGGGAGAACTAGAATTTTTCCATCTACTTTATATTTGCCAATTAGTTGCAATTCAGGGAAGAATAAATCTATTTGTCCAGATTTTGAATTTAAGTCGATGCTAGAAACATAAAATTCATGAATATCGATCGTTTAGTAAAAATAATTTTCTTACAGAGTTTTTTTCAGTTCGGTATTTTCGAAACCGTACACGGCCAAGTCAGTCAACTTAATTTTCAAGTCCTTTCCTCCATCTACATCTACTACAGGTAGCTTTAAAGGATTTAGTGGTGGGATGTTGTATTTTCTGTCGCCTTAAGAAAAATTTATACAATTAGAATGCTTCGAATTTCGAGTTAGATTAGATTATTTTATGATGACTTATATTAGGTTAGGTACCTTTAATTAATTCTTTTAAGGCAATTTTTCCTTTTTCTAAACAGCAGTCGTTCCAGTTGGGATCCTTAAAGTTACATGGTGTGATATACGGAGCTAAAAATTATAAATGCTTAAAACCTTTCTATATTATACAGGGTGTGTCACGACGAGTTGACAGTAGACATAACTCTAGTACTAAACACAATTTGCTTCTAAAAATTGGTACACACCCATTATACAATGTGCTCTATTTAATGAAAATATTGCCACCTTTCTGGTACTTCCGGTTATACCGGACGTAGACACAAACTTTGTTATTTTAAATGGAACACCCTGTATATTTATCAATTTTTAGATTCTACGCTTTATTTTAGACATAAAAGTATTAAGGTTGTATGGTCGTAACATTAACGGTATTAGAATTATTTACACTTTTTCATTTTTTTTTACAAAAACATAGATATGAATAAAAATTCGAATCTTGACAATGACGCATTTTTTTCAAAGTTTTTTTTTTACGTTTGAAGTAGGAATATACAAGCAATAAGCTGATATAGTTTTGGAAAACTTGCTTTATACAGGGTGTTGGTGGTTGTCCGTTCATTTTTAAAAACTTCGATCAATGATAACTTTATTTTTTTAAATGGAACACCCCATATATTTCCACATTTTCGAATTCCACACTTAATTCTAGACATAAAAGTATTAAGGTTGTAAGTCTTAAAATTAACGGTATTATAATTAATTACTTTTTTCCAATTTCCAAGGTTTTTTAGAATTAACAATGAACCATATCTAAGCACCCTGTAGATATAAAATAAGTTTTTCAAAACTATATTACCATGTTTCTTGTACATTTCTTCGTCGACTAAAATTTGTTCTTTATTATATTTAATTTAACATTTTTTATTTATTTTATTTATTATAATTAAGTAATTATGTTTCTTCCAATTTTTTCATACAAAAACTTAGAGTCAAACATTTTCATATTTTACTAATGACACGTTCTTTCAAAAAATGAACCAAATTTTAGTGGACGCAGAAATGTACAAGAAACATGGTACTATGATTTTAAAAAACTTATTTTATACAGGGTGCTTGTGATTGACCATTAATTTTTAAAAAACGTTATTAATTATAATACCGTTAATTTTAAGATCTTACAACCTTAATACTTTTATGTCTCGAATTAAGTGTAGAATTCGAAAATCTAGAAATATATAGGGTGTTCCATTTAAAGAAATTAAGTTATCATTGATTAAAGTTTTTAAAAGTGAACGGACAACCACCAACACCCTGTATAAAGCAAGTTTTCCAAAACTATATCATCTTATTTTTTGTATATTCCTACTTCAAACACAAGAAAAAAATTTTGGAAAAAACGTATCATTGTCAAGATTTCAATTTTTATTTATATCTATGTTTTTGTAAAAAAAAATTAAAAAGTGTAAATATTTATAATACCGTTAATATTAGGACCATACAACCTTAATACTTTTATGTCTAAAAAGAAGTGTAGAATCTAAAAATTCAAAAATATATAGGGTGTTCCATTTAAAATAACAAAGTTTGTGTCTACTTCCGGTATAACCGGAAGTGCCAGAAAGGTGGCAATATTTTCATTAAATAGAGCACATTGTATAATGGATGTGTACCAATTTTTAGAACCAAATTGTGTTTAGTAATAATAATAATACTGTCAACTCGTCGTGACACACCCTGTATTTAGTTAAATCTTGAAAAAATGTTTTAAATGCAGTTTTTTCCAGAATAATCAGTTTTCGAAGTTCGACTACAGTTTTAATAAAAAATTACTTGAAAATTTTACTTTTTACCAAATAATTGTGCGCGCAGTTTTTTTGATTTCTTTACTAAACTCCAAATTCTATGTGAATTTATTTTATTATTTCGGTCTATGTCGTTTAAAAAAATGGTTTCTCATAGTATTTTAATTTGTCTAATATAATAATTTCATGGAATATTTAGAATTATTAACCGATGCATGCTGATGTAATTTAACCCATTAATAAACAAGATCTATAAATCAAAATAATTATAAAATGTCCATTATATTCAATTACAAGTTAATTTGCTCCATTTTATTTCCTCCAATTAAAACATCTTTGCGTCAAAATATCTCATGTTAATACTTACGTAAATCAGATCTAACATACTCAATAATATAACAAACACACAAAAACAATAATCTATAAGAATACATTTTGTTAGTTTTCACCGAACTGATAAATTTTTCCCCAAATCCACGTCTTTTATACACAAACTGTCCTTCAAAAGAACTACATATATTACAAAAAAAATTGTTTTAATCCCCAGTAAAAATACAGAATACAAGAATATAAATAGATGTTCTTATACGACATTTATAAATTCTTCCTCTAATAAAATGTTTCCATGACTCGAAATTAATTGATTTTTTTCTGGTGGGTATAAATTAAAACAAATTTAAGAACAATACGTCTTACAATGTTTGTTCATCATTAAATGCAAAAGAGTGGAAGTCCTTCCAGAATTATAAAAATGCTATATCCGGAAATAACGGAGGTTACTTTTAACCCAATAACCATTATTATTATTATTATTTTAATTTAAATATTTTAGGCAACATTGACTTTGTTGAAGCATCCGGTTGTCTGCGTAAATGCGTTTTATGGATTACAGAAAACGCAGACGTGGAGTGATTCATTGACCTTGTGGAAGGTTTAATTAGTTGCAGAAACGAACGATTTTGTTGCATTTTTTATCATATTTAATAATAAATCTGCCTAGAGAAATATTTTATTTATTTTAATTTGTGCAAGGTGACATTTAACTCATGTTGATTATAGAACTACTAACAAGCCGAACGTGTTGTTATTTATCATTATCAACATCAATCAAATAAATATAGAGTATTTCTTAATTAATAGGGAATGAAAGACAAAGTTTAGAGAATACTTAATTATTATAATTCACTCGTAACGTTACAATTTATTATAAATTATAAATGTTGTTTTATCTTAATTACTTGTCATCAAGTTTCAGTATGAATTAATCCAAGAATAACTGATCAATAGGTATTTGATTGTAAACCTTCTTCGCCAAATCATTATGGAAAACTAGCAGAGTTTCAGAAAACGCTTTTTTCAAATCCCTGTCCACGTCTCTCCAGTTGTCATTTAGGACTTTGTTCATTTCGTCACCTGAAATCAAAATTAATTTGTTTATATTATTATCAGAAAAGTCGATAAAAAGGACAATAAATAGATTCAAGGAAGTTTTGGTCTAGTTAGCATAGGCAGCTTTCAAAATGTAGCTGCGGGATAATTTCAAAGAAAACCTACTGATATTGAAAAAATCAACAAATTTGTGTATCAAGCCATCATTAAGTTTGGCTAGTCACAAAATGAACTAAAACTGAAAAAGTCCCTGTATGCTCCCTGTTAGAAACTTCCAGGGATCTAAGTTCATGTGAATAAATTTAGCACTTCATTCGGATAGGAATAAAATTCTACAAAATGGTTCCCCAAATATTAATCCGAGCCAGTTTTGAATATTTTGAATTCTAATACAAAATTTGACAGTTTTTCCCAGTTTCATCAACTTTACACTGTATCTAATTTAAATACTCTTTTAATTAGACACCAAACGGTTTATAACAGGTGCTAATAACTATAATTTGTTTATTGCGATTATTTGCGGTTGTGTTGGAAATATTTTTACAGCTTTACACTTCTGCTTACCTAAACGTTTGTCGCCATTAAACAAATTATCGAATCTATAATAAACTCGTTCCAAAGTGTAATCAAATGAACTTTTATCGTCAATTAGTTTTGGATATCTGATTCCTTTGCGTTCTTCTACCTCCCAGGTGACTTTAAATGTGTACTTTCCCCCGACTAGAAAAAAATAAAAAATTAAGGTAGTAAGTTAGGAGTAGATTATGGTAAATGTGCAAGTACTTACCTAAAGTTATATTGCAGGCACCTTTGCCTTCAATTGGAAGAATCAGGACTTTGCCCTTGATTTCGTAGTCTCCTAAAATGTTAACAACGTCCACTTTGCTGTCTATCGTTATGGTTCTTTTCTCGAAATCAGTTCTAAAATATTGTTTTATTTTGTTTTATTTTATTTTATATTCAAGCGAAATTTCAGAAGTTGAAGATTTTTCCATGTTGGCTTTTTTAAATATTACTACTTACTTAATCGAAAGAGGAACAGTATTTTGTAGACCATAAATTTTCATGTCTTTAATTTTCAAATTAAAATTACCAGCAGCGTCAAGATCTACTAGCGGGATGTGTAGTGGCATCATATTGGGAATCTTAAGACTCTTATCACCTGAAAGATATTAGTTGGGTTAGTGGTCCCAAAATAGCTTCATTTTCTCACCTTTAGCTATGAAAGGAATAGCATATTTTGCATGTTCCAAAGCACATGCATCAAAATCTCCTTTTCGGGAGCATGGTTTAATGTAGCTGGCTGAAGAATAAGTATGTTAAATTTAGCACAATTTTTCATTATTAAACTTACGCCTTTCAACAGCCTGCACCACAAAAACCAACGCAAAAAGCACACAAACCACGTTCGAAATCATTTTCAACTGATAGGTTAAATCACAATTATTATACTTATAGCTTTTACTTATCTAAATTTTTGGCTGAAAGTGTTGGGTATAACTGGAATTGCTTACCAATAATTGAAAAATAATTACAGGAATTTTTTAATGTAAATCTATATTTAAGTAGGAGCATTTCTAGTAACATTTTTTAGATAATAGTTCTTAATCTATAAACAACTCATTTGTGGGGACATGTCCGAAAAATCGACTGGTGATGCTATTGCAAAACGCTGCAATAATTTGCTTAAGAGAATCGTTCATTTCTGCAGCCACTATCTTCCAGTTCTCATTCAAGAACATATTCATCTGCTTACCTGAAATTATTCGATAACAACCAACAAACTATGAAGAATTTCTTACCCAAAACTTCATCTCCGTTGAAGAGACTTTCCAAAGCAAAAATTACTTTATCTAGTTTATAGTCAGCATCATCGTTGACTATTTCGGCATATTTCAAACCGTTCCTCTCTTTAATTTTCCACTCGAAATTGTAATCGTAATCGCCGTTTACTGGAAAAAATAATTAGAAAAAAACTCTGTGATTTGGGTTTCTTTTCTTACTAAAACTTAAGTTAGCTTTTCCAGATCCTTTAATTGGAAGTAGTGAGATTTGTGCGTCGATAACGTAATCGCCAATAAGAACCACTTTATCGATGTGCGTTTTTGTTTTAATTTGTTGTTTATTTCGATCTAAACTAGAAACGAGAAAGATTTGTATTAAATACATATACATATAAAATTTCCACTATAAATTCTCACTTTATATCAACAGGAACCGCAGTTTCTAAACCATAACAATGCGCGTTTTTAAGCTTTAAATTAAAATTTTGCCCAGCAGAAAATTCCAGCAGTGGAAAAATCATAGGTTTCAAACTTGGAAGTTTCAGGTTCTTGTCACCTAAATCAAAACGTTACAATTTTCTTACGAAATAAATTGCTTCCTACCGTCTGCAATGAACGGAATCGCTTCTAAGGCACTTTTTATGGCGCACTTACTAAAGTCTGGATCCTTTCTTTTACATGGTTTTAAATACGATGCTGTAAAGTTTGAGTTAATGGATGAGAATTATTGTGTTTTTGGAAACTTACGCAAATGTGCACTTTGCCCGGTCGATATTATCACGAGTACTATAAGAAAACTATGTTTAAACATTTTGCTTAGATGACTGTTGAGATAATACCATGATTACCATGTCCCATATTTATATAAAAGAATTTTAAAAATGAACAAAAAATTTGAGTAGATAATTTCCGTATAACCGCTTTGATGTTAAATAATAATGATTTTGTTATATGATCGATAATAAATAATGTTAATTGGATTTTTATTTTGCCAAATCATACCTAAAAAAAATTGCAAAAAGTGCATATTGTATTCATTAATCTGATATTAGGTTAAGAAAACTATACATGTTTCTAATTCATACGAAATATGTAAATCCGAAACACCCCATGTATATTATTCTAAGAATTCTTAAAAACCTAATTAGTATTCGCTCTGGTTTTATTGTGGTTTTCAGCTGAGCTGACAACTGACAACGGCCTAAAGTGGTTTTAATTGTACATCCTTTTTTAAGAAAAAATTCTGTTAATTGCCTGATCTACAATTTAAATTAATTAGATGTATAGTGGATACAAAAAATATTCGTTTCTCAGTTAGTTATGGTAAATAAAGTTGACATAAGGTCAACAAAACAGACATGTTATAAGGTGTAAACATTTGTTTAATATTAAAAACTTAAGATGTGTTGTAATAATTCAAACAAAAATGCTAAATATTAATTATTGTAATTTTATTTTAATTAAAATTCATAGCAGCAATTATAGAACATCATATATTGTTTTTAAGGATACAGTAATTATTAATGCACTTTGATTTTGTTGAGGTTTCAGAATTTTATCTACAGCTGTAGGTAATTCTGTTATTTTTTCGAAAAGTTTGTGTGCTAGAAAATGGAAAAAGAATAAAAATGTAACAAAAATTCCAGATTTTATTGCCTACTATACGAGCCCTAACAATTTTATTTACTAAAAGGTCTTTACAAGTTTTTGGGCTCAAAATAATTCGTTTAAACCAAACATACCTTAGTCCAAAAGTTTTTCCTTACTGAGTTACAAGGCGCTAAAAAATATTTTTCCAAATAATTTTTTAAGTATATCTACAGAACGGTTTAAAGTAGAGATTTGAAATTTGGTGGATTCATAAGTCTATAAGGAAGCTACAATTTGTTGGTATTAGAACCAAAATATTATTGTTCATTGGCGTACTTATCGAAGAGGTCTCGAGGTTTTTTTGAATAATTTTGTAGGGGATTAAATTTTTTTACAAAATAATAAGAATTATGATAGATACGCTCAAGATACGTAAAAAAGGTATACTTATTTGATTTGCATTAACTCAACTGTTTGCGAGATATTTCACTTTGAAAATTTTTTTACTATTAAAACGACAATTTGTGACACCCTGTAAAGTCAAAAATATTGGGTCACTATAATACGGCTCATTCACTGTCCAAAACTAAGCATAATTTCTATCTTATACAGTTCTGTAGATATACCTAAAAAAGATAGGGGGCGAATAAAAAATACATCTTTCAACACCCTGTATTTAGTAACGAAACATTTTTGGGGGTCGGTTTCTACAATCATTTATGCTTAGTTTTGGACGTAGAATCAGCTGTATTAGAGTGACCCAAAAATTTTTACTTTAAAATTCGAAGTTAAATATCTCGCAAACAGTTGAGTTAACGCAAGTCAAACAAGTATACCTTTTTTACGTGTCTTGAGCGTATCTATCATAATTCTTGTTATTTTGTAAAAAAATTCAATACCCAACAAAAAATATCCAAAAAAACACTGAGCCCCCCCTATAAGTACGACACTGAACAATATTATTTTGGTTGTAATACCATCGTATTGTAGCTTCCTTATAGACTTATTAACCCACCAAATTTCAAGTCTCTACTTTAAACCGTTCTGTAGATATACTTAAAAAACGATTTGGAAAGATATTTTTAGCGCCCTGTAACTCAGTAAGGAAGAACTTTTGGGGTAAGGTATGTTTGGTTCAATCGAATTATTTTGAGCCCAAAAACTTGTGGTAGGATTTTGTAAAGACCTTTTAGAGTATAGTTGTTAGTTAGGGCTCGTAGACTCAAAAAATGGCCAGGTACTACAAAATCAATAAAAATAAAAATTGTAGTCTAAACTTATTTGGTTCAAAATGATTCATAAGTGAAAATACATACTAGTACTAACTAATCACCTAATTATGTGAAGCTATTTTATTTAACTATACTTAAAATGTTTTACACTCTTTTAATTAAGACTCCCGGTATATTATTCACAAAAACATGAAATTAGTATGTAGAGCGGTAATTAATGTATTTACAATATGAAACCTAGTTTTTTGATCTAAGAAAATTAACTTAGAATTAAGTTTCTTATTTATTATTATACTAATTAAATAAATTGTCTAAATGAAAATTAACTACCTACCTACACTAAATTGGCATTAAACAAAAAAAAAACTTGAGAAAACAATACAATATAATAATAAAAACACAATGTCATTCATGATATTTTTATTTATTAAACTTCCTTAATTTTTCAATGTCAATAATTACATTTAAATTATGTACAGCCATTTTATATTATTCGATTTCACATGAAAGTGTTAAAAATGTTTATATACACATATTAAGTAGGTACTAATAATTTTACTGATAAATCACTAAAAATTTATGTTTTATTTGATATAATTTTAATGTAGTTTTTAGTAAGAATATATAAATATATTGCTATATTTATTACTAAACACATTTGGTGGATCTAAAAAAATGCAAAAATAAAAATCGGATAAGCTCAAATTATTTAAATAATTAAAAATAATTGTCAAGGTGCAACTGTGTAATAAATAATATGTAAATTTAATTAGAATTTTTTCGATTTACAAAAAAACTATTATATAGACATATTTTAAAAAAATATTTAGAACCTTGGCAATGATACAATGATTTACAAGAAATAAGTTCATGGTTTGTGGCAAAAGCAGTGGTTCACCTTTATAAACGGTAATTAACAATCACCCTGAAAATTATCTTAAAATAGAATAAAATTGCTTTGTCACCAACAGAAATTATTTTGGACAAACTTGTGAAATGTAGCCGGAGGCGGCGATACATTTTGTATATAGGGTTGCATAACTGTAGGGAAACATTTCGGCAAATAAATTTGTAATCGATTGAAATAAATAATAAATGTTTTTTTACAAAAATTTGTGCTGTTTTAGATATAATTATAAACAAAAAGTACTTTGATATGAAAATAAAATAAAATCCAACATACACTTTAGTACATTTAAATTTTTTATAGTCCCAACTTTTTCCATTCACATTCGATAGAAAAATTCCAAGTTAGTCCAAAAACCCCGACCACACTAAATCATTTTGACAACGTGGCAGTTTCACATGAACTCCCCATGCTCTCACTGACCATAATATCAAAGGTTTGCGTGGTCTTATCTAACTTTCATAAATCGGGAACAGCCGTATCGAACACTTTCATTTCTTGTAATCCGTTACAGCGATCCATTACAGGATGCGAATAAGCCCGCTGCAGAGCTTGTAGGGAGCTGGACGACAACGTCCTTTCTAGGATCTCGCCCCAATATTTCTCGGACAAACCTTCGAAATCACAGCCTTGAGTGTGGTGGCCGAGGGTACCTGAACTGCTATTGCTGCAGCAATGTTGCTGTTGTTGCTGGTTTTGTTTGTCTTTGGAGTCTCTGCAAAAAAACTGAAACGAAATATTTAGTGATTTGGGTTTATAACTAACTGTCTAGACATTAAATTGGAAAAACAATTATTCTACCACAATGTACCATGTCGCAGACTCATTAATTAAATAGGGTTGTTAGTTAGAACAATACGTTCTTCTTCATTAGGTATTACAATCGTGTAAATACAGACTAGTAGACTGATACTTAGAAATAAACTGCTGCGATACAAATCATTTATATTCTGAAAGGACAACTGACAAAAGTTCTTTAAGGACAAAAACGTGAAAAGGTTTAAGAGATACGTGATGCGTGTGTGGCGTTTAATAACCCAACCGCACATAAATGGCACATTCAAATTGCCTATGAAATGAATGAGGTGTTAAGTGTTTATTTGTTCATCTAAAAGTTATTTTGAACTAGTGAATTTTGTCGTCTTCTACAACTTATTCAGTTTAAAATTTATTCAATTTTAGATTTTTTGTATTAAAACAGCCATAATATTTCGAAAAATTACCAGATTTTCTGGTGGCTTTCATTATTACAAAGAAATAGGTTGATTCTGCTTGAAAATTCGGACAGAATAAATATCGGATTTTATTTTTTACTATAACCTCACTTGAAAATTGGTCCAACTTAAAACTGACATAAAACTTTGTTTTATTTGCGAATTTCCTTGGGGTTTTCTTTATTTCAAAGTAATAATTTAGTTTTATAAGAAAATCCATCGACTATTTTGGACTTTATTTTCTACTCTAACATCACTTCAAATTTTTGTCCAATTTTAGAATTCGTGTCTTTAGAACTACCATAAAACTCTAAAAATTGGCAGATTTTTCTTGAGATTTAGTTTATTATTATAAATAACGGCTCGATTAAAATCTATACCTAACCGAACAATAAGTGCCAAATAATTACGTAAATAAGAAAATTAAAAATCATTTTTTGAATGTATGAAAACCTGTGAAATAATGCAAAATTTTCAAAAAATTGCCTAGTAGATATCAAAACATTATAATATTACAAAGCCAAAAAATGCTCAAATTTTATTTATATAATCAAAAAGAGTATAAATAGTAGGCTGGAAAGTTTGTCAATTCATCAATAGCGATTTTTTTATACCTACCCACTGAAGCATCTCCACTTCATTCTCTGTTTTGTTATGAAATTAGTGAAAGATTGAAATATGTAATATATGACGAAATTGGGAAATATATAAAATTATTTTAGACTTCTGAGTAAACTGATATTAAATCGGAAGTACAGAAATATAATTTTTGTACATAGAAATTAGAAATAATAAATATACCGATATAATTTGTTTTTATCTTATTATCAAGAATCTTTCCAATTTATTTTACTTCTTTCCACAAACCGCATCATCATTTTGATAAAAAAGTAAGGTAAATATTAGTATAATTAGAAAACAACATCATATAGTTATAACCATACAATTGAAGTCTATTTTCGTGTAATAAAGCTCTCCTATTGTACGTTAAAATGTAATAAATATCAGAATGAAATAGCAGAGATAGCACTTTATAAAGAAAATATAAAAGTTTCATGCTCATTCTTGACACTGTTCCAAATACAATCCTAAAAGAACTGCTTCTTGTCCAGGTTATTATATTTTTAGTCATTTAGTATATAATATAATTTACTTTTATGTCAAAAACTCTTTTATGTTCAAATATTGCACTGTAGAAGCTTTTAACAACGAAAAGTGATGTTGAATCTCTGTGAAAACTAGAACACTTCTAAATGGGCCATATCAGCTGAAACGGTAAATTTTTTTATAGTTCTTCAAAGTTGAAAGTGTAAATTAATAAAAAAGTTGTTCACCACGAGAGTAATTGTGTACACCAGCTTATCTTGTGTATACTACATTTGGAAAAAATAATTTACCTACAGTATTTTTTTGATAATCCATCATCACTGTGTTCTTATCCGAACTTTGGTTTAAATTGGCGCCAAAACTCTTTTTACAATATTTGCTACAAACTCCTACAAAACTGTTCCAAGCAATATTTAGTATAAAACAGCATCAAGAAAACTTATTCATTCATAGGAATACAGCCAAAAATACTCACCCCACTGAACAAAAGTTCTCTACTAATTCTTCTAAAGTGATTATTTAGAAGCCAATATAAGAATGGATTCCAAAAACTGTTACTGAGTGCCAACCAAGTTGCCAAGAAGTCCAAGGCGGCTGGTGCTCGAGACCCTGTACAGGCGGCAACTACTTCCTGAATCGTCCATGGCGTTACCAAAACTATAAACCCTAAGGACATCGCCGCCATTGTCCTTGAAGCGGTTGTACTCAGTCTTCGTTCTTGCGATACCAACTGCAATCAAGTAAAGAAGGTGATCTAGTGGGTAGGTAATTATCGAATAATATTATTATCTAGTAAGCGTTGCGATAACTTAATATTTTCAAATCCGGAATAATCCGGAAAGTGACGGTGGCAACGGCTGTCGCAACCGTCGTTTCCTGGTAAATTGCGCAAAATACAAAACTTGGGTTTACTGTACGAGTACGAGTACGAGTTCGAGTAGGTATGAACAATTTCGTATAATAATAATGTAAATAAGCAGAGTTCACGAGTTACGTATCCTATTACACATCGGAAATAATATCCATCAAAACCTGGTTGCAGATAACATTAGAATTAAACCCATATAAGTTTTTTAATTACTTACTTAGTTATCAGCACGTTGCATGGCCAAATCTATTGATTACGAACTTTGGAAGTAAACCTCTGAATTCAATTACGATGCGGATATAATTTTCACTTTTCTTAAATATATGGTGGTTATATCAAGCACATTTTTCTTCTAAATGAGATCTCTAATGACATTGCACAGGAGAAAAAGTTTTTAAGTACACTTTAACTCAGATTAAAAACACGTTTTCGAGTATATTTAATCCAACTATGAAATAAGAGTATGATGTGTAACGCTAAGATTATGTTTTCGTGGTATTTATAATAATTTCTCCATTGCAGTTTGGACGCAGATTTGTTTAACGTCTTCACTTGGATAATAATTAACTCTAATTTCAATTTAATTCTGGTGGTATTGTTGTAATTACAGTTTTATATTCCAATTATTTTATTTTAAAAAATGCGGAAGAAATAATATTATAACTTTTTATTCTACACCAAATTTACATATTATTGGAATGCTAAAAAACTTATTAAATGAGAATATTAAAACATTAGCAATTCAAATTTAATTATTGAAATATTGCAAAATTGCTTTCTGTAGAAAAATTTACCCTCCAAAAACAGACTCCGACGTAGGTACATTTAGAGGGTGTCTCTAAAAGTTCTTTACAAAATCCTGCCACAAGTTTTTGGGCTCAAAATAATTCGTTTAAACCAAACATACCTTAGTCCAAAAGTTCTTCCTTACTGAGTTACAGGGCGCTAAAAAATATTTTTCCAAATAATTTTTTAAGTATATCTACAGAACGGTTCTAAGTAAGGATTTGAAATTTGGTGGGTTAATAAGTCTATAAGGAAGCTACAATGTTGTTCAGTGGCGTAATTATCGAAGAGATCTCAAGGTTTTTTTGAATAATTTTTGTAGGGGATTAAATTTTTTTACAAAATAATAAGAATTATGATAGATACGCTCAAGGACCGTAAAAAGGTATACTTGTTTGATTTGCATTAACTCAACTGTTTGCGAGATATTTCACTTTGAAAATTTTTTTTCTATTAAAACGACAATTTGTGACACCCTGTAAAGTCAAAAATATTGGGTCACTCTAATACGGCCCATTCTACGTCCAAAACTAAGCATAATTTCTATATTATACCGTTCTGTAGATGTACCTAAAAAAGATACAGGGCGAATAAAAAAAACAACTTTCAACACCCTGTATTTTAGTAACGAAACATTTTTGGGTGTCGGTTTCTACAACCATTTATGCTTAGTTTTGGACGTAGAATCAACTGTATTAGAGTGACCCAATATTTTTTACTTTACAGGGTAAGTCACAAATTGTTTTTATAGCAAAAAAAATTTTCGAAGTTAAATATCTCGCAAACAGTTGAGTTAACGCAACTCATACAAGTATACCTTTTTTACGTGTCTTGAGCGTATCTATCAGAATTCTTGTTATTCTATAAAAAACTTCAATACCCTACCAAAATATCCAAAAAAAAACACTGAGCCCCCCCCCTATAACTACGACACTGAACAATATTATTTTGGTTGTAATACCATCACATTGTAGCTTTCTTATAGACTTATTAACCTACCAAATTTCAAGTCTCTACTTTAAACCGTTCTGTAGATATACTTAAAAAACGATTTGGAAGGATATTTTTTAGCGCCCTGTAACTCAGTAAGGAAGGACTGGACTAAGGAATGTTTGGTTCAATCGAATTATTTTGAGCCCAAAAACTTGTGGATTTTGTAAAGACCTTTTAGAGACACCCTGTATAACCAAGTGCATTCCATATATTTGTTCAGAATATACAACCCAAGTCAGAACTTTGTGTAAAGTCCACGTCATACATACATATTTCCAAATTGGAATAACTTAACAGAGGCCAGTCATTCAACTACAAAGTAAATGTTAATATTTGATTGTTGAAAATTGGAAGTTTAATGTGGGAATGTTGAATTATTTTAGTTGCTTTTGAATAAAAGTTTCTGTACATTTCGACAGACGTTACAAGCTGTTGCAAGTTAAATTGTTTAGGAATATCATTCGGCCAAAGAATAATGGCAAAAATTCTCGCTTATAATTTTCTGCTGGTATAAACAGGAAAACTCTGTGAAAAAAGTTTCAACTTGGATTGTAAAGGATGTAACAGTTGGAAAAGAGATTATTAAAATTAAAAATATTTCAGATAAAAATTTAATATAATAATTAGGTAAAAGAGTGCTTTCTTAGGCGCCGTTTACAATACTTTATGAAATGTAAATGTAGCTTAAAGTTTTATTTGAGGTTAGATATATTTTCAAAAAATATTCAAAAAATAATTGTTTTTTCAACAAAATTACAATTTTCTCCTTCCAACTCAAATTTCTGAATACACCACCACCTATGGCTATTTATTATGGTTTACGAGCTGGAAACTAACGCTTTATTTTAAATCATCCTTTTTACATAGGCAACTCATAAATTAATTAGCAAACCACTTTAAGCGCTCCAAATCGTTTGAGAATTTCTTATACGTCTATACTTCGCTTTCGCCCTGAATATTGGAAAATGTGTTATGTAATAATTATTAATAATAATGTAAACATCTGCGCTTACTTTAGTTTATTAGTGTTTGCAAATAGTTTCGCATGGCGGCTCCGTTCTCTCAGTATAGACAAAACAAAATGTTGACTTTTAATTATAGACTGAAGTGCTCGCGGTTATGCAAAACAAATATTATAGTATAGATATGGGAATTTACCTTAGCTATTTATGTGTGAAAGGTGCAATAAACATATACCTAGTACAAAGCTAAATTACTTATTGAAATAAAAAGAAACTATTATTTATTCTGGATTTTACTATGCGAGATTACGCGAGAGATTATCATATTTTCCGACATAAAACCTTTTTATGTTTCAAAATGTAATTTATGGTTAATACATATGCAAAATAAATGAAAAAATAATCTGTCAACAGATTAAATTTGTACTTAATGATGTGCAAGACGGTTTATAAAAAAATATGAAAGTTGGGGTTTAATATTTTATGATGGCAAGGCGAGAATTGATGACTTGCTGCGACGTGAATAATGGGACGACCATATGATAACGCTTGTATATATGGACCTCACTGGCTAATTTCAGGGCTGTCGGTTTCAGTACCTAACAACATAATCTATGAGGTGTGCTATTATTTTGACAAACACAAAAATAACACGATCGCATTTTGCTGGATGTACAATTATTGCATTATAGATTTTAAATTTGGCGAATGCGCCGGGATTGCGCGTTACATCTCATTTTAACAAATTCCCGTTTTAAGTTACATAAAATGAATCCAAGCGGAATTGTTTTTCACTCAAAGTTACTTTTCGTAAATTATTACGTGTAAGCGAATTACATTTCAAAGTATACTGACGACATTAAGTTTACAAGCAGGATTTATATTTTAAGTTGGTATATACTAAAGCATAATTGGCCATATTTTACAAACTCTTTTCTATAGCAAAGCTTTTACAGCCAACATATAAAAGTAATTTAAAAAATTACTTGCCTGTTTCTTTTCACTCGACTTAAAACTTTTCATACTTTTATAAATATTCTGTTATTATTATTAATAATTCAGCAAAACAACACAAGCACATAAATAAAACATGCGGCTTCTTATAATCATAGATGATAGAAACCCTACAACAGAAATTTCTGTTTTATATCAAGGCTTTATGTGCAGATAGTCCACAGGGAATGCTTTTTATGATTTTATCTGGCTACATTTTTAGGCCATTGGCCCTCTTATTTCAGAGTTTGTGATAAGAATTCGCCACTTTATTGATGTCACAGGAAGAAGGAAGAGGGAATTATCCGATTTTAAGTGACCTTGTGATATAATAATAATAATAATAACACCGGTTTTTGAGACCCAAACCAAATACGTAAAAGAAAAAGCTTCCTTTTACTACAAATTTAGTGTTTGATATTACAGTATGTTATGTAATTAATAATGCAGGCAAAATTATAATCCAACTGCAGTAAATTAGTGAGTATATTAGTTTCTCTTTGAAAATATATATCCTAGTGAGTTTAATAGTTTATTCCCTAGTATTAATTTTCTACGAAATTTAGGGTGTCGTATTTCTCGACCTTTCCCCCAGAAATTAATTTAAAATATTCGTTAGGAACACTACTACACAGATACCACTCAAAGGGTTCACTTTATACTCGCTTTTAATAGACTTATGTAATCTGAAATTTACTTCCTTTTTTACACAAACTAACAGTTTCATCATGGATGATTAGATTCGCTTTAAAACATCAAAAATTAATTTTAAAATATTCCAGGAAAACAGATAACTGACCTAAAAGTTGTATTATTGTTGTCTGGAATGTTCATTATTACAAGATGTCCCTTTTTTGTGCGGTAAAACGGTTGATATAAAAACTTGAAGAATGCCACCAGAAGCAGATACAGTATATAAAGTTTTAAATGAGCCACGGACAGTTTTGTGAATAGACCGTTTATTTTTATGCGCCCTTAAATTAACCACATACACAGAAAATGCTACATAATTATTTGTTTAAATTATAAAAGCCCCCAGACATTTTTTGTTTGTCAAATTTATAGCGGTGAACATCAACAATAAAAACGACAAGGAGAAAATTTCCATTTTCTTCACTTTTTATATACACAATAAAATCGAAAACGCGTCGTAAAATTTCAATCGAAAGACACAGAATCTCAAACAATTTTTCTTAACATCACCATTCCAGTTTTATTGTCATAAGTGACGTCTTATAAAAAATACTACATTCTTTTTGGTTAGAGTTTATGCGGCGCTGATATAACAAAATGCAAATGCTAAACCGAAAATGGCGTATCAATTCTTTTCTTTCTGTTAAAGCTGCATTCTAGTCGGCTTTGTTCTATAAAACTATTTTATCGTGGTAGGGTGTGAGTTGTACAACTGTGATCCGATCAAGACGGTTGGGGAAGATGGGGTGCGCGCGATAGAGCGAGACAATCGCCCATTGAGCATTGAGTAAGATCACATCGGCATTTAGGCGTAAGCTACTTGCCATATTCATAGCAAGGATATTTATTACACTGTTTTTGTTTGCATTATTTAGGAAAATTACTTTAATCTTAGAAAATGCGATTTCATGAAAAGTATGTTAGCATTTCTCGTATTTTTTATTTATTTTTACTATAATGCTGATTTTTTATTAGTATTTTTCAGTATCATCAAGCGAATAAATGTTTTTTGAAATTCTAGCAAAATTCAAATAAAAATATGATAAAATGTAAAAAAATATTAAATTAGAAGACATTTTAATATTTCGTCCTATTTTTCAAATTTTCTGCTCAAGATCAGGATCATTTTTCAGTTAATTTTAAAGGCCACGTGTTCTTGTTTTTGCAGCTAGATAGCATTCTCCTTCCTATTATCAAACTTCATCCTACTCTCCCGTAGATGGCACCACATTAAACTTATCAAAAGAACCAAGAGGTTGGATTCTGCTATTTTCCCGTAGATGGCGCCAGCTTTATATCTCATAAGACTTTTTGAAAAAAAAATTTTGTTATCTAAACTACTTTTAACTTCCAATCTAGGTCTTATTAAGTGTTACTTAAAGTATCGAAAATAATAATTCCTTATAAACTTGATTGATGAGACGTATTATTATTGTCAATAATGTCTTCCATTTTATATACAACTTTTATTTTTTTTCGACAATTCAAGCCCCGTTCAAGCGCCACAATATATTAGGTATATTAGTTTAAGAAATTTTGTGATAATTTTCCCTCCGAAGTATAACACAGTTCCGAAATAGTAGACATACATATACGTAATAATAATACAAAAGTTTTATAAATTTATTGCAAAATCCTAGAAGGAACTAGTAGGAAGGTACTATGTCCTGGTTCGCAGAATGTTTATTATGTAAATTACTTTTGTGATGTAATGTCCTTTGTTCCGAATGTACATGGTATTTCAGTTCATTATCTTATGTCTCAATTTCACTTATTTAGTATGCTTTACGGTAATCAGGAATAAATTTCTTTCGATGATAAAAGCTTAAATTAAATTCTTCGTTGAAAATCTTATAATAGATAGATTTTCGCCGCTTCTGGAGAGACAGAGTAATTGTGCATATTTTTAAATAAAATTTATTATATTTAATAACAGATTAAACCCTCAAATTATACACTTTTAATTTATGTTGACCATTTCTATACCAATGATTATTAGAAATATTCGTAGTATAAGGAAGAATGTAGTTGGAATTTAATAAAGTTTAAACTATCTCTAGAATATTTTAGAAATTGAATGACAAAAGTTATAATAAATAGAAATAATTTGTGCAGTTAATATTCAATCAAAATTAGGTCTCTAGTACGATTTATATAAAAAATAAATCGCGTATATTACAATAACTAAACCACACCCAACCACACCTTAGTTCAATTTACCACACGAAAATCTAACCATTTTTACATCACCAACATGTTGACAAATTTCATTTTGCAATAGTTCAAGTACAACAATTTATATATCCACCTACATTATAATGTTAGAATATTTTATAAAACTCTTTAATTTTTGTTTTTTATAAACTTCTTGCATTAAATTAAACAAACTCTCCTATCGCCTGTGTTAAATAGTTCGCACACGTGTGTACTAAAGGCTCGGCCAAAGAACGCGACTCGCGTTCTAATTCTAAAAAAAGTGGCGTTCTCTAAGAGGATGTTACAGCGCAAACAACCCTAATGAGGGCAGCGCACTAGGATTTTAAGGATACGGGATGAACAGGACGGAAAATTCTCCTGGCTTTTATTTTATACAGACAGCGTACGAAATAGTGTAGGGGGCGGAAACTGTGGAGTTGTGTTTTTTCTATTCAAATGAAGAGATGAAAAATAAATTAAACTGCCTGTTGGGCTGGGAGTTTAAAAATAAGATGTCGTTCGGTTTATATTTATTTTTTGATAATAAGACAGTTAAATTTGCATGCTTATTTGGACGTATAGGATAAACGGTTTAGACTGAAAAGAAAATTTTTGGGAGATAGTTTGTACGTATTTAAAATGTTTGCAGTTATTTTACAGGCCAAAAAGCATCCTGGAATAAATTTGCAAATTTTTCGGTTCTAAGTGCTATTTTTAATTCAATTGTCCAAATTTTCGACCTTAAGAAGTCGAACGAAGCCCCGAACCGCAAAAATCCAACAAAATTTCCTTGTGCGTCACGTGATAATGGTGATTTTTTATATCTTGGTCTCTACTGGTTGGATTTTAATGTAGTTTTTTTATTTTATTTGGAAAAATATTTCGAACATCTTTTGTTTGAAACTGTTTTGATAGCTCTCTTAACAAAAAAGTTATAAGCAAAAGACTGCTCTTTTTAACGGGGTGAGTTTCTTCATTAAAAATTTTTTTTGTATTACAATTATGAAAAAAATATTCAAACAAAAGTTGTTGATGATGTTATTTCCTACAACTTTTATTTCAAGTATTTTTTTGTGACACAAAAATTACATAAAATAGAGGGCGCAAAACACTGCACTTTTTTAGTGGGTGAGTTTTTTCAATAAAATATATATGCTTTTCTATTACAATTACGAAAAAAAATTTTAAACAAAAGTTGTAGAGGATATTATTTCCTATAACTTTCATTTCGGGTATTTTTATGTGAAACTAAAATGACATGAGGTAGAGGGCGCAAAACACTGGTCTTTTTTACGGGGTGAGTTTTTTCAATCAAATATACATAATATACTTTATTATTACAATAAAAAAAAAATTAATAACGATGATTACAAAAAAACGCGAATTTTACCATTAGAAGTAATATTTTGTATGCGCGGTTGACTTTGGGACCCTCTGCCTCATGTACTTTTTGCGTCACAAAAAAATATACGAAATGAAAGTTGTAGGAAATAAGATCCTCTACAACTTTTGTTTGAAGATTTTTTTCATTATTGCAATAGAAAAATATATAAGTATATTTTATTGAAGAAACTCTCCCCCTAAAGAAGGGCAGTATTTTGCTGATAACTTTCTTTAAAGAGCTATCAAAAAAAGTTTCAAACAAAAGTTATTTGAAATATTTTTCTGAATAAATAAAAAAAAATTCATTAAAATCCAACCAGTAGAAACCGAGATATAAAAAATTACACTTATCACATGACGCACAAGGAAATTTTGTTGGATTTTTGCGGTTCGGAGCTACATTAATGACTCTCAAAAATTTGGACATAGTGTCAATTTTGCCATTTTTTAATCTAATTTTACTGATGGGCTAGAAATATTTTAAAAAAATTGCAATTGCAATTCCATTAGAATGCATAAAATTGTGTTCTTAATTTCGATTGATCCTTTTCCTGTGACTATTTATTATTTACTTAAATTAGGAGTGATATCCTTTAAGATACTTTAAAATTCCTCTAAACAGCCTGGACTCTCGCCAACCGCCACAATCTTGCCAACATTATACAAGAACATTTGGCGCCGCTTTATTGAAAATCATTCCACTTATTCTGTTAGTAAAAGTTGTACATAATCTGCTTTGAACAAAGCCAAGAAGCCCAAAGAAAAGTTTTGAAAAATACTCTCAGGAATATAATACAAAAAACTTTTCGTTTCATGTGCCTTATACATTTTACACTTCAATTAAGAAATTAATTTAAAGCTAGCCAGAAGAGAGAGAGAGAGCGAAAGTAATGTAGTGCGGTCACAAAAAACGCACCCTCAATCTTTCAGTCTAAGCCGAAAAACAACCTTACTGCGTGATTTATAAATTGATGAATTATAAAAGTTTAAAGTTGGCCCCGGTCTTTGCTGACTGGTGTGGGTTTTGTTCAGACAGTTCCATGTAAGGCCTACAAATTGCCTTAATTTGGACGGTGTGGTGGTAACGAATACGCAAACTTGCTCTCTGAGGTTAAATAATTATTATTAATACACACACACGTGCATATCTAACACACATCTTATATCGTGTTTTATGTGCTACTTTCAAAAGCAATTTTCGTTCTAATTATGCAGGCTTCGAAACTGTTTACTATTTTCTCTTAGACTTTGTACCGGTTCATTTTCTGCGTTATGAATATTTGAAACTCGATTTAAAGTGGTGAATTTTCTCAAGCACATCGATCCAACTACAAAGATTTACATAGTTATTAGAAGAGGTTGTGAATTCTAATGAAATACGTACGTAATTACGAGGGTTAATTAATGCTACATTAAACTGCAATTTTTTTTAAATGAAACCATCACGTACATTTGTTTCTAGATACAAGTTTAATTGAGCGATGATTAAAGTTATCAAACAGCGATTGTAATGTTATTACTTCCTTGTAGAAATTTCACCCCTATTCACTTCCATCCTTCCGAGTTAACCAAACATATGATATTAATTAATAATAATTACATTGATGTTCTACTGCACTTGACAGAATGTACAACTACGTTAATAATTATTATTTTGGGGTGGCATCTTACTTAATGCAACATTACAATATAATCTGTCTAGTGAATTTTAGAAAAATATTCTACAGTTAACGTTAATAACAAATTTCTTCTATTGATCTTTAAAATCGATGAGTTCATCGGCTTTCTAAATTCAGACATACTAAACAAACGTAATCGTGTGAAAAAAGTACTAACTCCACAAATATGACATTCTAATCTCGTAGCATTGAACTCTTGACGATCCTTGCAGTCATTGCGGATTAAACGAAAACTATCTGATAATCCCTAGTGAGTTAAAAGCCACTGACAGATACAAACATTGTCTTTTGACTGGTACACTCCTGGTCTTTAATCGGACATAAAAACAGCTATGTGAGAAAGAGTCACATTACGTCCATTTAGGGAAGACGCCACTATGAGGGGGCGCATTTACCCCGTCATTAGGTTCACTTTTAAAGCTGGAAATATTTCAGGGGTTTAATTTTTACATAAAAGTGGAAAGTTGGATTATGAGGTTTGTTTGAAGTAGGAGTAGTAAACAATGTGTTTGTCGTAAGTGTTTTTGTAGAAATTATAAATTAACCATTTGTTATTATGTATTTTATTTAAGGACAATACCCTGTTTAATACTTAATACTAATCTTTAAGTTTAAATTTTAATCTGCATTATTCTTCGCAATTTTCATGAGATATTTAAGAGGTTTAAATAAAATATTTAGCCCTTCCAACGAAAATTTTTGGTTATGCTCAAACACAATAATTAAAATGGATAAAACGGGGCAAACTGAGACACTTTTAAATTGTGCAACTACAAAAAGTGGACTCAAAGATAAATTTATAGTTTGACCTTAAAAAACTTTGTTATAGTAAAAATCAGTTTGTGAAGGCTGAAATTTTTATGAAATAGGCCCTAGTGCCTAGTTACACATCTACAAGGATATTCCTATTTTTTTATGTCTGTAAGAAATAAATGAAAGCAAGAAATAAATTGTAAAATATTAAAAGAATTTCGTTCGAACTATAATTTCTTCATATTGTCAAATTTCCAATAAATACAGGGTGAGCAAACATTCTCCTGGTCGTCCTGAACCGGAAAAATGTATATTATATACCTCTATCTCGATTCCTAAGAAAGATACAGGGTGTTGAAGTTTACAAAAAAATAATATTTTTTTGCAATAACTTCCATAAAAAAGCTTGGATTCAAACAAAATTTTGCATGCCTGTCCTCCTCCCTAAGGACAATTTTATGAAGATATTTTCGATTTTGAGAGGGCAGCAGTGGCGTGTAATTCGGTCACATCTCAATTATTTCAAAGAAAAAAGTATGCAACTGTAATTTAAAAAAAAAATTTTTATCTATCGAATTCCTTGTTCAATTTGGAGTGAAATTTGCTTTTACAGAACAAAAATTGAAGTTTTCGTTCCAGAGATTATTATTTTTTTCCAAAGACGTGCTAACTTGAAATTACTAAAAAATCCGGGAATGATGACAGATGCTGTTAATTCATTAGTTCCTCGTTGTCAGAAATGCATCGAAGCTGGCGGGTTACATTTTGAACAGTTGCTGTAATTTTATAATTATTTTTTGGTACTTTTTGTTTTTTAATAAATTTATTATTTGATTTGTGACTAATTTCAACTTGGCACGTTTTTCGAAAAAAACTAATGATCTCTGGAACTAAAACTTCAATTTTTGTTCTGTAAAAGCAAAGTTCACTCCAAATTGAACAAGGAATTCAATACATAAAAAAATATTTCTTAAAAATTACAGTGGTATGCTTTTTTCTTTAAAATAATTGAGATGTGGCCGAATTGCTGCCCCCCAAAATCGGAAATATCTTCATAAAATTGTCCTTAGGAAAGAGGGCAGGCATGCAAAATTTTGTATAAATCCAAGCTTCTTTATAGAAGTTATTGCAAAAAAATATTTTTTTCTTGTAAACTTCAACACCCTGTATCTTTCTTAGGAATCGAGATAGATGTATATAATACTTATACATTTTTACGAATCAGGACGACTAGGAGAATGTACCATTAAAGTTTGTTCGATTAAAACTGATACACCCTGTATAAATCGAATTTTTAAGGAAACTAAAAAAATTTTAAAGAAAAATAGGATGTCCTTTTAAAAGGACAGTGGTGTAATTTAAATCGATCAATATTTAAAAAACAAATTATTATATTCTTAGGAGGACTAGTTCGAGAAAAATAAACGAAAGGAATATTCTTAAAAATGGTTATCGAGCTGTTGTTTGACTCATCCAAAAAGTACCTTAACATTCTCCACAAATAATTGCATTTCAGTTTAGTTAGTACATGATCGAATGTAAACCATCTAAATTTGCAGATAATTCCCTTCGTCCTTTTTCAGTTGCCTTTTTGGATAATTCAGAAATTATACTCATTCTAAATTTGTAGATATTTATGTCAAGATAATTTATTTATATTTAAACATTCCTAGCAGCTACACTTATTTTTGTAATTTACATTTAAATACTCGTAATAAAATGTAAGCTAATTTAAACAAAAAATCGATACTTAATTAACTGGGTTAAAAAGATGCTGAATACTTTACCACATTACGGTTATTGATCTGACCTAGACCTTGATTAATAGCGAAAGTGGTCTTTGTGAAAAAAACTCGTGGTGTATATTATGCAATTTTATCCGCAGTATAAAAACATAAAAACTGTGACACATCTCGTAATCCATCAGTTTTTTTTTGGCCATTTTTACAAGAATGACATTCCAAGTATATAAGTGGCACAAAGGAGTTTTTATCCTTATGAAATTTCCAAGGATAATTATAACATACATTTAAAATGATTACATTCTGTCACTTCAATGCTAATTTTACCACTTAAATACTATTTAAAACGTGTTCTTTTTTATACCATTGAATTACAGAAACATTACCAGCTACTTTGTAACAAGTAATAATTAAATGTCGCGGTACATAGTTCTAGCTGCCGCTTACGATAATGCCAGTATTCTTAACCCCGTGACCACTTATTCCGCCGCCCCTCAACAAGCTTAACCGCCATACCAGTCCCGGTGTTGTTGCTCATGCTGCACTGGTTCTTCCCAGCAAAGATTCTTTCGCTATCTGAGAGCTGATGTGTAGATAAGTAGCTAAATGCATATAATTGAGGTTAGCGACTGTTAGGAAACTTGTGTTATAAATATATAAATAAATTTGAAAACTAATAAAATCCTAGACGATAAAAGGGAAAAAACTTTGTTTTTTTTGTATCATTTTTGAATAATTTTGAAATACATGTAAATGTTCCACTTCTTCAGTTAATTTCACGATTGTATCTGAATTAAATATTCTGATTAAACTGAAATTCTTTAAAAATCTAAAGATATACAAATTTAATGAGGTGTCCCGCAAGGAACAGATCTAAGACTGCCACATTTAAATGTTTTCAAAATCTATTTTAACCTATCGATTTTTCAATTATGAACCTCACCAAAATTAGCAAATAGAATCAAAAACCTTTATTTCAGATAATTACCCTTTTATCTAATTCTGGCAGAAAAATCTCTAGATTTTGTGATTTTTCTTCATAACTATAGATCAGTAGGTATATAATTTTCACAGGCTTTTGTAAATTGTATTCCGATAAAACATGAAATCAAGAAACTTTTTTTGTCCATCAAGCTCCCACCAAGTTTTTCTTTCGCTATATATTTAAAAGTAACTTAATTAGCTAATTGGGTCCATTTCTATTAACGAGCAAAATAAATTCGATGTGACCTTATTAAAATTTCATACATGAACGAAAACTTTGGAAACTTCCAAATGTCTTTGAAGGAACACAATGTGTTTGGAATTATTGTATTATTGATGAGGACAAAAATCTTAACTCTTACAGAAATTTGAAAGGTTAATCCTATTAAAAATATGCACAAAAAATTATTCACAGCAAGATGAATTCACACATCACTAAATTAGAGATTTTTACTTTTATATAGGATTGGAAGCTATCCATGTTATTATTAACAACCATATTTGGATTTTATCACTTAATTCATCTAAAAGCTCGTAAAATGGACAGTACCTCGCACAAACCCATAAAATATTAATTGTAATTCCACCATATGAATTTTTTATGGCCCAACATCATTAGAATATAAAATCTTGTTTTCAACACTAATTAATTCAGTTCATTTGTGACATGTTATAATTATTGCAATAGGGTAGCCGTGAAGAAATTCATCATGTTGTTTTTGCAACGCATATGGAATACATTTGCAAATTATGATAATTTTAAGACAAAAGACCAGTTTAGCTGAAATCCCAGTGCTCTAACCCAGACCTTAGTGGGCAGCGAAAGTAGTTTAAATATGTCCACAATAATAACTTATTCTAATTATGTAACAGAATCTGTGGTATAAAAATCAACTGAGTAGTACCAAAAAGTATCAGTTTTTTGTCAACTTCACAATTGCAATGGCATTCAAAGTAAGTGTAGTGTAGTGGATTATATTATCAATTAACTAGTGCAAAAGTGGCATTTTTAGAATGAAAACTTCAGTTTGCAATTTATATAATTCATTTTAACTTGCTTCAATCTCCAAAGAGTGTCTTCGTCACATCATTTAATCATTTTTTCATTTCCACTTTAGTTCGTAATCTTCGCCGCCGCCTTGGCTTGCGCCAACGCTGGATTCCTTCCCCAAGTAGCCACCTACTCCGCCGCTCCCGCAGTGAGCAGCGCCTACATCCAACAAGCCGCCCCAGCTTTGGCCGTAGCCCACGCCGCCCCAGTGGTAGCTGCTGCCGCTCCCCTCGCCGTGGCCCATGCCCCAGTAGCCTACTCCGCCGCCCCAGCTGTCAGCTCTTCTTACTTCCAACAAGCCACCCCCGCTTTGGCCGTAGCTCATGCTCCAGTTGCCTATGCTCAAGCCGCTCCAGTGGCCTACGCTCAAGCCGCTCCACTTGCTGTAGCTCATGCTGCTCCTCTTGCTGTTGCCCACGCTGCCCCAGTAGCCATCCACGCCCCAGCTGTTGGTTCTTCCCACCAAAGTGTGTACCGTTCTCTTGGAGGTGCCCAAGCTGTGTCTCACTACTCCAAAGCTGTAGATAGTGCTTTCTCCAGTGTCAGGAAATACGATACGAGAATCACCAATGATGCTCTCTCTGTGGCTCATGCTCCACTTGCTGTAGCTCATGCTGCTCCAGTTTTGTCTACTTATGCTGCTCATGCTACTCCAGTAGTGTCTGCTTACTCTGCTGCTCCAGCCGCTGTTGTGTCCCATGTGTCTTTCAATGGTCTTGGTGCCCAATACGCTTGGTAGCTTATAGCTGTATTTATTCGTATTTATTTTCAATAAACTAATTTATTTCTCGATTAAAAAACATATTTTTTTTCTTTGGTCTTGAATCTTGAGCAATTATTTAACATAATATTGACAAGTACTAGAGTGAAAAGCAAAGCGATTGCTTATTTAATTGGGACTAACTTGTTAATAGTTTCAAAAAAATTACCAGGACCGTAGCTATACTAAAAACTCAAAATATTTCTCAAAATCACTGAATAAAAAATGTTAAGAGTAGTGCGGTGCAACATTAGAACATTGTGGAAAAGCTCAGTGCAAGAAACACTTTAGAACAGCTCGGTGCAAGGTTAGAACAGTTTAATTTAAATTAAATTTGAGTTAGAGGATGAACCAAGTGTAAAGTTTTAACATTTAACATTTCGGTGTAAAATTAGGACACTTTATAACAGCTCAGTGCAACTTTAGAACCTTTTAGAGTTGCTCGAAGCAAGTGTAGAGCTCTAATAAAATAGTTTGATAAAATATTAGGACTACTTGCGGGTTGTTTATTTATGGAAAACTTTAAAGTGCAAGATTAGAACACTGATGAAAAACTCTGACAAAAAAAATTCCTTTGGAAGATGCGCCACTCTTTCTGATAAATGAAATCCGTTTAATTTCTAAACAATTTCCGCACATGTGTCGTTTTAATAAAGCTCCTCTCTATTGCACTACTCCACACTAAAATGTGCCAGTAACAACCTTAAATTAAAGTTTGTATGTCACAGAATTTATTGGAAAGACACAAAGTTCCTCTTACCACGTTAAAAGGGTTGAAATTCGATGGATGTTTGTAATTTGATATTGAGATACATTTACCACTATCGACCTATTTTCTAATTTAGGATGGGTATTCAATATTGCAAATAATTTGTCCAGTTGTATTTAATATTGCCAATTTATTATTTTTCTATGAGACCAAAATTTATTATTATATTAAATCCGTTAATGAAACAATATCTGTTGAAATAACTACAATTTAATGTGGGAAATAAAAAAATAGGTATCAGTTTCTGTAGGTTTTTTTGTGTATACCCAGACAATTTATATGTTTTAGTGTCTGCGATTTTATTAGAAGAAATTGTACACATCCCAATAAATCACATTTCTCTCTCACGTATACTCAGCACAAAGTTCTTATTTTTCCTTTGAAATAAATGTACTATTAAATAATGATCATACAATATCAAGAGAGTATGAGTTTGATAGCAATCGTAAAAATAAATAAATAAAAAATAGAAATAATAACAATAGAAATTTCCATATTAATAAAAAAAAATATAGATGAAAATAAACAAATTTCTACACGCAGATAATTTAATACCCTGATTAAAATAAAACAAATCACACAGCTATAACAAATAGTTCTCATTATAATTTATGTAATTTTGTCGTTTGCATTTTATGGTTTGCGCACAGAATGATGCTGTTTAAATTTCATATCGTTTATCATAAACCATTAAAAATGGACGATATACCCCAACATTCAAGTAATTTATCACGTACAATATGGAAATAGTATGATGTGACAGAATAAATTATCTTTCAGCAATAATTATACTTGCACAAAAGATAAATAGACAATAAAGCAATTTGTTTAGAGGCGTATTATTTTCAACTAACAAGAAGCTTTGAGTCGGCAAGAAAAAGGGCGGAGAAACTTTAAGAGAATATATCTTCGCTGAATAATCAATCAGGCAACATAACAAAAACCGTTAAAAACCATTTAGTCTGTCACATTCCGATTAAGTGACACTTTTTCTTTGCACTTAATTGAGAGGAAATCTATTTGGAATCTACTCGAAAACAGTTTTGATTGATCAATGGTAGAATACTGATTCTTTCAAACGAGGATGAATAAAAACAATTAGGGGGGACACAATTCTGTATATCAATAATTAATAAAAGAGAAAAGATTATATGTATAATAAAATAGACATCATTAGTATGTAATTAAACTGAAAAAACTGAATTATCCAACATCATGGACATTTTATTTCCTACAGACTCCCTCCAAAATTTCTCCAAATTCTACAGGGTGAGTCGCAATAAGTGGGACATGCTTTACCTGTAAATACTAGGCCTAAAACTAAGACGATTGACGCAAAAAGTTGTTTAATTAAAATGCATAACAAAAAAGTTATAGGCGTTTGAAGTTTCAGAAAAAAAAATTTTTTATTAATAACTTCTAAACTGATTGAATGAGAAGAACCAATTCTTGATAGTTGCTAATGAATACCAAAGACCTTTAATTTGTGAAAATTTTATTGAAATCAAACTTTAAGAAGATGTTTTTTTAAAGTAGGTAAGTAAAGTGTTTAACCTTCTGGGACTTTTTTTTCCTTAAAATTTTAATTATAAAAAAAATTATATCTAATAGGCAATTTAATTTGGAAACTTTTTCATCTCTTGTAAAGTTTTGATTAAACACACCGTGAAGCTTTAAAAAATTAAAAACTAACAGCATGTTTTTACTAAGTTTCAAAAAAACAACATCAAGTATGCTGATATTTAAAAGTTATTGACGGAAGACGGAGCTCCAACACATTATGCACGTCCTATGCGACATTAGCATATTATCTATCAGTCACCTATCCTCAACGATAGATTGGTAGAGGCCCTGACGATGACGCTCCTGTAGCTCTTCTTTGCATTGAAAACCGAATTTTTTTAAAATATAAACTGCCTCTCGAACGATTCTCCTTCTAAGCTCTTCAAGTGAAGGAATCGGTGTTGCATACACTTTTGATTTTAAATATCCCCAAGAAAAGAATTCAATTGCGCTTAGGTCAGGAAAACGAGGAGGCCATGCAACAGGAGCGTCAGGGCCTCTACCAATCCATCGTTGAGGATAGGTGACAGATAGCCAATGTCGCACAGGACGTGCATAATGTGCTGGAGGTCCGTCCTCCGTCAATAACTTTTAAATCTCAGCATTCTTGATGCTGTTTTTTTGAAACTTAGTAAAAACATGTTGTTAGTTTTTAATTTTTTAAAGCGTAACGGTGCGTTTAATCAAAACTTTATAAGAGATCAAAAAGTTTAAAAATTAAATTACCTATTAAATGCAATTTCTTTTTAAATTAAAATTTTAAGGACAAAAAAGTTCCAGAAGGTTAAACACTTTACTTACTTTAAAAAACCATCTTCTTAAAGTTTGATTTCAACAAAATTTTCACAAATTAAAGGTCTTTGATATTCATTAGCAACCACCAAGAATTGGTTCTTCTCATTCAATTAGTTTAGAAGCTATTAGCAAAAAATTTTTTTCTTAAATTCAAACGCCTATAACTTTTTAGTTATGCATTTTAATATAACAATTTTTTGCGTCAATCGTCGCAGTTTTAGGCGTAGTAATTACAGGTAAAGCATGTCCCACTTATTGCGACTCACCCTGTATAAAAAATGTGTATAAAAAATTATCAAACCATTTCATTTTGTAATTATTTTGCAAAATTTGAATATGTAAACGTCAGTTTTGTATCTAATTTGATACAGGAACCATTACGAAAAATATAAAAACACTTTTCTATTTATTTCTTCATCCTTCGTCTGTCCATTTACTTTGTCGGTAAATCATCCCAAATACCACATATTTTAAGTTATGTTACGTTAGGTAGATTTATTCCCTCATGTATTATATTTTTTCTAGTAATTTCGTCAGCATGTTTGGTAAATTATCAAAAAAAAAACCTTTAAAAGTTGGTAGAACTAAATAAACTGCAACGTATGTAGTGGGATACCGGAACGAAGTCTGCGAGGAATATTTTACACAGGCCACTGAATGATATGTTCAGTGACTGGAACAATTTCTGCTGATATTAACTATGACAAATGTTAGCTGACGACAAAAGCTGCGATCAACGTTGTTCACAACGTCACTCGATTTTCTTTCACTCCACAATAATCTATGAGGTTATAAACCTTTAAACGAAACAAAATAGTTTGATATAAAGATGATTTATTGTTCTTGAGCTTTTTTAGGTTTTCTTCTATTATACAATAATTTCTAATCGAATAAATCACCCGGATCCAGATTTGGATCATGCCGATTTCCTTTTGTACAGTCTGCAGATAAATTTCGTAATTTTCCAGTGGGAGACACTTTATTCGACTGTTATTCTCTCGTAGCTTAGCACTATTATATTTTCTGTTGTTATTATTATTATTATATTATGAAATCCAGACATGTTTGTTGTTTAGCAGAAACGCCGAAAGCTATTGAAACAAAGCTTCAAGTCACAAGCTATTTTCTAGGGAAATATTTCATGTGAGTTGTAAGCTAGAACGATGTGCATACCGTACATCAATTTACAAAGCCAACAGTTGAAATTGAAAAACGAATGCAACTCCGAAATTCATACAAGAGTGTTACAATGAAGATCCTGATATTAAGCGTTAAAGTTAAATTATCGTCATGTTTAGCAAAAGTTTAACTTTTGGCTTTAAGTAAGTAGTGAAACTCAAAATTAATACTTTTATATTTTTTATATAAAAACAAGACTAATTTATTTTTTAGTTGTAGATGAAGGAATCACTACTTTCAGTCAGTGACGATAATTGGGCCTTTAACCTTATTTGGTTTATGCACCGCTCGGAAAATACGCTGCATTCAACAAAGTTAAAATTAAATTTCCCATGAAAGCTCCTATATTATGATAACAGGATGAGGTCTCACCTTTTCCATGCTGGCACCGCCGTAATCATCCGGACTGGCTATTGTGCTGCAGCCGGACTTTTTGAGCCTTAGTTTGTTGACGTGAAATGCAGATCCATAGCAGTACATCAGGATCATGGTGGTGGGGAAGTAGAAGCCACAGGCCGCCAGAATCCTGATGGAAGCGCGAGTATAAAATGGTTCGCAAGCCATCATTCCTGTGGGATTAAAATAGTAACCGCCACGAGGTAGCACCAGAATTGAGAATAACGTCACGGACATTATCCATGTCATGCTTATAATGGCTACACAACCCTGCAACCAAAACAGGATATATAAACATTTACATAATGACTTGTAAGCAGTGCCACCAACACATTCAGTTTGGCGGTTTTGTTGGATGTTGGACTATACATGTAACTAGATACATATTTTAGTTGTTTAGTTTTCATATACAAGTTACAGCTATTATAAATGAAATACTGTGTTTGGACTACCTGGAGTGGAAGCTGGCAACTGAGCTGCTCTCGAATTAATTACTACTAGGTACTTTTAACTAAAAGGGAAAAGACAAAGTTGACGTAAAACAACGACAAATATTTTGTACCAATTTACTTTATTGCCTTAATACGAAAATGCATCAAACCATGGTAAAGAATGTGACATTTGTAATGTGAAACATTCTTTCTATTATTTGAAATCAGGTCATTCATTGTACTACATAAATGTTGACTATATTGTTTTTGCTAAATCCTTAAAAATATTTGTTAACGGTGTGTTTGGCACCAAATCTGTACTCGTCAACATTATGACTAGAAAAAAGTGAAGAAAAATATCCAATGCAGTAAGGAGATGACTTTTTATACAAATATATAATTTTTTACTTTTTTGTAACGGTCAAAACATTATAAATTAATTTCTAAATCGTCCTTGATTTTTTAAATAAATATCCACAATTCTTAGCTTTATTATAATGCAATCGCCCAATCGCAGTAAAAAATTTAAATTATAGTTTAAAAATTATCATCAGTTAAATCAACTCTAAATTTAGTTTTTTTCCAATTTAAGGAGAAAACCTAAACTTCCATGTTTGTAATTTTTTTCGTAACATAAAAGTGTACAGTAAGTAAAAATTGGGCATTTTGGTATCGAATTACGAATTTGCAAACTGGATCATATAAAAAATTGATAAAAATTTAGTTTTGATTCCGTTTGTTCAGAAATATTCTAATCTAACTGTATTACATGTAAAAATTTGAAAATTCGGTATCGAGTTACAAATTGGATCATATCGAAAATCGATAAAAATTTTAGTTTTTATTTGATTCGCTCCAAAATATTCTAAACTCAATTCCATAATGTTGATGATTTTTTTCGTAATATAGCCAACATTGAGCTTTGCAAAACCGTAATGTAGGTAAAAATTTGGAAATTAAGTGTCAAGGTACAAATTTTCAAACTGGATCATATAAAAATTGATAAGAAATTTTATTTTTACTCCATTTGCTCAAAAATTTTCTAAAGTAAGTTTCATAATGTTGATGATTTCTTCTTTAATTAAGGCAATAATTGGCCATATAAATATTTCGTGAAAATCCACCCAGTAGTAGATTTTTGCAGGATTTTTTTAAAAACCCACACTTACTTAGTTGCGTGACACTTTAAAGCAGGAAAATTATGGAAAACTGTTTTTAAAAATGTATGATACTGTTTTTAAAAGTTATAATTTTGGGAAAATTTACTTTACTTCAAATTAAATGTTGATTTTCATCACTAGAAATATCTGGAAGTTTTAGTAAGATTGCCGTTTTTTGTGACTTCAAACTTGCTTCAACTGGTTTTAATTATTTATAACATTTCTAGTTAGATTTTGGGCAAAAACTGTATTTCAATGCTAAATGAAATGAAAATATCACAATTTTTAGCTCTTTTTGAGTTTCAAGTAAATAAACTGACTTACCGTTTTTAAAACGTTACAATTTAGGGAAAATTCACTTTATTGCAAAGCTGAATGTTGGTTTTAATTTTTTAAATTTAAAAATATCAGGAAGTTTTGATGATATTATTTTCGAAGGACAGTTTCAACATTTTTTGTTGAATTTTTGTCAAAAAACCTTTATTTCAAAGCTAAATGAATATTTTTGAAAAAATTACGATTTTTTGCGGTTTTTTTTAAGTTTCAAGTTGCACTTTTAAAAATCGACTTTTTAGAAAGAATTCTGAAACACATGCATGCTAAGATTTTTATCAAATTCTTAAAGAGTTATACAGGGTTGGGCATATGTGTGGCAACCCCTAATTTCTGAATAATAGATATTTATTTTATTAGGAGTATAAGCGAAACTTTTATGTGACGAAGTATGGAGGTGTAAGCGCCGAGCGGAGCGAGGAGAATTAACTCCATATGGAGTCACATAAAAGTGCTTATACTCCGAATAAAATACAATATTTTATTTTCAAATGGAATCATTCTAATCGTAATATGACAATCAATTTAATAAGTAATTTTGAGACTGTCATACATTTTTGCAGATAATGATATAACTTATACTCCGCCGGAGTATAAGTCCTACTTATACGCCGCTCAAGAGTGGTGTCATAGAAATGAAACTTATACCTTGCCTACTCAGTCTTATAACACCATGTTATACGCCGTTTGAAAATAAACGTTTTTATTATTATTATTACTATTAAAAGAAATATTTGTAGTTTTCTTATTCCATTCAGTGACGTACTTTGTTGTTAAAACAGCTACCCTATTTTTTATTTAATTAATTTAATTAATTATTATTTAATACTCTTTATTTTATTATTGAATTATTTTCTTTAATATTTAAAAAACCACAAGTCGCACACCCACCAAACCTTATATCATAGTAATTGTTGAAATATTGTCTATTTGAAAACTTAAAAATATACAGGGTGATCCATTAAAAAAAGTGCTGATCACTTAATATCTCGAGAAATCGAGTAGCTGCTGGAAAACAAAATACGTCACTGAATAGAGTAAAAAAAGCTACAAATATTTCTTTTAAGACCAATAATGATAATACAAAAGTTTAGCCAGAAATCAGGTGTTCCCACACATATGCCCAACCCTGTATAATATACACATTTTTCCGAATCAGGACGCCTAGGAGAATGTACCATTAAAGTTTGCTCGATTAAAACTGATACACTCTGTATACGCTAATTAACCAATTTCCAAGATCTACTCGTAATATCCACAAACTAATTGTAAACACAACTCAACGTACACATTAAACGAAGTTTTCCTTTTCCTATTTCTTACAACTTAATTGAGCACTAGATATCTCCGTCTGTACCTAAACCTTCACTAAAGCTTATTTGCAATTGCAATTTAACGCCTGGGTTTGGAATTTACCAAAAACCCTTTAAACGCTTTCATCGCACTCTTTTCTTATAATGGAAATATCTCCGGCTTACCGCTGAGTAATAATAAGTCACTTTGCCCATCTGGATGAAGTTACAATGAGAGATTTGAAACCGACTTGGGGGAGCACTTGGCAAGTAATTAATGCAGTGGTTGAACTTGTTTGTTGCTGCTACTGCACCAGCTAATTTGCAACCAACTTTTGGCTTGTCAGTAATTGCATACCTACTGTGTACAGAAAGAACATCTTTGCAGAGGTTGCGGACAACAATAGAGGTAAGAACAAGAGGGCATTGTTTCATTTCGGATTAGTTTGAGTAGACTAACTTCTGTTGTATTGTATAATAATAAATAAAAGTTCGTACCTATTATAAAGGGCGTTTTGTTTGGGAGTTTGGACGACCTGTTAAATAATCAAACAAATAGGCAGCGAATGCAATAGGCGGTAACTTGGTGTTGCAATTATGTTCCGCTTATCAGAGCCATTTAAGCCTTCGCTGGTCGTTTGAAGCCCAAATTAGAACATTATCCGCAGATAGAGCTCCAAAAAATCTCGCAGAGAAAAATGAGCAGTGCGGCGAGATTGTAACTCTCCCAAGAGGCGGCGATTCGTTTTTAGTTTTTTTGATTACGCGACGAAATATACGGATAGTAAAATCGATAACATGTTTTTAACAAGAGTCCTTAAAACAGATGTGAATGGGGAACACTCAAATAGTCATTAGAGATCGTTTACTATTCGCGAGTAAACCTCAACAGCTCTCATTTTGTAGGGTCTGCGAGCTGTCTTCACAATTAAATGGCCTTTTAAATAATGAACAAATTCTGTGTTGGTTTATGTACTTAACGTTTTGTGAAAGCGAGCAGAACTCATAAATTATTTAAAACAATACTTAACCGCGAGCTGCGAATTAGTTTTTAATTTCCAATTAGTGCATTTTTAAGACTACTAATTTTATATAATATAAATACAATTTTTTTAGTATAAGTATATAAAACATTCATTGCTTTCAGTAAAATAAATTTTCTGTGTGAGTGTGTACTTAATTCTTATAATTTTATATATAAAATCTCGCCGGTACGAAATTAACCACTCAAAATATTTCTAGTGAATTTAGTCTTTATAAAATAAAAACCGTAATGATTGTTATATAAAACCCTGCGCGTAATAAAAATGGCAATGGCATGAGAGAAGAGCCGTCATCCCTTTCAGATGATATCCTTTCAAGAACGACAGAAGTGATCAGTTTCAGTGGAATAAAAACCACAGAAAAACTATTGACAATTCGATAAAACGGTCAAAAGTAAAGTAAGAAACACTGATTTTCTTGAAAAGTTGTTGGTGTGATTGATTGCGGATATTGAACAGAATTTATAAGTATATAGCCGGCTCAAATTTCATATATTGGATGTGCAATCTAATGAAATCAATGGTTGATTGAAAATGTACGAGAATTGAATTACATTATATTAGGAAACTAATAATTATCCGGGATTTGTGTTTGGTAATTTTGAGAGAATTATGTTATAGTCAGATTTCAATATGAGAGGGAAATAGAAATAGTTTATATTTACATGTATAGTAGAAACAAACACAAACATTTGATTTATTTCGTTCACTGTAAACTCAGTTTTTGTAAATAACAATATAGTTTGAGATTTTTATTACAGGGTTTTATAACAGCGGAAATTTTACTGCTTACACTTCTAGAATTGTCATGGTTTGAGTTTATCTATACTTTTCCAGATGAATAATTTGAAAATAATTTATATTTATATGGGTTCAAGTACTTAAGAACACGTTACAAAGCGTGATTTCAAATTCATCGCTTTTGCTTTTTAGTTTCTTATACGAAGTAATACCAAAATCCAACCAGTGGTTCCAAAACTGTGATTATTTTAATGTAGGTAGCACCATCAAAAAACACGTTTTTTGAAAAGTGAACTGTGGAACTCGAAAAAAATGCAAAAAAAATCATATTAACATTTCAGGATTTTTTCAATATAATACGATTATTGAGCTTTGATTTAAATGTTTTTTGACACAAATCCAACCAGCGGTTTCAAAACTGTGATTCTTTAAAACAGTTACTAGAAAATTTTATCATTTTTAAAGGTGCAACTTTGAAGCTCCGATAAATGCCTAAAATCACCAAATAAAAACTTGTGTAACTTTTTTATAAAGAAAACCAACATCCAGCTTTGTAATAAAGTAAATTTCATCAAAATCCGACTACTAGATCTAACGTTTTGAAAATAATAATTTTTTGTTTCTACAATTTTCCCATCCTGCTGGGTTAAAGTGCCACAGTTTTGGAACCGCCGAGCGGATTTTTACGAAATTTACGTTTTTATATAACTAAATGTTGGCATTATAACAGAAGAAACCATCAATATTATGGAAGTTAATTTAGATAACTTTTACGCGTATGGAAAAAAGGCAATCAAATTTACTTTTGTCCGAATATTTAGTTGTTAGGGCTCGTATTATGAAAACAAGGATTCTTGTGCTTCAAATTTAATCGCTAATTGGCGCTGATCACGTGCCTTATTCCCTCCCATCTTCCTTTCCCGAATTTACTATAAAAACCGTTTTTTACTCTTTTCGTTTGAAATTAAACATAATACACGATAATTAACATTTCGAATTCCAATTATCCACACATAATGAAACAATTATTCAAAAGAGCAATTTCTTTCATTTGCATACGACAATAATAATAATTCTCGCGTTGGACTGATTCAAATTGTAATCTTTCAGAAGACATTAAGTACAAGATTGTATTGTGTACTGGTAATGGATATTTATTATGTGTTCATAATTGCAGCGTTTTGTAATTGCAGGGATAATTTTAATTGGTGCTTTTTTGTGGATGTTGATCTCTTAATGGTACAAAATAATGCAAGATAATTAAAATTAATTACAGTTTTTTTAACGACCGGAAAGGATAATATTTCTAAGGTAGAACAGGTTTATTCCGCATCAGGGAAATTTCTTATTTAAGGAGGAAATTCGTAATAAAATTTTCATAAACAGTAAGAAAATTTTTACCATGTAACTACTCGTATATAGTAGGCAGTAGTTAATTTCTGCTGCATTAAATTTGATTTGTAATTTCAATATTTTAGTTTGAAATGAACAATGGGTAAACATTCTAGTTTACTCGTGTTGTATTGGTATTTTTGATAAATAATTCCATTAATACATGAAGAGCACCTCGAACAATGACATATTTCCGCACTTTTAATAAAATAAAACTATTTACTGGCATTCCGTAAATACTTTACCAACAAAGAAGCCTAAAAAGTCATTGCCCCCATATTATTCGCATTTATTTGATAAACGCCTAACGTCATCTGCTTTTATGCATTTTCCCCTTTGCCCTAAATGTTTCCACATGGCTGAGAAAAACCGAGGTCAGCTACTTACTTTTTTGTAACGATTTGCGAAATCCATCAACACGTCTTCTACACCAGCTTGGAAATAAATTTTCTCTGGATTTGACGGCACGAAATAATAATTAGTTAATAAGAAATAATATTCCAGTGGGAGGTATAAATAATAACATACAGCCAAAACGTCAATTAAATTTTAATCAACGATTAAGTTTCCTTCGAACTGGTAAGTAGCCCAGTCAAATTTGATCAAAAAGTAAGTACTATATCTATAAAATTGACTCTATGGCCAAATCTTCGAGAGCAACTCGAGAGTCATTGACGAAGCCCCGAACCGCAAAATACAACAAAATTTTCTTGTGCCTCACATGATAAGGGTGATTTTTATATCTTGGTCTCTACTGGTTGGATTTTAATGTAATTTTTTAATTTTATTTGGAAAAATATTTCAAACAACTTTTGTTTGAAAATTTTTTTGATAGCTCTCTTAACAAAAAAGTTATAAGCAAAAGACTGCTCTTTTTGAGGGCGTGAGTTTCTTCATTAAAATATATATATTTTTCTAATACAATTATGAAAAAAATATTCAAGCAAAAGTTGTTGAGGATGTTATTTCCTACAACTTTTATTTCAAGTATTTTTTTGTGACACAAAAATTACGTAAAATAGAGGGCACAAAACACTGCATTTTTTAGTGGGTGAGTTTTTTCTATAAAATGTATATGCTTTTCTATTACAATTACGAAAAAAATCTTTAAACAAAAGTTGTAGAGGATATTATTTCCTATAACTTTCATTTCGGGTATTTTTTTGTGAAACTAAAATTACATGAGGTAGAGGGCGCAAAACATTAATCTTTTTTACGGGGTGAGTTTTTTTAGTCAAATATACATAATATACTGTACTATTAAAATTAAAAAAATAATAATAACGATGATTACCAAAAAACGCGAATTTTACCGTTAGAAGTAATATTTTGTAAGCGCAGTTGACTTTGGCGTCTTCTACCTCATGTACCTTTTGCGTCATAAAAAAATATACGAGATGAAAGTTGTAGGAAATAAGATCCTCTACAACTTTTGTTTGAAGATTTTTTTCATTATTGCAATAGAAAAATATATAAGTATATTTTATTGAAGAAACTCACCCCCTAAAGAAGGGCACTATTTTGCTTATAATTTATTTCTTTAAAAAGCTATCAAAAAAAGTTTCAAACAAAAGTTATTTGAAATATTTTTCTCAATAAATTTAAAAAAAATTCATTAAAATCCAACCAGTAGAAACCGAGATATAAAAAATCACCCTTATCACGTGACATACAAGGAAATTTTGTTGGATTTTTGCGGTTCGGAGCTTCATCAAAAATTTGGCCATAGTGTCAATTTTGCCATTTTTTAATCTAATTTTACTGGGCAAAAGTTATTTTGCACCAAATTAAAATTTAATCATTGATTAAGATTTAATTGTCGTTTAGGGAACCAGACATCAATTTTAATATATATTTTATGCAAAAATATAAAATAATAAAGACGTAAAATTAAAGTTAATCCTCCTGGGTATGGGTATTTAAAACTTTAAAAACTCTAACTCACGATATCAAAATTTCTGTAACTCAAACTTGAATTATCATTGTGAACATCCTTCCCTCCACGTTATCGAAGACGAGATGGGCAAAGTTATTTACGTGACTAATTTGCTTATCCTACATGTTGGCAATGTGTCCGAAACTTCCATAGCGAAGACATCAATAATCTCGATTGCATTGTTTGAACCTACGCTTTTTTCCGAATTGGTATTTATTTAACTAGTCGTTTAATTAGAGGCGTGTTTATTTTATCTGCAGCGATTCCACGGTTTCATGCTGTAACTAACACTCGTTAAAACTTTTTGTGGATCCGAGATAATTTGTAGCATGTTAATTAAAAATATTTATTTGAAATTTTTAAGCTCCAGTGGCGTAGGAATCGCTAAGCCTCGTAATGTTAGATTACGATAGTCGATTGCTTGTCGACTATTAGCGCTGCTTTACACCTCGTTGCTACAGATTTTTTACACTAGTGCAATAATAAACTGCTCAAAACCATTTTTGTGACTATAATAAAAAATAGTTTGTACCTTCTTATTTAAGTCTCTAAGAACTTCACAACATATTTTTGAAATTTTGAATTTTGAATCCTACATTTTATAGAACGAATTTAAAGCTTATGGACTAACAGAAAAATATGTACGAGTGTACTTCAAAGAAACAAAATAATGTACACTAAACAATAAGTATGTACGATGAGTACCCACTACACGCCATCCCACTCAAATCTTCCAAAATGTTTGCCCTAAATTCCACGCAGATGACTTATTAGAACGTTTGTCACGTCAAGTTCAAAGCCACTTCGCGCAGAGACTTTCATAAAGCTGTTGCTGTTTTCACCCTACCTACCTATCCTATACTGTTCGTAACTGACAATTCCAACTTGTCCTCCATCCTTAATTCTATTTTGCACTCCCTTGGCTCTTTCGGTGCGAAACGGTGTCGGTATGTGGCCTCACAGGCAGGAATTAGAAATGCGGTTGACCCGCCAAATGAAGCCTCCTCTACATACCAATTTTCAAATGGAAAGGAAAGGGTTCAAACGGATTTCTCATAATATACATATAGACAGGCAGAGACATAAGTAATTTAATTATTGACATTCTTTCAGGTTTCCAAGTTCTTGGAAGTTTACATTGGGAAAGAATGTTGGATATTGAATCTATTTAGAAAAATTTAAACGGATTTACTGGTCTACCTATAAGCTACCCCGGAACAATAATGGGTTAGACTACTTAGCAAGGATTTAAATAGAGTTGAGCTTGAGAGCCGACTAAATGTTTTCCAAACTTTGAACTTGAATTACACAAGTATAAATGAACAGTGAAAATTACCAACATATTGATTTCCTTAATTAACCTCGTGAAATGGAAGTTGGCGACCATTGGATTTTGTCGTTTTCACCCCCTTCTTATCTGCTGATACCCAAGAAGTAATTCTACACACTGTAATTACATCCAGGGATATATGGCGCTGCTCCATTTCTTACGAGGAGTTAAAGCTGTTGCGAATCTTCGAAAGTTCATTTAATTGATACGGAATTTGCCGCCATAAATTGCTAGATTAAATGATAGCGCCTATAAATCCTGCACGGATCTCTATAATATATCATTTTATCGAAGTCTCGTTGCATTAAAAAATACTAATGTCTCTAAATAGTTTTACTTGGAAATGTACCCAAAACAAATCCGAATTGATGTTGGGTAAACAGAATAACACTTGCTGTATATTCTTTGTCCGCTCAATGTAAGAATTATAGAGAAAATCTGGGTTATACAAAGTTCTTAGGTTTAAAGGCGCCCAAGTCTACGTAAAAAACATACACGCAGCTTTTGTAATGCTATAGCTGAACTCCTAGAGATGTCGCACTGTATGATTGATGGTCTATTTCCCATCGATAAGATGGCTCCTAGCCACTAGGATCGCTGTTTTAATTCCTTGAAAAATCTACTCGATATTAAATTTATCAAATATTCCGTGGAAAATGCACAATAATAATTATTTCTGACAAAAATGTAGTAATAATTCGAAAAATTTATGAATTAACTACATACTCTAACCTGTAACCTTAAACATCTATTAACTTTTTGTAGCTATCCCTCAAAGTTTCAACTCTGCTGAAAAAGTTCCGCTATTTCCAGCACATGCCGAGTAAAAGCGCCACAAAGGATTATGCTCCTGAAATATTAGCTCAAACTTAAGACAAATTTTTCTAATATATTAAAATCCTAAAATTATTGTGTGAGAATCTTAGTTCGTGTGGAAAATTCCACCCACCGTGTAATATTTTCTAATTAAAGTAAAGGAAGGAATTAATCAATAATAATGCAGAGGCTACCGGTGTAAGTCTTAATGACGGCACAGGTCTCATCATTAATGCTCGTGTACTTGAAATTGGAAACTCGTTAAACTACACTAGCGCTGTTTTTTGCTGAAATTAAATGCTAACGGATTTTCAATATCACGTGATGAAAAAAAAACTTGCCATGACAAGGATTGATGGAAAGTTTTAATAAAATTACGTAAGGTGGGCAGGTATGTGGTTGGAAAACTTCTAATGAAAATTACCTGCGACTTTTTGTTGTGTATTATATCATTTTAATCAACTTTCGGTGTTTTGCTGCTGCACGAAATAATTAAAATGGGTTTCAATGCACTCAATTTTCTTGATTGGGTTTTAGCTCAGGATTATGAAAACACAACCGTAAAAAAATTTCTAATTGAAATTTTAAAGTTGTTGCGTAACAAGAAATCTAAGGTAGCTTGATTACTTTCTGAAATTCATGGAAAAAAGACAGAAAACTCTTCATTTTTATTTTGTGAGGTTATTTTGAGTTAATGAGTTAAAAAGCGTTCGGCAAGATCTAACTTTCCAAGACCATACTGGGAAAAATTGTCTTTAGATGGAAATTAAAATTCTAAACATCGCATCTGAAATCCGATAGTATTTATCCTGATAAAGGACAAGGCTGTGAAAATTTTGATTTCCCCCCAACTAACTTCAAACATAATATTTGTAACTTGTCTTCAAACTAATACTTCCCACGAAAAGTAAAACCAATAAATTATGTACCTCGTTCTAAAATAAATAATCTGATAAATTTACCTTTTTACTAGAATGTTTATGATATCTGGCAGGATGCAGCATGCACAAATACCTATCCATGGCCATACAAATTAAAATAACTGCTGACTGTTGACTTATAGCACCTCGAAGTAAAGCCTGCAACAGAAAAGCAAAACAACAAAAAGGATACGAGGACAAATAATAAGAAAGATAATTTATAAAGCTGCAAACACAATACGATTGCAGAGTTGCAACAAAGTTTTCATCCCTGGTGGTTTATGAGAAAATTGGTTTTAATGCAGTGGTGGCTCGAGGGAAGGGGCAAAGGAAGCAAGATATTTTTATGTAAATGTGAGTCAATGCTTCCAAAAATGAAATTTGAAGAACAACAAATTTTATACAAAATTTATCAAAAGAATTTGAGAAAATATCACGTTTTTCTGTAATTTTTATTAAATTTCGTTACAAAATCCGTTTGTTTTTAACAAAATGGTCCCCTCCGAATAAAATATGTAAAAATTGTGAACTGCTGGAATGATCGACAAAATAATGAATGCAAACTGGCAGCAGATTCCCTTCTTTTCAATCCTATGGATTACTAACTGTAAAGGCAACCCGTTTAATAAAATAGACAGGTAGAGAGGAGCCTTAAGAATTTATAGAGTAAATCAACCGCTTCAAAGATTTGCTTTGTCAGGAAAAAAACTCAACCGACGAACTCACCACTTACATTCCCAAACTGATTAATTGGCTTTTGGTTGAATTATTAAAATGACATTCTGGTTCTATCGTGGATGATTTAAAAAAGAAAATCCGGCTAAAGATTATATTACATTCTTTGTGGAAACTGTAAACTGTCCATTAATTTATCATCTTTTGTGTACGAGATATAATTTGATAAAAGGCAGAGGCATGTTTACTTTTTTAATTACCATTTTTATGGGTGTGCATAAATAAAACTAAAATTAATGATACGTAGTTTGTTATATATAAGTTTAGTAGAAAATTCAGTGAAAAGATAATTTATCAGACGTCATATTAAAGTTGCGGAGTGATTTGAATGGAAAAAAGTTACGTTAACATCGTTTTATCAGAAAACGCTTAAAACAGATTTCGTTAAAATGTTATTCATCATATTGTACGAAATGTATTCATTCATATGAAATATGTCTAGTTTAAAACATAAAAATTAGATACTTCAACAGACTACGCCATGCTATTTTAGATTAGTTACAAAAAAATCATATTACTTTTGCGTCTATATATTTATGTAATATTTTACTCACACTGACTGTATATGCGTGCATATCCGGTTTTTTACAATGTCCCGTATCAGTCTTAGCTCATCTATCTTCTGTCATTTGGAAAAAAAATTTCGACATACTAAACATTTTTTACACCCAACGTAATAGTCTGGCTTGAACATTGATGTGACAGAATATCGATAAAATGTCCACGTTTTTATGTTTCGGGAAGTTATTTTGATGTAGAATTGTGACAGGCGAATAAATGCATCATGGACAAATAAAAATAAACACGCTCAATTACGAATTGTGTTTAAGAGGATGATTTAAATTTAAAATTGGGGCCTCTACTAAAAGTTCATGTAATGTTAATTTTTTTTTAGAATATGCAATACGCGTTGAAATTGTTGGAGTTTGAGTGTAATTAAGTTTATAATTTTCTAAGAAATATTCTACCATGTCTCCCAAATATCAACATCTCAAGAAGTTTGAGCAAAAATATTAAACTAGAACTTATAATAATACTTGGGGCAAACTATTAGAAAGCTCTTGTGTTCAAACTTCAGATCGCTTTAGCCGTTCTTAAAGTTATTTATAAATGAACCATGAAACTTCAAAACTTGTACATACACACCTCTGCCAAAAAATTAAATTTAAAAAAAATGTGTAATTCATTTTAAGATGTCTAACATTACAATCTATTCGGTAACTGTATTAATTTTTTTGCGATGTTCAATTTGCCTTTGGTATGTTTTATGTAATTTTTTAATGCTACTAATTTTTTTCATTGTATGTGGAAATCCCACCAAAATGCGATTTGCTGGGGGCCATCTTCTGCTTACAATTTCAGTAGCTTGAAACAGACGATGACTCTCATGGGAAAAAACGTAAAAAATGAGATCATCATCAATGGGACGGAATGTGCTACTTTTTTGGCGTATTTTTCCCATTTTCTTCAATATAATAATCAGATGTTACTTTCTAGCAAAGAAGATGACTCCATAAACTGAAAGTCTGCTAAGTTTAATCATCAAAAACATAGTCAATAATCAATTCTCCAATTGCCTAAAACTTAATTTGATAATCGGTGGTGTTTAATTTAATTTACTTTGAACCGGCAAGAATTTAGGCAAACAAACGAGGATAATCTTATATACAGGGTGTCCCAGTTTATATCGTCAGGATTTCACCAATCGATAGTTTAGCGTACAGGCCCTTCCTTCACCAGCCCTCAATTAAGGGTTGGACTTTTTTGTTTATTGAATAACTTTTTTCCTATTAAATTTTCGAAAAAAAGAGTCAGTACAAAGTTGTACAACTTATCTTTTAAACTTTTTTTCATATTGTCGATATTTAAAAAGTTATTCAACAAGTAAGTTGAAAATTTTGGGGAAAGAGTAGTAAGTAGTAATAGTAAGTAGTACCTAACTAGAGAAAAATTTCCTTAAAATTTGCAACTTATTTGTTGAATATCTTTTTAAATATTGACAATATCAAAAAAATATTAAAAGGAAAGTTGTAGGAAATATTTTGCTCTACAACTTTGTACTGATACTTTTATCGGAAATCTAGTAGGGAAGAACCTCTTTTTTGTTATTGATTTATAGCAAATTATTTAAAATAATTTATTTTCTTTAATGCCCTGTACATCAAAAAGGAAGCAACATTCGACCATAGTTTATTAGACAAACCACCTTTAATTTTCACTAAACTATCGACTGGTGAAATCCTGACGATATAAACCGGGACACCCTGTATAAAGTGAAAGTTTGTCCTCTATACAAATCCAAGCTGTAGATATCGACGCCGAATTTTTTTGTAAGTAATCTTTCGGCTTCCACACGAGTCGTAGAAGTAATGAGAGTTTATTATATTATTGAAAAAATGGTGTAAAAGAAAAAACTGCCATGGCGGCGAAGCCCGCGGAATAAATTTGTAAAACTAACAGCAGGTTTTGAAAATTTCCGTACTGATTTTACAGCCTTAGAATTGCTGAAAGTAAGCTAATTCATCAAATAAATGAAAAATACACTAAATAAAGTCATGGAAAATTATAATGGAGAACGTTTGTCCATTCTGCAGTTACAACAAGCAGCGTGTGTATTTCCAGTGTTGAATTTCCCACCTGCGAATTATTATAATTCGAATTTACTGGCAAAGCCAAATAAATTACAGGCTTTAGCTAACTCATGATTATTATGAGACAATTGGTCATTTACGCGCACGTATTTAAAATAAAACTTAGTGAGGCGAACGGAAGTCCAATTCAATAAAGTTTAATAATAGAGTTTCATTATCGCATAAGTTGGTTAAAGTTGGCCAGCGAGATGTAGGCTTCTAGTATCAAGTTCCCTACAGATTGTTTATGTAAACATATCTTGTTGGACAATTGCCGAAACTCTAAACGAATTTATGGAGTTTCGTGACTCGAATGAGTTAATTCAATTTATTGTTCGACACTTTCAGCCCAATGTTGACGGATACTGTCAGCAGGGCTGACCGCAATACACTACGAAATGTTGAAATTTATTCCACTAATAGAAGCTTTGCGGCTAACGAGAACGGCATTATTTACAAGTTAACCAGTTTCTTGTGATTTACGTCCAAACAATTTTAGAATTACCGTATGAGTTACGTAACCATATAAACAAACTAAGTTGATAAATTTTGACATTTTTTCTCACTGATAAAATACCCGCTTGATTAAAAAACAAAAAGCTTTAATCCCACGGTAAAACTAAACTCCATTAGTTAAACCGTGTAGTATAATGTGTGGTAAGTTGCGTGTCTGGCAAGCACTTTTAATGACCTGATGAACGGATCGAACAACTTTATCCTGGACCGGGTTAGGTGAAATACTGTGGCTAAGTGCCCTGTAGACATACATCAGTGTCAAACTAGTGACCCACTAAGCGAACCCACATATATGCATTTTGTTCCATTTGCTGCGGTTAATGGTCTGTGATAGATAATTGATTGAGAAATAACAGAATGGTAGAGAGTCGCCAAAATGCATATTGTACAATATCCTTCCGGCACATAATAATATTATGCCAATTTCCATACCAAGTAAAGTTTAGTATTAGGAGATTGATTTATCAGTGAAATCCAGATCATCTCATTATAATTACATGGCGCATACTGCACCAATCACGAGCTGCAAACGATGTATGCAGATAATCCAGAAAAAAGTCTCATGAGCTTAAAGTTCGCATGTCTAAAGTGTTTACATTATTGCATGGTGATTTTTAGTTTTGCAAGGAATACGTGATTTATCTGGCAATTGCAGCCATTTCTCTTTGGAATTTCAACGCGTCGAGACACTTCGATTAGTCCAGAAATCTTATTGTATGATATGTTGTCTGTTGGATTCACTGGATTGTATTTTCAAGCGAGTCAAATCTACGATTTTTCAAGAATTACTTACAGGACACCCTGTATAATTAGTAGCAACAATAATAGAACTCATTACATAATAAAAAATCGAATTTCATAAATATAATAAACTACACCAGATTTTTTCGCTTTTCTAATATAACTTTTCCCCAACAAATTTCCCAGGCTATAGTTTTAAAAAATTATATTAGATCTAAACTTTTTCTTGCCAATAATTCCTTACATTATTTTGTATAAAGTGCTCCTTTACAATCAGTAGACAACCATCCCACAACGTTTGTGAACAGTAAAACAGATATTAAATTACAAATACAATTTCCAACAAAATGCATGAAAGGAATCAGAAATACACCAATTCAATATTTTCAACACTTTCAAACATTTTCAACTTTTCCATTGGTACATTGCTTTTTATATAACTATATCATTATTTTCTGAAATGTCTTTTGTTGTGCCGTACAGAATATATTCAATTTAAACTTATTACACGACAACAGATTTTCAATTTTGTTACAGTTTCTCGCTGTGAATATTTTATATATAGCCTCTTTTGATGGAAAATTGAAGCGCGAAGGTGAGAATCACCTACTTATTTTCTATAACCCCTTTAATTTTATAACATAGACACGAAGTTAAGTACACTTACCTGTATTTGGCATACAAGCTCTCCGTAAGGCCAACAGTGACGTAGAGAAGGGACAATTGCGAAAGGTGTTACAAATAAACCCATGGCGAAGTCGTTACTGGCCAGCGATGTCAGAAGGTAACGAGGCTGAAATAAATTAAGGAATTTTAAGGGTTTCCCAAGGGTAATTCTAATGATAATTGGTAATATTTTTAGGGTACGGTTTTATTTCTAATATAATTTGAGAAATGCAAAATATTTTTATATGGAAGATTTTGAATTTGCCGCGTTTTTATTATAGTCAAACAGAGTCAAACAGCGTTAAATGTTTTAATAAAAACAATTATTGGTAAATTTATAGATTTTTAGAATACTCGTATATCGGTTTAACGTACATATCTACTGGTACTTAAACCGTAAATTTTTTTATTTTCAAATATTGTAAATACAATACCTCTCATCGTAAAGTTCGGCGGAGCATTGAACAAACTAATCTGCAGGATAAAATCCAGCAATAATAAACGAACAGAATCCTGAGGATTTCCAGTTTTGTTTAGATTTTCCATATTGTACAAAAATACCTACATCACAAAGCCAGAAATAATTATGTTACAATTCACACTTTTCCGTTTTTATTTCCAATTTAGCTGACGTTGAAACATCCAAACTTTAAAATGCAAACTAAAAATGACAGAAATTTGTTTACCATAATTACAAACTCATCTACATAGATTACAACGTTTTACACTGAGATCTGAAGTAATGTTAACAATTAAAAAGCAATCAAACTTTCTGTAAAACAACTTTAAATTAGTCGTAATTTACTTCCACTTTTGTCGTAGGTACAACATTATTTATCTGCCTGGCGACAATAGAATTATGGTCATACAACAATTATTATTAGGCTACCAAAGCATCATTAAACTGCAGATTTTAATTACTTGAGTTTTGGTTATTGGACGCCGGTACTAATGTGGTCAATAAAATATTGATGGCCGTGTTAATTCTGATAAATGGGTGAATTATTGGGTGGTAGTGGATTATTAAATGATGGGCAAAACTGGTTTTGTACTGGAAAATTCAAGACAAAAGTACGTGATTATAAAAATATCTAACATCGCTTTTGGTTTTGAAAAACAATGCTGCTCCTCCTTTTAGAAATGATGGACCGATACTAACTAGTAGCTAGGCAATGTTCTAAGGTGGTGTATAATTGATTCTCTAACAAATTTTTATCCCAGTATCTTTCATTTATTTACACATTTTCTATAATAAACAGGAAAATTCGAGGTATTTCGTGTGATATGCAGAGTAGTTATATAAAAAAAAACCGAACCCATTTTTATTGTTATGGTGGAAATATTTACCGAAGCTAGAAATTTATTTAAGCATATATTATATCAGTTTACTTTAATATATGATTTAAACAAACATACGGTTAATAAAATTTGTGAGAATTTGGATTTTATTATGTAATTTAGTTTTAACTTAAAATAGCGTGAAATGTACTAAAAATATTAGAGCCCAGAATATTACACAGAGAGGAAATGAGTAAAAAGCAAAAAGGAGAATAAATCTACAATTACCCCTGAATAAAATATAAAATGTAATCTGTCCATATTTAAAATATAGGGTGTCCCAAAATTACCGGAAGACATTTTAATAGCGAATTCTAGAGTGGAAGTTTATATAATGGTTCTACAGGTCGGACATTTATTAATATTTTTATTTATCCTATTAATACGATTTGTAATATTGTTGACTTGACAGGAACAATATTTAAATTGTCATATATTTTGCTTATTAGAATATTGAAAAATGGGCAAAAACAAATTTATCAGCATTTGTATGTATATATTTTTTTAATTTTTTATGCTTTTTAATTAATATTACTAAATTTTGAAAAAACTATTTTTTAAACCCAGTAGATCGTCTTCCTGGGTACTTTCCTGATTTTGACACGAATATCCTCTACTGTTTTTTTCCTAATTGGATGACCCTTTATTAAATTTAAAAAAATATATTTAGTTTTTTTCTAGTTTTTTACATGAAACTTTCAATAATAACACTAAAATTTCTGAGGATTTTAGATCTCCTTCCTTTAAAACTTTTATTTCATTCTGTAATTCCAATAAATTATACACACATTTCCCTTACCCTAACCACATTAATGTCACACTGAATATCTAAGAAAAAAAATCGTTCAGGGATTTAAAGAATAAGGTTAAAACCATCCTCTTGAGACCCTGACACCACAAATTCTTACTGTTAACCACCTGGGAGCACTCGATTTCAAACAAGGGTCTCCAAAAAAGAATAAAATGTTTATCCTCTACTTTATTGAATTTCCTTTTGGGTACAAGTACATCTACATACATACAACTAGAAATTACTCGTATTTTCAACATTCTATTCTAACCAATTTATACTGTCCTTTAGTCCTTCATAAACAATGATTGTTTATTTGGTACCCACCTGGGAATGAATGTACTTGGCGTATCTTCTGCTGTTGATAACTAGTATAAGAAGCATGTTAGCACCCAGGACGCCAACAGTTAGCAGGAGAACGATGAGCGCCTGCAGGACATCCCCAGGGCCCAATGCAGACAGAAAAGTTACGTGACTGTATCTAGGATGAGTACAGCTACTGTTTTGCAGTATGGGCGCGACTAAAACTGCTGTTTTATGATGCATTTCGGATCGTTTTTCTCTTTATCGTTTCATATTGGAGTAGTTTGAACACGATTAATTTCTAACGAAAGGGATATTTTTTATATGAAGGACGCTATGCGCTACCTTTCGTCTCGAGGCAATTGTATTACGATATTATTCGTAAATCTCAAACACATGATATTAATTTTCATGAAATTCTAAATCACTGAACATTTGCACTTGGGTGGTGAATTTAATTGCTGGCTGGGTTTACGGTTATTGTTCTCCAAGGCGAACATGTCCTTTTCGGTGCTGAAACAAAATGGGTTATTAATCGCTATAGTAGGTAATTGTTAACACAAATAAATGGTGTGATGGTGTTAGAATCTTAAGGCTAGTAAGGGTTTTTTTTAATTAAATTACTTATAAAAACCCACAAATTTATTACAGAGAAAAAAATACACTTTTTTGTGTACGAGATATAAGTAGCCCTCAAAGATAATAACACTTGAGGATCTAATTCTGTATTATTCGCTGAGGTTTAAACTCACTTTGTATTCGAAATCGGAATATACTTTTCTATCAAATATTAGCACTTACTTTACATGCTGTGCTCCAGTTTCGAGGAGCTCTTATCAAAAGAGTTGCAATTTCTGTAAAATTGAGGCGAAATGGTGATAAAATCAGAACACAAACAAAAAAGTTTTACCTACGCAAAAAATCGAAGCTAATTTTATCAGAAGGTTTCAGATATTGGAATAATTAAAGCAGACAAAGTGAATTTGATTAAGGCAAATGGAAATATTCAGAAAAATCGAATTATATGTAGGAAAAAATGAACTCTTAATAAAACGTAAATTATGCTTCATTTTATAGAATTGTCTTGTCTTCTACACCATTAGAAATTTATAGCCATAAGTATCAAATTTATACAAACAAAAGATAAAGTGCCGATCCTCGCATTATATAACATTTTAATTTTACCTATAGCAGCATTATTTTCAGTAGACAGTTCGTCACACTATCTCCATCTTCATCTTACACTCGCTTCCCTTAGGAGCAAGAGAGAAAGAAAGTATAACGAGCTGTCTACTAAAAATAAATCAACTGTACCCAATATGCATGATACCCAGAATGTTAATACGCGCCTAGTAAAATTTACTTGTACCCTAAAATTCTCCCTGTATTTTCCCTCTTTTTCCCACATCGACACACATACAGCAAATTTTCCCCTAACAATGCAAATACACCAAAAAATGTTAATTAATTTCGGCACAATTTCCAAGGATCAGCGCTAAAGAGTAAATAAGTGCACCCCACTTAATATTCCAACCCTTATTTGTGCGACTCTTTATGTATAAATCCTTGTTGACAGATTAACTGCAACAAGGTAAAGTTCAAAATCAAGAAACAGCTAATAAGTTCTGATTTACAGACCCATGGGTCCTTAAATCGTAGGATATCGCAGACCATCCTTTCTGACCTACCCTTGAGCATTCAAACACCAACCACATCGTATTGCAGCATAGAAACTTGGACAAATATCTGAAAACACAGGGGATAAGTAAATAGAACTGGACGCGGGCATCAAATAACTCGTATATTTTCCGTTACAATCCCCCGATATTTTTCCTATGAATTTATTAGGTTTTTGGTTGTTCTATGAAATTCACTGCATTTATTTATTGAAGTAGGTTAAGGTAATTTGAATTGCAAACTAATATTTTTGGTAATGGAAAACAATACATATCCATTATTATTCGGTTATTTTGATTTAAGATTCAATGATAGTAAGTTATGGCTATAAGAAATAAGTGATGTATGGCTTGGATGCGACACTAGTAACAATAAAGTTTTTTGTGTGTTTTAAAACTAAATATTCTTTGCGGTTATCAACGTCGTTAATTCATTTTCTTGAAATTAATTATAAAAAATTAATAAGAAACTTTTCCACTATTGGTTTTTTGTATTTGCCTGGTATTTAATAAAGTTTCTATTGAAAGTCTGGATTTCTACGTCGAAAACTATATGAAATAAACTCACGCTATTTTAATTTCTCCGAACAATGTATAACAAAATAAATTGTCACCTCGACCTAACTCGGTTTGTGGGTGGAAAAGTTCTGCGAAAACTCGAGTGTTGATTTAATTTGGCGAAATTTATTTGACATTATTTTAAATTGTTCTAGATCTAGAGGCTTTTTGGACATAATCTAATAGATAGAAATGAAATTTTTTATTAGACACTTAAGGAAAACTCCGCCATATTAAAGAATGTGTCCTATCAAGAAAATTTAAAATTCACAAAATTTGTTTATTTTCGAAGTTTGCCACTTTCATGTTAAATTTTAAATATACAATCAAAAATTTACAATGTACCTACAGGGTGTTCCAAGCTGTAAACTCCTGGCAAAAGTTGTAGGTAATTAAGAATTTTCCACATTTTTCACAATAAAATCGACTCGGTTCGTTCTAAGAAATCGTGTATGAATTACAAAAATGCTCTATGAGTACAAGAAATAAGAAATTTTGTATACCTGCTTTATATTCTAGGTTAAAATAGGTTAGGATTTCACAACTGATTTACTAAAAGATTTTCTTATTTATCAGTTCAATTTTCTTTTCGTAAGCAATGAATTTATTGTTAACTACTAAAATTTAACTTTCTTTGGGCTGGTGTTAATTATAATAACTTGAATTATTCTTTAAATTTCTAGTACAGTCAATCGAAATGACCAATCTGTGTATTTTTGGAGAGGACTCGAAATTCAAAATGCAAAACTCGATTTGCGGGACTGAAAAGTCGGTGGTTCGTCTGCCATCTTGGATAAAGGGGTGAAATGGTTTTTCCCCTATAGTCCGAATTCTATTAACTTTATGCAAAAACTATAAGAATAACTTTTGGTTGGAAAAAAAAAGATACACACTTTTTGTATATAACTTTTTTCCAGGCCATGCGTATTTAAAATGTTATTAACAAATACGTTGCAACAATTAGTGGTAGTTTTTCTTTGACGGCCGATATTTCGCGTACGGTTGATTTCACGGAAAATCTACATCACTTACTTTTTGTAGAGCAGTTTTCGATGAAGAAGTTAGTGTATGATATTTAACCATTTGTATAATAGACAGTGCTCCAAACGCCGGTATGTCCAGATAAATAATGATAAATGCGTATATACAGGGTGTTCCATACCGTTATGTTCAAATTTTGGGAGTATGCATAAAATAGACTTAATTTTAGCACTAAAAAATACAAAAGTGGTAGGTCGATCTTCATTTGTTTTAAAGTTACTGGCTTTTGAAATTATCAACAACAAGTTTTCTTTTTTCAGTTATATTACCGAACCCGTTCTTTTTACCGGAAAATTTGTTGAGAGCAATTTTGTAGCAAAAGAAAATCTGCACATTTTTTGTTTAAACAATTTTTTTCTGCAATCAATTGTTTAAACAATAATGACGCGGGAAGTGAATAATGCGGGGCGGGGTGAGTATTTGTTTACACAAAAAATGTGCGGATTTTTTTTTGCTACAAAATTGCTCTTAATCACTTTTCCGATAAAAACAACGGTTTAGAAGATATCACTGAAAAAAGAAAACTTGTTAATAATTTCAAAGGCTTGTAACTTCAAAACAAATGAAGATTGACCTTACCACTTTTCAATTTTTTAGTGTTTGAATTAAATCTATTTTTACTCCCAAAATTTTAACAAACGGATCACCCTGTATTATGGTAGATGTATTCCATTTATTTTGGTGATGACGGGATGACGGCGGTTACCTGCAGCTGTATTCCTAAAATCAGAGTAATATTTGCGAGAGGCGTTTGGAGCGCTATCAGATCCAAACCAATTATACAAATGGTTAATATTATACACCTACTTCTTCGTCGAAAACTGCTCTACAAAAAGTAACTGATGTATATTTTCCGTGAAATCAACCGTACGCGAAACATCAGCCGTCAAAGAAGAAGTACCCCTAATTTTTGCCACATATTCGTTTATAACTTTTTAAATACGCATGGCCCGGAAAAAAGTTATATATAAAAAGTGTGTATCTTTCTTCTTCCAACCAAAAGTTATTCTTATAGTTTTTGCATAAAGTTAATAGATTTCGGAATATAAAAAGGAACAACCATTTCACCTCGGACGAACCACCGACTTATCAGTCCCGCAAATCGAGTTTTAACTTAGTCTCGATATACCCCCACAATACGAATTTCGAGTCATCTCCAAAAATGCACAGATTTTTCCCTATTCACTGTACTATTCCTATCGCATGCAGAACAGCTGCATTAACGCATATTTTCCATGTCCAATAACCATCAGACATGAAAATGTGCGATATTAATCATTTTTAGCATTATTACACCAAAAAAAAAAAATCGTCGAGCGAAAGCACATATTTAGACCAATATATCAACTGTCCATTTGTTCTGACCGGTGTGAAATGGTGTAAACTTAACACCTCCCTCCAGCCCTCCACATATTTCTCTATGGAACATTTATACTTTTTAGTGGTTCTTTTTTGTACCGTATGTGGTTTTTTTCTGGTAGCTCCATATAAATTATTATCAGCGTTATTGAGTCAATAGCAGGGGGGCGATTTATAATTCACGCGTTCGCACTTGAATAGAATTTCTACAGTCAACATTAAGAGGGGATAATGAAGTTTCCCAAGAACCCTAAAACTTGATTTCCTCTAAGAAAACGATTTTGCAATTGGCTTTCATAACTCACTCATGTAAGTTTAAGTTTTTCTTTCAATATGTAAATGTACAACTGAAGTTTTGTTTATTTGAAGAGCGTGCAGCTCGAGGCGTGGTGATAATTTATTGAAATATAAATAATAAATAAATATAAATATTTTACTGGGAATTTATGGGTTGGATGCATTTTCTTACAAGGGAATCTCAGCACGAAAAATAGCAACTACCATAAAATTTACTTGAATTTTTTGTAATAATTTTACTTTAATTAACAGGACGATTACAAACGTTTTCATTAAAAATTTTAAAGAGAATCTCCTCGTAGAAAGATTTGCGTACAAGTTAAATCCAGATTCCACCCCTAATGGTAAATTTTGTTGGCAGCATTTTGATGTTATCCTTCAGAACCAAATTATCAAGTTAATTGACTCCCCATGTCTAATTAGCGCCAAAATTAGAACAAAGGCGATTTCATGTATCACAAGTACACAAAACGATTTCAGAATGTCTTTCTGACCTTAATTTAGTAAAATATTAACAGTAAAACGTTTTAGCTCTTTGAAATGTGGCGCTTTGTGCGTCACGGGGGACATTGAGAAAGTTCCGCAGAATATCTGGAATTCTACTAAATGATCCCTCATTTTAGAGAGGCAGTTAAGTTATGAGCGATAAATTAATTAAAATTTATAATATTATTATACCTTGCGTTAATTACAATAGTTTGTGCTTAGTTAATAAATTGTGTCATTAAAAATTCCAAGAAACTATTAAATTTACTTAGAATAGACTCTTATAAAAATAATAATTTAATGGAATTATCATTCGGAATTTAAACCGATTTTTATTGGTGGAAGCTGGCGGTAATCGACATTTGCCAACTTTGCTAAACCAGCTATCGACTGTTAAAAAATTGACTGCAATAAAAGTAATAAAACGGCTTTTACGGGGGCAGAGAGCCAATTTTCTAAACTCTAAACTACCCATCACTAATTTATAGCCCTATTAAAAACTTGCAGTTTACATACTTGTAAACAAATTATTGTAGTATTTTTCAATAAACTGTTTATTTACGGAATAATTACATTTGCGTTACGCTATAAAAATATAAACATCATGCAATCATTGTGTTGTTTTGATTTCATTTACATACTACAAGTTAACTTAATTGGTTTTTTGTAATAATTCTTCGCCCACTTTTTGGAATTTCACATCACATTTAACTGTCGTATAATAATAATAACGTACTGTAATAATAATTGACTGCACATGTACTAAATATGAATTGTGGTGGAAGATACACATAACAAGCAAATTTAATATGACAATCAATACGCATATTGCTATTCGTGGTTCAGTTTCAGCCAAATTATCGTTTACTTACAGTAAATAAAACATTTATTTACATATAGTCCAGTATATTTAGTATTTATTATTGCAATTCATTGGGTAAGAGAAATTTTTTTTGTCATAGAAAGCTTAAATCCGAGTTTTCGACCATCAACCCCTTGCAGCTTTTCCGCCATCTTGAATTAAGAGGTGAATTCTTATCTCGCCAATAACAGTAGTATTTTTTATTTTATCGAAAAAACAGTTGATACCATTTTTAACGAGAAAAACTAATTCTACAAATTTGTATACTTGATATTTTTTTATATTTTACGTATTTAACGAGTAATAACGGATTAATTGAAACAAAAAGGGTTTGAAATTTTTTTCCGGTCGGTTATCATTTTTTCCTTCAGCGCAATCGCAAAAATGTTCATGTTAAATATGTTAAACACACAATTATCTACAACTTTGATATGAAAAATTTTTTTATGCGAGCAATTGTTTACTTACTGCAGCCCCTGGAAATTGCACGTATCGTCACTCGGCAGTAGTACAGGACATCTAGACTTTACTGGGAAATAATTCCGAGACGAATTTGGCTTCCGATTTTCGAAAGTGTTTAAGTATACGAGCCGGAAAACACATTTTGCACAATTCTGCCCGGTGGTGAAAAGCCGCCATCTTGTTTTTAAGGGTTGCTTTAGTTTTTCGCGCATAAATCGCGTATTTTCGATTTTAGAGGAAAATATTTCAATGAAATTAATTTGAAAATTGAATTCTCTACAAAATAGACTTTTTTCGCTAATTGCAATTGTTTACAAGTTAGGTACAGCATTTTGTTACACGGCATTACTTTTTGAAATTAACACAAATAGTTTTGTTTACGTTTACATGCACCTGTCTCGAAAAACGCGACTGTCTGAAAAAGTGCGACTATCTCGAAAATGCACCAAACACCAGCCTGGAAAATTGGAGGTATAACAAACTTGTAAACAATTGCAATTAGCAAAAAAGTTATCAGTGCAATTTTATGGAGAATTCAATTTCAACAAAATTGCATAGAAAAATTCTCTTCTAAAACCGAAAATACGCGATTTATGCGCGAAAAACAAGATGGGGACTTTTCACCACCGGGTAGAATTGTGCAAAATGAGTTTTCCGGCTCGTATACATACACTTTCGAAAATCGGAAGCCAAATTCGCCAAATTATTTCTATACTGCCGAGTGACGATACGCGTAACTTCAAGGCGCTACACTGCTACAGTAAGTAAACAATTCCTCGCATGAAAAAATTTGTCTTATCGAAGTTGTAGGTAACTATGTGTTTAATAAATCTTAAATAAACATTTTTGCGATAGCGCTGAAGGAAAAAAATATTCGAGCAAAAAATGTTTCAATCCCCTTTTTTCAATTAATCCGTTACTACTCGTTAAATACGCAAAATATGAAGAAATATCAAGTATAGAAATTTGTAGAACTCGCTTTTCTTGTATCGGCCATTTTTTCGATAAAATCAAAAATACGGCTGTTTCTGTTGAGATAAAAATTCACTACTTAATTCAAGATGGCGGAAAAGCTGCAAGAGGTTGATGGTCGAAAACTCGAATTTAAGCTTTCTATATATGGTACTGTATCGATGGCAAAACAAAATTTTCTTACCCAATAAATTGCAATAATACCCATAGGAATCTGACTAACTATACTGAACTAATAAAGAGCGATCAAATAAATTTGTAATCGAGTCATCCATGAACCCGAAATCGTATGTAGTTACTTGAACTGCATTACAATAAAATGTCAGTTGAAAGCTAAAATGGTTCAAGTGAAAGACATACGGATTCAAATCCATGGATGACTCGATTACAAATTTATTTGATCGTTCGATAGCAAAATGTGTAATTGTTACCCAAAAAAATCAGGTTATTCCTAAATAAGTTTTTTCTCACTGACACTTGAAAGCGTTTGACAATTATTGTTCATGGAACAGTCGTAAAAAATATCACTCATGCGTTTCATTCGCCTTTCATTATTTCAACTACATCCTCGTTTGTGCTGTTTAGCTGAAGTTCAGTTGATTTCCCCACAGTAATAATAGGAATGTTAATAATCTGAAAATTTTCCTATATTTTATTACATTTACTGGCTTTGAATTTGTGTTTGATACTGGGTATTATATTGGTATTGAATTTTCATTTATTTCTCGTGTTTTCCGCAAATATAGAGACTACAATCCATCAACCTTCTGACAATATAAGTAAATTTATTTAAAACTTCTGAATAACTGGCGATTTTGATAACAGCTGCAGAATATCGAGGAATTTCAAATCAACTAGAAACTGAAAACTCGTAAATAAATACTAAAATAAATCAATAAGTGTATAGAACTCATGAATATTTTCAACTTATTAAATGCGTCTGTGAACAAAGAAAACAAAATTTGAATAAAAGAAGCATCATCACTACTTGCATGTAAATCTTTATTTTTTCGTCGTCTTGTTTGTTGTTGTCCGGGAGTTTTCTTCTATTGTCACAGCGCAAGATAAACAAAATATAAACTTCATTATGCAGCCGTATAACAAATTTTATTTCTTTTAAAAGTTTTATGGTTAAAACAACAAGAATTAATGCGGAAACTTCCTTTATGTTCAATATATTTACAGTTTTGTGTATTATGTTGTAAAATAAAACGTTTTAGAACGTATTCTGGCCAAGTGGCTCATACGCATCTCGGTGGTGTTATAAAAAAAACGGTTCCGGAAACGCTTGACTTTTAGCTCTGCTGCTGTATTTGCTTAGGGCGGATCGTTTCAAGACAGTTCTATTTCACAGCAGGACACCAACTGCAAGAAAATCATCCATTTTACTAAAGGATATCAGATGCTTTAGGAGCTTCAATTTGTTGGTGGAGTTCAACGACCATTTTATTGAACTATTTGTGGTTAAGTTATTTGTAAATAGCAACTAAAACGTATTCGGGTTGAAATTTAAGCAAATCGAAATGGTAAGAGCGCGGATTTTAAGGTGGCATGACGTGAAATACAGGAGCGTACTAGGTGCTATGCATTTTCATGCATAGTCACAGTACAATAAATCTGGGATACAAGAACAAGTTATATTATAAAAATTGCTAAAAAATTGCAAATTAATTTTATTTTATACGTTGAAACGAAAAATCCCACCCTCGAATTACAGCTTGACGTCGTCGCCCTACTGATGAAATTACCGATTAATTTACACTAAATTTTACATAAAATTTAAGGAGAAAATTATAGCAAAATTCGCTAGAATACACAAATGAATTTCTGCCCCCCTGCTAAGCCACTAACTTTAACTTTGGTATTATGAGGATTAATATAAAATTGTTCTCATTGCGTATTCTTGAATGAATTTGAATGAGAACTATAAAACACCTACCACAATATGTCATGAAAGCTTAAACTTATAATTGCTTCCCCTAAATTTACATTCTGTAGCCAAATTTACGTGTTTTAAAGTTGAACTTCAGTTTAATATCCCCAAAATCCTTGTAGACACACCCCATGACCAAAAATATTTGTCTAGTGTTTCTTTGAATGTGTTTGTGTGTAACTTCCAACGATTTTAGTTATAATGTAATGTATGCAGATGGTAAATAGTAAGAAGGTGATCATATAGTTAGGAGAAACTTCCATGCAACCTGTACTATTTGTACGAGTATTACTGCGTACTGGCGAAATGAAATGGTTATTTCTGCAGACAAATGTAGTTTTATATTTGCCATATGCGGACAGAAACGAAAGTTTATGATTACATTAGGTTATTGGTAAGATGGTGCATTATATTAAGCACTTTGAGTAGAAAGAATTGGAACTGAAAAATTGGCAGGAAATTTAAAATACATTAAATTGATTGGCTCGTTCCCCATTTAAATTATTAAACAGCGAATCGAATTAATATACAGGGTGTCCCAGTTTATATCGTCAGGATTTCACCAGTCGATAGTTTAGCCATTAAAGAAAATAAATTATTTTAAATAATTTGCTATAAACCAATAACCAAACAGTTAGTCTTCTGAAATTTTGCATAGATCTCTTTTTTTGTATTCTCTTATTAATAGTGGTTGCAATTATTTTATTTAGAACACAGAGGCGTGCGTACGGGTTTCTTCAAAAACATTAAATCGAATAAAACGTACACCACTGGTTTTTTGCAGCAACAATATGCAGAGAGTATTTTCCATTCAATTTAGAAACTTTTTTGTATCTTACAATTTCTTGATAACTTAACTTTTTTTTCTTATTTATTAAAGAGGTTCTTCCCTATTAAATTTCCAAAAAAAACATCAGTACGAAGTTGTAGAGAAAAATATTTCCTACAACTTTCCTTTTAATATTTTTTTGATATTGTCAATATTTAATAAGATATTCAACAAATAAGTTGCAAATTTTAGGGAAATTTTTCTCTAGTTAGGTACTACTTACTACTACTACTTACTACTCTTTCCCCAAAAATTTTCAACTTATTTGTTGAATAAGTTTTTAAATATCGACAATATCAAAAAAAGTTTAAAAGATAAGTTGTAGGAAATATTTTTCTTTACAACTTTGTACTGACTCTTTTTTTCGAAAATTTAATAGGAAAAAAGTTATTCAATAAACAAAAAAATCCAACCCTTAATTGAGGGCTGGTGAGGAAGGGCGGGGTCTACGAATACACAAACTCAGTTTTAAACTTTCAGGGTGACCCTCTAGAAGATTCTACAAAAATTGGCTGTAGGGTAAAAAAGTCTATTTGAAGCTTTTTTTTCTCCCTTACTTACTGTTCCATTAGGTTATTTTGAGTTAAGTTATCAAAAAATTATAAGATACGAAAAAGTTTCTAAATTGAATGGAAAATACTCTCTGCATATTGGTGCTGCAAAAAAACACCAGTGGCGTACGTCAAAAAGGAAGCAACATTCGAGCATAGTTTATTAGACAAACCACCTTTAATTTTCGCTAAACTATCAACTGGTGAAATCCTGACGATATAAACTGGGACACCCTGTATTTTAACTTTCTCGCAAAATATTGAAATATAATAAATTATTCCTTTGACTATTTTCGATGAAATCTAGATATAAAATTGACGGAATTCTAAATAATAATATTTTGCTTCAAAATTAAGAATTTTATAGATATTTAAGTAATTCAATTCAATCGGTAGTTGACTAAATACCAAAACAATAAACTTTCCAAATCCTTAAATATAGAACGAAAATCCTTTCAACTCCTTAAAATCTGATGCTGATGGACAGACATATTTTATTATGCAATAACTCTAATTATTTCCAAATATCGTCACCAAAACTGTGGATAATTTCCATCTGTATACATTGAATTTCAAGCCTAATGAGCGTAATGAAACAAATTTAAAATATTTCACAAAATTATCATCATTTCAATTTATATGATTTTAGTTATAGATTAAATTTGGGTAAAGTGGAAAACTAATAGTAATTTGCAATGATAATTTGTTACGATTATAATTAAAAATTTAAACGAATAAATGACTTGAGCCAAAATATCACAAGCTTTTTTATTTATTTATTGAATTTTTATTGACTGGCTAACATTTCCATTAAACTGCACGGTGCAAGCAGATTAAATTGTCTATTAATATATAGTGAGACTATTAATTTTAAAACATTTGTACCACTTTTAGTTTTTCTGTAATATTGCAAATAAATTGCTACATATTGCAGTTTATATCACATAAATTCTATTTATGAACTAGAACAAAATTAATTATTTCACAAAAATGGTTTCATAAAATAGAGCACCGTAACAGATAATTTTTTGCTACGTGATTTTCTTTCAGGAAATTATGCTTGATTTTCCTTGTGGTCTAATCCTGTTCTAATGAAGTTTCTTACTTAGAGTTGCCACACATAAAAGCAAACTCATTTTCATTTTTACGACAAGAACGCCCCTTCCGATATTGAAGAACAAAAGTCAATAGAAAAAAGTAGTTACTCGTACGTTAAGTTTTATTTGTTAAGTTCATTAACCCTTCAAAAATGTAATTACATCGTTTTGGCAATTTTCAAACTGTTTACTTTTCAACCAACGCAGAAATTAATATACTTGTACAAACTCATTTTATTTTTAATTAAAGTTGCTTAGTTAGCGTAAACTATTTTTACCATCATCACTTTCTCACAGAAAATACTTACTAGTTTCATTTGGATCAACTCGCTTATAAATTTATCGCTAAAATTCCAAGTACGAAACGATATTTTAAATTACGATAAAACTCCCGCAAATTACTGGTTGAGGTTTTGGGGAAAACCATGCGCGAAAACCGCTTGATAGCGACTGCAGCTTCCAACACTGATACAGACATTGTCCTGATCCTGAACAATTCAAGCCGGCGCATTCAGGGACTATTGCCTTCCATCAGTGATATTAATTAGTTAAATACAAGAAAAGAGTCTGTGATTGGAATATTTCAAATTCAATTGCAGTTTAAAGGCAACGCGCGGAAACTGTCAGGATCATTAAACGGGAAATTTGAGTATTTGATTTAATTAGGTGCCGGTATTGGAGATACTTTGATTTTTCAATTTAAATTGAATAGTGAGGAATAGATAAATTAATTTAAGGATACCGGAATGAAATAGTTAACAGTTAAATTAATCCAAGTATATTTATTAAGTTTTTAATGAATAGCCACTAAATTTCACAAGTTTTTTATATGTACAATTTAGCAATTATACTAGGATTATTTTCAGCTGGCATGTACGTCACACTATCTCTATCTCTGATTTTTTAAAATAATCCTAGTATACAGGGTGAGTCGCAATAAGTGGGACATGCTTTACCTGTAAATACTAGGCCTAAAACTGAGACGATTGACGCAAAAAGTTGTTATACTAAAATGCATAACTAAAAAGTTATAGGCGTTTGAAGTTTAAGAAAAAAAAAAAATTTTTGCTAATAACTTCTAAACTAATTGAATGAGAAAAACCAATTCTTGGTAGTTGCTAATCAATACCAAAGACCTTTAATTTGTGAAAATTTTGTTGAAATCAAACTTTAAGAAGATGGTTTTCTAAAGTAAGTAAAGTGTTCAACCTTCTGGAACTTTTTTGTCCTTAAAATTTTAATTATAAAAAAAATTGCATTTAATACACAATTTAATTTAAAAACTTTTTCATCTCTTGTAAAGTTTTGATTAAACGCACCGTTAAGCTTTAAAAAATTAAAAACTAACAGCATGTTTTTACTAAGTTTAAAAAAAACCGCATCAGGTATGCTGACATTTAAAAGTTATTGACGGAGGACGGACCTCCAGCATATTATGCACGTCCTGTGCGACATTAGCTATCTGTCACCTATCCTCAACGATGGTTTGGTAAAGGCCCTGACGCTTCTGTTGCATGGCCTCCTCGTTCTCCTGACCTAAACGCAATTGAATTCTTTTCTTGGGGATATTTAAAATCAAAAGTGTATGCAACACCTATTCCTTCACTTCAAGAGCTTAGAAGGAGAATCGTTCAACACGCCAATGAAGTTCGAGAGGCAGTTTATATTTTAAAAAAATTCGGTTTTCAATGCAAAGAAGAGCTACAGGAGCGTCATCGTCAGGGCCTCTACCAATCCATCGTTGAGGATAGGTGACTGATAGCCAATATGCTAATGTCGCACAGGATGTTCATAAGGTGTTGGAGCTCCGTCTTCCGTCAATAATTTTTAAATCTCAACATACTTGATGCTGTTTTTTTGAAACTTAGTAAAAACATGCTGTTAGTTTTTAATTTTTTAAAGCTTCACCATGCGTTTAATCAAAACTTTACAAGAGATGAAAAAGTTTCCAAATTAAATTGGCTATTGAATGCAATTTTTTTTATAATTAAAATTTTAAGGACATAAAAGTTCCAGAAGGTTAAACACTTTACTTACTTTAAAAAACCATCTTCTTAAAGTTTGATTTCAACAAAATTTTCACAAATTAAAGGTCTTTGGTATTAGCATTTACCAAGAATTAGTTCTTCTCATTCAATTCGTTTAGAAGTTATTACCAAAAAAATTTTTTTTTCTGAAACTTCAAACGCCTATAACTTTTTAATTATGCATTTTAGTATAACAACTTTTTGCGTCAATTGTCTCAGTTTTAGGCCTAGTATTTACAGGGAAAGCATGTCCCACTTATTGCGACTCACCCTGTACAATCATAAATTTACTTAGTTATATCTTCTACCATACAAAAGTTGACGTTATCTATAGAGAGGGTCCGAGTTTGCCTCTACAATTTTTAGTCATTTGGGGTTGTCAGTCTTGTTATTCTACTGAAAGGGAGCCACGTGGTTGTAAACTGTGTATGTATGGCAATTTTTATTCGAAAATTCACTTTTTTCAAGGATACCACTTATTTGACTCAAATGCTAATTTTTGAACCCCCCAAAATAGCTGCAATCTATAATAAGGCATTTTATACCAAATTTGCTTGTTCTAGTTGGGGATTGACCTACAATTTTATGAAGCATTTTTTTACTTTCTTATACGTAGTATAAGGAAGTATTGTAATCGTGATTTTTTTCGACTTCGAGATTTTGATGGATTTACCCGTTTTGAGGACCCCTGAATCCATTTTGACCATTTTCGCCATGATGTCTGTCTGTGTGTCTGTGTGTCTGTCTGTATCCACGATAACTCAAAAACGACTTAACGGATTTGATTCAAATTTCATATTTAAGAGTTTGAACAAAATTGTGGGTGCCACATTAAATCTTTTTCATCTAGCACCAACACAAGTGGTACTTACCTGAAGACATTTTTAGGTTTTTTAGGAATATCTTGAAAAATAAACAATTTACGACATTTTTTTATTCTTTAACATTGATTTAGAATTAAATTTTGAACAAATTTTGTTTGAAACTTTTTTTGAAATTCCGTCAAAATTTTTTATTTATATAGTGGCGCCATCTATCTCTGATTTACAAAGTACATGTTGTTTACATACAGAAATCTATACCGTTGAGGAAATCGATTGTAGCATTACTATTTGAAAAGATCGACGGCTACAACGGCTACGGTTTTATGTTTTGGATATCATGGCAACTCGATTAAAATTTTTTCTAATATATACAATAAAGTCGTGAAATTGTATTATGCATGCAAATCTACATTAAAGATATCGACGCCAAATTTTTTGTGAATGCTCTTTCAATTTTTAGACGTGTCGACAAAGTAACAAAAGTGTTTTATTTTGCGCCGTTTTTTAATAATTATAAATTATTTACATATTTATATAGTGTTGCCATCTATCTCTGAGTGGCTGTTGTTTACATTACAGAAATCTATTTGTTTTTATACTAAAGATTCTATTTGCATTAAACACACGAAGAGCTCGAATAAAGTTATAAAAATTTAAAAAGTGAAAACCAATTAATCCAATCCTGGTGAGAGTGGCTATATCGCCAAACACCAAAAACTTGACATTGCTTTGCAATCCAAGTACGAAGAAGAAGAAGAGATTGTTAGTCAAACAGCTGTCAAAGGCAAAAGATCGAAATATTTTGATGAGAAGGATTATTGTGCACTGCACAGTTTGTTTGAGTGAAACGTTGACCAAAACTGAGAAGTATTTTATAAATCTTTAAAGTTTAGCTACAGCAAATTCAAAGATATCAAGCATTTTTCGCACTGTGGAATTTTCATAAGTATTCTGTTATTTATTTGTCCTAAAATCTGGCAGTAATGAGTGGGACAAGGACAAATTTATGCGTATTGCAATAAGTGCGACAGAGACTATTTGAAAATTGCTGGAAACCCTCAAAATTTTTACAAGAAATTTAACTTAATTTCTTTAGGAAAAGTAATTATTGTGATACTATCCGTAAGTATAAGAAAGTCATGTGTTGGGCACATCAGATATTTTATTTTTAATGCTAAATTTAAACCTTGTAAATGCCTTCCCACATCGAATCGACTAGACTAAACTAATAGAATAAACCAAAGAAACCCTACAAGCAGGTCACCAGTCCCTGAGAATATCGAGCACGTTCCCAGAGTGATTCCTTTTTCGCGTAAGTGCTGAACTAATCTAGTTTTATGCGTATACACATTCTCTAAATAACCTCGTTAAGATTACACATTACACCACTTTGCTTTAAATTTATTTCACGTAATTGCCAAAATGAGCACTAATACCCTGTTTATAATGTGCTGTGTTATAATACGCTTATCCCTTGGGATTGTCGAGACAACATTCGTTCCAAGTGTCCAGAATATAAAAGTAGTGCAGCAGGAAACTCAACATCTGGAAGGAACCGTCGAATTGGCGTTGAATGAAAACTCCATTTCGGTGGAAAATTGCATGAGAAGTTTGATACAAATTCCAATGCAACCACTGCGAACAACGGATTGTTGTTTAACGAAACTATGCTCAGACAATTATCTGCAAAACCAAATTACCGCACAGTATCCGCGGATAAAAGAACTGCTGGTATTTAAATTGTGCAGTGACAATTTATATTTGCTCAAGGAACAATTCAGCGGATGCTGTTCTAAGAATAATCTAAACAGTTACGTAAACAACGACACAAATTTTACAAGTATGACTTCGGATAAAACAAATGCAGCTATCACAAATTGCAGCGTAAACTTGCAAGCGGCAACAATAAACGATGAAACGGCGGAGATAAATTCCAAAATCACCACCAATTCGGAAAAGAGATCAACGGAAACGTACGTATTCAAATATAATTTTAAAACAGTTTATATACAGAGTTGTATTGAATTTTTATTGGAAAATTGAAAGTCATTTTAAACTTTAATTATTTAGTGTATCAGTAACACAAAGTGGGAGTAGATTTAGTAATATGCAAATCCTTCTGTTTAAATTTCATAATATTAAAGTCATATAAGTATAAGAAAGTTAATATTTTTCTTATTTTTCTATATTCTTGCACCTCTGTGAAAGTGAAAGTAAAATTTTATACAAACAACTTTTTTGTCTTTTTTGGACCTTGCATTCCTTAAAAGGAGTCAAGAAAACTTAACAGGCTACGAGTATAACATTTTACATTTTCCTTACACATATATGAACATCCTGTATTTATTTTTTATACACATTGTTATATTTAATTTTCTAGCAAAATAAAGTGTTTCGTTATCTTAATAGCAACTGCAAAAACATCTCTACAGAAAAATCAATAATTAGATATTAGAGTAGCGACATAACATTACATTTCTAAGGAAGGTACTGTTTAAATATTAAACTTGCAATCCACACCAATATGCTTATAATAAAAGCTACGCTCTAAATATAATAAAACCATTATATTGCTAGCACTAAGAAAAAAGGGGCGGAAACATTACGATGCAAACGGTTGTTGTGCGCATGCGCTGAACAATAATCAAATACGCATGCGCATTAACGCTCATTTTAAGATGGTCTATCTCTCTTTTAGTACCTACGTAAAATAGGATGCTAGCAATATATTAGTATTAAATATATGATTAAAACGCCACTAAAATATTAGGAAATTATATTCTTCTATAAAAATTTATTACATTAAAACTGATCGATTTTCTCATCCGCTAATTAAATAAAATTACAATTTACATCTAAGTTCCTCCGCAATGGCTTCTTGAACTAATTGGGCCGCTTCCTCAGCACAGCCAATACACAGCGTAACCCCACTGCCGCCATGTCCGTAATTATGAACAATTTTCACACTTTTTCCATCAATATTCCGAATTTCCAGCTCCAGTCGCACTTGATTTCTACCTGGCCTCAATCCGACGTAATCTTTTATAACTTCAGCACCTGCCATCGCTGGAATTATATTACAACAATCCCGCAGAATCCTCAGCTTGTCGGTTTTATTAAATTCAGTGCTGGAGTCTTCCTGCTTTGTCCCACCAAGAATAACACAATTTGCATTCGGAATTACGTAACATGCTTCAACACTATCAACAAGTATTGTATGGAATTGCCAAGGAGCGTGTACTCTTGTAATTTGGCCTCTTATTGGTTGTACACTAGCGTCTTGTGCTAGATGTCGCGCATATAATCCGGTGCAATTGACAATTATATCGTAGTTTAGTAGTTGGTTGAAGTTTTCGATTTTTTGCCGGATTATTCTGCCGCCGTTGTTTAGGAATTCTTGTTGGAACAGTGGGAGGAAGCGAGATGGTTCCCAAGTAAATGAAACGAACAGAAATCCTCCAGTAAATTTTTTATTGTGTTGTTTACTGAGATTTTCCAGATGGTCTCCCGATAATTCACTCCATCCCAATGAAAGCGTTACCCATTCCGGAAGTTTGTAGTTTTTATCTTCTGACAAATTTATAATTGGGATGAGGTTTATTCCTGCTTCTTTGGCTTTGCCTGAAAATGAAATATTTATAATAATGTTAGTTGCATAAATACTATGATAACGTCATTTATTTTATAAATATCTGATGTGTCCAACATATAACTTTCTTATACGATGCGATATAGTACATACTACAATTTTTTTTCCTAAAGAAATTAAGTTAAATTTGTAAAAATCGTCTTTAAATTTTCAGCGTTTTCCAGCAATTTTCAAACAATTTTCGGAAGTCTCTCTCGCACTTATTGCAGTAGGCGTAAATCTGTCCTTGTCCCACTCATTACAACCGAATTTTAGGACAAAAAAATATTGTTCTTGCAAATTACTTTTTATAAAGTCAATGTATTTAGATTCTTTTAAGTTTTTTATTAAACCACATGGAAATTAAGTTAAATTTCTCGTAAAAATCGTGTTCAAATTTTGAGCGGTTTTATAACGAACCAAGTTCGTTTTACTAGAAAATTCAAACAGAATGAAAATCTCTAAAAAATTCCGGATTTTATTGCCTACTATAGACTCGCTTAAAAAAATTGTCCAAATTTAGATTGTGTGTCCTTAAAACTGTCATAAAACTTTTAAATATTGACAGATTTTCTTGCAGTTTGCTGTTTTACAAAGAACCAAGTTCGTTTTACTAGAAAATTCAATCAGAATAAAAATCTCTAAAAAATTCCGGATTTTATTGCCTACTATAGACTTGCTTAAAAAAAATTGTCCAAATTTAGATTGTGTGTCCTTAAAACTGTCAGAAAACTTTGAAAAATTGACAGATTTTCTTGCGGTTTGCTGTTTTACAAAGAACCAAGTTAGGTTTATTAAAAAATTCAAACATAATGAAAATTTCCTGAAAATTCGGGATTTTATCGCCTTCTATAGACTCGCTCAAAAAAATTGTGGAAATTTAGATTGTGTGTCCTTAAAACTGTCATAAAACTTCGAAAAATTAACAGATTTTCTTGCGGTTTGCTGTTTTACAAAGAACCAAGTTAGTTTTACTAGAAAATTCAAACAGAATGAAAATTTCTAAAATGTTCCGGATTTTATTGCCTACTAAAGACTCACTTAAAAAAAATTGTCCAAATTTAGATTGTGTGTCCTTAAAACTGTCAGAAAACTTTGAAAAATTGACAGATTTTCTTGCGGTTTGCTGGTTTGCAAAGAACCAAGTTAGGTTTATTAAAAAAGTCAAACATAATGAAAATCCCCTGAAAATTCGTGATTTTATCGCCTACTATAGACTCGCTCAAAAAAATTGTGGAAATTTAGATTGTGTGTCCTTAAAACTGTCAGAAAACTTTGAAAAATTGACAGATTTTCTAGCGGTTTGCTGTTTTACAAAGAACCAAGTTAGGTTTATTAAAAAATTTAAACATAATGAAAATCCCCTGAAAATTCGTGATTTTATCGCCTACTATAGACTCGCTCAAAAAAATTGTGGAAATTTAGATTGTGTGTCCTTAAAACTGTCATAAAATTTCGAAAAATTAACAGATTTTTTTGCGGTTTCCTGTTTTACAAAGAACCAAGTTAGTTTTACTAGAAAATTTAAAAAAAATGAAAATCCCAAAAAATTTCGGATTTTATTGCTTATCTACTATATACTAGCTTAAAAAAAATCGTCCAAATTTAGATTGTGTGTCCTTAAAACTGTCATAAAACTTCGAGATTTATGCGTATTGAAATAAGTGCGACAGACACTATTTGAAAATTTCTGGAAACCCTCAAAATTTAATAACGATTTTTACAAGAAATTTAACTTAATTTCTTTAGGGAAAGTAATTGTGGCACTATCTGTATAAGAAAGTCATGTGTTAGACACATCAGATATTTTGATATTTAAACCAGCAAACTTCAAGTAACGTCAAACACGATAATCCAAAGAATTGAATCCGAGGATCATTATTTTTATTATCACTTTATCTGGTAGGTATGGTAAATTAGAAAAAAAAAATAGTACCTAGGAACGTCAATTTATTCGTTTTTTTTTTTGGAAAAACTCAGATAATCTTTTGAGCTTACATATACATTTATTTTTACCTTCTTTCCATAATTTCACTATAAAATCAAGCGTTAACTTTGACCATTTATACAGCTGCTCTTGAGGTGTATCCTGCACTAAATACGGTTCCCACAACCCCGCCGATATATCACCGGTTGTATTTGGACTGACATGTTCTGTAAAAATTGTAACAATTACGTTCGTTCCAAATTTTTTTTGAATGGCAATAGCACTAGATAATCCAATAACGCCACAACCAATGACAGCTATATTGTGCATATTGATTTCGACTGAAAACTAGTCGAGTTTTATCTGGAATCTTTGTATTTAAAAATAATTTTAGTAAACATGTTGACATAATGATAATGGTGTAATTATGTTAAGTTGTGATAATATTATCTTTGAAATGTAATGTGTGGATATAAATATAATAATTTTGCTGTTAAATATTTAACAGTGTGGATATACAAGTCTTTGTTTGAAAATAGAGTATACAATGAAATACGCTGAATAGACGCGTTTAAGTGAATTAATTGAATTAATTAAAAGCGAGATGACAGAAATATATTTCTAATCTTAGTCCTAGCTTGAATTTATCGATATTAATTTACCTAATTCTAAGGTAGATAATTCCCGGAAACGCTGTCTCAAAACTTTGGAGTTACCTAATTAATAATATTTAATTTTACTTTACGAAAACTGCATCTAAACTACAAAACTTATTTTCTACAAGCTAACAAAACTATACTATAAAATTTCCTTTATTAACTTCGCCGACTGTATCTCTGTCACATATAGCGTATTTCCCATCAAAAAACTATTTCTCACGCCAACATTCCTTAAAGCAAATACGTTTTTTCCAGTTTTGTCACTTCCACATTGGCATCGTCATTCAAATCTGAACCATACATTGAAACGTCAAATTCTTTAGAAGCAGATAAGAAAATTAGATTTGAAAATATCACAGAGACGTCTGCAAGGAGCTTCGGCTTGCAATTTTTAGACGTTCCCAAAGGAGACGATATGCGCATCCATGACCTTAGACTCGATGAAGAGTACTTGTTATTCGAAGCCTTCACCAGCTTAATGGGATATTTACAACCGACTGGATTTCCTGCAGGTATACTACATGTTACAATCACATTTTATTTTTGCATATTTTTGCCTCCTTATATGGAGCATTCATAGCAATCAATTGGATGTAAAAGAGTTGGATGAGCGAGTAAAATTAAAAGGACGCTTTGACGGGAAGTTAAAGTACAAAGCAAATGCTGATCTCGCACTGGCTAAATTTTTACGACTTCACCCAGGTACCTAATATTACTACAATAGAATTATTCCAGTATCTACTAAAATCATAAAATACAGAAAACTGCCATGTCTAGGAATTTCTAATTTTACATGATACGCTTTTATATATTCGTAATATAAAATAGAAAATTGGGTTAATCGAAATTATCCAGGAACTCCGAGATTACTTTGAAATGCATCAGATTTAAATTGCATTTCGTTTAAAACTATTATGCACTTCTTTGTGGAAAATGTACTTGAGATTATCTTTTCAATTTCACTTTCCCAGAACTGTATTAAAAATTCAATGGATAGACTATAATCAATCTTCATTTATATACACATGTTGGGAGTACATTTTTGAAATTGATTTCTACTACAAACAATTTATACAATTTATTATTAATGTATGAATTTAATTTGAATGTTTGTAGAACTAGTGGTGGATGCCTTGAAAAGCCGCATCCCGTTTCAGCTTCTCGCGTTTCAGGTAAGTACTAGTGTAGCTAACATAATCGCACTTGGCGACAGCAAGTCTTTAAAGTAAAAGCTCTAAAATGTATTCATAACTTAGAAACTTTTAAATACCTTGAAATTTAAATTAAATTTGCAGTGATGCTTCTATGTAGACATATATTTATGGTTTGATGCAATTCTTAATTGAAATCTAAGAATAGATCCTTTGGATAATAGTCTAAATATTGCATAAAGAGATCATGGAGTATTTTTATAATGAACCATAAGAATTTAAATGCATATTACAAATTAAGTTTTGGCGTTTTTTTTCATATTTTAATTAAAGAAACTAATAGTTATTTAAGATACAAGTGTAAAAAGTCATTCTTTATTGCACCAACAAACACGAACGACGTACGAGCGAGTGATTTTAAATGTGTTGACGAAGGAACAGATCTACAAATTTTTAGAAGATGCACATGATGACAGATTTTTAATGATGAAGGTAATTTCAGAACAATCTCTTTGAATTTTTAATGGTAGTATTTTTAAATTGTAGGTGTCGTAATTTTTGGAGTAGCAGGGGCTGTAACAAGAGACGAATTCCAAAAAATGCCCAATAAACTGTAATATTCTATTCTAATAAACAGAATTCTGAGTTAACTTTTCTGTGCAATAAAAACGTGCACTAGTGCAATAAAAAATTTTATTGCACTAGTCCAATAAACGACATTATCTTTCACGACGATTTTCAATGCAAAAAGCGCCTACTTTTTACACGATCGTAGATAAAATAATTTAAATAAAAAAACAATAGGTACATACCTCAAACGCCTCGTAACTTAAAAATTTAAAAATAATCTAAAACTACTCGTAGCTGAAACAGAGAATTAAAAAAGTGCCACAAAACTTTTTTAAATTAGCATTAACACGAGTTTTATAAAATGTAAACCCACGTGATGCATTCATAAAAAAATCACTGTAAACTTTTAAACACGTTAGATATTTTATGGTACGAAACAATAAAGAAAAGTTAGTAGACAAATTGTTATGTAGTCAAGGTTCGAAGGTTTTACCTTTACCCATTATTAAACATAAACTTTAAGTCAATTTTTATATGTATTACTTAAAAATAATATCAAAGTTTACAAAAAGTCGTAAATCCCAACATGTACTTAAAGTTGTAAGTGCTTACCTACGTAGTTAATTTTTTTATGAATACGCGCAATAACTTAGTTTTATATCAAACCTTTTAATATAAATGTACATTCTAGTTACTAAGTTTATAGATGCTCTTTGAGTTTTAGTGCTTTAGTTTCTCTCAAATGCTAAGAAAAGTTTGAGCATTGACTGTTAGGAGTTCCTAAAATATGTAGGTATTAACTATACTAACCTATTTTGGATTTATTCACATTAATTGTATCCAAATAATCGACATTAATTTTAATAATTTATTTTGTTGTCGGATATTCGCCTCAGTTGGCTATGACACTGAATAATATTGTGCCTCCTTTTATAAATGATATTAACCGTAATAAAACTAACAAGGCAATCTTCTAAGCTGATGTATAATTGGTTGCATAATAAGTATTTTTTGGCAAAAATATAACAGAAAAAAGTTAGCCTTAGTAGAAATTCGTATACAGATTAGCGGACTAGTCTATTATGATAACTTTAATTACAACCTCACGATTATAATAATTATTAATCAACTACATTGTTGTTATTTAATTTATATTCTCGAATGGTTTGAGCAAAAGAGCTTTGATACAATCCATATTAGCAACCCAGTATCTGCTTTGTAACGAAAACCAATCTAAAATTTAATTACATTCACTAACGTAGGGATTATATTACTAACTTTGAAAAATTATTGTGATTTGTAAATACCTTTTGTTTAGTTATTAGATGGATAAAACGAGGTTATATTAAAATAAAACTGTCGTGGAGATAAATAAATTATTAAAAAAATAATTTATGCGTAAGATTAATATGTTGAACAAGAAAATTGTTTGGGTATATTAAAAATATATTCGTTTAAAACCTGACAAGGATTTAAATAAATGGTAAATTTTCTCTTTATAAATTGACTTGAAATTTCCATGTTCCTTAAAATTCCTAAAAGTGTAACTTATTAATTTTAAAAGTTGTACAAAAGCCTGTAAGCAATATCACCTGATGCTTAATATAATTTGAAACCAATTATATACCTACACAATTTGTATTCCTGTAATTGGAGATTAAGCATTACGATTTTCCTTTTTGTGAAAATACTTTTATCTCGCATATACTCGATTTCTTTGCAGATTTTAAAACTGGAAATAGTAGTTATTGCATGGATAATCTTATGGGCAATGGTCTCGGTGTGTCTTCCCTTAGCAGTAGCTGCAAATCTATGCTGTTCGAGCAATATTCGGCGTCTAGATGAGGATGGATCTATAAATTTTAGAGACAGATGTACCGAAAATACATTAGGATTTCTTCTGCACGTCCTACTCGTATTACTGTTGTAAGTAATGGGCTATTCGTTTGAGTTATTGCTTTTAAACAATACATGCTTACATTACTTTACATCGCATTTAGTTAGGATATAAGAGCAAAAAAAATTTTATTACAGTTATGTAGAGAATGGAAATTTTTACCTAAATTGATTTGTTATAAAAATAAAAAGTTATCTGTGTAAAAATGAAAGAGTAACTTTGATGAGTAAATATTAATTTTATAGATAAATCCAGGAGGGGCAACATTTTGGTTAAAAAAATGCAAGAAGAGCAATTATGTTTTGGTAAAAGACGACCTGAAAACCACCCGTTAGTTATAAGCAAAAATATTTGTATACAAAAAATTTTTTCAGCAAAAAGTTGTCCCTACTTTTGTACTTTATAAATATTCGTCCTTGAAACTCACTCCAAAATATGGCGGAGGCGCCAGTGTTAAACATCAACTCTAATATATTCCAGGTGTCCCATCCTTCTAATTCTGGCCGGCAACGAGCAAATCTCCAAATCCATATCAAGATCTAATTCGGCTACCAACATAATTTATGAAGACATTTATACGTTCATACGGAACACTCACATGCAAATATCCTTTGTAACAACTTCCTCGACCGATATTGCCATCGAGGCAATTCGAAAGGATTTAGAAGGTATGCCAAGAAAGCATTTATAGAAAAACCGAATCACTCAGTAATGATTTCAATTGCCCGACTGTAAAACCAATAAAATTTTAAGCACTCCACATAAAACCGTTTTAAAGCAAAATTAATTGCCGAATCAGGTGTAGATATGCACACAAATGGCAACAATTTGATTCATTACACAGTAAGTTATTATTAAAGACTTGTTATTTATCTCTCGTGCAACAGTTGTATTTGTTAATTAACTTGACACCTGTGCATGAATAATGTAGTTTTTAATAAACTAGATGTTGTCAACCTTCTTGGCCAGCCGTACCAGCAGGAGTTAGCATCCGAAACTGGAATAGATATAGCTCTGGACGCCTTAAATGAATTAAAAATCTGTACGTATACCCACCACAAACCTTCTCAATAGACAACAATCAAGTGTTAACTTATTTAGCAACTGCAAAAGTAACTATGCTCGTAAAAGACCTGTTAAATGAATGCGCCACTGCCAGGACAGCAGGAACTTTGTTGCAGGAACAACTGAGAGATATTTCTAGACAACTTACCATTACCAGACAACAATGCAGCTTTAAGGATCGCGCACTTTGCTACACGCTACAGTATTCGGGATTCGATGTCGTTTTTTCTACTGATAATGTGAGTAAGCGTCAAAGTGTATATGCAGGATAATGCCGATAGGTTTTTCTTATCGCTGTTGTATCTGATTTATGGCTTGTTTTGGAAATGGTAGACGGCTGATTTTTATGTTTTTTGATGCATGTTGTGTAGAGTTGAGCAAGGTGTAAGTTTAAAATATAAATATTTTATAGGTAGGGGTAGGTATATCAGAACTATTCATTGATGCAGTCATAAAAATATCTCAAGAGGTTTTTTAAGGATTGAATTTAACTAAATATAAAATAACTAAAACATACTTGTCATTATTTCGCTTTTTATCATGTAATATCACTTTAAATTTAGTTAAAAGTTGGTGTTTTTTTTGGAATTCGGGCATAACATTATAAAACATTCGCAGATTTTACGAAAAAACCATAAAATGATTTTCATAACATTATGAGCTATAATATGAAAAAGTTGAGAAATTGACCCTGAATTAAAGTAACCCCAAATCGTAGGGCAAAATTACCGCAAGACATAAAACAGTCAGCAAATCCGACAAGAAATATAAAAAGTAAGTAATTTGGTCACAATTTTGGTAGGAAATAAAAAAAATCTGGAATTTTTAACGATTTCGATTATGTTTAATGACAATTTTAAGGAAACAAAGTCTCAGTTTCAAAAAATTTTAAGTGAGACTACAAAATCAAAAATTTTCGAAGGACTTTAAACACTTTAAAGACACAACATCTACAAATGAAGAATTTATAAAGTGATTTTATAATAGGCAATAAACAAATCACGAATTTACGTCAAATTTTAATACTGTTCGAGTTATAACAAAGTAAAACGCAAGATTATCTGTCTATATTATTAAATTTTTTTACACTTTTCACTTTTCAGGTAGAAAAAAGAAAATTGAAAAAATTTCTTAAGTGAGTTTATACGAGCCCTAACAACTAAATGTTCGGACAAAAGTAAATTTGATTGTCGCTTTTCCATATGCGCAAAAGTTATCTAAATTAACTTCCATAATATTGATGGTTTTTTCTGTTATAATGCCAACATTTAGTTATATAAAAACGTAAATTTCGTAAAAATCCGCTCGGCGGTTCCAAAACTGTGGCACTTTGACCCAGCAGAATGGGAAAATTGTAGAAACAAAGAATTATTATTTTCAAAACGTTGGATCTAGTAGTCGGATTTTCATGAAATTTACTTTATTGCAAAGCTGGATGTTGGTTTTCTTTACAAAAAAGTTACACAAGTTTTTATTTGGTGATTTTAGGCATTTATCGGAGCTTCAAAGTTGCACCTTTAAAAATGATAAAATTTTCTAGTAACTGTTTTAAAGAATCACAGTTTTGAAACCGCTGGTTGGATTTGTGTCAAAAAACATTTAAATCAAAGCTCAATAATCGTACTATATTGAAAAAATCCTAAACTGTTAATATGATTTTTTTTGCATTATTTTCGAGTTCCAGTGTTCACTTTTCAAAAAACGTGTTTTTTTGAGGGTGCTACCTACATTAAAATAGTCACAGTTTTGGAACCACCGGTTGGATTTTGGTAAAATTTACTTTATTGCAAAGCTGGATGTTGGTTTTTTGTACAAAAAAATCCCCAAGTCTTTATTTGGGGATTTTAGGCATATTTCGTAGCTTTAAAATTGCACTTGAAAAATGTGACGTAATTTTCTAACGACTGTTTTTAAAAAATCCCAGTTTTGGATCTAGGGGAAAACGACATAAAGATCCTTTAATGGCCCTCATCCAGTCCGGACCTAAATGTCATTGAAACTCTTTGGCATAAAATTAAACGTATTCTACGCAATAATCCACCAAGAACCATTGGGGACTTAAAGACCAAAATAGAAGACATTTGGGACAGTTTCACGCCAGAATTGTACCAAAATTTGATAAATACAATGCCTGCTAGAATACAGGCAGCTATTAAAGCAAAAGGAGACGTAACCTCTTATTAATGGTCCTAAATTAAAAATTATCCCAACATTTAGTTCCAAATTCATTTTGTAAAATTTGCTAATTATTAAGGTTAAAATATTGTTAATCAAATAAATAATTTTCTTCCATGCATAATATTGTTATTAAGGCTTCATCTTATTGTATTGTTAGGTGTTTACTAATTATTTGCGTACTTTTTTGCAGTTCTCCTTTCATACTTCAAAAATTTACTTTTGTCCGAACATTTAGTTGTTAGGGCTCGTAGTAAGCAATAAAATCGGTAATTTTCGACAGTTTTTCATTCAGTTTTATTTTTCTGTTAGAACCAACTTATGCATCTGCAATAAAACAAACCGCAAGGAAATCCGTTCAAATTTTATAATTTTTTGAAGGACCACAAACACAAAATTTAAGTGAGTCTGTAATAGGAAAATCAATGCATAATTTTAGACGAATTTCCATTCTATTTGGATAATCTAATAGAACAAACCAAGAAGACTAGAAACAAGAGAACGAACTCACGTGGAAAGGGAAGGCCGATATACGGCGACAGCTCCCCTCTCAATCGCCTTTCGTCAAAGACTGACAGATGCGCAGTACAGCAATTTAAGAGCAGGGCGCACATGGCGAGTGGCGATTGAGAGGGGAGCTATCGCCACATAGCGTCCCATCGCAATATGGGAAGTTCCCTCTCCTGTTTCTAGACTTTTTGGAACAAACTTTTTTGTAGTACTAGGATATTCATTTTATGAAATTTTATAACAGTTTTAAGAACACGAAATCTAGAAGTGGACAAATTTCTTAAGCGAGTCTAATAATTATATTTTTCTATGTTGAACTTTAGAAGTTTGATTAACTTAAATGTTAACGTTCGTTAATTACATTGACCAGTTATTCCATTAATTTTATAAAATAGATTTTTGACCGTATTTTATTCAACTCCAAGTTTTCAGACGAGTGTCTCCTGAAAGCAACCTAATACCCTTACATCCCAACTTGAACAAACTTGTACACACTTACTTATTTTATTTCGCCAAGTTTCTAATATCTTTCCAAAATATATTAAATATAATCCGTATAATTATATAATTCCACTTCCAACAATTATTACAGTAGTTAATTCTGGGTATGATAGATTATATCCCAGGCCAAACCGTGCACATAGTCGAATGGGTTTCTTCGTATGAAACACATAATAGATATAACTGTCTTTCTGCGATAATACAGTTATCTACGGGTCGTACTAATTACATATCTAGATAGGGAAGCGACCACGATTAAATATTACCTTGTACAATGCCTGCACTATGATATCGCTATGGTTACAGAGGACTGCATGGAATATTGTTGTTTTGTGGTTGTATTCCGTCTATTATGAATTATTACATGTATGATGTAATGTATTATAGTTGGAGTAAATCGTCGGTATAGATAAAATTCTGTTCGAATTCCAGTCAATATTTTTGCAGTTTACAACTGATACGAAAATCAAACAACTTGATCTTATTGGAACGGAAGAGAATTTTAACAACAGCGTGGACAATGCTCACAGGACCTTCCAGGATATCCCTGACCGCGTCTCCATGGAAACAGTTTCGTCTATAACAGGTGACGATGATTTTTCTAAAACATAATCTTTCCTACCGCGTTTTCATGGTTTTTAATCCAACCATTCTTAGCTGTAAATCAAATGTTAGGGTGAACTTTAATTCAGTTTCCAAATTAAGCAGAACCGCTTAAAAGTTTCCGGTAGAACTGCTGAGTTTAAATTTCGTTGGTTTAAATCACTTTATTTTTGGATGATTAATGATTTGAAACGGATGATTTGCAACGTGGTATCTACTATTTTAGTAAATATTTTGACGCAATCCAAATATATAATAAATTTGTTTTTGCCGTCGTGGCACTAAAATATTTTTGTAGAGATAAAGACGCTGCTAAGCCGGAAACGAACTGAAGTGTACAAATCAACACACAGCCTGGACGTCTTGACAAGATCCCTGTCAGAATCAGTGAGGTCTAGTGAAGATTCAGTATCCCATTTAATTCAAGAGATTGTTGATTGGGATTTGTGGCGATGGTTAGCAGTTTTAGGTAAGTAAACCTCTGAGGATTATCACTCTATCAGCACAGGACATGCAAATTAGATGTCAATTTTGGTTGTTGTGAATAATATCCCCTGCTATAAATCAACAACTGGAGGTACCTATAACATCCTCGTTTTCAATTTAGTGAAAACTCTCCTGAATTAATTTCGTAAAAACGATTGTTATTAGCAATGTTTCAAAGGATATGAAGTTCATTACACTTGGAACTTCACAATAAATTAATTACGATTACCATAAAGCTTGTTTAAATTTAAAATTTAGCTTTTATGTTGAAATATTCATTTTATGGCCAAATTATTTTATTTACTTTCGCTTTTATCTTTTTGATTAAAATTACGTCCATTAACATTTAAACTCACTGATGCTTCAACTCTGTTGGAAAATTATGTGAATGATAACAAATTTATAAGTTTTATTCACGTGGTAAAAACAAGCTTTCTGTAAGATTTCAGCTAGTTTGGAAGTTAGTAAATATCTCCTGCAACCACAAATAAAGTTATGAACCCACAAATTCATTGTAATGTTTTCTGCAATTTAGCACAAATATTACCCGTTGTGTCTGTACTTTTCCACATTAGTTATGTATATTTAGTTAGATTTGTAAACAGAATTTCATATGCAAGTCTGTTTTCCCGTTGCTGTGATCTCCTACTCTTGCACTACATTTCGTTGACCATCTAAATTATGCAGTTTCTTCAGTACGCCTTAACGACATCCTATTTTACTCGGTACGAAGCTACAGCTACTCTATATTCTTTACATAATACGTTTCGCCGCCGGTTATGAAATTCCCTCTAAGTGATTACCAACAGAAAAGTTTGAATAACACGTAAATATGCCTATAATAAAAAAACACTCACCCCCACAGCAAAAATACTGTGCACAGAAACAGTGTCATCAGGTCTTTGTTTTTGATGCCTCGATATTTCTAAGACTGCGGTTAATTCCGTTTTTATATTCGTTGTAATAAATTTAAATTAGGGGCTTACTTTGTTCGGCCCCTGGTTATAAAGAGGGAAACAAGGAATTTGATGGTTAAATGGCGTTTGAATGCAGTTTTATCGTGTTATTCTACCTAGTTGGATGCGGGATATTTTTTAGAATATAAAAGCGTACAGATCTAAGTATTAATTATTATGATTACGATTTATTTATACAGGGTGTCCCAGTTTATATCGTCAGGATTTCACCAGTCGATAGTTTAGCGAAAATTAAAGGTGGTTTGTCTAATAAACTATGGTCGAATGTTGCTTCCTTTTTGACGTACCGGCCATTAAAGAAAATAAATTATTTTAAATAATTTGCTATAAATCAATAACAAAAAAAGTTAGCCTTCTGAAATTTTGCATAGATCTTTTTTTTGTATTCTCGTATTAATAGTGGTTGCAATTATTTTATTTAGAACACAGAGGCGTGCGTACGGGTTTCTTCAAAAACATTTTATTGAATAAAACGTACGCCACTGGTTTTTTTTGCAGCACCAATATGCAGAGAGTATTTTCCATTCAATTTAGAAACTTTTTCGTATCTTATAATTTTTTGATAATTTAACTCAAAATAACCTAATAGTACAGTAAATAAGGGAGAAAAAAAGGCTTCAAATGGACTTTTTTTACCCTACAGCCAATTTTTGTAGGATCTTCTAGAGGGTCGCCCTGAAAGTTTAAAACTGAGTTTGTGTATTCGTAGACCCCGCCCTTTCTTTACCAGCCCTTAAGGGTTGGATTTTTTTGTTTATTGAATAACTTTTTTCCTATTAAATTTTCGAAATAATGAGTCAGTACAAAATTGTAAAGAAAAATATTTCCTACAACTTTTAAACTTTTTTTGATAATGTCGATATTTAAAAAGTTATTTAACAAATAAGTTGAAAATTTTGGGGAAAGAGTAGTAAGTAGTACCTAACTAGAGAAAAATTTCCCTAAAATTTGCAACTTATTTGTTGAATATCTTTTTAAATATTGACAATATCAAAAAAATATTAAAAGGAAAGTTGCACGAAATATTTTTCTCTACAACTTTGTACTGATGCTTTTTTCGGAAATCTAATAGGGAAGAACCTCTTTAATAAATAAGAAAAAAAAGTTAAGTTATCAAGAAATTGTAAGATACAAAAAAGTTTCTAAATTGAATGGAAAATACTCTCTGCATATTGGTGCTGCAAAAAAAACCAGTGATGTACGTTTTATTCAATAAAATGTTTTTGAAGAAACCCGTACGCACGCCTCTGGGTTCTAAATAAAATAATTGCAACCACTATTAATAAGAGAATACAAAAAAAGAGATCTATGCAAAATTTCAGAAGGCGATATAAACTGGGACACCCTGTATATCCACAGTCGATAAATTTCTATTGAATTAATAAAGAAAACATCTGATGTGTCCAACACATAACTTTCTTATACGATGCGATATAGTACTAGTACTACAATTACTTTTCTTAAAAAAATGAAGTTAAATTTTCTGTAAAAATCGTCCTTAAATTTTGAGCGTTTTCCAGTAATTTTCAAATAGTTTTCGGAAGTCTCTCTCACACTTATTGCAGTAGGCATAAATCTGTCCTTGTCTCACTCATTACAACCGAATTTTAGGACAAAAAAATATTGTGTTAAATTACTTTTCCTAAAGTCGATGTATTTAGATTCTTTCGTATATTTTTTATTAAACCACTTGGAAATTAAGTTAAATTTACCGTAAAAATTATGTTTAAATTTTGAGCATTTCCAGCAATTTTCAAATAGTTTTCGGAAGTCTCTGTCGCACTTATTGCAATACGCATAGATCTGTCCTTGTCCCACCGAATTTTAAGACAAAAATATAAATATGTCGTTTTTTGAAATTGTTGCATGCACTGTTCACGAGTATTTATTACTATCCTCCTTTTATTGATTTTGTATATGATACAATTGAAATTCTCTAGTTTCAAGTTTTAAAAAATAGTATTAGTTTTAGGCGGTCACTGGTAAAAGAAAGCACTTTTTAATAAGAATGGCTACAAAATTACATGACGATCGCCGAGAACAGAATAATGTCCTGAATTGTCCTGAATTATTTGTTTCAGGTATCACAACAATCCTATCTTTAATATGGGGTCTTTTAGTTTGCGGAGCACCTTGCGGATGTGGTCTGACTTCAAGAACTATACCTTTTCTGATATCTGGTGTCAGCTTGTCTTGTTTAATATGTGTGTTTGTTTGGAGTTTGGCAACAATAACGTTTTTAGTTGGGGGCCATGGGCAATCTCTGCTATGTCAACCCCTTTACGATACGCCTTATTACAGAACCCTAACGGAATTATTGGATTCCGGTGGCGTTTTGTACAATGCGGGTGGTTTTTTTAAGCATTTCAACAAAGGCAATGACACAGTGGAAATCGACAAAGTTTTGAAGTAAGTTATTAACGCATATTTTGATTCAGTGGTGATGTAAATTTGAGGATGTTGTGTAATTCTGTTTGTGATACCTAGAAATTTAATGTAGCATGCAAACTATTTAACTTCTATTTTATTACAGCAACTGTCAGCGAGATCAACCGGTATACACAACTTTCCATTTGCATAATCAACTGGATGTAAATAAAGTCACAAATTACCAAACATGGCAAGACTTAAAATCACTCTTTTCAAACTTTTCAATTGAAGAAAATCACATGGAAATTTTAACCCCCTCACTACAATTAAATTTACAGATTTTATCTACAGCTACAAATGTTAATCTCACATCGTACAGGGAGCAAATTTCTTTACCGATAACGAAACGAGATCTTGGTTCCTTTGCTGATCAATTGAATACGGTAGCGAGACAACTAAATGATCCGTTGAGCTCTAGAAAAATCGATCATTTGGCTTACAATGTTAGAAAAGTTGTCAACAACGAATTGCAGAAGCTGATTGAAATTAGAAAAAGACTCGTTTATAAGATAACTACGTTGGAGGTGTTGTTGCATCCTTTGAACAAACAAACCAACCAGTCCTTGTCCCACTTAAAAACCATTCAGTTCTTTTTGGATAATCGGGGTTGGGAAATCGCTAAAAGGGTAAGTGAAGTGTTGTTTTAGTTTTAGTCAAGAAATTATATGTAAAATTTGAACTCACAACATCAAGCAAAAATCATGTAGGTATATAGGGGCACTCAGAAAGTATTTAAGGCAATTTTGGTTTTATCAAATGGAATGGTTGTAGTTTTTGAACTGATGATTTAAATTCTTTGAAATTTGGACTTTTTCAAAGAGAATTATTAATAATATTATTTGAAACGTTATCACAAACGTTATCTAAAATCAAATTGAAAATTTAGACTAATAAGTATACAAGGTGAGTCGCAATAAGTGGGACATGCTTTAACTGTAAATACTAGGCCTAAAACTGAGACGATTGACGCAAAAAGTTGTTATACTAAAATGCATAACTAAAAAGTTATAGGCGATTGAAGTTTCAGAAAAAAAAAATTTTTTTTGGTAATAAGTTCTAAACTAATTGAATGAGAAAAACCAATTCTTGATAGTTGCTAATGAATCCCAAAGACCTTTAATTTGTGAAAATTTTGTTGATATCAAAACTTTAAGAAGATGGTTTTTTAAAGTAAGTAAAGTGTTTAACCTTCTGGAACTTTTTTGTCCTTAAAATTTTAATTATAAAAAAAATTGCATTTAATAGGCAATTTAATTTGGACTTTTTCATCTCTTGTAAAGTTTTCATTCAACGCACCGTGAAGCTTTAAAAACTTAAAAACTAACAGCATGTTTTTACTAAGTTTCAAAAAAACGGCATCAAGTATGCTGAGATTTAAAAGTTATTGACGGAAGACGGAGCTCCAACACATTATGCACGTCCTGTGCGACATTGGCTATCAGTCACCTATCCTCAACGATGGATTGGTAGAGGCCCTGACGATGACGCTCCTGCTGCTCTTTGCATTGAAAACCGAATTTTTTTAAAGTATAAACTGCCTCTCGAACTTCATTGGCGTGTTGAACGATTCTCCTTCTAAGCTCTTGAATTGAAGGAATAAGTGTTGCATACACTTTTGATTTTAAATATCCCCAAGAAAAGAATTCAATTGCGTTTAGGTCGGGAGAACGAGGAGACCATGCAACAGGAGCGTCAGGGCCTCTACCAATCCATCGTTGAGGATAGGTGACAGATAGCCAATGTCGCACAGGACGTGCATAATGTGCTGGAGGTCCGTCCTCCGTCAATAACTTTTAAATCTCAGCATACTTGATGCTGTTTTTTTGAAACTTAGTAAAAACATGCTGTTAGTTTTTAATTTTTTAAAGCTTCACGGTGCGTTTAATCAAAACTTTACAAGAGATGAAAAAGTTTCCAAATTAAATTGCCTATTAAATGCAATTTTTTTATAATTAAAAATTTAACGACAAAAAGTTCCAGAAGGTTAAACACTTTACTTACTTTAAAAAACTATCTTCTTAAAGTTTGATTTCAACAATATTTTCACAAATTAAAGGTCCTTGGTATTCATTAGCAACTACCAAAAATTGGTTCTTCTCATTCAATTAGTTTAGAAGTAATTACCAAAAAATTTTTTTTTCTTAAACTTCAAACGCCTATAACCTTTTAGTTATGCATTTTAGTATAACAACTTTTTGCGTCAATCGTCTCAGTTTTAGGCCTAGTATTTACAGGTAAAGCATGTCCCACTTATTGCGACTCACCCTGTAGAAAGTTTTTGGAAAAAAATTAAATTTTTTGTACGCGCTTATAGTTCCCAAACTATGATTATGTATTAGAAAATTGAGTTTCTCAAATACTATAAAGGAAGGTCTGTTGTACTTCCAAACAAAGTTTCAGGAAAATAATCACATTACGAGTTTTTTTTCCAAAATAATCACCGAATTGTACGTCCAAATTTAGCCCTTATTTAATAGTTTAGAAACTGCAGCTAGTAATATGGTGAAAATTTGCTAAAAACTAGAATAATGTAACAATATAAAAAATTAAACGAGTTATTGTTTTCCCAAAAGTCGCCAACTTTTATTTTTTTGGGTCCTCTGATTTTAAAATAAGTGGAATTAAACCAAAAGTTACTAATATAATCTAAAAAGAGGTTTGTTTTAATAAAAGTTCCAAAATTGAAGTTTGTGAAAGGAAAAATGAGAAAATTTCAGCGAATTTTTCAAAATTTTTGGTCTTATTTTCGCCCAAAAAACTTCCATGTCCTACAATTTCCAAAATTGCTAATGCAGTGACATGAAAATTTGTAAGAAACTAAAAAAGTGTTTGTCTTAACGATTCCAGTAAATTTGTGGAGTGTACAAAATTTAAGCGACTTTGACTTAGTTTTTTCTCAAAAAATAGACATTTTTTAAGATTGTCAGTTTCTGTGTCTTATAATTTCAAAATAAATGGACTAAATTGTTTTAATAATCTTATATAATGTTTGTTTAATAAAATATCGAACAAAAATATGCTTACCAAATATGGAAATAAATTTAAAAAATTTAAAAATAATAAACATACAAAGTTTCCTTTTTCGAAAATTTAGTTTAGAGAATTTCCAAATTAATTAGAATATAAAATTGATTTTCGCAATAATACAAAGAACCAAATTTAATTTTGCAATTTGAAAAATATCGAATGGCGACATATTTTCAAAAATTAAGTTTGTGTTTTCTAACTATGACACAAGTTTGCAATTTACCAAAATCAAAAACTATAAAGCGAATTTGAATTTTAAATGTTTAACTAACCTCTATCAATGTTATTATAAGAAAATTTATAAATTTGAGATTTGTGAGTGGAAAAATAAACACACTAGAAAAGTATAAGAAAGTTACGTTTTCTTACATTACGAGTAGGTAAAGTGTAACCTAGATAAATTTTATTTTAGACAAGTAAGAAATTTACAGCGAGAATTGAAAGCAATTTGCAGGATCTTTATAACCACGTTAATTCGAAAGTAACCAAAGAAATAGGAAAATGTCGTCCGCTTTGGGAAATTTTCCACTCGACTCGATTTTATGTTTGCAAATTAATTATAGATCCAATGGTAAAATACAAACCTTCGACGTTTACTAAATCTATGTACATGTATTTTAATTTACAGAACGGCATTTCCTTCTCGAGCTTCTTCCTAATTTTACTGTTCGTCATTATTGCTCCAGTGGTAGTTAAATTGGTCGATTATTACAAGGAGGGCAATGAAGATATATTGTCTTCAATTTCGCATAGGTAAGAATGTAATTTAAATGTATACCTACCACAATGTTTTCCTACTATTTATCTCCATTAAAAACGAATTTTTCCTCATTATCGATGTAATTATTTGTAAAAAGCGTTCTTAAACAAATCTAACAAAAAGTTTACTCTGTATTAAAATGGGCACAAAACCCCACCGCATCATATTAAATTAACTCGTTGCTTGTTCCTCGGATATTTAATCTCGTTGCAAAAAAATTGTTTGGCAAACTTGTGTGGAAAACTTTTCTGTTTACTATTAGATATTGATTACGCCCCAGATAGTTCCCAAGGAACTATTTAAATTAGAATAATAACTCCTGAAACAAACTACTCGTAAGTTTGTTTGACAGGCGAACCAGAGATGGCTTAATAATAGATGACGAAGGAACTTGGGCCACTCCATCTTCGACGTAAGTGTAAATGCACTGAACAGACTACAGAACTAAAGTTCAAATAAATTTTCAGCCCCCCTGAAGCGACTAACAATGCCGCAGTTGCAGCTACCGCAGAAGCTCAAACGTGGACTAGCCCTAGGTAATAACTATATAGTAGTAAATTATTGCAGCATAATTTCATTTCATTCATTCGGCATATTTAACATATCTGAACTGAAGACCTTCTGAAGTGCTTATTCCGCCTGCACCACGGTAAGTTTTAATTTAATTGATTTGTTGCGCAATGGGTTTTGTTCAATTAAAAGAAATTTACTGGCGAGTGATGGTTGTCATTGAGAGTGACCTTTTTGTACAGGGTGTGGCACAACAAGTGGACGGTAGTTACTAAATGTAATTTGATGTCACAATTTACATTTAAAAAAAACGCTCAGTTCGATATGCGACCTCTTTAACGCGAATATTAATTTCTTTATTAGTTCCGGTAATATTTTACACTGTAGTCTACAACCTTGTACTTTTAAATGCTACACCCTATATATTTATTTTGTACCAGTTTTTGTTATACAGGGTGTCTCTAAAGGTCTTTACAAAATCCTACCACAAGTTTTTGGGTTTAAAATAATTCGTTTAAACCAAACATACCTTAGTCCAAAAGTTCTTCCTTACTGAGTTACAGGGCGCTAAAAAATATTTTTCCAAATAATTTTTGAAGTATATCTACAGAACGGTTTAAAGTTGAGATTTGAAATTTGGTGGGTTAATAAGTCTATAAGGAAGCTACAATTTGTTGGTATTAGAACCATAATAATATTGTTCAGTGGCGTACATATCGAAGAGGTCTCATGGTTTTTTTGAATAATTTTTGTAAGGTATTATATTTTTTTACAAAATAATAAGAATTATGATAGATACGCTCAAGACACGTAAAAAAGGTATACTTGTTTGAATTGCATTAACTCAACTGTTTGCGAGATATTTCAATTAGAAAAATTTTTTTGCTATTAAAACGACAATTTGTGACACCCTGTAAAGTCAAAAATATTGGGTCACTCTAATACGGCTCATTCTACGTCCAAAACTAAGCATAATTTCTATCTTATACCGTTCTGTAGATATACCTAAAAAAGATAGAGGGCGAATAAAAAATACATCTTTCAACACCCTGTATTTTAGTAACGAAACATTTTTGGGGGTCGGTTTCTACAACCAATTATGCTTAGTTTTGGACTTAGAATCAGCTGTATTAGAGTGACCCAATATTTTTTACTTTACAGGGTAAGTCACAAATTGTTTTTATAGCAAAAAAATGTTTCGAAGGTTAATATCTCGCAAACAGTTGAGTTAACGCAAGTCAAACAAGCTTTTTTACGTGTCTTGAGCGTATCTATCATAATTTTTGTTATTTTGTAAAAAAATTCAACACCCTACAAAAGATATCCAAAAAAACACTGAGTCCCCCCCTATAAGTATGACACTGAACAATATTATTTTGGTTGTAATACCATCACATTGTAGCTTCCTTATAAACTTATTAACCCACCAAATTTCAAGTCTCTACTTTAAACCGTTCTGTAGATATACTTAAAACATGATTTGTAAAGATATTTTTAGCGCCCTGTAACTACGTAAGGAAGGACTTTTGGACTAAGGTATGTTTGGTTCAATCGAATTATTTTGAGCCCAAAAACTTGTGGTAGGATTTTGTAAAGACCCTGTATTGAATTCTGGATAGATAATATTACATAAGTAGTTTTTCTTTATACCTACACCCTGTATGTTTTCAAAATTTGTAGTTTTACTAAACTAAATGTCAAGTTTACACTTTTGGAACCACTAGTTCTATTTTTGGAACGCAAAATGTCCTTTTAGTAGACATCTGCGTCACACCAACTGTAGTTCAGTCTCTATTTCGCCAGCCGCTCTTGAGAGCGAGGGAGAGGGTGACGCATATGTCTACTTAAATAATCCATGCAATATTAAAATGTTACTAAAAAATAATATAACGAATATTTTAAAAATTATAAATCTTACAAAAATTGGAATACTTTGTTCCTTAAAATAATGGAGACTCCTAAAAAATCGTTTGAAGTATTTTTTCTAACCTAGAGAGGACATTTTTACTAAACTATAACAAATATTTTCCTACACTTTATCAATCTATAGTTAACCTCAACTAATAGTTAATTTTTTGGTTACCATTGTCTTAATAATAATATCTAACGAAATTAACAGATAACGTTTCTAATTTATCTTCTATTCCTCATTCCGGGGAAAAATAAATACTTACAGCCGGAATAGAAACAAAAGCACACAATACATTTGTCACTTTCAAAGCTGATTAATCCTTTTCGAAATCGCTCTTAAGGATACGGGCGAAATTTCTAAGCAAACTGTTATTTATAGCTATTTAATCAATTTTACTTACACATGCTTTAACTTGCAAAACTCAAACAGACTAATTTGCAACTAAATCAGTTAATTTGCTGGATAATTATTTTAATTTTAAAAAAATTTTTGTTTAAGGCCACCATTGTCGAATATATCATCACGAATTCAGTCCCCCAGGCGAGTCGAATATTTGAACTTATTAAAAAAATCGTTGTATAATTTAGTTTGATTTTATTAGATTGCCACAGATTCCATCACTGTCAAGGGCAAAGACACCGAAAAGGTAAGCAAATTTATGATTGTCATATTGGTGTTAATTACCCAATATATACATCAAGTAGATTAATTTATGGTTAATAAAATTGGAGAAAACATAAAAGAATTCCAATTTTTTTGGGCAAAAATTATAATATACGACTATAATTTTCATTATTTTACATCGGGTTTTATAAAAGTGTACCAACTAAGCTAATTTCATTGGCTTTTACAGCAAATTATCTACAATAGCGTCAAGGATAACAGGGGCCAGGTGAGTTAAAGTTGTTAAAAAATACTCCAATATTGTGTTTTGATGTGTGTGATTTTATAGAATCCCACAGATGCCCTCAGTATCTAGAGCAAGGTCACCCAAAAGGTAACTAATAAATAAAATTAAACTTTAGTACAGTTTTTCCTAAATTTCTTTTCAATTAGAGGCCGTGATTCATTGCGATTGATTGAGCCGATTTGTTGGAAAACGGGGTAAGATTTTAAGTGGGAACTTGGACAACTAGTTCTAAATATCTAATTGAGATTGAAAGGAATTTAGAATATTTACAGTTTTTGCGGTTTTTTCAGGTCCACTACACCAGGGAATTGGATATAAAAAAAAGTATACTTAAATTTGTATGTACAATTTAATTTTAAAATTTTATATTATACAGGGTGAGTCGCAATAAGTGGGACATGCTTTACCTGTAAATACTAGGCGTAAAGTGAGACGATTGACGCAAAAAGTTGTTATACTAAAATGCATAACTTAAAAGTTATAGGCGTTTGAAGTTTAAAAAAAATATATTTTTTGGTAATAACTTCTAAACTAATTGAATGAGAAGAACCAATTCTTGGTAGTTGCTAATGAATACCAAAGACCTTTAATTTGTGAAAATTTTGTTGAAATCAAACTTTAAGAAGATGGTTTTTTAAAGAAAGTAAAGTGTTTAACCTTCTGGAACTTTTTTGTCCTTAAAATTTTGATTATAAAAAAAATTGCATTTAATAGGCAATTTAATTTGGAAACTTTTTCATTCCTTGTAAAGTTTTGATTAAACGCACCGTTAAGCTTTAAAAAATTAAAAGCTCCGTCTTCTGTCGATAACTTTTAAATCTCAGCATACTTGATGCCGTTTTTTTGAAACTTAGTAAAAACATGCTGTTAGTTTTTAATTTTTAAAAGCTTCACGGTGCGTTTAATCACAACTTTACAAGAGATAAAAAGTTTCCAAATTAAATTGCCTATTAAATGCAATTTTTTTTGTAATTAAAATTTTAAGGACAAAAAAGTTCCAGAAGGTTAAACACTTTACTTACTTTAAAAAACCATCTTCTTAAAGTTTAATTTCAACAAAATTTTCACAAATTAAAGGTCGTTGGTATTCATTAGCAACTACCAAGAATTGGTTCTTCTCATTCAATTAGTTTACAAGTTATTACCAAAAAAAAATATTTTTTTCAAAACTTCAAACGCCTATAACTTTTTAGTTATGCATTTTAGTATAACAACTTTTTGCGTCAATCGTCTTAGTTTTAGGCCTAGTATTTACAGGTAAAGCATGTCCCACTTATTGCGACTCACTCTGTATTATACGTATATTTACAAAAATAATTTATTTATAATTAGGCGTTGTAAGCCTACTTTATAATCTAAGTTTTTTTGGATCGCCCTTTTATATCCTAATATCTTTTTTGGATAGTATAGTTCTCATAATAAAGTTATAATAATAATTTTATTTATTATTGTATTTGATATTATCGTTGCATATTAGCATATTACTAGTTATTAAAGGTGATTTATAAACATTTACTACAAAATAAAAGCAATATTAATTACATTTTGTTGTTTTTATTTTTAATAAAATATCCATTATGTGCCTATAAAACAAAATATATTGTTGAAATAAATAGCTAATTAAAAATTGTAAACTAATTTAAACAGAAAATAATAATCGAGGCGATTACAAAATATTGAACCATAAATTCTGCATGGAATTTGCATGTTACATGCCTACTTATTAAAGTGGGTATCTACTCGAACTTGCTTATTTCACCAACGCAACTCACCGTGAACTTGAGACAGATAATTGTAGCTGAGCTGAACTTATGTAACCACTAACCAGTAAAATAATTATTGCTTAGTGAAAATTTTCAATGTCAAATTGTTGCAATTTACTGAAATAAACCGATAAAAATTCCGTGGAAACTGGTTGGGTAAATCTGTCGACTGACGGAATCTTCCAACTCTTTATTCAATACATGATTAATTAAAGGGTTTTATGGACGTTTTAATTAAAAACTCCTCGTGTTTAGTTTCGTATTTCACACAGATAATGTAGACACCTCTACTTGTAATCTCGTGTATATATCTGGTTTGGTTTAATAATTACAGAGTTGACAGTATTGTAATTAGCAAAACATACTCGTAGTAATTTCATAAGGGGAAATATAAATCGACAAAACTCAAACTCTCGTGTTTTAGACAGGTTTACATGTTAACAATTAACGAAATATCTTGTAAGAAATATTTACAATTAAATTGAATTGGGTATTGGGATTTTAGGACTTGACGTCGCGGAACATCTGTTAATAAATCATCATGGACTTTCAGTCGAAACAGTTGGGTAGAAAATTGGAAAGTATTTTCAGGAAGTTGGGGAAGATAATTTGAACCATTTAGATACTGATTCCATTTTCATTATAAAAATAATTTATATGAGTAATAAGAGATGTAAAACCGCAAGTAAATCCGTCAATTTTTTAAAATTTTATGACAGTTTTAAAGACACAATTTTTCAAGCGAGCCTATAGTGCACAATAAAATCCAGAATTTTTGAGGGATTTTCATTCTGTTTGAATTTTCTAGTAAATGATTCTTTATAAAAAAGCAAATCGCAAGATAATCTGTCAATTTTTCAAAATTTTATGACAGTTTTAAGGACACAATCTAAATTTGGACAATTTTTTTAAGCGAGTCTATAGTAGGCGATAAAATCAGGAATTTTTGAGGGATTTTCATTCTGTTTGAATTTTCTAGTAAAACTAACTTGGTTCTTTGTAGAAAAGCAAACCCCAAGGAGATGTGTCAATTTTTCGAAATTTTATGACAACTTTAAGGATACAATCTAATTAGATTTTCATTTTGTTTGAATTTTCTAGTAAAACTAACTTGGTTCTTTGTATAAAAGCAAACCACAAGAAAATGTGTCAATTTTTCAAAGTGTTGTGACAGTTTTTAAGACACAATCTAAATTTGGACAATTTTTTTTAAGCGAGTCTATAGTAGGCGATAAAATCTTGAATTTTGGAGAAAGTTTCATTCTGTTTGAATTTTCTAGTAAAACTAACTTGTTTCTTTGTAAAACCGCAAACCGCAAGAAAATCTCTCCATTTTTCAAAGTTTTACGACATTTTTAAGAACATAAAATCTAAATGTGGACTATGTTTTTAAGCGAGTCTATAGTAGGCAATAAAATCCGGAATTTTTAAGGGATTTTCATTCTGTATGAATTTTCTAGTAAAACTAACTTGGTTCGTTGTAAAACAGCAAACCGCAAAAAAAACTTTTAATTTTTCAAAGTTTCATGACAGTTTTAAGGACACACAACCTAAATTTGGACCATTTTTTAAAGCGAGTCTATAGTAGGCAATAAAATCCGGAATTTTTGATGAATTTTCATTCTGTTTGAATTTTCTAGTAAAACTAACTTGGTTCTTTGTAAAACAGCAAACCGCAAGAAAATCTGTCAATTTTTCAAAATTTTATGTCAGTTTTAAGGACACATAATCTAAATTTGGACAATTTTTTTAAGCGAGTTTATAGTAGGCAATAAAATCCGGAATTTTTAGTTCTGTTTAATTTTCGAGCAGAACGAACTTGTGTCCAAATAATAAAGCAAACCTCAAGAAATATGAATCAGAAATATACGGAACTTTTATAGGAGATTTTATATGAAAAAGTGCTCAAAAAAGTTTTGGTTGCATTTGCAAAAATATACCGGCTATAGATAATTTTGTATAGTTGATTTATTCGTAATTATTTTAAGTAAAAAAATTCTACAAAAGTGTCTGACGTAGTTACATAAATCACCGTTTATTTCTTTCACTTAGTGCAAATAATTTATATTCGTCAATCCTGTTTGAACATGGAAAAATTCTATATTGTATTAACCAATAATTCGAAAACTGCTTTTTATTGTTTAGTGTCACAAACACTTGACCAAATTATATTTTGCATAAAATCTGCAACAAAAGAAAAGTTCCATATGTAATTTTATAAAACCCAAATTTAAAAACCTATGATTTTATTGGGCAATTTTTCATTGTTGAAACATTTAATGATACATGATAAACGTTTCGTTAAAGATTAATGGATCTTAGATGAAACTAAGTAAAACGCCCTAACCCAGACCTTCAGCGAAAGCGAAAGTGGATCATACCTAAGGCGGTCGTTATGCAAACCCGGTCCACCATATAAAAACGCCAGATTTTTTCAACATGACATCAGTTTCACTCAAACTAAAGATCAATAAATAACAATGGCATTCAAAGTAAGTAAAAAAAAATGTATGTGTACTTATAGGTAAAAATCATTTACGTAAATTAAATTTTAGTTCGTTATCTTGGCCGCCGCTTTGGCTTGCGCCAACGCTGGATTCCTTCCACAAGTAGCCCCAGCTGTAGCGACTTACTCTGCTGCCCCAGCTGTGAGCAGCTCCTACATCCACCAAGCCGCCCCAGCTTTGGCCGTGGCTCATGCCCCAGTTGCCTACGCTCAAGCCGCTCCATTGTCCTACGCTCATGCCGCCCCAGTCGCCATCCACGCCCCAGCTATCGGAGCTTCCCAACAAAGCGTCTTCCGTTCCCTTGGAGGTGCCCAAGCTGTGTCCCACTACTCCAAAGCTGTAGACAGTGCCTTCTCCAGTGTCAGGAAATACGACACCAGAATCACCAATGATGCTCTTTCTGTAGCTCATGCTCCAGTTTTGTCCGCGTACGCTCATGCTGCTCCAGTAGCCACTTATGCTCATGCTGCCCCAGTAGCCACTTATGCTCATGCTGCTCCAGTAGCTACCTATGCTCATGCCGCTCCAGTTTTGGCTAAATCTGCTGTCGCTTACTCCCCAGCTGCTGTTGTTTCCCATGTTTCCTTCAACGGACTTGGAGTTAACTATGGATGGTAAATAACGAACTGAATGTCTTGTAAATATAGTTTAGAATATTTATTTATTGCGAATAAAAATATGTAAAATGTTGAATTTGTTAATTATTTAACACTACCTTAATTTAATTACAAAATGCATCATCAACATTTGGAAAAATACTGGGACTAAATTTTAAGCAAAAATAACCGGAATATTGAACTGTCTTAAATGAAATAAATAAATTTATTCTGCTGGTAATTTCGCTCATCTACGTAATCTTCTTCAGAGCCTGAATTTTAAACATTGAGGCGTCCTTTAAAAGTTGATAAAATGTGGCAACAAAACAGAGCAATATTTCGGCTATTTTTGCTTAAAATCATTCCAGAGACGAAATATTACAAAGTATTCAATTATTTTTACTAAATTAGCCTTCACCTGAGCTAATTTCCAAGTTTCTTATGGATACAAATTTGAATCCAATTTTACACATCAGATTTTCTTAAAAATAAAGATGTGCTTTTAAAAGGACAGTAGAGTTGTAACGACTGCTAAGAATATTTTACGAAATATTAATGAAAAATAAAATAATGATTGAAAAATCAAAGAAATATAGTATAACTAGTACCTGAAACAGTTTTTTTTGCTGCAATATTTTAAGGCCAAATTTAATAGCGTCAAAATTAGGAATTATGCTGATCATCATGAGATTTTTTTAACTAATTTTTGTCTAAGGACCAAAATATTTTTACAGGGTTAAAATTATTCTTGAAAAAAATTAAATCTTCATATTTAGGAAATTTATAGCAGTATTCAATATTCTTACGAGTAGAATTAAATTTTTTACAACTAGGTACAGGGTGATTCTTTTCTGGGGAAATGCGTTTTTCTCGTAAACGGCTGAAGGAAATTAAATTTTGAAAAAAGTGTTATATACCTACTGGCTGTCACTCAAAATTAGGATAAAAATATAGACTTTAATGTGCATGACGCTAGGCGTCGCGACGCTCCCAAAAAAATTTCCAGCAACATACCACTTTTATTATATCAATGGAAAGGTCTTTTAATTTTGAGTCTTTTTTCTAAAAACCAATTTTTTTTTATTCTTATTTTTTTAAAAGTTATGATCCAATTTAAATTATTTCTGTTCTAACTAAATTTTGAAATATTTTTAACAGTAGGCCGAGTTTTCCCTCAAATACTAAAGTAAATCTTAATATATAAAATAAAGTAGGCTTAGAAAAAACAAAACCTGTTATTTGTCAACATATTACAACAACAAAAAACTTATTAATACCTAAATTAAACAAAAAATTTAATGAAAAAGTTGATTATTTTAAGAATTGTTCAATATGAGTACCATTGTTATCTAAACATAAATTATAACGTTTTCTTATTTCATTATACGTGACTTTTCCTACAACATTAGCATTAATTTCAGGACAGGCATCGACAATCTTTTGTTTTAAATGATCTATATTATTAGACCTTGTTTTGTAAACTTTATTTTTAAGAGTAATATTTGAAGGAAAACTCGGCCTACTGTTAAAAATTTAGTTAGAACAGAAATAATTTAAATTGGCTCATAACTTTTAAAAAAATAAGAATAAAAAAATTGGTTTTTAGAAAAAAGACTCAAAATTAAAAGACCTTTCCAGTGATATAATAAAAGTGGTATGTTGCTGGAAAAAAAATTTTTGAAGCGTGGCGACGCCTAGCGTCATGCATATTAAAGTCTATATTTCTATCCTAATTTTGAGTGACAGCCAGTAGGTATATAACACTTTTTTCAAAATTTAATTCCCTTCAGTCGTTTACGAGAAAAACGCATTTCCCCAGATAAAAGAATCACCCTGTACATGAAATTTCAGTTGTAAAGAATCAGTTTTGATTTTTCAGTACAAATGTTGAAAATTTTTATTTTCATGCAATCCTTTTGCCCAAAAATATTTCTTAAAATTAAGTCCAGGTACTGTATTTTTAATATAAAAGGAAACTATTTCTTTTTTAAATAAAACGTATACATAATTTTTCATTTTTTATATTTCAATAAATAAATACGTTACGACTATATACAAATCAACGACATCATTATTTACCATCCGTAGTTAACTCCAAGTCCGTTGAAGGAAACATGAGAAACAACAGAGGCTGGAGAATAGGCAATAGCAGATTTAGCCAAAACTGGAGCAGCATGACCATAGGCAGCTACTGGGGCAGCATGAGCATAACTGGCGATGGGGGCAGCATGACCATAAGCAGCAATGGGAGCAGCATGAGCATAACTGGCGATTGGGGCAGCTTGACCATACGCGGCGATGGGAGCAGCCTGAGCATAGGTGGCAATTGGAGCATGAGCTACAGAAAGAGCATCATTGGTGATTCTGGTATCGAATTTGCGTACGCTGGAGAAGGGACTGTCTACAGCTTTGGAGTAGTGAGACACAGCTTGGGCACCTCCAAGGGAACGGAAGACGCTTTGTTGGGAAGCTCCGATAGCTGGGGCGTGGATGGCGACTGGGGCGGCATGAGCGTAGGACAATGGAGCGGCTTGAGCGTAGGCAAGTGGGGCGGCATGGGCCAAACCTACAGCTGGGGCGGCTTGGTGGATGTAAGCGCTGCTGACAGCTGGGGCGGCGGAGTAGGTGGCTACTTGGGGAACGAGTCCAGCGTTGGCGCAAGCCAAAGCGGCGGCGAGGATGACGAACTTAAATAGAAAACAATCAAGTATTTCGAAATATTGTTGTTATAAAATAAACCACTTACTTTGAATGCCATTGTTGTGTTCTGATCTTTAGTTTTGGTAAAACTGATGCTGAATATCAATAATATAGCGACTTTTATAGTAAAGCGAGATTACATAATGAATGCGTCAAGTGTGATCCACTTTCATTGTCGGTGAAGGTCTGGGTTAGGGCGGATATTTTCCCATATCTATAGCTCAATTGTTAAATATATTTATCTACGCGTTTTAATCGTATCTTAAGGCAAATCGTTACCCAATTACTTTCAATAATATAATAAACATGTAGATACGCTATTCAAATAGTTTGGACTAATTATAATATTTTTGATTTGCTTTATTTATTTAGGTGCGTCTGGTGTGATTCACTTATTCTAACAGCACGATTTTTCATGTGTTTCTCATTAATTTTTATCTACCTACTTTATTCCACCATAATTAGATAAGTATGAATATTTAGTACGTTAATTTCCAAAGTGGCTACCTTCAGAAACTAACTAGAAATAATTTTACTTCTGTGTATAATTGATCAATTATCTATGTTCTATTTCTTTCTCCATAATATATTACATACTCATATTTCAAGTTCATCTTTAAATGTTAAATTTATTGCTCAATTGTTGTGTAATTGTAAAGTTACGATAAAAATTTTGTCATCAGTTTTCTCTTGAAACTCAAAAACAGCGTTATGGAGCTTTCTGGAAATTTACGCGTCTCCTTGTACTAAATATATTTAAAATGATCGAACAATTCTTTAACCTACTGCCAGGAGCAATTGATCGATAAAACAATAAAAGTTTGATATTTTGAATGTTTTTTTTTTATTATGTACAATTTTGCCTGTAATATTTGTTTGTTTAAATCTATCAGTTTTCGGAATAATACAAAAATTATTATATCGTTTTATTTACGTTGTATTTTCAAAATATTACATTCAAATTAGCAAAAATAAGGGAAATAAATCCAAAAAACTGGCCCTTATTAATTTAAAAAAGTAAAAACTATTTCAACCTCAAAATTTTTCAGTAAAATTGGATAAATAAGTTACTCAATATACATGGTTCGATAGGAAATTTTATAATCTACAACAAAGAAAGACACATACTTTTCGACAAAATGCGTAGTTAAGCCGCAAATCGCAAAAACCAAATACACTCTTAAATCCAAGATGGCGGAAAAACCTTCCGAGGGATGAAGTCTAAAACTAGGATTTAAACTAACTGTTGTGGGCCCCAACTACCCACAAAGTTTCATCCTGATCTCTCCGATTGCGAACTAAAGCATTGGAACTTGAATAGATTGCTTGGACTATATCAACTCTATTCTTGTATAGTTTGAGAACCACTGTATATGAGAAAAAATGGTAAATACATTTTTTGTGCAGAATTTTATAAGGATTATTTTTGTATAGAGGCTAAAATTGCGAAAGCGTGACAGTTTTGCGGTAAAATGCCGAAAACCACGAACATACACCTTGAGGATGGCTTTTAGGGGCGCCAGGCTCTAATAAAATTGGGGGACACCACAGAATATTGAAACCCACCACTTTCTGCGTCGGATCTCAAAGGGGCAAGTTTTTTGGATATATTTCCCTTATTTTTGCTAACACCTGAACAACTGACTTTACGGGTACGTTGTAACGAATTTCTTGTGGGGAATTTCATGCTCTATAATAAAGCTCCTGAGAAATTTTTCTCTATCTGGCTTCTTTTTCGCAGCGGTTCAAGTTGAAGATGAAAACACCAGATTTTTTAACTGGTTTAGAATTTTATAATTACCTATAGTAAAACTGAAAAGCACAAGTTAACGGAATTATAAGTACGATAAAACATATTAAATTGTGTGGGTGTTTGTTTCATTCTTTCTAAATAATTACCTGGAAATTTCTTTCTACCGGTGTAATTTTCAAATTTAAATTTTTATTTTTAGGTTAAAACGATTTTGAAGTATTGAATTTCAAAACACACATGTAGCGTCCCACTACATAAAATTTTAACTATTTTTGTGCGTTATACAATTAAACAAATTGTTTTGTTCACAAAACGAAGAAACTTCATATAATATATTAGCTTAATCATATAATTACTACAAATTAGCGCAATTAAAAATCCATTTTTCACTGAAAATAGACGCTAGAAGCTTCTTCGTCGATGTCACGTCACAGGTGCACCAACATCCACCAAGACCAACCGTAAATATTACCAAACTTTTAGGTTAGAAAATGTTGCATTGATTTAAAATTCCCCTTAAACCGGATTATTTATATATCACAACAGAAACATGAATGCGACCAGAGTTTATTTGCTAAGGTTTGTACATTCACACCAGTTTACGCTTCTCTACCCGAACTTTTTAGGGCCAATTTACGGCAAACTCCTGTAGCAGTAAACTTGCTGAAAACTCGAATGTTATCACAAAATGTAGAGGAAAAAATCGAAATTCCCAAGCGAATTCCCAGAGGCCCTACAGATATATTACGTGCATTAGAAAGTACTGTTTCTAGAGACCCCACTGCAAGCCATTTCAAATACCACGATGATCCGTATCTCATTCCTATGTCTAATATTGGAAAGCGAACTTGTGCCATGGCACAAGAAGCAGGTAGAAAAGCGGCACATTGGGTAAAGCGCGAACATGCCGACTTGTTCCAGCATAAGGAAGCGGAGCCCCTCATCGAGGCATTTCTACCGAAATTTGTTTTTAACGAACAGAGTAACGTAACGGAAAAAGACTTGGAGAATGTTATAGAGAATTTACAAGTAAGCGACGCGATGTTAGTGTATAATTTGTTAAAAACAAAGGGGGTGGAAGTGTCACCACAACTTAAACAGTCGTTGTTGGAACTGTTGTGCTACTTTAACAGCGAAGACACGCTTTCGGAGGAGTTTATTGAAGAACGATGGTTTAAACAAAGTTCGCATTCTAAAGAGAGGGCAAGAAAAACTTGGAGGTATGTTCTGGGCAAGTAAATTAACTTGTTTATTGCTTAATCATCATTTCTTTTTTAGAGACGGCAGTTTTGCTGAAGAAATATTCATTAGCATTGAAACTCCAACAGCTGAAGCATACTCGGCGATAATCCGAGGCATGGCTAAACATTATCAAGTTGAAAGGGCTTGGCAACTATTTGAGGAGTCCCAGCAAAAAGGTCTGGTGTTAAACACCGACGCCTACAATTCCCTGATAAAAGTGGCGAGTTATCTTAAAGAAAGTTACGAAATGCGGTGGCATTTTGCTATGGATATGTTAAGTGACTTGAATAAGGCGCAATTGAAACCTAATTTGGGCACGTTGAACGCTGTTTTGTATACGTTAAGCACCATGGGTGGTGGGAAGTTGGTTAGGGAGTATAGTTTGAAGAGTATTAAGGAGTTTAGCAAGTTAGGAGTCGAGCCTTCGTTGGGGAGTTGGTACTATGTTATGATTATATTCTGCAAAGAACGTAAGTAAAAAGGGAGGGGTTATTCTAGAATTATTTTTGTATTTGTGTGGTGTTGTACTTGCTATTTTTTAGGTGGAACCACAAGCACAATCCTGAATGACATCATGAGGCACGTGGAAAACAAGCAACACAAAATCCAGGACTTAGTCGATACGAACTTCTTCGTTACCGCAATGGACATTTGCCGCCACCACCTAAGAGACGTAGAACTAGCAAACAGAGTCGACGCTTTGCTACACTACGGTAACAACTACGACTTCATCGGAGACTCCTACAAAGAATCCATTTACTAGTAAGCTACTTTCTAGCCCAAAAACCAGCAATTTTTTGTTTGTTTCCTTTTAGCCGTAACTACTTCAACCTCTTTTGCAATAATCTACCTATTGAGGAGTTTATGCTTACGGTTTACAACAAATTAGTACCACATATTTATGTACCAGAACCAAGTGTTATGGAGGAAGTTCTAAGGCAGGTGGAGATCCATGGTGCTACAGAATACCTTCCACAACTGTGGTCAGATATGGTGGTTTTTGATCATGCACGGCGCGAAAATCTCGTTGAGTTTATCTTGGATATAATGGTTAATAACAAACCACCTGCTGAATCGGAGTTACACGCGAAGTTTTCTTGTATTGCGTGGGATATTTACACGAAAATCGAATCACAACCTGAGCGAAGATTCAATAAATTAAGGTATGGTAAGAATCTAATTATTTCACACGCTTATTCTATTTTTTCGTAGCTTTACTGGTGAGCTACTAGGTAAAATAATGATGCTGGTGCTTCAAAATAACGAATTCGACAAAGCCTGCACAGTTATGGATAAATTAGATAAAGGTCACAGTAATATTCTTGGTGTTCCCCGATTTGAAGCTCTATCGCTCTTTGTGGATCATTGTATTGAGCAGAAAGTACCATCCAGAGCAATTGTAAGTTGTTTTGTTGTATATACAAGATTTTGTGTAATGTTGGTTTTTGTTTAAGGCTTGCATTCAGTATTGTTCTGATAGTGGTTTCCCGGAATCTGGTTCTTTAGCTGCAAGATTAAATAACAAACTTACGTTGGATGGAGGGCATTTGAATAGTTTGTCTAAAATTGTTGGAAATGTTGCTTTGGATGTTAAAGCGGACGAGTAGTTTTTGATTTAGTTTTAATAAAATTTTATTAGAAAAACTGTTTTTATTAGTAATTCACCTGAAATTTGTAGTTATGTTAAATAATTTAAAAAAATTTAACAAAAACAAAATTTTTAAGGGTCTGTCGGATTTTCATTCTGTTTCATTTTTCTAATAAAACTAAGTTGGATTTTTATAAAAAAAGAAAACCACCAGGAAATTTGTTCATTTTTCGATATTTTATGTCAGAGAATCTAAAATTGAACAAAAATTTTAGTATCTCTATAGTAGACAAGAAAATCCGGAATTTTCTATGGATTTTCATTCTGTTTATTTTTTCTATTAAATCTGGGTTGTATTTTTCTAACAAAACTAGCAGGAAGAAAATTTGTCTATTTTTCAAAGTTTTATGGCCGTTTTAAGAGCAGAAAGTGTAAAAATTGTATACATTTTGAAGCCGGTCTATAATATAAAATAAAATGCGGAATTCTGAACGGATTTTTATTGTGTTTGAATTTTCTATTAGAATCTAATTTATTTCTTTGTGGCAAAGCAAACCGCAACAAAAAATATTAATTTTTCGAAGTTTTAGGCAGTTTTAAAAACGCGATGAATAAATTTCGACACTTTTTAAAGTATGAGTGTAACATAGTCCGCAATAAAATACGGAATATCTGTCGGATTTTCATTCTGTTTGAATTTTCTAGTAAAACTAACTTAGCTCTTTGTAAAACAGCAAACCGCAAGAAAATCTGTCAATTTTTCGAAGTTTTCTGACCGTTTTAAGGACACACAATCTAAATCATCACTAGCAAAATTTTTGTCAAGGAACGCATTTTATTCCATTGAGGAATTTTTAGAAGGTCGCTATGAACCCACAAGTTTTTTGTGACTGCTTTTTATGTTCTTTTTACGTATCTTTGTAATAATACCTACCTACCTGACGAATGTAAACATTTTCCAATGTGTATAACGTGAATAAATATTGAAAAAAAAAAATTGAAATAAATTTGGACAATTTTTTTTAAGCGAGTCTATAGTAGGCGATAAAATCCTGATTTTTTGAGAGATTTTCATTCTGTTTGAATTTTCTAGTAAAACTAACTTGGTTCTTTGTAAAACAGCAAACCGCAAGAAAATCTGTCAATTTTACGAAGTTTTCTGACAGTTTTAAGGATACAATCTAAATTTGGACAATTTTTTTTAAGCGAGTCTATAGTAGGCAATAAAATCCGGAATTTTTGAGAGATTTTCATTCTGTTTGAATTTTCTAGTATAACTAACTTGGTTCTTTGTAAAAAAGCAAACCGCAAGAAAATCTGTCAATTTTTCGAAGTTTTCTGACAGTTTTAAGGACACACAATCTAAATTTGGACAATTTTTTTTAAGCGAGTCTATAGTAGGCTATAAAATCCGGAATTTTTGAGGGATTTTCATTCAGTTTGAATTTTCTAGTAAAACTAACTCGGTTCTTCGAAAAAAGTAAACCACAAGGAAACTTGTTCATTTTTCGAAGTTTTATGCCAGTTTTAAAGACAGAGAGTCTAAAATTGAACAAAATTTTTGGTACCTAGGTATATCTATAGTAGGTAAGAAAATCCGGAATTTTCTATAAATTTTCATGCTGTTTAAATTTTCCATTAGAACTAACTTGTCTCTTTGTAACAAAGCAAACCGGAAGAAAATTTATCAATTTTTTATGACAGTTTTAAAGGCAATAAATACCTAATCTAAAAATTGGCCAAATTTTTAAGTGAGTCTCTATATATTTAATAGGCAAAAAAGCGGAATTTTCAAATTTCCTTCATCATTATGCTTGAATTCTAGTAAAACTAAGTTTATAACAAGGCAGAAACCACAAGGAAATCTAACTTTTTTCGAAGTACCTACCTATAAGGCAGTCTAAAAAAATATATTTATTTTTCCGTAGAAATTATAAAAAATCGTGACGTGTACGCCAATAAATCAATAAAATAAATAGTATTAATATATAAAATGCCTAAAAAAAACAAATCTTATATAAAACTTTCAAAAATTTAACGTCATAACCAAATTAAATCCGAATTAATCTCGGTGAATCACAATTTTCTTCATTATTCATCAAACTTCCTTGACCAAAAAAAGTCAATCAAGTAACTATGCCACGTTCACTAGAACTCATCATGCGTCCTATATTCGCCCCATGAATGTTTAATTTTTAACCTTTTCGTCTCAACCACCCCCATAAACAATCCGTATTAGTTCACATAAACACCTGCCGTACATGTAAGATTCATTTCCAATCGGTATGATATTACAATTAATTTTGATGTTATTAAATTGGTTTTTTTCCAAATGCTATATAAACGAACGAAGTGCGAGTAATTATTATTATGAGTGTTTGAAATGTTTTTCGTGGTTTTGGTCGGGTGGTTTATTTTATTGTTGTGTCAAAGTACAAGAAGTGATAATTTTCCATCGCTTATTTCCACAAATGCTACTTTAGGTTAGTGGATTTTTTTATAATTTATTTACTTAGGTGAATAAAATTTAACTTACAGCTGTTGTGATTGATCGCGAGTATTTAGCTGATGAGTATGAGAATATTAAAGCGGCCATCGACTCTTATTTAGTAGTCTACAAAAGAGATATTTTGAAAAATGGAGGAGTAAACGTTTTGTATTATTCGTGGACTTCTATTAATGTTAAAAGAGGTACCTACGTTACACCTTATAGAAAATTTGAGATGAACTTATAATTTTTTTTGAAGATATCACTGCTATTCTTAGTGTGGCACCTTGTGCAGAAACTTGGAGACTGTTCAAATCTGCTGAAGATGAAAATTTGCTGCATATGGCAATTTCAGGTTGGATTAGTTCAATTAAATTATATGTTTTTTTTTGTAATATGGTATAAATTTTGTTATTTGTGCAGAACCAGATTGTCCTCGCCTTCCACCTAGTCAAGCTATAACAATTCCCATAATTAAGAGGGGTGAAGAGTTGTCGCAATTATTGTTAGATCTTCGCACAGCACAAATTTACAAATGGAAATCTGCTGTGGTGATTTATGATAATTCGTTAGGTAAAGCCATAAGTTTGTTCCAATAGAAAATTCAAACAAAATGAAAATCCAACAAAAAAATTTTCCAAATTTATATTTTATGTCATAAAACTTTGAAAATTTGACAGATATTCTTGCGGTTTGCTGTTTCACAAAGAACCAAGTTAGTTTTACTAGAAAATTCAAACAGAACGAAAATCCCTCAAAAACTCCGGATTTTATTGCCTACTATAGACACGCTTAAAAAAATTGTCCAAATTTAGATTGTGTGTCGTTAAAACTGTCAGAAAACTTGGAAAAATTGGTAGATTTTCTTGCGGTTTGCTGTTTTACAAAGAACCAAGTTAGTTTTACTAGAAAATTCAAACAGACTGAAAATCTCTCAAAAATTCCGGATTTTATTGCCTACTATAAACTCGCTTAAAAAAATTGTCCAAATTTAGATTGTGTCCTTAAAACTGTCAGAAACCTTTGAAAAATTGACAGATTTTCTTGCGGTTTGCTGTTTTACAAAGAACCAAGTTAGTTTTACTAGAAAATTCAAACAGAATGAAAATCTCTCGAAAATTCCGGATTTTATTGCCTACTATATAGAGTCGCTTAAAAAAATTGTCCAAATTTAGATTGTGTGTCCTTAAAAATGTCATAAAACTTTGAAAAATTCACAGGTTTTCTTGCGGTTTGCTGTTTTATAAAGAACCAAGTTAAGTTTATTAAAAAATTCAAACATAATGAAAATCCCCTGAAAATTCAGGATTTTATCGCCTACTATAGACTCGCTCAAAAAAATTGACCAAATTTAGATTATGTGTCCTGTCCTTAAAACTGCCATAAAATTTCGAAAAATTAACAGAATTTCATGCGGTTTGCTGTTTTACAAAGAATCAAGTTAGTTTTACTAGAAACTTCAAAAAAAATGAAAATCCCAAAAAAAATTCCGAATTTTATTGCCTACTATAGACTCGTTTAAAAAAAATTGTCCAAATTTAGATTGTGTGTCCTTAAAACTGTCAGAAAACTTTGAAAAATTGACAGATTTTCTTGCGGTTTGCTATTTTACAAAGAACCAAGTTAGGTTTATTAAAAAATTCAAACATAATAAAAATCCCCTGAAAATTCGGGATTTTATCGCCTACTTAGACTCGCTTTAAAAAATTGTGGAAATTTAGATTGTGTGTCCTTAAAACTGTCATAAAATTTCGAAAAATTAACAGATTTTCTTGCGGTTTGCTGTTTTACAAAGAACCAAGTTAGGTTTATTAAAAAATTCAAGAATAATGAAAATCCCCTGAAAATTCGGGAATTTATCGCCTACTATAAATTCGCTTAAAAAAATTGTCCAAATTTAGATTGTGTGTCCTTAAAACTGTAATAAAACTTCGAGAAATTGACAGATTTCCTTGCGGTTAGCTTTTTTACAAAGTTAGTTTTACTAGAAAATTCAAACAGAATGAAAATCCCCTGAAAATTCGGGATTTTATTGCCTACTCGCTTAAAAAATTGTCCAAATTTAGATTGTGTGTCCTTAAAACTGTCATAATTTTTTTAATGCGGGAAATGGTTGCGATTTGTTGTATTACAAAGAAATAAATGGATTCTAACAAGAAAACTCAAACAGTATGAAAATTCCAGATTTTATTGTCTACTACAGAATACCTTAAAAAAATTTACCAATACTAGATTTTGTCCCCTCAAAACTATTGCAAATTTTAGCATCTACCTACCAATTCAATTTTGAACTAATTTCCCAGAAGTTAACATATAAATTAAAAATTACAATTTCTTAAAATATTTACTTCCCGTTTTAATTAAAAAAATGTGTTTATACAAATTTGTGTCTAGAAATCAGTATAAACCTTTTCATTGTAAACAAGACGCATGTTATTGTTTACGTCACATCACATGAACAATATTTATAACAAGTTTTACCTTGCATTTTATTATTAAATTCTGTCCACACCCCGCAGCTGGAACATCTATTTACATAATGACTATTTACGTCCGAACTTCTCTTATAGGCAGAGACATGATAACCAGAGTAATTAAATCACTCACCCAACAAAATTCGCTAAATGTGGACGCGATGGGTATAACTTTAGTAAAATTCTCCACAAACGGAACCATTGGTGACGTAAGGGGGAGATTAAGGAACAAAATTTTCAGTATTCAATCAAAAACTGCTGGTAGAAATTTCCTGGTAGTGGTAAATTTGGATATGGTTGAACTAATAATGGAGTATGCGAAGAACGCTAATCTTGTCAATACCAAATCTCAATGGCTCTATGTGATAGCTGATACAAACCAGCGATATAGAGATATTGAGCGTTTTAGGAAACTGTTAAAGGAAGGCGATAATGTTGGGTTTTTGTACAACACAACTGAAATTAGCGAGAGTTGTACTGTAAGTTTGGGATTCCAAAATCGATGTTGTTTTATACTAGAGGGTTTTAGGGAGGGATTAAATGCCATTCCGACGAGATGTTGAAGGGTTTTGTACTGGCGTTAGACAGCGCTATTGTAGATGAGCTCAAATTGGCTGAGCAAGTGTCTGATGAGGAGTGGGAAGCTATAAGACCGACAAAAATGGAAAGGAGAAATTTTCTTTTATCAAAAATTAAAGTAGGAATAGTGCCAAGTTCTTGAAAATTTTTTTACGAATATTGCATGTTATCTAGACGTACCTACTAAAACACGGAATTTGCGGCAATTGCACCTCCTGGCAAATGAAAACCGGCGAAACTTGGGGACGAGAATACCAACAAAATTCCTCCAACACACCCGCCGAAATCCTATCAGTAGGAAACTGGAGACCCATGGATGGTCCCTCAATGACCGATGAACTTTTCCCACACATCGCCCATGGTTTCCGCCAGAAAATCCTACCACTTGTTACATATCATGTAAAAAACCCTCATCACAACAAACTTGAATTATCCTTAAAAATTTTTTAGAATCCTCCATGGCAAATCATCAAATTTAACGAAACTGGCGATATAATAGAGTACAAAGGGCTAGTTTTCGATATCTTAACCGAACTGGCTAAGAATTTAAATTTTAGTTATACAGTGGAAATAGTAAAAGCGCCTCAAACCACGTCGTCTTCAATAACAAACAGCAGTTCCAATATAATGGCAATCGCCGATGTTGTAACTACTTATATTCCAACTGAGATACTGGAAATGATTCGGAATAAAAGTATTGCAATAGGCGCATGTGGATTTACTGTAACTGAAGACAACAAGCAGCATATTAATTTTACCATGCCGATTAGTACCCAGACGTACACTTTTTTAGTATCCAGGCCCAGAGAGCTGAGTAGAGCTTTGCTCTTTATTTCACCTTTTACCGGAGATGTAAGTACTATTCTTTTATAAAAACTTGCCTAACGGAAAGTTAAAATTTATTACTTTATTTTGTTTATATTAATTTCTTATTACAGTCTGGCACAGCGGTTCTCAAACTACTAAAGTATTTTAATTTAGTTTGGAGTCTATCTAAGGAAGTTAGAAATAATATGCAAATATAATAATTAAGCAAATGATATTTCTAGCTTTTACATTAAAAAACAAGTTTTATGTATGAATCACTATTTTATATAAACCAGTAATTATGAATATTTTATTGGGATTTTATTAATTAGATTTTCAAGACTTCAATGTTTTTCAAAACACCACAAAGAATTTCATATACATTTTAAAATTTTAATTCAAGGCAAAAATTGGCTTCATCAATATACAAATTTGAATAAAATCTGATCAATAGTTCCAGCGATTCCAAAATTATGGTTTTTTTAAACAAATATAGGTATTCTGAAAAAAGGCGATTTATTAAAAAAGCAATTTGAGGCCTCAAAAAAACAAATAAATATTTCATATAAACAATTCGTGATTTTTTCCAACATAAAACCATCACTTAGTTTGGCAAAAAAGTTAATTTGATAAAGATCTGAGCAGTGGTTCCAAAACTGTGGCACTTTAAGCCAGAAAAATGATGGACAAATTTACAAAATCTTTTTAAAACTTTATAAATTTGGTACCACTGTTAGGATTTTGAAAACGCTTAGGTATCGAAATTTTCACAAAATTTGCATTTTATATAGACAAATGTTGACATTATAACGAAAGAATCAACAATATGGAAGTTACTTTAGAATATTTTTACGCTAACAGAAAAAGACTAAAAATTTAATATCGATCTTTTACATGGTCCAATTTTAAAATTTGTAGCTCTACACCAGATTTTCAGATTTTGAATTAAAATATAGTTTTGTAAAGCTCAAAGTTGTCTTTATTAAAGAAAAAATCCTCAATAATATAGAAATTACTTTCGAGTATTTTTGGGTTAACGGAAAAAACTAAAAATTTAATATCGATCTTTTATATGATCTATTTTGAAAATTCGTAGCTGTACACCAGATTTTCAGATTGACAATTAAAATACAATTTTGTAAAGCTCAAAACTGTCTTTATTAAGGAAAAAATCATCAATATTATAAAAGTTACTTCAGAATATTTTTACGGTAACGGAAAAAGACTAAAAATTTAATATCCATCTTTTACATGGTCCAATTTGAAAATTCGTAACTCTATACAACATTTTCAGATTTTCAATTAAAATGCAGTTTTGTAAAACTCAAAGCTGTCTTTAATAAAGAAAAAATCGTCAACATTATAGAAGTTACTTTAGAGTATCTTTTTCGCTAACGGAAAAAACTAAAAATTTAATATCGATCTTTTACATGGTCCAGTTTGAAAATTCGTAGCTGTATACCAGATTCTCAGATTTTTAATTAAAATACAGTTCTGCAAAGCTTGAAGCTGTCTTTATTAATAAAAAAATCATCAACATTATGGAAGTTACTTTAGAATATTTTTACGCTGACGGAAAAAACTAAAATTTTAATATCGATTTTTTACATGATCCAATTCGAAAATTCGTAACTCTATACAACATTTTCAGATTTTCAATTAAAATGCAGTTTTGTAAAACTCAAAGCTGTCTTTAATAAAGAAAAAATCGTCAACATTATAGAAGTTACTTTAGAGTATCTTTTTCGCTAACGGAAAAAACTAAAAATTTAATATCGAACTTTTATATAGTCCACTTTGAAAATTCGTAGCTCTCCACCAGATTTTCGATTAAAATGTAGTTCTGTAAAGCTCAAAGCTGTCATTATTATTAAAAAATTGATCAACATTATGGAAGTTACTTTAGAATATTTTTACGCTAACGGAAAAAACAAAAAAATTAATATCGATCTTTTATATGGTCCATTTTGAAAATTCGTAACTCTACACCAGATTTTGAGATTTTCAATTAAAATACAGCTTTGTGAAGCTCAAAGCTGTCTTTATTAATAAAAAAATCATCAACAATATGGAAGTTGGTTTAGAATATTTATTCGCGAATAAAAAAAAAACTCAAAATTTCTTTACATGGATCACTTTGAAAATGTGTAGCTCATTGGATATCCGGATTTTCAGTTAAAATACAGTTTTGCAAAGCTGAATGCTGCCTATATTAAGAAAAAAATCAATGGAAGTTAATTTAGACCTTTATAATTTGTTATCAATGAATTAAATTGTGGTCCTCGGACAACAAGTTGAGAACCGCTAGTCTAGGATATCCTGTTATTTAACAATTTTATTTTGTTGTTTACATTGAATTAACATAAATGCTAACTCCAACTTAACCATCAAGAAGTATTTTTTAATCATTTTTATCATTTAAATTGAGGTCCTAAACGATTTCCAATTCGTTGCAGTTTTATAAATAAACTATCAAAGTGCATTCGCGCAATAAAAAAATACATTAATATTGATTTCAGCGAATGTAGCGCTGCTAGAAGTTAATATTCTAATTTATGTTAATATCCCATACGAAAGAAACTAGTTATCATGTGTTTGTTGCATGATATTGGACGGTGACAGACGCAGAAAAAATAAATTATTTATATAATTATAGCTGCAAGCAGAAGGGCAATTTATTGTGAACATCAATAGAAAACAATTTGTTCATGTTAAATATTTTCATCTTCTAGACTTGGTTATGTCTATCAGCTGCGATAATTTCCATGGGACCAATTCTTTATTACATCCACCGTTTTAGTCCAGTTTACCAATACAAAGGAATTCGAATGAAAGGTGGATTATCGTCTATTCAGAATTGTATTTGGTATATGTATGGAGCTCTTCTGCAACAAGGCACGTACCCAAGCTACCTGCTCCATAAATTAGCATATTTTTCAATATTAATTAGTAGCAATCTATAAGAAATTCCGGAAATATCTGGATAGTAGTAGATAAACAGGTTAATTATTATTTATGAGAAATCAGATGATGTTAGAGGGAAATTTTTAATAGTTCTAAGTAAACTGTGTTTTACAGGCGGCATGCATCTTCCATATGCTGACAGTGCCAGGATTATTGTAGGAGCCTGGTGGTTAGTAGTCCTAGTGGTAGCCACAACGTACTGTGGAAACTTGGTTGCTTTTCTTACTTTTCCAAAAATAGACATTCCAATCACTACAATTGAGGATCTTCTAGCTCATAAGGACACGGTTACATGGAGCATGCTAAAAGACAGCTTCCTAGAAAATCAGTTAAAAGTAAACAAAACAAAATTTTGATTTTATTAGTTTTATCAACAAGAATTTATAGACCACAACAAAATCTCGCTACCAGACGATTTACGATGGTCGTTTGGATATTGAAAAATCCAAGGAAATGTTGCGATTAATCGAGGAAGGCAAGCATGTTTATATCGATTGGAAAATACGATTGCAGTATATTATGAAACAACAATATTTAGAAACTGATAGGTGTGACTTGGCTTTAGGCTTAGATGAGTTTTACGATGAACAAATTTCCATGATTTTGGCTCAGGAATCACCGTATCTCTCCACGATAAACGACGAGTTTGTATTATGGATTTTTTTGGAGATATTTGAGTCATTATTTTGTGGTTTTAGGATAAAAAAACTTCACCAGGTTGGATTGATCCAAAAGTGGTTAACGAATTATTTACCGAAAAAAGACAGATGTTGGAAGAATCGGCATATAATTGAAGTGAATAACCATACAGTTAACATGGACGATATGCAAGGCAGCTTCTTTGTGTTATTTCTTGGTTAGTAAGTAAATCAAAGATTGTTCAATGTTTCCTGGTTTATTTTTAGGTTTCCTGCTGTCGTTGGTTTTTATTATAGGAGAAAAACTTTGGAACAAGTACTCGATTAAAAGGAAAAGGAAAATCATACAACCGTTTACCTCATAATAATTTATATATTTAGTAATTAAGCAATAAAGCAGTAAAAAATGTTTAAATAATTATACATTTTTCTAATAAATATTATGTTTATATCACAATAAAATAAAATAAAATAGCTTAGGGATAAAACTATTAGCAATGATGTAAGCTTCCAAAGTGATCCTTGTTTTTGAAAGTTGGCCCCCAAGCACCATACTTGTTGTCCTCCTGCTTCTTTTTCTCCATCTCTTTTTTCTCCTTTTCTTGTTTTTGAATGGCCTCAAAACCTGATTTTCTGTGCGACAAACAAACGAAATAAACAAATTTTCTAAATGTTGCCTAGATACTCTTACTTAGAATTGTCCCAAGAATTGCTGACTTGCTTCGAAACAGTTTCCCAAGAAGCACTTTGTACCATATTGAATTTGTTCAAGTAAATCAACGAAACTGACGGGGTTTTAGGGAACGTGGTGTATTTGAGTTAATACTTGGAGTTCTAGGCGGTTGCCGGAGTTGCCTCTTCTGCTGCCTTTTCTGGTTCTGAGATTTTTGTCTAGACTAAATTCGACAAGAAAATAAATAAATAAAACGCCCTATGGATTAGTTTAACACTTTTCTTACCTGACTACTTGGTGGTGCTTTGAATTAATAAGAAATTCAAGAACTTTCATTGACACATACGAATTTAAAGGACTATGAAAGAATAATTAAGCACTAAGCCTTAATATTAACATCACCGTGGGATTTTACAGCTTAACTGATTTCTCCGGCGAGTGAAGCCTCATTAAATAAAAGTAGTTTTGTGACGTCACAAAAGATATCCACGTACTTCAGAGCTGATTTTGTTTATGGTATAGTTTTCAATGTAATATTTTAATTAGATTGAAATGTGAGCAAAGTTCTAAGGAAAATGCTAAATAGAAATGGAAAAATTTGTAAATTTTATAAATGGTTCCGGAAAACATTAACACTACTTTAGAATGAGGGATTGTACCTTGTTAACAAAATAAATAACAAACAATTCCTATCAGAAGTTAAAATAGTAATAAAAATATGACTTTTTGAAGAGAAGAATTAGTTGCAAAGTTTATCTAGGCAGCGTGGTTTCATAAACACGAAGAACTTGTTATTAGATTTTTTTGAAAATGTACAGCAAAATAGTCATCACGTGACATACCTTCCCTATGAATTAATACTTAAAAAAATCTGAAAAATTTGCTGTTTATGGGAAATATCGTAAAATTTTATTAACAAAAATATTCTGTATGCTATGATTTCGCCTAAGTACCTATGTTAAATTTTGTAGAAGAATTTTTTTCACTATCTTCTTAAATAGAGGGAATTATAGACTTTTCGTGATAGCTTAACAAAAAATCATTAAATTAGACATTTCTATTAGTTGATAAATGTAACCATACAGAAAACTGATTTTTTTTTATTATTACAACCTTAATGCAAATTTGTTTCAATTTTTTGTGGGAAACTACGAGATAAGACTTTCTTTTTGTAAAGTTACCATTTTCTCATTTTAATGTGTAACTTATAATAACTAGAAAATTTTGTGGTTTTTGGTGATGGTTTCCAAACTTTATGTATTGTGTTCCATTTCATGTGATAAAAATTACTCCAAAAGCGAAAATGAACCTTTTTTCAATTAATTAAGGATATTTATAATGAAATATTCAAGAATGTCACGACACCCTTGTCATGTTCAAAATATTTAAGTAACAATGATTTTTAATTACTCATATTTTAATACCTCTTCTTTATTAAAAAATTACCTACATATTAATTTTTTAATTTTATACTAATTTTAGTAATTTAATCCACTGCAAAATTAATACTCAAAAATGCACTTTAGTACCTTTAGTACCTAGTGCTCTCAATTTTGGTTTCTCTAAAAATAATCTCCATAAATTCAAATTTTCACTTACACAACCAGATTAATAAACAGTAAAAGCAAATTATGAATCTTCCTGTCGAAGAAGAATCTGTAGAATATTTTAATAAAAAAATCCAATGTTTTTAGGAAAGACGTAATTTTTCTGATGCCATAAAGTAAACTTGTTGCATCAGCAAACTTAAGAAAAACATTTACTTGATTTCTTATAAATATTCATATAAAATTAACTTTCAGTGGTGGATTATTGCAAATTTGAATAAGAACACAATAGTTGTATAATTATGTTTAATAGAAAAATACACGTACATTGTTTTTCATCATATTCATAGAAAACTAGGACAATGTGTTTGCATAAAAAATACTCCATCAGCAGCAAATACATATTATATGACTTAAGTAAACTACAAAATTTTCCAATGGAAAAACAAATTTATGTCATATGCGCTAGATTAGGATTTAAAATTTGCTATTTATGTTTTTTTTTGGGAAATTATTACAGATTATTGAAATCATTGAGATAACCGATTAGCGGGTCTATTTTGGAAATTCACAGTTAATTTAGATTTAGTTAAAAATATTTTCTTAATAGAATTTCTTTTATTAAGCAAATATTTTTCCCAGATCTAAATGAATTGTGAAATTCGAGAATAGACTCGTAGGTTCGTTTGGCAGTTGACCAAGCTGCCAGAGTTTTAAAGCCACGTTTAACCCCTTGATAACTTGTTACTTGTATTTGAGATAACTTGATTCCCACATTTAAATTACAACTAATTGGATTTTTTTTAAAGACCATATTATAAGAAGAGCCCAAATTCCTAACGAGTTAGATTAAAATAGAATACTGTTTGTAGTATGCGTTGCGCGCAATGTTCACCGGTACCTATGCATGATGGGACAATTTGAGTTTACTTAAGCATTGAATTTACTCTTTACGTTCGGCTGGGCAAGACAATTGATACAACAGTTGAATTAACGTGCGTGTTGGGCGACCTGTCATGCGACCTTCTGTTAAATATGTATAATTTTTATGATCCGCTCTGAAGCCCACCCCAGTTGTATCAAAATGAATCCAATCCACACAATCGATAAACTCATTTAGGAACGCAGCCGCCAAACATGCTGATCCAAAGCCAAGTCCTTTATTGTCTACATCGTGAGATCTGAAACGCGTGACTTTTTTGGTGAAGTACTTCCACAGAGGTAAGCGCCACACTCTGTCGCCTGTAATCACACCAGCTTTTCGTACTTGTTTCCACATTGTTTGGGAGTTGGTGAAGACTCCACTTGAAGAGGAACCAAGGGCTGAGCGGACGCCAGGCGTTAAACTCGCTACGTCGATTACTAAACGTGGCTTTAAAGTCATTTGACCCAATGTTAAGGCATCCGCCAACAACAAACGACCCTCGTTGTCTGTGTCGGTAATCATGATGGATTTTCCATTCAAGCTCATTACGATATCGCCACATTTCATCGCCATGCCACTAGGCATGTTTTCACACAGCGGAATTAAGGCTTCAATATTGACAGGTAGACTAAGAGCCGATGCTGCTCTAATAGCAGCTATAATACAAGCGGCCCCAGTCATATCTGCTCGATACGCATCCATCCCTTCACACTTTTTTAAACACAACCCACCACTGTCAAAAGTTATTCCTTTTCCAACCATTAAAATTGGCCTTTGATCCGAGGGAGCTCCACAATACGAAATCTCCAACATCACAGGTGGCTCACACGAACCTCTAGCAACTGTCAAGAAGGCGTTTAGCTTCTTCGCCTCAATCCAGTCTTTATCATGCACCATAACTTTAATACCACAAGGACACAATTCGTTGACGGTTTCTTGAGCGAAATGTAATGGAGTCATTTGATTTGAAGGAGTGTCACTGAGCCGTCGTGCCAAGTTTTGCGATTCAGCTTTGAAGAGTCCCCGCTGAAATGCTTCTGGATCACAATCATCAAACAGTTCCAATGTTGGAATGGCTTTCCAATTTTGCCGTGATTTGTTCTCTTGGTAGCGCCATAGAGCCAAGGCGCTACCTTCTGCTGCTTGTTCGGGATATCCGAGCCCTTCGATGAGTATTCTAGTTGCCCCTTCGCTTTTTAGAATTTGGGATCCTGTGCCTGCAGCTTCTCGCACAGCCTCCATGGCTTCGTCAATTGCTTCCATTTCATTGTAGCCTAGTTTTTCTTTGCCTAAGCCTACCACAGCAACTGACCAGAAGTCCTTATCTATGTTGTTGAAAGCTTTGCCTCTTCCCCTTTTGATTTCTGATCCGAGTCTGAAATAGAAAATGTTACAATATTCCCCTCGTCATGGTGATATATAGGTACTTTGGATCACAATATCTATTTTCATAATGACAGTTCAACTGTAAACTATACTCACTTTTTCACTAAATCGAATAACTTGCCACCAACACTTTCGTTATACTTTGCTGCTGCTCTTGTGAATACAGGTTCATGGTGTTCCCCTTCATAAATTCCTAATATTAATCCTTTCTGAAGAAAATACAAATTTGTATTCTTGACAAGCTGTCAAATTTACGAAATTTTACTTACTCTTTCCTCTCCACAATCGTCGTCGGAACAAAAATTTCGGGCATTAGAAGTTCTAGATAAAAGTGACCAAAAAGTTCTATGTTTCTTTAAAAGTGTAGAAATTGCTGACATTTTGAAAAATTTTTCTTTTACAACATCTTTACATGAAAAATTTTGATAAAAACATGAACATTGTTTATTAGTTACCCGCCGTCTTTTCACTTTTACTGACTTTCGAGAGAAGACTTGATTTACTTATCAACAAGAAGTGAATAAAAATGATAATAAATGCAATATACGCTTAATTTAAAAAAATCACGATTAGTATAAGAAAGTAAAAAAAAGACACCGGAAAAGAAAAAGTTACCAATACTTTTTTTGTCGATAATGGATAAGCTATACCATGAGTCGACAATTTAATTCCCTGTCTTTTTGTTACAAAACTGTGCTTTTAAAAGAAGATAGTAGCAATTTAATCCAGTAGAATATGAAAATGCATTTTAAACTTTTTAATGAGCCCCTGTACATAATCTGCGAGTTCAGTGTAGGTAAAGTAGACATCGATTATATTATAAAGAAACCTGTTTTTACATAAGTAGCTTAATATGTAATATGGACAATAGGTGGAGACATAATCACTTGACGCAAATAAATTAAATGACGACTTTACTTATTAACATTCCGCATGATTTTTGTATGTGCTTGTAATTATTATGGTTATTAACTAATAACTGCAATTCTATCAGAAATTTCTGCTGTAATTTTGTATACAACAGATGAAGAAGTAGAGACGTATGACGTTTTACCGAAGTCAAAGAAGTAGAAGACGAAAGTTGATTAATGATTTTTGTCAAATCTCAACGAAAGCTTGTTTTGTCAGAAAACCACAAAAGAGGGAGTGTTTGACTAAAATCTTTAGGTAAACGGCTCCTTCTTTGTGTTGTTAACACTTTAAACCAGTTTCAATGAAGGAGGCCTCACCACCAGTATCAGCAATGGCCACTCCAACAAACGGTAGTGGAAATTTAGTCGACGAATTCGAGGAAGCATTTCAAGTAAGTTTTAAATGCGAGTGCGAAAACTCCAGAGAAACTAACGCCCTGTTTCGCCTTGTAGCATTGCCTAAATGTGCTTACCAAGGAAGAAGCAGTTCCAGCTGCAGACAAAGACGAAATCAAAGTAGAAGTCGAACAAACAACGCTCCGCTTCATTGACCTAGCCAGACAAATGGAAGCGTTCTTTTTACAAAAACGATTTTTACTATCGGCTCTCAAACCGGAAATGAATGTGAAAGAGGACATTAGTGAATTACGCTTAGAGTTAGCTAGAAAAGAGGAGCTGTTAAAGAGACACTATGACAAAATCGCCGTGTGGCAAAATCTCCTAGCCGATTTGCAAGGTTACGCAAAAAGTCCAGCTCAGGGCAGTATAACACCGGGTGTAAGTAATGGAAACACTGTGACCACCACCCCCATGCCCTCACTTCCGGGTAATCAAACGCCCAATCAAATGATCCCAGGCATAACCCCGGCGATGCAACAACAACTTCAACAGCAGCAACAGTTACAACTGCAACAGCAACAAATGCAGCAAATGCAACAACAACAGCAAATCCAACAGATGCAGCAGCAGATGCAGGTAGACCGACGTTGATCTCACCGAGAGCATGTTTGTTGTAGATATTTATTATTATTATTGGTAGTTTCGTTTGCATAATTCCTTAAGTAATTTTGATTTCGTTTAAATCAGGCTTAGGTAAGATAATCTAGATTACTGATCTTCAATGTAGTTGAAGATACGTTTAAAGAAAACAAGATAATAGCTGTAAACATGAATAGGTCTCTAGATTGGTAATATGTGATAGTTCCTTTAAGTGGCATTTTTCTCTCAACCAAACTGGTGGGTGTATGAAGGTAATTTTTATTATTCAAGCACTTTTTATCCCTCGTATTCACCCAATAATATTATTGCTCTCGTCGGAACTGTTGCATTGAAGGAGACTTCATTCTGAAGACAGTCGTACTGCCCTATAGTCATTTAAATGTATATTTGTATACTAACTCTCAGGGTTTTTAGAATGTGGCAATATTTGATTTCGATCAAATAAATGTGATATGTACAATATAGCTTCTCAAATTGTACCAAATGTAGTATACATTGTCAACTTGCTCAAATGTGCCTTTCTTAGAGTTTTTGTTTTTATTTTTAAATACTTAATTAATTGTAATTTATTATACTATCCTAAATTTGTTGCAAATCTATAATTATATAATATCTCTCTATAAATGTAATACTTGCAGGATTTATTTTAATAAATTTTTCCAAAATTACTTGACTTTTATTTTAACATTACTAAATTCTAAAATTTAGAGGGTTGGTATTACCAAATATATATTAGCTAATTAGGAAAATGTAGCAATAAAATTTTGTGTGTGTGTGTTGTATCTGTTATAAATTGGAACTATTGCAGGTACCACCAGTGATAAGTGGAGGTGCAGTGGGGCCTGGTATGATGTCACCTCAACAAGCTATGTTTATGCAGCAACAGGGTATGGCCGGATCTAGAGGACCTTTCTCACAGCAGGGTCCTGGGGGCGTTCTACAAGGACCGTTAGCGTATCTTGAAAAGACTACAAGTAATATAGGTACAAACGTTCAATTTTATTTTATGTCCTTCATGGTCCTTTTGAAGTAGTTCAGTACAAAAAAATTAAACTTTTAGATATGTGATTCTTGAATAAATTCTGCATTGTCCTGTATAATTTTTTATCCCCAATCCGGGTTAGTTTTCGAGCAATCTTGAATGTTGAAAATTGTAGATTGAAAAAGTAAAACTCTGTTGAAAAAAGAAGCCAGTCTGCTAAACTATTTGATTATCGAAAAAAAGTTTTACATGAAATTTGTAGCTGAGATGATTTGCGATCGAAAGTATTTTATAATTTTTTTGGTAGTGTTAACCCTTATAGAATTATTAGTGTTCAAATTTGGAATTTGAAAAAAAATCATGTTCACGTTTCATTTAATTTATTTTGAAAACTAGTATTGAAAATAAACTGCTGGCCAATTGAAACGTACCAAGTGAATTTTTAGGTTGAATTTAAAGTCAAATATTTTGAAAAATAGGAAAGATATCAACATGCGGTTTTCAGGATTTCAGACATAATTTAATTGAGAAAACGATAGTGGTACCCGATTTTTTTACTTTGAAGTACATTACTATCTACAGGGTATGAAAGAAAGTCTCCCTTTTTTGTCAAATTTTATAATTACCGAGATTCCACAAACATTTTTTTATATTTTTTTTTGATGTAGATTTTTTTAGTCCTTACTTAATGGGAAAACAACCTGTTTCTCAAAATTTTGATATCCCTGTTATTTTATAAGATACCGAATTTTTGCTGAAAATCTGATTTTTTTTTTGTTTTTTGTCGTTCGGCCGTATTGTGTTTTGTAAGAACCAATCTCTGTAGTTGATTATAATACCTTATGAATGGTTTTCTTATAAAAAGTACACTTTTTGTACTTTCATTAATTTATTGGTAACCAGTGGCTTATCAAAAATCGGTACACGTTCGCTAATTGTTAAATTTTTTTAATTCAGGTTTTGAGGCTATTTTATTAATGGAATAAAATGGAATTTATTTAGTTTATGTTCACCATTGGTTTAAGTGACTTATATCCTCGAAACGGGTTTTTCACTTTTTCAAAAATTTGCTCATATCCGTGTATACCGGGTGGCTACGAAATCGTTTTACAACCCCCACCATTTTGTTACATTTAACTGTATTAATTTGAAATTTGGCATGGTTTGATTGTTGAAAGGAATAATCATTTTGACGTTTAAAACAATCTGATGACACTTCCGGTTTCACCGAAAGGGCCACCTACTAACTTTCAAAAAATTTTTAAACAACCCTGTATATTTTTTTCCGTAAGAATTAGATTCTACTTAAAATTACCTTTTTATCGACATATCACATGATGACATTTGCTTTTAAAATAGCAGCATAATTATTATTGCAAAAACCTGGTCAACAATATTAAATTTAATAAAAAATTCGGTATCTTATAAAATAAGTGGGATATAAAAATTTTGAGAAATTAGATTTTTCCTCATTAACCAGGGACTAAAAAAATTGACATGAAAAAAATATAAAAATTTTATTGTAGAATTCCGGTAGGTATAAAGTTTGAGAAAAAAAAGACGACTTTCTTTCATACCCTGTAGATAGTAACGTACTTAAAAGTAAAAAAATCGGGTCACACTATTGTTTTCGCAATTAAATTATCTCTTGAATCCTGAAAACCTCATGTTGATATCTTTTCTCCTTTTCAAAATATTTGACTTTAAATTCAATCTAAAAATTCGCTTGGTACGTTTCAATTGGCCTGCAGTTTAGTTAAAAATTTGATACATGATGAAAGATTGGTTTATTTTGAATCGAAAAGTTAAATTCCATTTTGAACATAAACGATGTCTACTCGGAGAAATAATTAAATTTATTAAAAAAATTTCCGTAAGTTAATTTATATGGAAAATAAAAAAAAACATGATTGTATAGGACAATGCAGAATGTATTCGAGAATCATACCTAAAAACATTTCGTGTCTATCCTGGGACACCCTGTATTTTTATATTAAAAGATTTGAGTCCCTATTCCTACAAAGAAAGATTTGCTTGTTCTCGCCTTTTTGTGGCAACTAATGTTGCTATTATTATCAGTAATATTTTGCATTAAATTATTTTTTGATAAAATTAATGAATGGCCCTCCCCCAAACCACTTAGTTTGACAGAACAACCCTAATGTGTGTTCCAATATCTATATCTAGGAATGACGGATGGAAGAAGGTGACGCGGGCGCGGGAGGGGGCGTGGACGAGGAAGGGGACGAGGCAGAGGACGTGGCCGCGGAGCTTTGCCAGACTATTCATCCCCTTAATCCCCCTCCCACAGCCAGGCACTTAGAGCCTGGCACGCGGTCATCAAGCATTCCATCGAGGGGACATCCAGCGGAATTCCTTTAGAATATTACATGTCTGTTTAGCTAGTACTAATTATTCACCTGTATCCATTTATTATAGCCTGTTTTTTGAATCATATAATATAATAACATGTAAGAGCTAGGGATTCCCTCGGTGGTTTGTGCTGCTAAACTATAATAAATGAAAACAGGGTACTATTTATAATAATTAATCACATATTGGTAGTTTTACAGTTAGTTTTGTGTGTTACACCACCACAAATCTGTATTATAATAAACACAAGCACTGTGACAGGTATAAACACAGGGATTTTTTTAAATCTTAAATCTACAGTTGATTGCTAAGGTTTTTCTTTTGTAATGAAACTGTATCAAAGGTATAGTGCCTTTGTGGTTGTGCTCAAAAATCTCGTTGAGTCTGTAAATTGCTGCGCTGAAATTTAATAGCAATTTATTGATTATGTTAAATGGATTGTATGAGTCTCAATTTATATAATTGATTTAAGTTATTTGCAAAAAGTTGATTTAGGGACCAGTAGATGGCAGATAAGGACTAAGGGTAAAGGCTTCCTTACCATCTAAGTTACTCCTAATAGAATGTTGCATTTAGTTTTTTCAGTATTTAGTAGAAGCACTTTGTTTTATATTTCTACAACGGAATACGGTTGTAATCTATTGGAATTAAATAATTTTGTAATAAATGTAAGATTCTCTAAAACTGGATCTACTGATGAGAATTTCAGTTTTCTCCTGTTATTAATCTAGGAAATAGTCTTTAGTATTAAGGATTTTTAGTTATGTAGTTTCGGGCTTTGCAGTGGTAAATTTCGTGTTTTATACGTATTCTTTTTAGATAGTTAGGTATTGTTTGTATTTATTTGCTTGCATATCTTAAATCTTAGTTATCATAAAAAATAAATAAAATATTTCTGTGATTTTATCAATTGAGCACATGCAATATGAATTAGGATTTAATTATTAAATTAGTTACCAATGTAAATAATTTTAAGTAAGTTTTTTGAAATGTGCTAATTGGAATAATTGTTTTCTTTTTTTGTTTGTTACGTGTAACGTTACCGAATTTCAAAATTGTGATACAAGATTAAAAAAATAAATAAAATACATAATATGCAGAAAATGTTATTCTAATTTATTTAAAACTTACATCTTTACATAAAATCACCTTTGTTTCTTCGACTGCGATTCAACAAATTCAATTAAAGTCCTTGTAGGTCGTCCTGTCATACCTTTAGAAAGATACGGGGCACTATTGTCAGGCCCCATAACACTAGCCATATCCAAATGCATCCACTTCTTTTTCTCCGGAACAAACTCCCGCAGAAACGCCGCTGCCGTACAACTCCCACCTCCCTTCCCCTTTCCAATATTATTAAGATCGTACCCTGGATTTTCCGCTATTTGTTTAGTGTAGTGCTTCCAAAGTGGAAATCGCCAAACTCGGTCACCTGTACGCGATCCAGCTTGCTCCAAATCACCATACAACTCGTTGCAATTCGAAAAAACGCCAGTAGCAGCGTTTCCAAGAGCCACAGCCATGGCGCCTGTTAACGTAGCTATATCCAAAATCCACTTGGCGTCAAACTGCGCGCTATAACAAAGCGCGTCAGCTAGAACCAAACGGCCTTCCGCATCGGTGTTATCCACGCAAATCGTCTTACCGTTTTTGGCTGTTATAACGTCGCCTGGTTTTACTGCTGTGCCTGATGGAAGGTTTTCTACTAGAGGAATCAGTACTTTAACGTGCGCTTTTACATCGAGCTGTGCGAGGCCTACGAGGGTACCAATAAGACTTGCTGCGCCTCCCATATCAGCTCGCATTTGATCCATGTTGAGTGACGGTTTTATACTTATTCCTCCAGCGTCGAATGTTACACCTTTTCCAACTAGAACAATAGGCGAGGTTTTGTCTCCAATTCTATTATACGTGATTTCCAAGAATTTTGGTGGCTCAATCGAGCCTTGGGCCACGCAGAGAAACGCGTTCATTTTTTGATCTTGAGCCCATTTTTTCTCGTACACGTTTATAGAAACTTGGAGCGGCGCCAGGAGTTTCTTAGCTTCTTCAGCGAAGATGGTAGGGGTTAGTAAATTTGCTGGTGTATCTGCGAGTTTCCTAGCGAGGTTTTGTGCATTAGCTTTAATTGCCCCTCGGTTCCACTTGGCGCATTCTGCTTCTGTTGGATCATAAGGTTGTACAACTGGCTTTTCGTCTTTTTTTGTCTTGTACTCCTGGAACTTCCAAATGCTTAACTCGCTGCCTTCTGCTGCTGATTCTGCATCGCAAAGAGCGTCCACATCGATGGATTTTATTCCCACTGAATCCAGGCTTTTACAGCCAGCTAAATAAACGTTTGTTAAAATGGTGCGTTGGAAGGATGAATTTAAATAAAATATACCTGCTGCAGCTATTCGCACTGCTTCTTTTTCTTGGCATAAAAGCTCGATTTCGTTTGGTTCGGGGGTTTTACTGCCCAGGCCTACGAGGGCTACGGCATTGTATTTAGGATCTAAGCCCCAAAATACTAAACTTGATCCAGGTTTTACTTTATTGCCTGCTCTGGAAAATAATAACTGTTAATTGAGTGAAATTCGTTTGGGTTATAATAAATAATTTCGAGATATTTGCCATAAATTTAAAAAATAAAGTAGGTAGGCGAAATTATTGTAGGTAAGTAAATAGAAGAGAAAATAATACAACATACCAAGTGGCTTTTTAAACATCAACCCCAAAACGTAAAAATATTTGATATTTTGCAAATTTGTGAAAATTTCTTCGGCGAATTTTCACAACATTTTTCAGGGGTATTGAGAGATTAGTTTAAAACACAGTAAACCAGCTGACATAGGGAACTTTATTGCTATTATAATACAGCTACCTTTAACATCAATGAAAACATTGATTAAACAAATTGCAAATCTTACACGATGAGATTTAGTAAAACAATCTGTGGGTGGGTTGTTACCTGTTCTAAATATTAATTTCCTTTCCACATTGTTTCCTCTACAGACACCGATTGTGACACATATTAAAAGTGCAAAGTATAACATAAACCATAAACATTTATTTTGATCACATTTGGATAAACTATGTGTGTGTACAAACTTAAGTTTCTTTTACCTATCCGCTCATTCACAATAATTTTATGCGTACATATGTACAAAATACATGATACATGAATAAAAACTAATTTATCTTTAATACAATAAGCTCCAAAAATTCCTACAAAATATATACTTTGTCATTTTAAAAAATTTAGAAATAAGCTGTACTACGTTTAGCAAACACATTCACTTAAATCTGTTCGTTAAACGAAGTATAGAACAATTTATTGTAATACTCAATTAATAACATAAATCGAACCTATAATTAAATAACAATTATCAACTAATGGTAGATCAATTTTCTTAACACCTAAATAACACTTGTTAAACAATTAATTTATCTAAGGAATAAGTCTGGACCACAAGATACAATTTTACAACATAATATTGGCACACATATTGCTATATTAAATATTTAAATGCTAGTGATGAGCAATAAGTTTCTCATTTTTATGCTTTTTTCGTGTGTGGGTACACCAAAATCTACATAAAAACGATAATGCTACACTAATATTGTGCGTATATGGTTAATCTGTAACTTGGCACACTTGGGTTATAAGGATATTTATTAGCTAGTAATACAGAATTTATTCGGGCAGTTATATAGTCCAGGAAAAATAGACTTTAACCTGGAAAAAAATTGTTACAGGCTGAATTTTTGCATGCACCTTAGTATTATAGCCCTCTATAATGTGTGAAAGTTCCCCATCGATTTGATGGCTGCTAACTGAGTTACTCGAGGTCAAAGGTCGCGACAAACAGTTTTTTGCAAATATCTCGAGAACGGTCTTTATTGAAAAAAATATAGAGAGCTAATTTGTAGCTGAGACGATTTGCTATAAAAACTTATTAAGAAGTTTTTTTGTAGGGGCAATCGTTCACGAGATACAGCGTTTCAAAAACTGAGAACGTAGAGGACTTACTTCACTACGAAGAATAACGACTGATCTTAGGATATGGAAGTTGGATAATGAATTATTATTCAATATGTATATTTATGGCGTTTTTTATTTATTTGTGCATTTATTTGGGCATTTATGATACAGTAATTAACTTTCTTCAGATTTGGAGAGCGATTGTTCCGTCACCAAAGTTTGGACGAGGAAATGCGATGGATCGATGTCATTATCGATCTATTCGTTATCAATATTAAAATTTTCCATGTTCATACATGTTTGACCAGTACATTGGCTACAAACTACAGAACAGTTCAATCCTGCTTTCCGACATCCACAATTGGAACCACAGCCTTTTTTGCACTTACAAAATACTGTATTGAGTAATCCATCAGGAGCGGCTTGGAGCAGAGTTGTAACTGGCTCTAAAATATTATTTTGTAGTACCCATCCCCAGTCCTGAGGATCAATTTCTAGATTCCAATTGTGGATGTCGGCGAAAAGCAGAATTTAACTGTTCTGTAGTTTGTAGACAATGTAATGGCCAAACATGTATAAACATGGAAAATTTTAATATTGATAACGAGGAGATCGATAACGACATCGATCCATCGCATTTCCTCGTCCAAACTTTGGTGACGGAACAATCCCTCACCGAAACTGAAGAAAGTTAATTACTGTATCATAAATACCCAAATAAATGCAATAAATGCACAAATAAATAAAAAACGCCATAAATATACATATTGAATAATAATTCATTATCCAACTTTCTTATCCTAAGATCAGTCGTTATTCTTCGTAGTGAAGTAAGTCCTCTACGTTCTTAGTTTTTGAAACGCTATATCTCGTGAACGATTGCCCCTACAAAAAAACTTTTGAATAAGTTTTTATAGTAAATTGCCTCAGCTAAAAATTACCTCTCTATATTTTTTTCAATAAAGGTCGCCGTTCTCGAGATATTTACAAAAAACTGTTTGTCGCGACCTTTGACCTCGAGTAACTCAGTTAGCAGCCATCAAATCGATGGGGAACTTTCACACATTATAGAGGGCTATAATACTAAGGTGCATGCAAAAATTCAGCCTGTAAAAATTTTTTTCCAGGTCAGCCTTTTTTTTCGTCTATTTTTCCTGGACTATATACTTAAGATGGTGGGAAATTATTATAAAAACAAATAAGTTAAGGGCAGCAAAAAAGAGGTCCGATTGTATAAAAAATCTACAGTTAGTTGAAATTGTTAGGAACGATTTAATTACAGCTTGTTACTTTTAGTAGTTACGATTTTACTCCAGAATTTTTGCGACTATCTAGATATCACCAAAAAATTTTTATAACGGAAAAAGATATTACTTTTTCATAAAAGGAACATTTATTATTTCCTAAGCACCAAGAATCCTTTACTGACTAGACTAATGCTCACCAGCTTCCCCCTTTCTCTCTAATTAACAAAAAATACATGAAATCGGAATCCTATTTTTGCCACCCTTTAGACAAATTACCAGAAAATTTAAGTAAACACAATAAAGCTTAACCGTAATGATTGTCCTCTCTAAGTAAATTTCACAATAAATAATTAAACTAGTTGTAAAATATTAATAATTCCTCTACTATTAGCTGCCACGACAACATTATCATGCTGTTTCCAACACACCGCCGAAACAAATTCATTAACATCATCCTCGCGTTTCTCTTGCTCTAAAACACCTTCAACAGCCTCAAACTTGTAATTAAACAATTTTTTACTCAACCCTTTATAATATACATAAAGTGCATTATTTTCCGAACCACAAGCCACATAATCACCATCAGTGGCCAATCCAACGAAGTTTTTCTCATTAATATGCCCTTCGAAGGACCTCAAACAAAACGGACTGTTAATATTCCACATTTTCAACTGGGAATCAGTGGAAGCCGAAACAATTTCGCAACTATTTAAAAACTTAACATAACTGACTGCCTTTTTATGCCCCCGGAACACTGTGACAGCCTCCTTCATATTCCTTAAATCGTAATAATGAACACAATGGTCAGCACTGCCAAACGCCAGATGGGACGAGCTGCATGGATTGAATTTCACACAGCACACATTAGCTTTGGCTTCTAAAGTAGCAACAGAATGTTCCTCGCTTAGTGAATACAGCTTGACTTTGGCATCATCGGAACCGGACGCTATAAGACGGGTGTCGACGCCGTTGAAATCAACGCTCCAACAGCGTTTTTCGTGCTCCTGATAAGTTTTGGTTCGTTGGGACGTGGAGGCATCCCAAATTGTTACCGTGCCCTCGTAGTCGCTGGACGCTAGTGTAGACTTGTGATAAGTATGCCAACTTATACAAGATATCTTGGAACGGGAAACCATCTCGCAAGATGGATAATGAATGCTAACTATATCGTTAACCACAGACGTATAATCGAACACTTTTATTCGTTTGGTCACACCAGCTATAGCGAAAAACTCATTGTCTTTATCGAACTCTATACTGGAAACTATCGTAGAGTTGTTGAAGAGGTCGCTGGAGTAGTTTAAGCTAGCCAAGACTTTTAGTGAGTTGTACGTGGAAAATTTTATTAAACTCTCGCGGAATTCATCCAAACCGGACGATTCCAAAGCTGGTTTGGCTGTTTTATCCAGACTCTCCTTCCCAAACAGCACGTCTTTCCCACGGGTAGAAAAGTAACACCCTACGAAGTCATTGAAATAACAGTGCATCCTCCTACGCCTCGAAGCTAGAGTTGTACCAAGTCTCGGTGTTTCAGTTCCGCCATTTTCGTCTCTTCGCCCAGTAGACGTTCCAATATTATCAATCAAATCCATCATTTCCTTTTTCATTGCGTGTACTGTCGCATCGGTTTCGGAAGCCGATGCCACTGTACGCTCAACATCCTCCAATGTGGGACATTTACTGTGGACTTCCTTCAGCTTATTGGTAACTTCTTCAATGTCGTATTCGATTATGGAAATTTCCCTTGCAATTTGTGCCTGGCTTTCCCGTTTTTGTTTAAGTAAATGTTTTAAGAACTCTAAAAGTAAGCGGTTTTGGGCAGCGCAAGACTCGGCTTCTAATAGCTGTTTCTTTTGTGTTAAAACCTCAAGCATAGCGTTTACATCTGGAAGCGTAAGATTGTGCGATTCCGACGCTACGAAATCCCGCAAGCCATCAACGGAAGTATTGAATTCCCCAGAACTGTCTCTCTGAATGCCAAGCGCTTCGTAACCATTCAATCTAAGCTTGTGCTTCTTTATAACGTCATTTAGAAGAAAATTCGGATATATATCGTCTGTTGTAATCGCCGCGTTGCACTTTGGACATCTTTTTAAATTCTCTATAGACTTTATAACGCAACTGTAGCAAAATGTATGACCGCATTTAGTCATATGCGCCTCCTCAATTAAATTGAAACAAACAGGGCATAAAAAATCCGTGTTTTTCTCTTCGGATGATCCGCTTACCGGTCGGGGGCGTTTAGGGGTGCGAATAGAAGAACGGTTAGTAGGTACATTAGATCCACTATGAGAAGATGCAGAACTGCTGCGACCATCGCGACTGGACGCCATGTCGTAAGTTAAAGAATTATTAGCAGAACACCGACCTGAAACATAGGGATTCGTGTAAAAAAACAATAAATAATATAAGTAATAGAAATAAAAAGTTTCAGGTCGGGTTACTACATGAGAGAAAGCAAGAGGAAATAAGTATAGTGAACTAGAAAGGAAATTATATACTTTTAATGGTTGTAGATGTCCGTCACCGAATAATTTCTTTTCTAATCACTGTATTGGTAACGTGTCTACACAAATACCATACTTACAATTTAATTTGATCTAGCAATTTGCCGTTAGCAGAGTTATTGTACTTTTCAGCAGCAGGAGTTAACTGTAGTTCCTTAGTTTCTTCATTTGAGTAAACACCCAAAACCAGTCCTCTCTATATACACCCAACAAATTTAATAACGAAAAAGAATAATTTGAGGAACTTACCATTTTCTGTGTAGTAGGGCAACAGTACGATCTTCTAAAGGATAATGCATAGTTTAACCTATGAATTTTATTGGAGATTTGAGTAAAAAGGACCATACTTGATAGAAAGACAGTTTAAATCGATCAGAGTGTAGGTTGTTTTAGTTAATTAAAAGAAATGAAACCCTAATTGGTTTCTTGTTGAAAGTGTGAAAATGGGAACCTTAAATTACTAATCGAAACTCGAAAATCTCAAATTGGTTTTTGACAGATTCGCCTTTACCTGGCTAATTTGACTGTTGGCTGCACTGCTGATGTTTGAGGAAATTTCCGCATCGAGGAGCTGCAATCGATTTAGCCATAGAATATCCAAGAATGTATAAAAATAGAGGAGATAAAACTCAAGGATTGGGGTAGGCTCAATTCCGTTGCCAGTGACAGTGACAGCAATTCTCCGTCATTCATCAGTTTTTTATCCACATAAACAGCACAGACGGCCCAACTTTCGAGTACGCTTGAGTCCATTTGAACGTGCAACATTTTCTGATCCACGAATTCTTACCTCAACCATGGGAGCTTTCTGTCCTCTATTTTTATACGTCCTTGAGAATATCTAGTAGGATTTAGCTTTCCATTCCAATTATTTCAATTACAACTCCTCAATAATATGAATGAATGATGAATATTAATTAAAAATAAAGAAATTATCTAATTTTATCACCACTTGTGTAATTTTGAATTATTTTTAATTGTAAAAACTTTTGTTTTATTGGTACACCTGTAAATCCCTTTTGCAGCTAACTTTTTATTAGTACATAGTAAACAAATTATTAATCACCCCTTTTATTTTTGTATTCCAGAAATTATTTAATCGTTTGTACAGAAATGTTTCTGTTACTGTACTTGAAGAAAATACGAAATAACAACCATGAATAATTTAACACTCAACTCAGCAAGGTTTTAAAATTTGACTTATTTAAATGTTTATTTTAAACTTAAAAATAATTTGTTTTCTAGGAAATTTGGAGCAATAGAACTGGTGCAGTGTGTAGATAACAAACAAAAGCCCGTCTACAACAAACAACATTTTAATTATTTACTCGTTTTGGATTTTGAAGCAACTTGTTGGAACAAACAAGATCCAGACCGTGGTTTCAATGAAATAATTGAGTTCCCTTGTATATTGTACGATGTAATGCGCTGTGAAATCCTAGAAGAGTTTCATCAATATGTGACGCCAGTAGAAAAACCCCAATTAAGTTCGTTTTGTAGAAAACTAACCGGAATTAGTCAATATCTTGTAGACCAAGGCGTTCCCTTAGGAACCTGCCTAACGTTATTTTCCAAGTGGATAGAAGAAATTGTAAATAAATACGGCATAGCATTGTCTGATGATATACATAAACGCAAGCCTTGTGCTTTTGCTACGTGGTCAGATTGGGATTTAGGTACATGCTTGTTCAAGGAATGCAACCGAAAAAGGATTATTAGAAGGGAGTATTTTTCTCAATGGATAGATGTGCGAGCTCTATACAAGGTAACGAGTTAACCAAAATGTTAAAGTAACTAATAAACTGTGTTTCTAGGAGCATTACTTACGAAGACCAAAAGGTCTATGTGGAGCTTTATCGGAAGTGGGGTTGGCCTTTGAGGGAAGACAACATAGTGGACTGGATGATGCTAGAAACACCGCAAAATTAATAGGAAAAATGATTAAGGATGGAGTGCTTTTCAGAATAACCAAAGAAATGCTACAGTAGTTTTAATTATACATGTATCTCATATTATTGTACATAATACATATTTTTACATACTATTTTACATAAACTGACTCATTGGATCTTCCTCTCGCCTTCTCTTCAAATAATACGCTTCCATTTCCTCGTCAGTAGGTTTCTTAACCTCAAACATGCTGTTATAAGGCCTTTTCCTCTCGTTCATTGCCAGTAATTTATCTGCCTTGGCTTTGCTTTCTTCCTCTGCTTTCAAAGCTTCTTTAAGCTTATCCTTTGCATCGCTCCTCTTCTTTTTTCTTTCCTTCTGTTTCTTCTTTTTGTTCTTTTTCTTCTTCTTTTCGATTTTCTCATCCTCGGAATTACTACTCACATGACCCTCACTTGAACCATTGTCCGGTTTCTCAGTTTCCTCACTTTTATCTATTGAACTGCCCTCTTCTACTTTTATAGTTTCTGGTTCTACACTTGATACACTTCTTCCAGCTTCTCCAAGACAGTAGGAGTTTTTTACAAATGAATGGCAACATTTGTATCCCCATTGTCCGCCTCTCCAATAGGAACCCCACACTGATGTGTGATTATTGATGTAGACATCTTCTTCATATTTTGATCTGATTACTTCCTTTTCCTGTCCTTTAATAATTTTACCGGACCTTGAATATTCTGTATAGTCTTCAGTTTGGGCCAGAAGTAAGGATTTAGGGGGCGCTTCTAGATGTTCTTCGCCGCCATACTGTTCCAAGACATTAACTTGTACCTTGGTTTTAAATTGTTCCTTCTTTTTCTCATATTCTTTTTGCAGAAGTTCTAATTTGGTTGGTTCGGCTAATAAATGGACATCGACTCCTTTCTCGTATGCTTCCCAAGCAAATAGTTGTGCCTTTGCATGTTTGTTTGTATCACCAGTGAAACGCACAAAGTTTTCTCCAGAATACGGATCATCTTTTGCCGGATTTGGATTTTCTCTCATCGATCTAGTTTTGGGGTCGTAATACGCAGAATTGGGATCTAAATTCCTTAAATACTTGGCAGTATCCTCTCGAATTCTCAGATTCCTGACTGTGATTCTTTGTTTGCTGTCCACTTTAGTTCCAGGCATGTCAACTTCGTCTACATATTTGTCTTCATCTTTATCCTCAATTTCTTCATCAGATTCTTCATTAGCGTTCAATTTCTCTGCTTTTAAATGTCGTTTTGCCTCTTCCACCTTTTGAAACTCTTCTATAACGTTTTTGTGCTCTGAGGGGTTGTAACCACTCCATCTATCCCGCTTTCCATCAAAACTTAAAGACAGATTTTTCTGTACAAATTCGTCATAAGCTATGTTAGATCCAGAAAACTTTGCTCCTACTTTTCTAGGACGTTCCATACAATCCTTTTTCTTATGTGTCATAGCCCCACAATTCTCGCAGGCGCCTTTACGGTACTTCGTAACAATTTTAGTCGTATCAACTCCTCTACTGTACCACTCATCTAAATGCGAATATTCCGTCTGTTTGTCGTCTTGGGGCCGTTGATGTTTTAAAGTCGGTCCACTTGTTCCATAGTACCACGGAGCAGTGGATATGTACTGGGGAATGTGTGGGTTAATGTCTTTGCCTTCTTCATCAACTGCAGCTGGGGCTGTACCAGCTTTACGAGCCTCTTCTAACTCTTTTGCTTTTCGCCAATCTTCTCGAGATTTTTTCTTTGGTTCATCTTCGGCAACACTTTTGAACTTGAGAATCTGGGAGACTGGTATACTTTGTGCGTTGTTAGCCATTTTAATGTTGTAGTTAAACTCTAATAATTAGAAAACATCTACTAACTCTGAACTTTATAATAATTTCACTATCATTTTGTGGATAAATTACGCATGATAGCAGCAGCAGTATTCGTATGACAGCTGACAGCTAAATAAACTTCATAGATGATAGATAAAAATAGATAAACTTGGATTGGGAGTTCAGTGTTGCCACTCGTAGAAAAATTTGCGTTTTTAGATAATAGTATTAAAATTTACAATAAGGAGATTCACAAATGTAGGGCTGTCTTCACAAACCACTAGTTTTGATTTTTTTACACTAATATTATTTTTAATTAACAACAAAACAAACTTATAAAAAATGGATTGCAGTTGATTATGTTCGTTCGATGCTTCGGAACAACGCTTTCACTTATTCCTACTGAGTGAGAAAAGGATAAAAACACTTCAATCAATGAATCCAAATTGAACTCGAACTGAACTCGAATATCACCGAACAGAGCCACAGTCCCACAGTTGTCAAAAATTCTTTGATTACGTGGAGAGCAAATTATTATTTAAAAAAAATGTCCAAACCCCTTTATATTTTAGCGGTCTTTTGTGCTGTAATAGAATTATCTTATGGTTTATATTTTCACATAGGTGAAACGGAAAGAAAATGTTTTATAGAAGAAATTCCAGATGAAACAAACGTCATAGGTAAAATATGATGATTTATGATTTTGGACAAATTCCAAATATGTTATGCTTGCAGTTAATTACAAGGTGGAACTTTATGATCCAAGAAGTGGTGGATTTATGCCCTCGACCCCAGGAATCGGTATGCATGTGGAAGTGAGAGATCCAGATGACAAGACAATTTTATCCAGAGTGTACAGTTCGGAAGGGAAAATTTCCTTTACTTCCCAAACTCCTGGTGAACATGTAATTTGCATGTACTCGAATAGCACGGCGTGGTTTAGTGGATCACAATTACGAGTCCATCTGGATATTCAAGTCGGCGAGCATGCAATCAATTACGGAGAAGTTGTGCAAAAAGAAAAATTATCTGAATTACAACTGAGAATTAGGCAGCTTCTTGATCAAGTACAACAAATCACCAAGGAACAGAACTATCAGAGGGTACTTAAATATTTTTAATTGTGTGTAATATTTATATTAAATCATTGTTTTTTAGTACCGCGAAGAAAGATTCCGACAAACCAGCGAAAGCACTAATTCAAGGGTGTTTTATTGGTCGCTTACTCAAACAGTTATATTAATATTGATGGGATCGTGGCAAATGAAGCATCTAAAAAGTTTCTTTGAAGCTAAAAAATTGGTATAAATTCAGTGTTTGTGTTAAAGTTTTTTTATTTTGAATAAAAATCGTTTTTGTAGCCTAGAATTTTATTTTGTAAACCCCATACAGTCATCCAAATAATTTGCAAAAATTTCCTTATTACACTCTGGATACTCCCTCAACAAACTTAAATCTTTCTGCAACGTTTGGTTTAACGTACTCCAAATACAACAATAAGCATATCTTTCTCTCTCTAACATCCTCGCTAATTCCGACTGGTGATTATCCATCAATTCCTCGTTACATACAACAATTAATGGTTTTTTTAGTCTAAGCACTTCCAAGCAACTTCCTGCTCCTGCGTGGCATATAACTAAATCACTGCTTGTTATTTTCTCCTGGAAATTTTCAAAATACGTATCGTATTTCAGAGTTATTGTGGGGTGTTTAACAGATTCCAGTTCATGATTTTTCTCCGTTCCAATCTGCAGTTGTACAAAACTATATCCTAATTGTGCTAAAGTGTTTAGAATCTTAGTGGACGAAACGGCTGCGATTAGTTTAGGAAATTGCGTTGTGCCCACAGTAACAAAAACTGTTTTGGGCTTGATGGGGCTCATTTCGATTGAAAAACTAACCTAGAAAATCAATAACCAATGCCACAGATCCATACACCCACAGACCGACACGAATACTGGTTATTTCCTGGTACTTTTGTCTTTGTCACACTTACGGTCTTTGTATTGTAAAGACAGTGATAAAGTTTGCTCGAAGTTGTCTAGATCATGTAACGAACCCAGTTTTTTGACACAAACCTCAAACCTAACCTATAATTGTTGTGTATAAATTACAAAACCACACGTGCTTCAGAAAGTGGAAATGAAAGCGGAAATAAGGACATCTGGCATATGCCAAGGAAAAGGACTATTTTCCACATGTAAAATACTGGTTGACGATGTTATCTTCGTAGAGAAACCTTTAGTCAGTTGCCAGTTTGCCTGGAATGAACACTACAAGTACCGGGCTTGCAGCCACTGTTTAAGGTGATAAAAATAGTTTTAACTAAATTTAGCATTAATAATAAAACTTGATATTTTAGGCCACTAGAAACCGCCGAAGAGGAAGCTAGGCACTTGACTGCGAACACGCATTATAAATTGCCTCATCCAGAATGGTGTGAAACTGATAAAAAAACGCATGTTTCTTGTGATCTGTGCGGGGAAAAATATTGTTCCAATGAGTGTAAAGTGGAAGCTTCTGGACAGTATCACCAAGTTCTCTGTATGCATACTACGGAAAGAAACTTGGGACATCCTTTGGAACATTTAATTGAGGCTTGGAAGTAAGTTTTATTTATCTCTTCGACACGATAAAAGCTACATTTTCAAATCTTCCTTCCCAGGCAAATTCAACTTCCTCCCGAGACCAACAATATAATGCTAATCGTACGGCTCTTAGCCATGGTACTTCAAACTCAAGACAAAGCTGGTTTCCTAGCTAAAATCAACCATTTTTGCAATCGCACAGAAAACGAAAATGAGCAACTTGTCCACAAATTACTAGGAGACAAATTCGTGAATCAAATTGACGATTTGAACAACCTTCTTCGTCTGGTAATCCCAAACGAGGGTATCGAAGAATTCTTATCTCCGGCAGGTTTCCGGAAACTCTTAGCACTAGTTGGGACAAATTCCCAGGGGATTGCCAGTAGTGCTATCAGCAGATGGGTAGAGAATTCTTCTAAAATATGTACCGAGGAAGCAGATAAGGAACAATTAGACAAAACTATTGACCAACTGTATACGGATATCGACGCTTTTTCTGGACCATTTATAGACAATGAAGGTGTGGGTTTATATATTTTGCAAAGTGCTTGCAATCATAGTTGCAGCCCTAATGCAGAGGTTAAATTTGAACACAACAATAATACGTTGTCCTTAGTGGCATTGAAAGATATAGAAGCCAACGACGAAATTTTTATTAGTTATCTCGATCCTTGTGTATTAGCCCGTTCAAAAAGTACTAGAAGAAAAGTGTTGGAGGAAAATTATTTATTCACTTGTCATTGTGAGAGGTGTGAACTGGAAGATGATGATGCGGAAACTTCCGAGGATGACGACGATGATCCAATGGAGGATTAATGTTTTAAGTAATAATTTTAAATAAAATAAGACTAAGATATTTATTTGTTTTATTGTACTAACAAAAATAGTCTAACTCAATTTGTTGCAACAGATGCAACGGGTGTTAAATTAATTAGAGTATTACTGTTATCTGCTAATTCTGCAATGGAAACTCGTCCCCTTTGTTTAATAAACTTAGCAACAGCTTCCATTTCCTGTGGTGAAACAAATATAAACTTGCCACGATCATCGATCACTCCAGTCAGAATATCGTCCTTTTGTAGATCCCTAATTCTATCGATGCAAGCTTGAGTTTTTAGCTTAAATTGCGATGCTAGATCTTCAATAACCACTACTTTATTATTTTTAATGTAATTCACAAACTCCTGAAGGAGGTTTTGTTCATCATCTTGGTCTCCCTCTTCAAAACCCTCTTCTTCAACAGAAAATGCCTCCTTCATCTTTAAATACTCCTCATATTCACGTTGTTCTTTTTCCTGCTTAACTTTTTTCTCCTCTTCCTCTCGACGTTTTTCCTCGGCTAGTTCTTGGTCTTGTAGTTTCTTTCGTTCACGCTCGGCTTCCTCTTCTTTCTTTTTACGTTCTGCACGTGCTTGTTCCTCTGCTTCACGTTGAGCTTTCTTTTCTGCCTTAGCCTCCAATTTTGCTCGTTTCTTGGCACCTACTTTACCATCTGGTAATTCGATTTCTTCCTTAGCTGGGGCCTCGTTCTCTCCTTCGGATTCATCCCTTGGAGCAACTAGAAAATATATGGAAAATGTAACGTTATGATGTAATGTGGGTATGCAGAATTTTACCATTAGCTCTATGTCGTGCAGCTTGATGTCGAGCCATTTGGGCTCTCCTAGGAGCCCCATCTCTTATTCTATTAGGTACTGGCCTTGGTCTAGGTGCAGCAGGTACTACATACAAGTAAATTTAAAACAAAGGTTTTTTTAGCATATGTCGTAAGAGATTTAAATAAAAAATAAGGACGTACCCTTTTGATTCTCAGCATTTTTAAAGAATAATATTACAGCTAAGATTGCTATACATATTACCGATGATATTGCTATAAGTACTGGTATGTCCATTGTGTTAAATGGTTTCCAAAACCCAAACCAAAAATTTTTGACAAGTTAACCTACAAATTCTACGTCTAAATATTTTGGTAATAGTTGTTTATTATACTGGTAGATGGCGCTTGAGTGTTCTATAAAAAGTTTTCTTCTCGAACTAAGCAAAAACCATAGACTCTCCAAGAAATGTAGAATAAGTAGTTCATAATGTAACTTGAATATTTTATGATCCTGACAGTTTTATGCAAAGTTAGCTTTTAAAATGTTTCGTTCTAATATTCAAGGTAATTTGAAGCAGTGTTTGAAGGCTAGAAATAGTGAAAATTGTAGCAATAATTTTTGTTGTGATTTATAATCAATTTTCATTATTGGCAACATTGGTTGAGGTAAGTTAAATTACGTATAGAGGGCGCTCAAGAATAGAAATTTCACTTATCAACTAAATTGGAAATTCGCTTTCTTTTCGCTTCCCGTGAAGTTTTGTTGTTTGAGTAGTTGGTCGCCATTTTAAATCGGTACTTTATTGATTTCAGTTTGTTGAGCTTGAGCATAGGTAGATTACCATCAACAACCAGCTACATTTCGGAGTTCCAATCCAATTACTTTACCAGCTTCTGTATATGTTGTGCTATGATGACTACTTATCAACCAGATAGAATATTATTAAACGGCGGAAATAATGTGGTAAGTTTGGAAAATGTTCTTCATTAATTGAATGTATGATCAACTGTCGTTTTAAAGGCTTCAGAACCTGAAGCTCAAGACGATGCCGAACCGCCTGCTCCCGGCACGGAGGAACCTCCGCCTAAAGTCCAGAGAATAGACAGTGAGTATAATTTTTGTTTATTGGTATTGTTAAGGTATAGAGCCTCAAGTACGGGACACCCATACTAATGTGCGATGTCTGCTTGAGATGTTCCAGAAATGAGATCAGCCGGCTCGTAGCCACACGTGGAGTCGCTTGCATTGCTGTAACCGTAGCCTACACGGTTACACGGTAGGAAAACCAAAAAGTAATTACAATGAGTTTGAGTATGAGTTTAATTGAATTTATTTATTGTTTTTTGGTTTAATTTTTTATGTTTCCAACTCATACTCATTCTACATAATGATCCGTTTTGTACCACTCTGAAATATAAGGAAAAAACCGATGAAACCCGGTAGTTTAGACATATCTATTTTCTTTTTGTGTTTACAGATGATACAATTAGGTGCTACTAGTTTCGAGTTGTTACTTACTAGAGCCTGACCACCACCAGCAAACTTCATGCCAGATCTTCGGAAACGTACAAAAATTCTACGTTTTCTTTGTTATTTTACATAATGTTTTCATGTGTTGCAGAATTATTTTTATGCCTCGTTCCGAATACCAGTTTTTACTCTACTTCATTTTTACAAAATTTTATCCGGGTTGATGGTTTTCGCTTTGAGAAAGATGCAATCGTTTTGTAGAAAACGCCGTAATTTGATGTTTTTTAGGTCGTTTCCATTCTATAATGCACCACAAATTTACACACACTTTTCAACCTGCTTATGTGTTATGTGCTTGTATTTGTATGTTTTCAGGTTATTGCAGAATATCCTTAATTAATCGTGGTGTTTGGTAATGTTACATTTATGATACAAGTTGTACAAAAAAATAAGTATAATAAATAATGTTATATAAAATTTCTCTCTGAAAATCACACCAGTACATGATTTTTTATTTTTACAAGGCAAATTGGAGAAAAATAGAATTTAATAGAAATCAATTGAAGACGATTTTTCTAAAATATACATAAAATAAATTATACTCAAAACAAATTGGTTTTTCTTGTAATAAATACAATAATGTTCACATCATATAAGTTAAAAGGTGTTAAAAGAAAAAAAACTTGAATGACATAATTTGCTAATATTTGGTTTTTTAAGTGGGTAGACATGTACCTAAGCATTCAAATTGAAATCATTCAACTTTATAGCTTATCCGAGATTATGGATTACAAGGAAATTTGGAATTAAATAATTTAAAAATTTTATTAATTGGCATACGTAATTTTTTAAAATAAAATCCATCAATATTCGACGACAATCTTCGTTTACTTAAAAAACACAACTTTGCAATTTAAACTTTAACTTCCTCCTTTTGGCTTTTTAAAAACGAACTAAAATAGTCGAATACCGAAGGATTTTATTTATTTAATCAAACATCTTTAAGGAAAATTTAAATAATTCATCGAGAATATTAATTTTAAAAAGTTTTAAGATTATCTCAAACTAACTCTTGATATTGTTGAAATTAGTATGCACAATTCTTCGCTTTTTGATCAAAATATAAAGAAACTTTTAGCTATTTCAATATATAGAAATCAGACATACGCGAACATTCTGTACAATATCCAATATAAACTCGTAATGCGCCCCGATTCAAAACTATGTGCAACTATTACTACACAGTTTGCTTTGTTGTAGGTGAAGGGAGCAATTTTATTTATGACCTAGACCAAACAGGAGAAGTTGTTACAGGTAATTTGCTACTTTTTATGTAAAACAGTGTTTAACTTATTTTTTTTATAGGACCTGGAGCAAGAAGCAATACGGTAGCTGGAATTTTAGGTGGAGCTCTGCCGAAACTTTCCTCGGATCAGAATGATGCGGTCAGCAAGGCTAAAAAATATGCTATGGAACAGAGTATTCGGATGGTGTTGATGAAGCAAACTATTGCTTATCAACAACAGGTGCGTGTCTGGTTGATTTTGATTATGTACTTGAAAAACTTGGATTTTGAGCTATATTTATGTGAAGTTGACACTGGAATGTCTGGCAAAAATTACGGTTCGGAAAGAAAATTTAGTTACAGTCGCGAAATTATACTTTGTATCATAATTTTTTAAGTAAATACCTGGCATACGTATGGTTCAAATTTCTATATAAAATTCTCTTGTCTTTGGTCCGCACTTCTGTTTTGTTTGCAATAAATTTATTTTAATCTTTAAAAAACTTTAGACGACATATTTGTTAATTCAAAAATGTTACTAATGCAATTTTGCTCCACAGAAAAATAAGACCTTCCAGAGACATCAAGTTTTAGTTTTAATGTGCAGGTTAGTGCGTAGCTTAATAGCACGCGCCCGCTCAGGGGGCGAGAGCTCGCCCCCAAGCTTAAATTTACAAAAAAGTTGTGACGTGGCACTTGTCCTCTGTTGCAGCAAATGGCTAGTCAGAGGACTCAGGTCCAGCGGCAGCAGGCTCTCGCCCTTATGTGCAGGTTAGCACGCTTCATCGCCATTACACCATACTTTGTTGCCCCTCATCTTTACACCATAATGCCTCTTTAAATGTATTTTTTCCGTCACATTGTTGTCGTCTCACTTTGGTTTCGAGCAGCACCATTCAATTTATTTGTGATTACATCTCTCGACAAGTTTCTACTGACACTGAGTTCTGCTTAGGGGGTTGTTTAACTTTGTAGTTCAAAATTTTGCACAGTCTTTTACTGATGTTAGGAATTTGGGAAAACAACATGGTTTCGATAAAAAAGGGGTAAGTTTAAATAAGTGCGTTGCTTAAAAAAAGTTTGGATTATTATTGTTTGAGAAAATGATAAAATTGTAAAATATCTAAACTTTCTTTTAGCAAGTTAGTCATCGGCGCTCGAGCTGTTTCTAAAAACATTAATTACCGATAAATTGAATGATTGTTGTGCTCCATTTTTTTTTTATTTTTGCTGTGGCTGTTTGTGCTTCTTGAGGAGCAACAATGTATGACATCCGTTAGTCTTGCATGTATTTAAGCTTTTTCAAATTATAATTTACAAATGATGATCCCTAAGAACTCTTGAAGTTGTTGAGACTTACTCCGACTTTTGATTATTTTGCTGATAAGATCTGATGTATTGCTAATTTGAAGGAATTATTTAATCCAAAGAACTTTTAATGTGGAAATGGAATTTAAAGGAATCAAAACCAGTTTGAAATAATTTATAATTTTTTTTTAATTAGCTAACTTATGTAACAAAAGAGTTTATTTTTAATATTTTTTTAAATATTTTATAATAATTATACTATCGAATAAACTAACTTAACTAATAAATAACTTTGTGGCAATTAAGCTAATTTTTGTCAAAATTTCTCAAGAATACAAGTAAAATCTGGCAATTCCACTCCACTTTTAATCTAATTTCATAAGTCAACCAAAACTAACAAAATATGCAGTTGTATTGATGCTAAGCAAAAGGGTGACAAAGTCTTAAACTCGGTTTAGGGTTTACGTTGGCAGCATTAGTTTCGAGTTGAAGGAGGACACAATTCGTCAGTCGTTTCTACCCTTTGGTCCAATAAAATCTATAAACATGTCCTGGGATCCAGTGACACAGAAACATAAAGGATTTGCTTTCGTTGAGTATGAAATACCAGAGGCCGCCCAATTGGCCCTTGAGCAAATGAACGGTGTTATGATAGGTGGACGTAATATTAAAGTTGTAGGACGTCCAAGCAATATGCCTCAGGCTCAAACTGTAATCGATGAGATACAAGAGGAAGCGAAACAGTATAATCGGATTTATGTGGCGTCTATTCATCAGGATTTGACGGAAGAGGATATAAAGAGGTTTGTAGGAGGATTTTTTATTTTTATTGTCGTCGAGAAATTAACGCGTTGTAAGATAAATTTTAAAAGATTCTGTTGCTCAACTTGAATACAATGTGTTAATTTCTTGTAAAAATGCATTTTTTCTCAATTGAAACATTGCTTGTGCAAATCGAGTCCGATTTCTAATAAACCTTGTGTGGATCAAGCTAATGTACGTATTTTGCAGCGTTTTTGAGGCATTCGGTCCCATCATATACTGTAAACTTGCGCAGGGAAGCTCCGGCCACAAACACAAAGGCTACGGATTTATCGAGTACGAAACAGCCCAGGCGGCAAACGAAGCCATAGCCAGCATGAATCTCTTCGATTTGGGTGGGCAGTTTCTTCGAGTTGGCCGCGCAATAACCCCACCAAATGCGCTATTGGGCCCCTCGTCCGGATCCAGTGTGATGCCGACAGCCGCCGCTGTGGCAGCAGCTGCAGCCACAGCCAAAATCCAAGCGATGGACGCCGTCGCCAGCAATGCAGTGGCATTAGGATTGTCAAAGTTAAGTCAACCCTCCACAATTCCAGTAACCCCCTCAGTTGGTATTCCCACAACTGCAGGTTTAGCTGTGACGACAGTACATAAACCAGGTATTGCTATGTCGGTGGCTAGTACCGGTTCATCGGTGATTCCCCCGCCCGGTGTTGCCATTCCTCATCTTACCCCCCATCCAGCGGCAGTCAGCCCAATAGTAAATTCTAATTCGCAAGTTGCTATTCCTCCCCCGGCGATGGTTGCGCCTTCGTTGACGCAGCCATCGGTGCCTACTAATACCCCTACACAAGAGGCTATGAAGAGAGCACAAGAGGCACAATTGAAGCAACAAGAGGAGCTGCAGAAGAAGTTGTTGGATCACAGTGAACCTCAAACTTTACAGCAACAGGAGAATATGTCTATTAAGGGACAAAACGCTAGGCATTTTGTTATGCAAAAATTAATGCGGAAGGTGGATTCCCGAGTGGTTATCCTAAGAAATATGGTAGGGCCCGAGGATGTGGATGAAACTCTTCAAGAAGAAATTCAGGAGGAATGCAGTAAATTTGGTGCAGTAGAAAGGGTGATAATTTATAATGAAAAACAGTCTGACGACGATGATGATGCGGATATTATCGTCAAAATCTTTGTCGAGTTTTCCGAAACTCATGGTAAGTTATTAACTCCCGTTTGAATTGAAGGTTTTTTAGATGAAATTTTCTGTTATAGAAGCGGAAAAGGCAAGAGATGCCTTAAATGGAAGGTACTTTGGAGGACGAATGGTTCGAGCGACGCTCTACGATCAAACCTTGTTTGATCACAGTGATTTTTCAGGTTGATTAAATGGCTACTAAATTTTTTCTACTATGTAGGAGGAAAACTTGTTAAGATTTGTTATAATTTTCAAATACAAAGTTGTGTTTATAATGCAGATTGCGTTTGATAGGCTTATAAAATTCCAGAACTTTACGTGTTTAAATGTCTTTGCTTTTTAATTTGTAAATAAACTGTGTACAATATGATTTCTGTTTTTATTATAGGAAAACCAATGATCCTAATCAAGCTAGTTACTTAAATCGTAGTAAAGCGCAACTTTCCCTTATCTAATTTTTAGGCGCTTCGTATAGTGTCCAATTTTTTCTAATTAAAAATACTTGATAACAAATAACAATATAATTTATTCTAGGACGTGTATGTACAATATTTCTAAACTAATCACAAAACTCATTTCTGCGGTCCTTTTCCCGGAATAAGTTCATAGTCCGGCCTCTTAGGAAACGTTTCATAGCCCTTCTCCATCGGAGTCATATGTCCACCCTTCGCATCAACTTCTATAGCATTTTTCTTCTTAATTTGCATAATAGCATAATTCCTCATAATTTCACTTTCTTCTGGTGCTTCAGTACGCCGACCTCGCAACCATGCTTCCCATTCAGCCGGCCTTTCTTGCATAAAATCCTCCTTAACTGCAGGTTCAAACCATCGACTAGCTTTCCGTTTACCAATAGATGGATCCGCGGGTATTTCAAAGTATTTATTACCGAAATGATCAGTCCCCATGTGGTTGCCTCGAATTTGTCTGGGACGCAATGAGTTTATGAAATTTCGTATAATCATCGCCCAAATACTGCGAGTTGGAGGCTTAGCCATGATCGTTTTTCTATTCAAAGTTTCAGTTAGATTTGTTTGAAGTTCCGGGAATCCTAACCTAAAATTTTTAAAAGGATTAACAACAACAACAAGACAAAGTATGTACTGAGGATTATAGCTTAAACGGCTTAGGAAACTGGATATAAATTTTGTCTGGGCATTTAAAGGGTTTCCACACAAACACAAGATTTATTTAATGGGAAGTCGTAGAAAATTTTTAAAATTCAAATTGCAATGTTACGAGGAGAATTTGATTTTCACACGTGAGTTCTAGGACAGTTTGCTGGGATAAAACTGAAAAAACATACATTATTGCCTCATTCGTAATAATAAATTAATTACCTCTTAGAAATTAACGAATAAACTTTTGGATTTTGTCAAAACACTTTTGACATTTTATTTGGCATGCGCCGAAACTGGACATCACGGTGTGTAGATAACGGTAGAGCCATGTCGGTTTTAATTCGGGTAGGTATTTCAAATGACGTCACGCGCGCTGTGATTGGTTAGAAATTGCAATTTCAAATAAGTTAAAACATTTTGTGGATTTTTTCGCTTTTAAAGAACGTGTAAAAGTGATAATTTGGTAAATCACAGAGTGTGGTGGAAATTAATTTAGAATATCTTTGATCTTTTAGAAGAAAGAAAAATGATAACTAACCTCACTTTTTAAACGTCAACTGTTATTTTCAACTTTAACTTATTATATACATCACATCTCGCATCATATTATGACAAATCGAGCCAAAAAATAATCAGTAAGTTACAAAATCTTGGATAATATTTTACAGCGTGATCAAGAATGACTGAATCTGTTGGTATTGAAAAAATAACTATTGGAATTGGTACTATTGACGCAAAAAACCGCAAGGGCGTTGGCGCGCACATCTTACTGTCAACTTTTGACAATCTTGACAATTCCAACATAACAATACTTCACCATAACATAACCTTAGATTTTGTAAACTGACATTTTGAATGTTTTGTGTTTTTAATTATGACAATCAGGTTTGCAAATCATACCACAAAAAAAATTCCTAATTTCGCAACTGTTTTAATACCAACAGATTTAGTCATTCCTGATCACGCTGTATTTTAAGCCTCTATTTTTCACTTTTCAGCTGTGACGTCATGGCACCACGTGCCCCGATTGAAATACTTGAATGCCCTCACCTTATAGTACACTTACCGTGTTTAGTGATGTCATCTACAGGCGTGGTATCAGCTGCGGGGCGTCGGGGTAAGACAGAGGTAAAAATTGGCATGGCTGACCGTTTATTAGAGGATGAAGGTATACAATAGTGAAATTGAAATAATTTATCTGCAAAGTGAACGATTTTCTCTACACCCAAAGGACAATAATTACAGTAGATCCAGACTAGATATTGTATGTATTGAAAAAATCTGTAAGTTTTCTACTTGGACAGGTTGCTGGCCATAAACTTGTAGCTATGACATTTCCTTTCACCCAACAGTCATAAGATGAACACTGTTACTATAAAATATGGTTATTTGTGTGTTTAAAAACATAATTATTTATGCAAAGTACGTTTTGGACCATGTTATTTCATAACTAGCTTTTGCCAGTCGGGTTTTGGTATTTCAAGAACTTATTTACTTACTCTACTTTTTTTTTAATACCCATGAGTAAAAACACATATTTACATTAATAACTTGTTCGAATATTGAGGATAAAACTAAATAATTTGTTTTTCTTTACAGTTAACAATCACCTAACAAAATGCGGAGAAGAAACAAGAAATAAGTAAAAACAGTCCGGGGGAGTTTTTCTAACTAACCTAGTTGTTTTGTGGTGAATAAGTGACTAAAAGTTGTAACATAAGTATTAATAGTTATAGTTTAAAAAGTGGACACGTATAAACAATTATCAAAATGTCGTTTTTCAATAACATTAAAAAGGTTCTCCATTTCGGTGCCAACGATGCCAAAAAGAAGAAAGTTTTCAACAATGTGCGGATGGATTGTGACCCGGAGGACTTATGGGACATGATCGGCGAATTGGGCGATGGGGCCTACGGTAAAGTCTACAAAGCCCAACATAAACACACCGGACAGCTAGCAGCTGCGAAAATGTGCCGTTTGGATGGCGAAGACGACCTAGCAGACTTTATGATCGAAATCGATATATTAACCGAATGCAAACACATTAATATCGTGGAACTGCACGAGGCGTTTCAAAAGGAACAACAATTGTGGCTGTTGATAGAATATTGCGATGGGGGGGCCTTAGATAGTATTATGACTGAATTAGAAAAGCCCCTAAACGAACTGCAAATCGCGTATGTGTGCCAAAATATGTGTAAAGGTTTGCAGTTTCTACATAAATCTCATGTTATCCACCGAGATCTGAAGGCTGGCAATGTGCTGTTGACTATGGCTGGCGGAGTTAAATTGGGTAAGTTTATTTTACTAATAACTAATAAATCTGTTACTTTATTTGTTTTTCATACAAGTATACTACTGAAGTTTGCTTAAAAAATTACCCAACGCAAAACACCTTGAGTTTTATTTGCTTTCCTTTAACAAGTTGCAATTTAATAGTTTTTTAAGTATGGCAATGGTATAACAGTACAGACGTGGACTAATAGGTGGCATTCTACTTAAATTAAATCGCTTGCAACTCACCAGATGGCGGTGATATAATCGATTACGCACACTACCTTGCGGTACTCCAGTTTTATACAGGGTGAGTCGCAATAAGTGGGACATGCTTTACCTGTAAATACTAGGCCTAAAACTAAGACGATTGACGCAAAAAGTTTTTATACTAAAATGCATAACTAAAAAGTTATAGGCGTTTGAAGTTTCAGAAAAAAAATTTTTGCTAATAACTTCTAAACTAATTGAATGGCGTGTTGAACCATTCTTCTTCTAAGCTCTTGAAGTGAAGGAATAGGTGTTGCATACACTTTTGATTTTAAATATCGCCAAGAAAAGAATTCAATTGCGTTTAGGTCAGGAGAACGAGGAGGCCGTGCAACAGGAGCGTCAGGGCCTCTACCAATCCATCGTTGAGGATAGGTGACAGATGGTCAATGTCGCACAGGACGTGCATAATGTGCTGGAGGTCCGTCCTCCGTCAATAACTTTTAAATCTCAGCATTCTTGATGGTTTTTTTGAAACTTAGTAAAAACATGCTGTTAGTTTTTAATTTTTTAAAGCTTAACGGTGCGTTTAATCAAAACTTTACAAGAGATCAAAAAGTTTTTAAATTAAATTGCCTATTAGATGCAATTTTTTTTATAATTAAAATTTTAAGGACAAAAAAGTTCCAGAAGGTTAAACACTTTACTTACTTTAAAAAACCATATTCCTAAAGTTTGATTTCAACAAAATTTTCACAAATTAAAGGTATTTGGTATTCATTAGCAACTACCAAGAATTGGTTCATCTCTTTCAATTAGTTTAGAAGTTATTAGCAAAAATTATTTTTTTTTCTTAAACTTCAAACTCCTATAACTTTTTAGTTATGCATTTTAGTATAACAACTATTTGCGTCAATCGTCTCAGTTTTAGGCCTAGTATTTACACGTAAAACATGTCCCACATATTGCGACTCACCCTGTATATGTAAATTGTAAATTGACTGAATTTACATGGAATTTACTATATTTTCTAAGTAAAATATCATAACACGCAGATTTTGCAAAAAATACTTTCAGGTTTTCCCAAGATGTGGTAAATCATCTTGATGAATGTAGAGGTCATCAATCATCTAAAACTATTACGTAAACTTGTCTATTATTAAATTAAAACGAATTTGCCAATATTTTGATAATGCTAAAAAAATTCAATTGAATTAAAATTTATAACTGAATATGTACTTAGCTAATTAAACAATTAAACTGTTACAAGTTGTATAATTGTTACATAGTGTATAAATAATTTTCAGGGTTAACTTTATCCATTAAACATTATCTTGCATTTATAATAGTACACATTTTTGCATTAATTACTGAATTAGGTATTTAAAAATTTTACTTTCGTAATAAATTGTATACATGCTAACATTTCTATTAGGTAATATTTATTTTAATGAAACACTAAAATAACTCGACAAGAAATGTGTTAAATAACTTGGTAATAATTTTATAATATTTTATCACAATTATTGGAAAACGTGCGGTATTACGTACAATTGTAAATATTTCGGTATTGTTGTTTTTTGTTGTTTGTCCGGAAATTGTAATCTAATTTAAGGATAAAAAATTTTAATAAGAACGATAAGGCTTGTAAATTATGCCTTTAAATAACGAATTTCGTTTTTGTCCTTAAAGTACATCAAAATATGTTATATGTTGGATTGAGGATGTTACACATTTTCCTCGACATTTTCTATGGTCTGAGAATTTTAAATCCTCAGGTTGATCCAAAGAAAAATTTTTCAATAATTAAATAAATACAGGGTGATTCTTGAATACATTGTCCTGTATAATTTTTTATCTCCAATCCGGGTTTTTTTTTAATTTTCCATATAAAATCATCGCAGAATTTATTCAAGGATCACATCTAAAAATATTTCGTGTCTATCCTGGGACACCCTGTATAAAGTAAATTCTGATTTTGTAATGACTCACTAATTCCTAAATTTGCTAAATAAAAAAAAGTTCATGGCAACGATCGTTTCCTTATAATTCGAGGCTAAATTCGATGCTACTCTTGAGGTTCTCCGGTTTTTCGATATAAATTGATTAGCTATCGTAATTTAGGTACCCTAACCACAAACCACTTAACGAAAATATAGATTGAATCATAGAACCGGAAAAATACTAGTGCAAGGTTAAAATAAATACTTTAATAATACTGCGTTTTGGAATTTCGAAAATTTCGTCAAGAATATGAAATTTAATTTGTGACAAGATAAATCGAAACTGTGATGTTATAAGGATCATTGGACGCGATGAAACCAACATTAATTCAGTGAATTGAATTGTTAGAGGTTAATTTCATAGGTTAATTAATATTATAAATAGACGGTCATGGGTTAAGTTTCATATTAAGCATCATGTAATGATTCATGTTAAGAATACAAAATGTCATATGAAACTTTGTGGGTTTGAATAAAATAAATTTTAGTAAATTTTCGAATTATTTTCAATCTCAACAGTTAAATTATCCTCGTGATGTACCCACAATTGAGTGACATGAAATCTAAATGAATCAGCATGAGCTCACTATTATTTATGGCATAAGGAAGTTACACGTCTGTTTGTATCGAGTTATCTTTCAATGAGTGAAATGATAGGGATTCCAAAAAATAACAATAAATTTAATACAACTACAGTCGATGACATGCAACAAATAAATATGTACGCTGCTGAATAAGATTACTGTATAAATTTTAAGCACATTTTACAATCATTTAATTATTTTATTGCGGTGCGGCTAGAATTTGATCATGAATAAAGTCAAATATTAGATTATTTTTAACTTATCTAAATACGCGTCATTGTACTAGTTTTTTAAACAAAAGTCTGTAAATACGAGCAGTTTTAATTAAATTTCATCTCGTATCTCTGAGGATATTTCAACCTCTACAATAAATATTTGTAGATTCGTTATCGTTTCAACAATTTTATCATAGTTGCTATTGTTTCGGTATTTAGGTAAATTATTTATTAAGACACCATCATCTACTGTAAATAATAGCGTATTGTAATTTGAAAGTAATAATTTGTGTTGTGATAAAGATGATAATAAACATTTTTCGTAGGAGATAACAGATATTACTTACATATTATTGGTATTGTTTTAGATGCTATTGTTTAATTTTTTTCTATTTCTAGTGGATTTTGTAAGAGTTAAATGAGGATCCTTCCAGACAAAGATAAGATTTTAAAGCAGATATCAACAACTTTCTTCAAAATTCCAAACCAAAATAAATTTGAGTAACTGTTTTTAAAAAAAATTTTTCGATCGACAAACTTTTTTGTTTAATTTTATAGTTGCAAATGAGAATTTTTAAACGGAGGTTAGGATCGGAACCTCTGTAGTACAGACTTTGCTGGGAAATAATTCCGAGACGAATTTGGCCTCTGATTTTCGAAAGTGCCATCTTGTTTTTAGTTGTTCGCGCATAAATCGCGTATTTTAGATTTTAGAAGAAAATGTTTTAATGCCATTTAGTTGCAATTTGAATTGTCTACATAATTGCACTGGTGACGTTTTTCGCTAATTGCAATTGTTTACAAGTTACAATGCAATTTGTTATAAAAAATGAGGGATGGTTTTTTTATATTCTATGTATCTTTTTTTACGTAGCTCTAATCGAAAAATCGACAGACAATCTCTCTTCTTTATTCTTATTCTCTAATTTTTGGGCATTGTATAAGAATTTCGCTTAAAATAATTGAAAAATTTTTTTTCTAATTTTTTACGTATATTTACTGAATGATTTTTTTTTCTTATAGCCGATTTTGGCGTATCAGCGAAGAACAAAAGCACCATGCAGAAGCACGACACATTCATCGGCACGCCCTACTGGATGGCCCCCGAGGTCGTCCTCTGCGAAACATTTCGCGACAACCCCTACGACTTCAAAGTGGACATTTGGTCAATGGGCATAACCCTAATCGAATTCGCCCAAATGGAACCTCCAAATCACGAAATGTCTCCCATGCGAGTTTTGTTAAAAATCCAGAAATCCGATCCACCGAAATTAGAACAACCATCCAAATGGTCGAAGGAGTTCAACGATTTCATAGCGAAATCTCTAATAAAAGATCCACAGAAACGACCGACTTGCGAGGATTTAATTAGGCATCCGTTTATTAATTGTACGTTGGATTCGAAGCCCATCAGGGATTTGTTGTTGGAGTATAAAGCTGAAGTGGTGGAAGAGGAGCTCACCGATGATGATCCTGAGGTAAATAAAAGTGTTGATGTTGGTTTTGATTATATTGTGGTTTCTGCGTTAATACTGTAAGCTTTTGTACATAATTTCATGCTTAGCGTGGTAGGAAACATCGAAAACACAAAGAACTTTATCAGAGGATTGGTAAGTTTTCCTGAAGAGAAATTAAACCATTAGTACAGAGAAAAGTAGCAGTTTCCCCAATTTAAGCAATGTAATTTACAAGCCCCTTCTAGTTATTAGAATCAATTCGTAAAATAATATTAAAAACCTGCTAATATACTCGTTATATTGATTGTTATCACGGCTTGTTTGTTATGCATGCGGCTCTCCGGGTCCTCCTTCGCCTGGCATGCTTGCTCAGGTGAGAATCCTTATTCGTTGGCGAATTTCATGTACTATGTAAATTTATCTAGTTTTGCAGAGGAGTTGCTAAAGACCAAATAGAATTTTATTTTTACCCAATAATTGTTAGTTTATGTTTTGGTGTGGATGTTAATATGAGCTTTTTGCAGGACAACCGTACATCTCAAGTTCGTCTGGACATCGAAGATGATTCTACGTCCGTACGAAGCAACGAAGTTGACAACAAAAGTAAGTGAAGATTTTTTAGTACCTCGAATTTTGGTGCTCTTCAGACTAAAAAAATTTATAAAGTTATGTAAAAAAATAGACGCGAATTAGTTTTTTCTTAATCTAAGAATCTAACCTTAATTAAATTTTTTCAGCAAATGACGCAGAAACTACATCAAGTGGAGATAAAGACACAGTCAAAGCAGCGACTAAAGCGGAAGTGGTTGAACCTACCGCCCCCGCAACCGTTCCTCCAGCTGAGAAAAAACAGGTAAACTCCACGTTAACATTCTAAAAAATTAGCTTATAATTATGCTTTTAGCCTGAGAAAAAGGAAGAAGTACAAAGAAAGACCTCAAGAGACAAAGGTCCAGCTCCTTTACCCCCACTCCAAACTCAACAATCAACTTCGTCGGACAAAGACAAAGGTCCAGCTCCACCACCTCCAATCATACCACCCATGCCCACCCCACCTTCCTCGCCCATTACACCGCCTGCAACTCCACCACGATCTAGTCCAGAGCACGTTGAAGACATCCCCTTACCGCCTACAGTTAAGAAAGCTCCAGCCAACAGGGTTGAATGGAACAGAGATAACACGGACAATGCAAGTAGTAGTGTTGCTGATATTAGAAAGGCGTTGGAAAGCCAGCTGCAGAAGAGGAAGTCGGAAGAGATGATATGTGATACTGTAAAGAGACACTCTGAGGAGAAGATTGGTGATACAGTGACGGTTAGTAGTTCTAGTGCGCCTACACCAGACGATAGTCTCAATATTTTCACGTCCACATCGCAAGCTGAACGAAATAAGTTGAATACTTCCACAATCACCATTAACTCAGATCTGCCGGATCCGTCTAATAGTTTAGCGTCGAATATTAGCCAAGTAAGTGTAGTTGGCATTCTGGTAAATTACATATGATTTCTTGGACGAGGAGAGTTTATGATCTGGGATTTGCTTAACAATCAAACTTGTACTTCTTATAATAATCACTACAGTCCTTAGTCCTAGGTGACTGAACTAAAAAACATGTCAACTAGCTTTTAGTTTTTTTGGTAAAATGCACTAAGCCACCCAGGACTGGAAGACTTTTTGTACATAATCACTAACGCTTTTTCTTGTTTTAGGTAACGGTTGTGACTACGCACCCTCCAGTCATAATTGACAACACACGTTGCCTTTCAAGAACTTCCTCAACATCACCAAGCAATAGTGCCAATGAAGTAGTAATCGTAGCGAATGATACAAATAAAACTCACGTAGAATCATCGGATGATGAATTTTGTCCTTCGTTAGACTCCTTAGAGTATCCCCCGCCTAGTGAATTCCGGGACAAGCCTTTGAACGCTAAAAAATTGGACGAAAGTGAAGTACTGATAGTTGATTCGAGTTACGTTATAAATGATTCTGGACTAGATGTTTCGGAGGATAATTCTCGCCTTTTGGACACCAGTCATGTTTCTGTAGTGAAAATTGACGAGGAGAAAGTGCAAGTTAAGGACTCGACGTCTTATCTTAGTGACAAGTCGACGGATAATTTCAGGAGTTCTACTAGTGATCTTTCGAATACTTCCTCAGGTAAAACTGGAAGTACTAAGAGTGACTACGGTGATGAGATTCGAGGTACCTCTATTATTTTGGATGGTTCCAATTCGGATATACACGATCTTAATAAGCATAAAATGAATGGACAAGTTTTACATTCGTCAAGTCGCGAGGATATTTTCAAGAAAAACAGTTTTAATGGCAAAGCGTATCCTGATAGTTTCGAGTCATCTGCAATGTCAGATCGTTCGCAAAGCGACTGCGGTTCAGTTCGTAGCAATGATTCACACAGACGCCCAATTTCCGTTGCAAGCAAAAGTATCGAACAGTCCGACGTTGAAAGTATGTCGATTGCTAGTCATGAGAGTAGAGGAAGTGGAAAAGACGCGAAGAACGAGCGATTGTCCGAACCAGATGAAACTGAAGATAACGTGGTTGTTTACCGCAAACCCCCAAGAACTAAAGCCCAAGAACTTTCGGTTCTCAACAGGAAGACTCGGAAGCGTACAAGGAAATTCGTGATTGATGGCGTTACCATTACAACAACAACCAGTAAGGTGATTTATGGTGATGAGGAGAACTATAATCCAAACGATCCGATTCATGACAGAAAACAGGAGTTGCGTGAGTTGAAGTACCTTCAGAAACAAGAACAAAAACAGTTCCAAGATTTGGCGATCAAAGAAAACCTAGCCCTCGAACAGCAAGACCGGAAATTCGAACAAGAACGCTTGGGTTTGGAACGAACTTACGAGAATGACTTGGAGATGTTAAGTCGGCAACAACGCCTACAAATTGAGCGTGCCGAAGCACATCAAGACGCTGATTTACGTGCCACATCGAAGAAAATTCGCGCTGAACAAGAGCGGGAACTCAAACTGTTTAGAGATGGTTTGAAACAAGAACTCAGATTATTAAAAGCGGAAATCGACATGTTACCAAAAGAACGCCGCAAGACGGAATTCAAGATACGTAAGGAGAAAATGGATGCTGATCATCTGGATCGTGAAAAATCGTTCCTTGAGAAGTTGAATGAAAACCACGAGAGCTCCCTTCGGCGACTAAGCGATGGACACAGGGAGAAAATTGCGCTAATGGAACGGCAATTTTTACAACAAAAACAACAGTTGACTAGGACAAGAGAAGCAGCTTTGTGGGAAATTGAAGAGAAGCAAATACACGAGAAACACCAGCTGAAAAAGCGACAGATCAAGGAGATTTTCATTCTACAAAGACACCAAATGCTCACCAGGCATGAGAAGGAAAAGGAACAAATTAAACGAAGGGCGCTACGTAAGGAAGACGAACTCCTCAAGAAACAAACCGCTGAAAAACGCTCGTTACCCAAGAGAATCCGCGCAGAAATGAAAGCCCGCGAGTTGATGTTCAGGGAATCAATGCGAATATCAATGTCTGGTACCAACGATCCCGAAATGGAGAAGAACAAATTCAAAGATGTAAGTTGCTTCGTAGGTTTAAGAGTATTCCGAATAATACATTTTTTTTTGTTGTAGTTCCAAGAAAAAGAAAAGAAACGTTACCAAGCCGAAACTGTAAGATTCCAAGTAAAACACTTGAGACAGTTGGAGGAGTTGCGGGCCATGAGTGATGCAACAATTAAAGAACTTGAACAATTACAAAATGAAAAACGCAAGATGTTGCTGGAGCATGAAAGCTTGAAGTTGAAGCAACGCGAGGAGGCATTCAGCATGGAATTGCGCGAATGGAAAGCTCAGTTGAAACCAAGAAAACAGGTAAGCTTGTTTGAGCTTAAGAGGCAATATTCAACAGAAGATTTTAATTTAACAATGTAAATGTTTAAACTTTTTAAGATTGTAATTTTATAAATAATTGATGTTTCTAGTCCATTTTTTTATGAGATAAAATCAAGGCCCCTGTGTATTTTTTATATAAAGTTTTGAAGCTTTTGTACTGATCTGCTCTGAATTATTTTATTTTCGGTGTTATATGCATGATTATTAATATTAACTAATTAATGTTTATCCTAATCGTAACCACATTACTAACTGCACACACGCATTCTTATAGAAACTAGAAGAAGAGTTGCATAGAGAAATTCTCAACTTGAAATACATCGAATACTTACCCAAGATTTCCATACCGATGCCGGGTTCATCTTCAACTGACAATGCACCACCACAATCTCCTAGTACCGTTCCTTCCAGTCCATTTATTCCAGATGAACCTAGACCATCGTGGGGACACCAGAGAACATGGAGCACTGGAGTTTTGGGAGACGCTAAAAATGTTTTCTTTCCGTCCATTGATCCCTCACATGATTCCGCTGCTTAGTTTGTTTTTGTTGTGTATCTCCTATTGTCGAATTTGGTTTTGTTTCTTAGCTTTTATTTTATTTTGTGTTGTGTTTTGTCTGTGTAAATTTTTCCAATATTTTCCATTGCCTACACTCATTTTATCAGGTTGGTAACTATTAACACATATTTTACAAGAATGGTTATTTATTAATATTAATAATAATTCTAAAACATAAATCACCATTCTTGTATGTAGCTAATAAACTAATAGACGTATTCATTTGGTTACTAAATTTATTCCAGCTTCCTCCTTCTGCTAATATTCACATTATAATTTTGTGTGGTGTTTGCAGAAATTAGAGGAAACATTTGCTCTGCAACTAGAAGAGCAGGAGCGAGTATATGGTCCAGTAACACCGCTCACATTGCCTTCGGATCTTCCCGATTTGAGTCCAGTAGACAGTTGTAGTAGACTTGGTCTTGCCTCAACCCGAAGTAGTTTGTCCTCTGTTTCTGAAGGGTAGTTTGTTAAATCCTGTATAATATGATTTTATTTTATTCAATATGTAATCCAAATTGTGCCTCTGTAAATTTCAGAGTGAGGATTATTACGAAAAAAAAAACTAGTTGAAGTGTATATATATTATTACACAGACTGAATATTGTAATCATTTTAATGTATAATGCGTAAAAAAATAAGATATTATGAAGAAGGAAATCATATTTAATAAACACAGTTTTGGTGACCTGATCTACTTAAAAATAAAAAAGAAGGGACTGTTTATATCAGATTTAAAGAAAGAGATTATAATATATATTTTGGTTTATCGTTGTCTAATTTATTTTATGGTTATCAACGTTTTGTGTTTTTTTTTATAACAATGTATAATTTAATAGTGGAGAAGTGTGCATTTATAAACAGACTGACAGATTATACTTGTTTATTGTACATTATTAACAAATTTTAGTTAGTTAAATTATGCTTTAAATAAGAACAAGTTCAAAGGTTTATAAAGAAAATGTTCCGTATAAGTATAATTTGTCGATTAAATAAATAGTTTAAATTACAAATCAAACTTACTTTAATTAGTTGTTACAGGGAATGTTATTACTGTTTAATTGCTTGTATTTTCGACACAGTCTGAGTCCGATTTTTTTAATTTCTCGTTAGAACTGGAAAAAGTTAACGGGTGCCTAGAAGATTTAAAATGTTTTATTCTAACTTACTTTAGCTTGTATATAAATAGACATTCGATTTGTTCTAACTCATGAAGAAACAGAACAGTGTGATAATATTTTACGATTAGTTGATGCTTTTTGTTTGCCACTATCATACTGTTCTATATTACAGGATATGTACAGTCAATGTATTTTATTTTTATGTGCATATTATTACTATTATTACAATAAAATATTAATATTAAACATACTTTTTGAAGTTTTAATTGGGGTTTATAAAAAATTAGTACCTAACAATTATTTAATTTAAATTCGCTTTATTGCTTAACTACAGTGAGGTTAGTAGGGTATTGATTCAAACAAACTATCGTAGAGCATCTTCTGGAAATATTATTTATTGTGTGGATTTGTACAGGGTGGTCCAGTTATAGTGTCCTCGTTATTATCTCAGAAACTATTGGGCACAGGAAAAAAAGTTTTATATAGAAGTTGTACAGTCTATAGCATTCTATATTTTTGAAAAAATATTACCTATACAGGGTGCGTCATTTTCATGTGGCGATATAAAGTTTAATTTTTTTAAATGGAACACCCTGTATTTTACCCAAAATTATGATTTCTCGTCCAATTTACGATTTAAAATATATAAGGTTTAATATGCCTATTATTGATAGTTTCCAAGATATTCGAGAAAATATCTAGAAATACTATGATATCTGCCTGTTTACATGAGCAATGTTAGTTCTACTTTTTAGCTAGAAAATTTTATTTCTGGTCCCAAGAATCAAGTAAACTTTAAATTGATATCATATGTAAGAAAAAGTCGTAGTATTTGACAAAGAACTATTATTTTATAGAGTAGACCTAGAAACTAATAATAATGCTCTGTCAAGTAGGCATTGGAAAACAGTTAAATTTTTTTAAATATATTATTTTTTATTATAAACTAACTAAATAAAGAATATGTTTTGGTTGCGTATTTTTGAAATTGAAACAAATAAAATAGCTTGCTCTAACACACCTGGTGGAAGCTACACCCACATAATACAATATTATTTTTCAAAATATTTTCTCGAATATCTTGGAAACTATCAATAATAGGCATATTTAGCCTTATATATTTTTTATCGTAAATTGGATGAGAAATCATAATTTGGGATAAAACACAGGGTGTTCCATTTAAAAAAATGCAACTTTATATCGCCACATGGAAATGACTCCCCCTGTATAAGTAATATTTTATCAAAAATGTAGAATGCTACAGACTGTACAACTTCTATATAAAACTTTTTTTCCTAGGCCCAATAGTTTCTGAGATAATAACGAGGACACCGTAACTGGACCACCTTGTACATTATTTTACAAATAATTTTCTAAAAAAATTCCCTACACGTTCTGAGCTATTTGGTAATTGGATCTTTTCAATAATATTTCTAATTCTTTCTTTAAAGTAGTACTAATAAAACCACTATCCTCTTCAGTAATTTTCTCATAAAACGAGACTGCAGACTCAATATCATTATTTAAACCTAAAAAATTCAATCCTTACTGTCGTAAGTTACGATGTTATTAAATACTTACTGTATATTTTTAATATACTAGAATAAATAATGTTAATGTCAAATATTTGGGGGGGTAGTCGTTTGACGACTTTTGCCAGCGTTTCTAACGGAGCCAATTTTTTCTCATTTACCCATCGTTGGCAGCGTTTACTCAATTCGTATTTAATATTTATCTCGGTATTCTGAAATAATACAGGATGTCTCTAAAATGTCTTTACAAAATCCTACCTTAGTCCATAAGTTCTTCCTTACTCAGTTACAGGGCGCTAAAAAAATTTTTTCCAAATAATTTTTTAAGTATATCTTTAAAGTTTAAAGTAGAGGTTTGAAATTTGGTGGGTTAATAAGTCTATAAGGAAGCTACAATTTGTTGGTATTAGAACCAAAATAATATTGTTCAGTGGCGTACTTATCGAAGAGGTCTCAGGGTTTTTTTGAATAATTTTTGTAGGAGATTAAATTTTTTTACAAAATAATAAAAATTATGATAGATACGCTCAAGACACGTAAAAAAGGTATACTTGTTTGATTTGCATTAACTCAACTGTTTGCGAGATATTTCACTTTGAAAATTTTTTTGCTATTAAAACGACAAATTGTGACACCCTGTAAAGCCAAAAAGATTGGGTCACTCTAATACGTGTCTTGAGCGTATCTATCATAATTCTTGTTATTTTGTAAAAAAATTCAATACCTTACAAAAAATATCCAAAAAAACACTGAGTCCCCCCCTATAAGTACGACACTGAACAATATTATTTTGGTTGTAATACCATCACATTATAGCTTCCTTATAGACTTATTAACCCACCAAATTTCAAGTCTCTATTTTAAACCGTTCTGTGATATACTTAAAAAACGATTTGGAAAGATATTTTTTAGCGCCCTGTAACTCAGTAAGGAAGGACTTTTGGACTAAGGTATGTTTGGTTCAATCGAATTATTTTGAGCCCAAAAACTTGTGGTAGGATTTTGTAAAGACCTTTTAGAAAGAAAATATTAAATCACACCACTTACAGACAACACTTTTGCAAGCGGTTTTTCCATCTGCTTCTCAGCAAAAGCTGCAATTAAAAGCATTTGCGTTCCTAAAGCCCCATGAATAATTTCCGTAATTTCCACGACTCTCTTCAACAGCTCCTCATTTTGCTCTTCTATAATAGCGCAAACCAGTTCTAGTTGCAAAGGAGTGCAATTGAATTTTGTAGCTAGGTCAACATAAGTATCAACAGCTTTGCTAAGATTGCCACTAAAAAAATTAATACTTATTAAAATATAAAAAATTTTGGTTAATTTTACTTGTCTAGGTGCACTCTAACTAGTGGGCCCAAAATTCGATTTGTTGGTTTGCATAGACTGTTATTTATAAGGAAATTAAACATTCTTAACTGTTGTTTATCGTCTTTGAAACTAGCTAACAACTGTCGGCAATTTCGTTCATTTGGTGGAAAATTTTCAGTCTTACTACAAAAATACATACAATAAAAACACGAAAAAATATTATTAGAATAAAGTTAAATACTTGGGTTTTATTTCTTTTTGCATTATATCCATCGCTTCAACTATTCGTCCATTCCGAATCAACAAACCAGCTAAATCAACAGTTTTAAAACTATCTAGAACAAAATTAGGGTCCATAGCTTTTAATTCGTTATACATTTTCAAGGCTTCATCCACATTTTCACTTTGGACGTAATTATACATAATCGAAGATTTCATTCCAGGCGTTTCTTCTGAACCAACTGCAGTAAATTTCTCGCGTAATTCTTCTACTCTCTTGTAGTTGCCCAAATTGCTATGCAGTTGAATTAAACGGCGTAGCACACCACGTGTGTTCATGTTTTTCTCTTGCAGCTCCAGTAAATGGCACTCAAGTTCGTTAATATTCATGTTACGCTATAACAGAGCATTATATGTTTAAAAAGGAGCTTTAAGATTCGAGTGATTAGTCTTAGTATACTTACTGGATGAGCAATAAGTTCCTCTCGATTCAAATTTGAACTAAGCAACGAATCCAGAGAAGGGATAATTTGACTCTTGTGACGATTGTCACTCAGTTTCAAGCACATATTTTGGATAGTTTCAAATGCTGCTGACTGGATTGTTAAAGTTTGTTCATGTAAAAACTGCAATTGAAAATATTTTTTATCTTTTAACAACAAATAAATCCTCTACCTTGGGGACGGTCTTGCTGTTAAGTTCTCTGGATTATGAAACTAAGACTGTCCAGCATATAACAGTATTAGCAAATGTAATTGAATATTTCATAATTGAGGGAATTTAGGTTGTCAAAAAGTACATAAAATTTGAGATTTCTTAGTAATTTTTAAACGAAACTCTTTTAAAGTAGTCTGAAAACTTTCGAACTTTTTACTTTTAATTTGGGATAATAAAAATCCCATTAATTTGCATTTTGGGATTCCAATTTTTTTTCTTAAATTTGTTAGTTAAAAACGATGAATTGTAAAAAAGCAAAATGGGAAATTAAAGGACCTTTTAGTTATCCCCATTTATGTCAAATTTACAGTATTACATGCACAAATTTCGAATTTACTGTGACTCTTTTGGCCGATTTCACTTTTCACGAACTATAACATAGCTCAAAAAATACCAAATTTATGAATATTTCATAATTGAGGGAATTTAAAGTAGTCTGAAAACTTTCGAATATTTTGCTTTTAATTTGGGATAATAAAAATCCCATTAATTTGCATTTTGGGATTCCAATTTTTTTTCACAAATTTGTTAGTTAAAAACGATGAATTGTAAGAAAGCAAAATGAGAAATTAACGGATCTTTTAGTTACCCATTTATGTCAAATTTACAGTATTACATACACAAATTTCGAATTTACTGTGACTCTTGTGGCCGATTTCACTTTTCACGAACTATAACATAGCTCAAAAAATACAGTTTTATAGGGAAAACTTAAGTTAAAAATCGTCACAAAATATGGTTTAGTGATACGAAAACTAAGCCACATATAAAATTAAGTATGTTTAGAACTAGTAGCGGCTAAAAATTTCTTTGAAAGGTTTCATATTTATCTTAATTTTTACTTTCTTATACTAAGTAATAATAACAAATAAATCATCTACCTTTAGTAAATTATTAAAAGCATGGAAATCGTTACTACTTCTACAGTTCTTGAACGCTTTTACAAGAAACCATCCAACAATGTCCTGTTCACTTTGATCAGACTCGCAGTATCTTTGTAGTAAAAATCCAACAGCTTGGGTATCATGTGTTGTCTTCCAAGCAGAACATAACACTCTCCAAAATATATCACCTTCGATGGCCACATTGTAAGCTTTGCCTTAAAATATACATTTAAAATGGAAAATTACATTTAATTTAAAAAAATATTTTTTACAAGTTTTTACTGCTAGTTCTAGTTGATTTTGCTTTAATAAAACAATAAGCAGCGGACTTAATAATTCTTTTACAGTAAATCCCAACGGCTGCATTTTGGTGAGCAGGAAACTTGGATCCGAAAGATCGCAGAAGGGAAACACGAAATTTTGTAAAGTTTCGCTGTCGAGTTCAACGCCCATTTTTGTGATTTTCTTAATAGTGTTCATCATGCCTACAATGTCAATAAGAATGTTACCAAACGGAAAAATTCAAAGGCCAGATTTTAGTTTTGGTTCCGACGCCCAGATTTTCCAACCTGTTTCTCCTTGCTGTTTATACGAGTCCACTAACAACGACCAGAAGAAATGGGGTCGCTTTATTGTTAAATTTTCTAGTAAAACCCATGCAGGATTCCAGTAGTTGTGTCGTAGAGCTATGCCAGTCACATTCTCTAAAGCATATTCATCAAAACCTAAGTCGCGTATTTCTTTAGCTAAACGAATAATCACATCGATTGCCTGCAATATTATTGCATATTTAAATAACGGCGTGACTGTGAATTAATATCTTACAATATCTTTATGCAACATTTCCTTTAATAACGAAAATCCGTATTTTTGTTCTGTTGAGGAATCCACAAAATTTTTATAAAGTTCCATAGCGGATTCTGGTTGATTCATATGCACACAGTGAATACACAAATCCTTTAGTTTAAGCGTAAACTCTCGGGAATATTCCTGTTGGTTGCTTAAGGAGATTATCTGAAAAGTACAGATATATATCACAATCTTTACTTTACTTTAACTAAACGCTTACTTTTGATAACATTGAGTAATTCCCAGTTAGTCCAACACATTCAAGTAATTCAAACAGTTCCTCTTCGTCAAATCTACCACCATATTTACCCAAAACCTCCTCAAATTCTTCTTGGTTACTTCTGATTATACACGCTTTTAACAACGCCAAACTGGTTTTGCTTGTTTGAATAATCTGGGAAGCTTTCATCGTTAACAAAACCGATTCCCCTGCTTTCAAACCACTTAAAAATGTTTTTTAATTTATTTCCCGATTATTATTAACCAATCTTACCCTTGTATAGTTTGTGCTAAAAGTAAGTTGTTAAAAACAGTCTCGTCTGCTGAAATACGTGCATTCTTCATCGCTTCCAAAATTTCAAAAGCTTGAGAGGCATGACCTTTTTCACAGGAATTTTTCAGCAGCAATTTGTAAGTGGTTTCATTAGGTTCGCATGGAAGAATATGTAAGAATTCTTTAAAATTTAACACAACACCATTTTCCGTGCACACAGTAATATACTTGTGGCAAGTATCCAGGGTTAGTTTGTTTGATTTAAGGAGACTTTCATAAATATTTTGACAAACACCATTTCGGACTTCTCGAGATGAATCCGGTACGGATTTACCACAAAATTCTAGTAATAATATTACCTGCTCGTCCGTTAATGTTTCTAAAAAGAAAATAATAGAAAATAACTTTGTAATGTACTTTTATAATCATACGAACCATAATTTATTGTAGGGAACACATTTAAAAGTAGTTTAAGGTAAATTTGTTTACCTTCATTCACATACGTAAATAATTCATTTATATTTGAGATACTTTTCGCGTACATTGGTTTTCTAACATTCTTCAACTCACTGTAGTTTCTAGAACTGATTTTTAATTTTATAATAATTGTTTAGTATACTATAACAAACTTACCAATTTAAATGTTGAAAATTAAAAGATATTGCAGCGGCGTTTCTATGAAATTCTTTGGAAGTTGTAGGGTAAACATTCCTGTTCAAAAGAAAGCAGCATCTTGTAAGGTACTTTGTATATTTCTGCATTTTACATGCACAACTTAATTATAAATTGACTTGGATAATGTATGTTCAATTGTAGGTTATATAAATGTCAAAAAAGAAGTGTGTTCAGGAACTTCTCTATTGGTATGCAACCAGTTATACATATTAGTCTTTTAATGTAGCTTTAGATACATTTATATAAATCATTTCAATTTTACTCACTGTGTTAAATTTTACTCATTTATCTAAGGTCCTAATTATCCGGATTACTCATAGAAACAAAAACGTTTGCATAATAATTTGCAAGTGCTAAAAACGGGGTATTCGGTGACTAAAGATACATGGTTGCCTACCACGTGCATCTGTCTCTAACCTAACCTATAAAATTAGTTTAACTTTTTGAATATTGATTCAGTTTTGATTTATTCCTATTTAATTAATATGAAGCGATTATCAGAAGAAAGGACGAAAATACTCTTTGAGAAACTATCAAAATAGTAAGTAATCCCACACACTTTTTTTTGTAATATCTGCTTTATTTGTAATTTTATCTTTTTAGTATTGGGTCAAACGTGAAATTGCTAATAGAGCGGCCAGATGGCCTTTACTGCTTTCGAGAGCAAAAAAACCGAGTTTATTATGTCTCCGAAAAGATATTGAGACTAGCAGAAACAATCTCTACAGATAATCTCATTTCTGTCGGCACATGCTTTGGGAAATTTACCAAAACGAACAAATTTCGATTACACATAACAGCTCTTAGTTATTTGGCTCCTTATGCACAGGTAAATACACTACAACACTACATTATAAACTAGTTTATCTATTTAACATCCTAAATCTTTTTAAGGCTAAAATTTGGTTAAAACCCTCGGCGGAACAGCAGTTTTTGTATGGGAACCACGTTTCTAAGTCTGGTTTGGGACGAATTAGCGAAAGTACGGAGAAATACGGGGGGGTTCTTGTGTATAGTATGTCGGATTTACCGCTTGGTTTTGGAGCAGCTGCCCGATCTACAGCCGAATGTAAAAATGCTGATCCTATGACTTCCGTCTGTTTTCACCAAGCCGATATTGGAGAGTACATAAGAGCTGAGGAGGATTTATTATAAGTTAAAGTAGTTTTTAGTTAGATAATAAAAACAAACTTTTTTTATTTTATTTGTCTTTAATTCTTGTATTTACTTACAGTGCCCTATTATTAAATACACTGTGTCCCAAATTGGTGGCTCCACTATGGGTAACTTCTTAATTATTGGAGATACAAATTAGGAAAGTTTTTAAGAATTTCAAGACCATTTCAGATTAGCTAACAGATCTTGAATATCTCTTTTGGTTTTTGAGATATTCGGGAAAAACCAAAATGTTGCATTTTCTTTAATGGAAAATATTTTTTTTATTATCTATTTTATGCTGTTAAGACTTTGACATTCTCCATGCACTTTTTAAGATACTTCTAACGGTGTTGTCAGTTTTTTTCCAACTCTTGTTTTTTGAGATACGGTTACTAACTTTTGTTTTTCTTATGGACGTCAATGGTTTTTTTGGCACTGTCAAATAGCATTTTTTATTACCTTTCCGACGATGACGAAAAATTCGAATTTTCACAAGAAAAATCGGAAAATTGTATTTTTAAATAAAAAAAAAACAAAAGAAATCCCAGCAATGAATAAAAATCAATCCATCTATCGCTGCATGATGAGTGTATGATATCTCTCTTCATTATTTATATAACAACGATTGTCCCTCTTTTGTTCAAATGGCCCAAAATTAATGAAATTCGTGGCAAGTTTTCTGAAATAAGTATCGTGGGGTTGTGGTCGTTCAGCTGCAGTGTTAAAATTTAATTTGCCCATGTGTAAATCACGAGCATACAAATACGCTCATCATGCTCATGCAGCGATAGAGGGATTGATTTTTATTCATTGTAGAATGTCTTTTGTTTTTTTTTTTATTGAAAAATACAATTTTCTGATTTTTCTTGTGAAATTAGGAATTTTTCGTCATGTTGTGATACATCGTTGGAAAGGTAATAAAAAATGCTACTTGTCAATGCCAAAAAAACAATTGCCCTCAATAAGAAAAACAAAAGTTAGTAGTCGTATCTCAAAAAACAAAAGAGTTGGGAAAAATCTGTCAACACCGTTAGAAGTATCTTAAAAAAGTGCATGAAGAATGTCAAAGTCTTAACAGCACAAAATGGATAATAAAAAAAATATTGACCATTAAAGAAAATGCAACATTTTAGTTTTTCCCGAATATTTCAAAAACTAAAAGAGATATTCAAAATCTGTTAGCTAATCTCAAATGGCCATAAAATTCTTTAAAACTTTTCTAATTTAACCGTCTTTGTATCTCCAATAATACCGAAGTTACCCATAGTGGAGTCACCAATTTGGGACACAGTGTAGACAAATGGACAATTAAAATAATTTATTATTGGAAAATTATTCGCAACTTTTACAATAGTTTGAATTGTTCATTTTCAATAACGATAATATAATAATAATATTACTCTGATTTTTTATTTATTCCTTTATTGCGTGTGAGTATCTTTAGGGTATTTTTATTAAGTTAATATCATAATTATTTTTTCCTAAGATTATATGGCAAGTTTTCTTGCAATTATTAAGGTATTTATAATAATTTTATTGGGCTCCGTCACGAATTTCCAAATGAGGACAACAGGTAACTGACCCTGCTTGATGAAGGTGATTTTTGAGCTCTGTATTGAGATAAAATACTTGAGTGCAATTTCTTTCAAATAATATGAATTTTATTTTAAATCATGGCGAAGGCGCTGGGGTTAAAAATGTTACGCGGTCTCCCCACTTACTTATTCTTCATTCATTAGAAATTGTTTATTAAATCACTATTTACTGTAAAAATTTATTTTTGAACAAGATTTGGTCAAAATATAAGCAGTAGAAGTATTTTAGTGTGAAAAATATGAAAAGTAGTGAACACACGATTTATTTCATCACTCTGTATATTTATAGCACACATGTCATTAATATTGTAAAAAACAACTAAAGAACTAAATTTTTTGTCTCTTGGAAGTTTGTGTTTAAGCCAGTAGTTCCAAAATTATTTTCAGAGGAACCAAAATTAATTTTCTTTTAGTTTATTGTAATTTACTTAAATAACATTTTTAGTATGGAATTAATAGAGGAAAAAATTTTTTTGTAAGGCAGTGGATTTTAACATTAGAAAAAAATAGGTAAAGCAAATTTTAGTTAACGACCAAAAACTAAACTTAGATTCCATAAAAAAAAAACGCATTACTAACGCAAATCTGCAGTATTTCCCCGACTCGCTCACTTACTCGTTAATTTTCTGCAAATCTAGCTATTTATTTTAACATATCCCCCTTGTATAAATACTCCTCAAGAAACTAGTCCACTTTGGCATCGATTCTTGTTGTATGTGTAGAGGTCTCCTGGCGACCGGCTACTGCTTTAACCAGATGACCAATACCTTTATTACCATACATTATAACTAGCGTCACGAAAGTCCAGCAGAACGTGTACTAGGGTAAACTACCCTACTTTCTTTATAATAACTGGCCGCAAAATGCGTGAAAATCCTGATCGTCGGGCAGTCTGCCGCGAATGTTTATGTTGGAGTTGTGCGGGGTACAGATAGTAAAGAAGTTTTTTTGGTTTAATTTACGAAAGTGAAGATGTGAAGATGTGAAGATTTTTTTTAATAGTTTTTAAATGTTTTGGGTTTTTGCAATTGTTGTGGGGTTGAAAGGTATAAACATAAGTTTTTGTGAATAATTATTATAGTTTCATAGAAATACTTTTTTGATTTTCTAAAAAATAAACTGTTCTTGTTTTTTAAATTTTCTTATATTTGTTATGAATTCGAAAACTTTTTTTTTTAAAATGAAATTATATGACACAAATTAGATAAAATAAGAAATAATTAAGCTGAATTTTCACCGAAAGAATCATTAATACTCGAACATAATTTTCTTATAGTAAGCAAGTACAATTTCCCAGACATTTTTCTCGGAACTGAAAACGTCATAAATCTAAGAAAGTGTACACGTAAACTTTAGTTCTTAATATTAAATATTTAAATTATTACAGCATGAGAAACTTTTCAGGGTTTTTCCCAATTAAATTGGGAAAAATAAAGATCCGAATTTTGAAAATGGAATTTCATCCACAAGCACATTTTTCTGAATAGAAAGTTTTCAGAAATCATGAAAAACCATTTCGGTTTTCTAAAAATTTAGAAATTAATTTCATTCTATTTCAAAAAGCCGGCAGTACCTACGCAAAATTTTCCAAATTCTAACTACATTAATTAAGTTACTTTTGTAGTGAAAACAAACATTAAGTACAAATAAAATATAAATAGAATTTCATTGTTCACATCGATTTAATTCATTATTAAATAAAAATAGTAAATACTTATGGAGAATCGGAAATAGTGACATACTTAGCTATTACATATATTGATTATTTTTTATAATTATTTCTCCGTAGGTGTGCAATCAATCGATCCAAATCGATAAAAAAATATCTGTCTGGTTGTCTATCTATCTAATTTGATCAACATTTTGTCAATGGAAATTCTGTCTGATTGCCCTCGTTTTCGATTTGTTATCATAACTTATAATAACTTTCACTTTAAACATTTTACCAAGTTTCAATTTTTTTTCACAAATTTTAATAGTTAAAAGGACGTGAATTGTAGGAAAGCAAAATGATAAATTTACGGACCTTCTAGTTATTCGTTTATACCAAAGTTACAGTGCTACATGCACTAATTTCAAATTTTCTGTGACTCTTGTGGTCAATTTCACTATTCACGAACTATAACATAGATACATTGGCGGATTTTGTAGTTATTATTTATACCTGCCAAATCTACAGCATTATGTATAAAAATTTCAAAATTACTATCTGACTCTTGTGGCAAATTTCACTATTTACGAACTATAACAAAGCTTAAAAATCTGCTCAAATTTAAAATTGTATCTGGCAAATTGAACATTTATTGGTTGGTAGATAATGAATGACTTTTTTTTCTAAATCATAATATTCTAATTTGCTATATAGGAAATTATCTAATTAGTTATGTTACTAAAAGAACTTTTTATTATTCATTATATTTTTGGCACGTTTTCCTAATCTCATTTAACGACTCAAAATTCCCAAGCGTTTTTTCCTGAATTCTCTGCGGTCGTCAGTTATCACTAACAAATTAAATTAAGAGGGTCAACACGGCTATTCCATTCAAACACGAAACCTATTTACTTTCATAAAATAAACACCAAACAACAATAATAATTGATTGACCGTTTCGTAGGGTTGCGTGTGAAAAGTGGCGGGCAAACTGTAGAACAGTGCGCGATGCGCTGGTTAACTTTCATGTGCGGACCTCTTCTGATTGCTGCGTTACCCCGCTTCGATCCCACAGCAATCCTCCGGGAAGTCCTGATACCAGCCGATGCCGCCATCGGCACCATCATCTACAGACTGCGGGCCTCCGATCCCACATTCGACTTCCCTTTGGTCTTCACTTTAGACCAACAACCATCAACCGTGTCCATAGACAGTTTAAACTGCACCAGGTTCAATTCCGTTTGCCAAGCTAATGTAGTATTGGAGAAAAGACTGGAAATTGGACGGTTCTACGATTTTACAGTGCTGGTGCGGAGCCAACGGGGTGAAAGTGCGAGTTTGAATTGTTCGTTTCGGGCCACAAATGCCACAACTCCGTTTGAGAAGATCTTTCCGGGGGCGCCGACGTTGCTTATGGTCTCGGAGAAATCGAGGAGAAACACGGAGATAGGGAAGATTTTAGCTAAGGGGAATCCGAAGAGGATGAAGGGGGTTTTGTTGGAGCTGTGGGGTTCGCCACAGTTTGGGCTGCATCAGCGATTGGTTAATGATCGAGATGCTGAGGGGACGGTCTTGCTGTTAAGTTCTCTGGATTATGAAACTAAGACCGTCCATCATATAACAGTATTAGCAAATGTAAGTTGATTATTTCAAAATTGAGGGAATTTAGGTTGTCAAAAAATACATAAAATTTCTTAGTAATTTTTAAACGAAACTGTTAAAGAAATTTTTTAATCTAGTCTGATTACTTTCGATTTTTTTGCCTTTAATTTGGATATAATCCCATTAATTTATAAAATAGGGTTTTTAAGATTCCAATTTTTTTTCACAAATTTGTTAGTTAAAAGGCAATGAGTTGTAGGAAAGCAAAATGATAAATCGACGGACGTTTCAGTAGTTCATTTATGCCAAATTTACAGCGTTACATGCATAAATTTTGAATTTACTGTGACTCTTGTGGTCGATTTCACTTTTCACGAACTATAACATAGCTCAAAAAATCTCAAATTTACAGTTTTATTGGGAAACTTTACGTTAAAATTTGTTACAAAATATTGTTCAGAGGTACCAAAATTACGCCATGAACACAATTAAGCATGTTTAGAACTAGTAATATCTAAAAATTTCTTTTAACGGTTTCATATTTATCTTAATTTTTAAAGTTTAGATTTTTTCCACAAAAAGGCAATGAATTGTAGGAAAACCAAACGATGCATTGACGAACCTTCTGGTTATTAATTTTTATCAAATTTACAGTAATACATGCACAAATTTCGAAGTTATTGTGACTCTTGTGGTCAATTTCACTTTTCACGAACTATAACATAGCTCAAAAAATATCAAATTTACAGTTTTGTTGGGAAAACTTAAGTTAAAAATCGTCGCAAAATATTGTTTAGTGGAACCAAAACTAAACCACGTATAAAATTAAGTATGTTTGGAACTATTAGCTTATAAAATTTCTTTTTACGATTTCGAATGTTATCGATATCTATGCATCGTTTTTACAGGATCCTTGGACTGAAATGGAAGACGACACTCGAAACATCGCCGTGTGGCCTCTACTAGTCGCCGTTCTAGACGAACAAGACACTCCACCAATCTTCACCTTAGCACCACCTACAACCACTCTAAGTCCCTCTCTTCAACCTGGTGACCTAATTCTGCGAGTCCAAGCTGAAGACGGCGATCGTGGAAAGCCACGTGATATTCGCTACGGGTTACTTCCAGATGGCAATCCTTTCGTTACATTTTTCAACATGTCCGAGGACACAGGTAAGGAAATAAATCAACATTATCAGGGTGTTAATCAGTTGGGAGTTGTGACGGATTTGGAGTGATTCATTTCTATTATTATGGAGATTCGTATTGGTTGTAATAAGAATTTAAATAACATACAAAACACATTTTCGCATTTTCGTATCGATCGACTGGACGGTTTCGTGCTAGATGGAATGATATGCAGCTTCCGGAAAGCCGTCTGCCATAACTGGAAATTTATTTAAATTAGATTCTTTCGCTTTTGTACATACAACACGTGAAACGATTTAAATTTGAAATAGGGTTTCGTGTCGAAATTCAACAACACTTTTATAATAAGTTTGGATGTTTCTCCAAATAACTAAGTCCTCGTATAATCTATTAACTTGAAGAATAAATTCGATGTCTGTGATTGAGTGTTGGATTGCACGAAGTTTATTTTGTCCGAGCACACTTATCAGGATGAACAATGAGCTTGAGCATCGCGTGACAATAATACGAGTTTCACTAGGTCGGAGAATAACTACGAATAAATAGGGAAAGTACTCTGCGTGTCACCAGAACAATTTGCATTGACTAGATAGATAGCATTAATTATTTAAACTAAACTACCACAACAACTGACCTGTATAAAACAAATCAATCAACTACTTTTTCTATTTTTAAGGCGAGCTGCGCCTGTCTCGGCCTCTCTCAGAAATCCTCGGGATTTCCCACACTGGTCAGCCGATTCTCCTCACTGTAGTAGCTGAGGAGGTCAGAGCGAACCCCCAAGAATCCCCAGCACAATCATCTTCAGTGCGTTTGGCTCTAATTCCACCAGGAATCACAGCTGGTTCCCCCACGTTTTCCGCTTTGGAGTACCACGCCTTGCTCAACGAAAACTCCCCCACTGGAACTGTTTTAGAGCTGGCTCAAGCTGAGATAACCACGCAACCTGGCGATGTTATAACCTTAACCTTAGAAGGCAACAACAATACCTTCGATATATCACCTGGAGTAGTTGAGGGGTACTCCAAGTTTCAAGTACGAGTGCACGATCCTAAACTTCTGGATTACGAAGCAACTCACTCAGTACATTGTTTCATAGTTGCAAAGGAGATTGGTAGTGGAAATTATACAGCCAAAGCCAAACTAACTGTTTTATTAAACGATGTAAACGACAACTCCCCTGTTTTTACCCAAGAACAATATGAGGGGTCAGTTCAGGAACATTCAAAAATTGGAACAACTGTTCTAAGAGTTGAAGCTCATGATATAGACAGAGAGCCTGGAAACCAAATCAAGTACACTCGCTTGCTAGGCGAACAAAGTGGTTTATTCAACTTAGATCCAGATTCTGGAGTGATTACTGTAGCTGATTCAGGAAATTTAGACGCGGAGCGCTACGCCTCTATACCACTAACAGTAGAAGCAATCGATGAAGCTGGCGAAGGCCTCGCTTCCACGTCTAAAATCCTAATCCACTTACTCGACATTAACGACCAAATACCCAAATGCGACGAAATCTTCCAATTCGTTGTAAACCAAGACAGAACCGGCTTCACCACCAAGGCTTTTGTTATAGCTACTGATGCGGATATAAGTTCTCCAAACAACGATGTCCACTATGAAATTTATGATGTGGGTCAAAAAGAGGATAAATTAGCGGTGAATAAAGAAACTGGTGAGCTTTATATTACTAGTCCTTGGACAAGGGGAGATGATCTTGAGACTAAGGTGCGAGCGTATGATGGAGGTATTCCAACGCAGTGGGCGGAGTGTGTTGTTAGAATTTATCCACCAGAAGGACAGCCAAGGAAAATGGTGTTTATTGTGCCGGGGAGTAATCCTGATCGGGAGGAAATTGTGAGGACGCTGGGGGCTTTGACTGGGGGGAAGGTTAGAATTGATAGGGTCAGGCCTTATACTGGGTATGAACCAGATGCTACTGATGTTAGCAGGGATTCTAGAGAAAGGTAATATATTTTTTGGAGGGTTTGTTGAATCACAAATGGAAATTTAAAAACGTTCGTATTTTAATTCTTATGATTCACTTTTTGTTTTATCATAAATTAAGTGAGATAAGGCGATTTGTCACGTAGAATATAAATTTGCCGTAATTATTTAACTAAAAGTTCTTGTCTAATTACCTACACGTCAGTTTAAAAAACTTTATGCTACTAACATTTAATTCTAAACATTTTTTGATAATTTTTTTTCAAGGCATTTTTAGAGTCCTATTATTATTTATCTGCACTCTATTGTCTATAATTTAGACTTTATAAATGGATTTTGAAAATTAATGAAATAGAACTGGTTTCAGATAATTTTCGATGCAGATTTTTTACTTAAAAAAAGATGCAAAGTTTACATGATGATTTTTTACCAAATTGTGGTTCTAAAGAATGTAGCAGCATGTCTGACGAAACGTAAATTAACATATTTTACTGTTTTGTTTTCAGGAGTGTGGTGGATGCAACCATAAGCTACTCAAAAAATTCGGTAATAGACGTGGACCGCATCCAACAAATTCTAGACAAAGAACACAGTTACACCGTCCAACGCGAGCAAAAAATTAAACAAAGCAGCAGTGGTGACCTTCTGTGGCTGTTAATCCTTTTAATCGTGTTAGCAATTTTAACCGCAATCATACTCATATTGTGCTGCATTTGCAGACCTTGCCCATTGTACATTCCACCAAAAAGACGAAAAGTTAACTCATCCGACATAAAAGTGGAGAAATTAATCGTCAAAGGCAGTCCACAGGGGCGTGAGAGCAAATCTGTGCAAGTAGCTGAATGGTTTGGTAGGAAAGAAGCGTGGACGCCGGAGCCGGTAATGATAGACGCCGAGGCAGAATCCTTGAGAAGGCACGAAGTTGAAAGGGGATCCGACCGTGGAGGCGCGAAACGCACCATTCACAGACAGCATCAAATTAATCGCGAACCGTCAAGAGAGCAATTATACATCCGTGAAGGTAACGCCGACATACTCAGACTTATTACAAGAGGTGGCGAGCCACCACAGCACCAAAGACCAGTTACGCTTGTGGCCGAACATGCCTATATGGCAGATAGCGGAAAAGACATTCTAATGCGTCGTTTCATCGACCAACAACAAACCGAGGCGCTCAGGTCGCAGACTGTACTTCCTAATGCCGTAAATCGACTACAAACGGAACATGAACTTCTTGAGGCATCGTTGCGTCAGCAGAATGCGTTGCTTAGACAAATCCTGTTGGACAGAGAGCGAGATTTGAGATTAGAAACGCAATCGCTGCCTGCTGGCACCCAAACAGATCAAGATGCTGGCACCCAAACAGAACCTCACTATCTGCGCCCCCCGCAAAGAAAAGTCCGATCGGACAATGACGCCAGTGATGCAAGTGACGATGAACTAGCGGTTATTAAGGCGAGAATTAGACAGCGGAATGGGCGGCATGCGAAGAGAGCGCATATAAAACGAAAAATTAAAACACCGATACAGGAGGAGTCCGATGAGGTGGAGCTCTATGAAAAACCACAAAAAGTTGTGGTGGAAAAAGTTGACAGGCCAAAGATAAAACAAACTAGAACTAGCGAGTTGCGACAGAAAAGAGCCACGAGTGAGGCGGCGGCGAAGCCCCGCAAAACTAAATCAGCCCTAAGAAAGGAGGTGCTAAGAGAAATTTCTGCATCACTCGAACAAAGCGATAGAAGCCTAAGCGACGACAACGAGGCAGTTTACTACGAAAAAAACACCCAAGCCGAGGAATCCTATTCTGAAGACAGCTTAGAAGAAATCAGCCCTCGCTCCGAGAAAACCACAGACTCATCCAATGTCAGCAGAAAGCAAAAATACCACTCAGAATCCGATTTACGCTCACAAAGCCAAGCAACCTCCTCGCAAAGCCAAAAAAACTCCGCAAAATCCAAAAGCCACGCAGATCTAACAAAAATCCAACCAAAACCGAAAGAGAAACCTAAAAAACCATCTGGAAAACGCGGCTCCAGGTACATGGAATGGTACAACAAAAACGCTCCAGCAGAAAAGAAAACTAAAACCAAAAAACCTCTTGAGAAACCACAAGAAAAAAAGGATTTGGTCCACGATAACAATATAGAAAAAGAATCAATGAAAACGCTGGATAGTTCTCGTTTACTAAAGGAAACCGAGTCGAGTTCTAGGAAGAAATCCGAAAGGAAATCCTCGATAGGTCCTGAGCATCCCCTCCTACAACACTCGGAGCACAGATTTGAGGCTCAATATCCAAATGTGCGCAGGCCCGAAGAAGATACGGATTCTGGGATAGCTCTAAGTAGACCTGCGATGGCTCAGAAGAAAAGTGTTTTTACCATTGCTTATGACGATATGCATACTAAGCAATTAAGGCCGGATAGCACAACACCGCCATGATAAAAAATTAATCAACTTTGTTTCTCTAGTATATTATTAACAAATTATCATCAAGATATATTTTTGTATAAAATGTATGTCATAATGTAAATATTGGTTCGATGACCTTTAATTTCTTATCTCGTTTATTGTAGATCAATATGAAAAAAATTAAACAGTTTTTAAGTCTACTGTCTTACTTGCAAATTCATACAAAGAGAGATAAATTATGTAAATAAATGTCGATGTTAATGTTTTGGTTTTATTTACTTGGATTATTCTTTTTTTAGCCCATTCAATGCAAAATTATGGTGAAATTAATTTTTTTATGTGTAGTTTTGTGGGCAGTAGGTTTTATTATAATAGTAATTATCTAATCCAACCTAAATTTAATACAAGTAGGTAAGTCAGATCTTCGTGGAATTTATTAAGAAAAAATCAGGAAATAGCATGGGTTCTATACACGTAAACCGTTTTCTACAAGGTCAATGTTTATGGAAGCAAAAAATAATTCGATTGTTCAAATTATGTAATAGTTTTTTATATCACATATCGTTTGTGGATTGAACTAGAATTATTATGAAAATTTCCAAATTTGTACCAGTGATTAGAGGCAAATTTCAATTACAATAATTAGTCACGTTGTTGCCTTTAAAAAAATTTACAATTTTATATTTATTAACAAACTTGCACTTTATTATGAGTATTTTGGTCATTTTCACTATTTACGAACTATAACAGAGGTTAAAAAATATTAAATTTACAGTTTTATTATATTAGGCAAACTTAAGTTAAAAGTTTGCAAAAAAATTTATCCAGAGGTACCAAAATTATACCATGTACAAAATTAAGCAAATTAGGAACTATGTATTAGCATCTGAAAATTTCTTTTCGCGATTTCATATTTATTAATTTATAGAGTTTTAAATGTTTTTTCTTAAGTTTGTTACTTGAAAGAAAGTTATAGGAACATAAAATGATAAATTGGCGGACCTTCTAGTTATTCATTTATACCAAATTTATAGTGTTACATGCACAAATTTCGAACTTATTGCGACTTTTGTGGCCGATTTCACTTTTCACGAACTATAACGAAGCTCAAAAATCTAGTAAAATTCAACATTTCATTTGGAAAACTAGGAATAAAAATCAGTATTGATGCAGATTGTTCTAAGAGAGAAAATTTTCTGACAAATTTATCTATTAGGTAACATAAGTGAAGAGATCTTGAAACATTTTTTTTTAATCAGTACGTCGATCAGATACATAAGTAAATTCTCTATAATTTTAACAAATATTTACCACTATGATTCATGGTATCATGGTATGGAAACACCCAATTTTGGAAATTTTTGTTCAGTTTATAAATTATAATAAAATTAAAATTGGTGATAAAAATTGAACTCAAAGGTTACAGCTCACCGCTTATATCATTCTAATTTCATACCACAAAAAATAAAATAAACAATCTGTCGTACAAACAAAGTTTTTAGAGTTGCTTGTACAATATTTTGGAAAAAATTGTACCTATGTACCTGTATATGAAAAAAAAAATTAAAAGCTCGCCAGGTAAACAATTTAATTGCTTATCGTTTGAACAATATTAAAAAAGTAATTTTATTTGTCTGCGAACTGCCCAAGATTTCTCTTATCAATTAAAAGAAAATACCGTAAGTAAACTCTGAGCACGCACAACCTCGAACTTAATTCACCTTGACCTTGCTTAACACTCCTTCACTTTCTGGCCACCTGATACAAGAACAAATCAATTAAACGGATTTTAATCGTTGTTATAAACAAAACAAATAATATTTACAAAATTGTGCTGGACTGACCCCAAACAAACACACGCACATACCTCAGGTAAAAATGCGTACAATTGGCAAAAGAGAAAAGGTAGTGGGACAAAACGCACCCCCGGAAATATGATAATAGCCGCAATTTCGTCGTAAAATGTGCCTTAATGACAGGCATAAAGCTCGTATTTATCAAATGGTTTTTAAACTTCCGTTAAGAGTCTGGAATGCTGAGAGATGATCGGCTGTTGAACCATCACGGTACACATTAAAGTTCTCTTGAAGGCGTTAAATCAAACTCGGCTCTGTGTTTCAAACGTAAAATCTGGTGTGAGAATATGCCTTTATACACAAAACACTCCGATAACACAACTTTATATGTTATGTAGATATAGAATTTCCTTCAGTATTAAGATAGACGCACCAAGGTTAGTACAACAAAAAATTATATTGTAAATTCCGAAAATTGTGTTGTTTAGGAATTTGAGTGCTAATTATATTTTGATTTTTTCTATGTATACAGATGTTCGAAAAACTTTGCTCCCCTTTGGATTTATGCGGGGTTATAATCGTCGCCACTTTCTTCCTTTTGGTGGGATATCGTCCACCCTGGTGGAACAGAAAATCCGCGCACTGTCGCAGGGACATCCACGACATCCCCGGGCCCTTATCGCTGCCGCTCCTAGGCACCAGGTGGTTGTTCTCCCTCGGAGGATACAGTTTCAACAAAATCCACGAATTCTACCTGGATATGTACCAGAAATATGGGGGGATTATGAAAGAGGAAGCTGTGTGTAACATACCGGTTATTAGTGTTTTCCATAAAAGGGACATTGAAAAAGTGCTGAAAAGTGGTGGGAAATACCCCATGCGACCCCCGACTGAAGCCATTGCACAATACCGAAGAAGTAGACCTGAAAGATATGCCAGCACGGGGCTAGTGAATGAACAAGGTAGGATTTTGTTTATTTTGTTAATGAGTCATGAATTAAAAGTATTTTTACGAGTGCAATCGTACTCTATGAGATATCAAATCAATAATAAATAAATAATAAAACTGATAGGAGTACTAAATAAAAATATGTCAATATTGAAATTATCGGTTGCATTGAAATAATTATAACAATTTGTTATATTATACTCACCACAATTAAAATTGTTTTCGTCAAATATGTGAAGATTATTTATTTCTTTATAAAATTGTGTTGCAATTTTAATTATTTTCCAGTATTTTAAGCTAAAAAATTATAAAATATAAACTGAGAAACACACAAACAGTTATTTTTATTTGTTGTTTTGATATTTAAGTTCTTGAACCCAAATATCATAAATAATTTATATTAGTTTGTTTGCAACTAAAACATTTAAATCATTGGATCCAAAAAATATATTTTTTCTTAGTCTTCTGCTTTTTATTATTATTTTATACATAATTATTTGTTTTGAAATCAGACTGGTTTAGAATAATAATTTAATTACAAAAAATATATTAGTAATTAAGATGAATTTATAGTTTGCAAACTTTATTTTAATTATTGCAAATTTGCGTTTGGAATTATATAATTTTATCAACAATAATGTTTATAAAACAAGTTTATCTTATTTTTTCTGGTGCAATAAAATTATAATAATAATCATAAAATTTTAGTTTTATTTTTGATTCATAAGTAAACACTGTAATCAGAAATTTAATTTACCTTTTCCTTGAAATTAAAAACTTAATACCACCTAAAATAAAATAGGCGCCATAGAAATTCTAACTTAATTTAATTCGTTTTTTTTATGGATTATTGTTGCTTATAAAATTTGCATAAAATAAGTGAAATATAAACTCTATATGACAAATTTCTTCTGTAGACTGTAAATATTCTCTTGATTTTTTTCCTCTGGTGTTATCGTTTTTTTTTAAGCCAGTACATTTTCTTCAATTTACTGCGATTCTTGTGGCCGATTTCACTATTCACGAACTATAACATAGCCCGAAAAATATCAAATTTACAGTTTTATTGGAAAAACAAGTTAAAAATATTGTTCAGAGGTATCAAAATTATGCCACATATAAAATTAAATATGTTAAAACTTAAAACTATTATGTACCTCATATAGTTTCTCTTCACAATTTTGAATGTTTAAATTTTTAGGGTTTCAAATTTTTTTTCACAAGTTTGTTATTTAAAAGTAAGTAAATTGTAGAAAAGTAAAATGATAAATTGGCGGATCTTCTAGTTATTTATTTATGGCTACCAAATTTACGGTATTATATAAAAAAATTCATATTTACTGCCTGGCTTTCAGTATTTACGAACTATAACAAAACTTAAACATTTCTAAATTTAAAATTTAATCTGGCAAACTGCAGATTTATATAAAATTTACGTAATTACATACACAAATTTCGAATTTACTGCGACTCTTGTTGCCAATTTCACTTTTCACGAACTATAACAAAGCTCAAATATGTAGTAAAATTTAATCTGGCAAACTGCACATTTATATTAAATGTACATAATTACATACACCAATTTCGAATTTACTGCCAAATTTACAATGTTACATGCATACATTTCAAATTTACTGCGAGTTTTATGGTCGATTTCACTATTCACGCACTATAACATAGCTCAAATTTAAAGTTTTATTGGGAACCTTTACGTTAAAAATTGTCACAAAATATTGTTCGAAGGTACCAAAATTACGCCATGAACAAAATTAAGCATGTTTGGAACTAGTAACATCTAAAAATTTCTCTTAAAGGTGTCATATTTATCTTAATTTCTAAAGTTTAGATTTTTTTCCACAAAAAGGCAATGAATTGTAGGAAAACGATGCATTGACGGACCTTCTAGTTATTAATTTTTTTCAAATTTACAGTATTACATGGACAAATTTCGAATTTATTGCGACTTTTGTGGCCGATTTCACTTTTCACGAACTATAACAAAGCTCAAAAATGTAGTAAAATTTATCATTTCATTTGGAAAACTAGAAATAAAAACCATAATTAAATATGAACACTATGACAATTTTCTTCTGTAGACTGTGTAAATATTGTATTGAATTTTTTCCTCCGGTGTTATATCGTTTTTTTAAGCCAATCCACAATAAGTTCGAAAACCAGTACATTTTCTTAATTTCCTTTTACTTTTTCAGGCGAAACTTGGCACTTCCTCCGCCAATCCCTAACAACAGAACTAACCAGCCCCAAAACCATCTTCAGCTTCCTGCCACAACTGGAAGAAATAGCAGACGACTGGTGGACGCTACTAAAGCATTTATCCGATGAAAACGGCCGCATCACCAACTTCGAGCACGTGGCAGGCCGCTTGGGCTTAGAGGCAACTTGCGCTTTAGTACTAGGAAGACGAATGGGGTTCCTCCTGCCTGATGGCGAGTCGAAAACAACCCGCGAACTGGCAAAGGCGGTGCACGAGCATTTCATCGCATCACGCGACACGTATTTTGGTCTACCGATATGGAAGATTTTTCCGACGAGCTCGTATGTAAAGCTGGAAAAAAGCGAGGAGACTATATATAAGTTGGTGCTGGAGCTCATAGAATCTGCAGATGATGCAACTAAGGAAAGCGCAGTTTTCCAGTCAGTATTAAACGCGAATATAGACAGCAGAGAGAAAACTGCTGCGATAGTTGATTTTATAGCAGCAGGAATCCATACTTTGAAGAATAGTTTGGTGTTTTTGTTGTATCTACTTGCGAAGCACCCACAAACCCAGCAGAAAATTCTAGAGGACACAAGTAACGCCTATTTAAAAGCCTGCATTACGGAAACCTTCCGCATCCTCCCCACTGCTAATTGCTTAGCTAGGATAACCGAGGAGGAACTGGATCTCTCTGGATATAAAGTACCACCTGGTAGTGTTGTCCTCTGCCATACTGGAATCGCTTGCCAAGACGATCAAAACTTCCAACAAGCCAAGGAATTCCGACCGGAACGGTGGTTGGATGACGAAAAATCTGAAACAGCTAGCAACTCCACGTTTCTTGTAACACCTTTCGGTGTCGGTAGGAGGATTTGTCCGGGGAAGCGCTTCATCGAGCAAGTTCTGCCGTTAATTGCCAGAAGCACTGTTAGGAAGTTTGAGTTGCAAGTGGACGAACCGTTGGAGTTGCAGTTTGAGTTTTTGCTGGCGCCTAAAGGACCCGTTTCTATGGTTTTTAAAGAGAGATTTTAGTTAAGTGTAAGTTAGGCTAGTAGTTTTAGTAAAATGTTCGTCTTTGTGCTAGTCACAAGTAAATGTGTCAAGTACAAAACTATAAGTTACGTAATGGTGTTTGTCGGCTGTGTTATATTTCAGATATTTATATTTTTGTACAAAGTTCACATTTATTAAGAAGGGATTTGTCACGAAGTTTTATTGGATACATTTGTACAATATTTTAATAAATGTTTTGATTCAAATTACTGGCGTTGTTGTCTTTTTCTAAAAAATCGAAATATTTTTATTTTTGGACGGAATTAAACAAAAACTTTCTGAACAAAGTGTATTTTTAACAATATTTTTACATTGCAATTGTAGAGGGTGGGCAAAATTCGATGTTTTTATAGGGTAACTTTTAAACCATAAGAGATATTAAAAATCTGACCGCGCATCGTCGAGCTCTTTTTTTGACAAATCCTTGATGGGGAAGTCAAAATTTAGCAATCGTTGTTTCTTTTCGAGTTATGGACGAAAATTCGATTTCTTGAGATTTCGATTTATGTCTATATTTCGGTTGTTGGTGAATTTAGAGAAATGGCATTTGCACGTTCTTAAGGCACTTTTTTGAGGAGAATGCAATGGCGTTAACTGATTTTGAAAATGTTTTTTTATTTTCAGGTTATGACATAAATTTTTAAGCAGAAATTGAAGGAATAGCCCCTATATATTATATATATTTGAAAAGAGAAAAAAAAGCTCTTTTCAATAAAGTGACAGCCCACTATGACTTCCATATAAAAAAATAAAAATAAAAAGACATTTTTAAAATCTGTTAACGCGATTGTATTCGCATCAAAAAAGTGCCTTAAGAACGTGCAAACGCCATTTCTCTAAATTCACAAACAACCGAAATATAGACTCAAATCGAAATCTCAAAAAATCGAAATTTCGGCCATAACTCGAAAACAAACGACGATCGCTAAAATTTGTCTTCATCGTCAAGGGTTTCTCAAAAAAAGAGCTCGACGATGCGCGGTCAGATTTTCAATATCTGTTATGGTTTAAAAGTTACCCTATAAAAACACCGAATTTTGCCCACCCTGTACTTTTAAAACTATGTAAAGCCTTTTTCTATGACAAACATGAATCGAATATAAAAATTATTAAAACTCTTTAGAACATCATACAATAAACTTCAACTTAAAATTATTACCTTATTTGTGGAAAACATTGTTAACTTGATTAAAAATATAAAAACTAACTTACAGTGAATTTCTACGAGGCAGTAGATAATTTTTAAGGCTTTATACCCTCTACTTGATCAAAAATACATTCTTCACTTTCAAAATAATACAAAACTTTGATTCGTACAACATAAACTTCACTAGAAACTAGAATAACAACGCATACAAATAATTTAATAACCTAACTTATCATTGAGGGTAGTTCTGCCGTCTCCAGACTGATTAGTAGGCGGCACCCACATATTATAATCCTCCCTAGCCGCATCCTCTTCATATCCCTTCTGCTTCTCAATTTCTGCCTTCTCCTGCCTCTGCTGAATTCGCCTTAAATTTTTCTTTTTTTTCTTCTCCAAACTCTCAGCATCCTCGAGTTTATCTGAACTGGTACTAGGAACTGACTTGGAAGACTGTTCTTGTGAAGTATTTAAATCGCCTTTAACAAGAACTTCATTTTTGGTTTGCAGTCTTTGTTCCAGTTCGTTTTGTTTGGCTTCTGTTTTCTCCTCATTTTCTTCCTCAACTTCGTCCATGTCCATTGCACTAGGCGTTTCGTTTGTCTGCTTTGCCGGAAGCTTTAATTTTAATCTTTTACCATATATGACGCTGTTGCTTTTAGGTTTTGAAACACTGGGGGTGTTTTGTACAAGTATAGGTGGCATATCAGCTGGCTTGGCTATATTAATTAATTCCACAGTGTTGGCATGTTCTTTCATTAGTTGGGTTCGCTGTATTTTTAATTTCGTGACAGTTTGTTTATCTACTTTGGGCTGCTTTAGTGCTTTCATGTAGCTATCTAATGGATCTTCTTCGGCGTCAGATTTCTTTTCCTCGTTTAGTTTATCATCAGCTTCAGTTAATGTCTTTTCTATTTCTTCTAATTCTTCTCTAATACTTTTCTCTTTTTCCATCTGTAAATAATTGTTAATTAAATTACGCAAACTATAACACTTGATAACGTACCAAACTTTCGTAGGTTTCGCAGCTTCGTGTCCTTTTAGCATTCATTCGTTTTTGGCGCTTCTTTTCAATAGTTCCAGTCCGATCCAAGAATGTATCTTCATCACTGTCGTAGAAATCGTTTTCCTCCCAATTTTTCTCAGGTCTTTTCCTAGATTCTAAAACAATTAAATTGTAGATCGCCAATAAAATAATCGTGGGCAACTTACCATGCTTTGCTTGTCGCAGAAGGCCATTTTTATCTAAAATTCGGCATGCTTCTAATGCACATTGAATTACAGCTTCTTTTTTCTTGCCTTTGTGTAAAACCTCAACTGTAGAACCAATTTCATTATCCATAATTGGTAACTGAACTTTACAGAAAAATTGCCCGATTCCTTGCTCGGTGCAGTCGTATTTCAGTTCTTCACCCCATCGTTCGAAAAATCCTCTTAAGGCTTTCTTGGGGTCATCTATGTACAGTTCTTCGTTTGACGTTTCGGCGTAGGGATTCTCGGCTAGGTCCATTTCTGGATCAGCATCGTCTCCTGCAAAAATTTGATAATTGAAGCACAAGATTTTTTTATTGATTTAGTAGATACAATTAAGATTAAACTACCGAGTATTATAAAATACAAACCTAGTCCCCAATCGATGCCCCTCTCTTCTTCCAGTCGTTCCCGTTCCTTCCGCTCAAGCTCGGCCTTTAGTGCAGCTTCCCTGATTTCCTCCTCGCGCCTCCTCTTTTCCTCGGCCATTTTTTGTACTAATTCAGTTGCTGAAAGCTCGGATTCAGCTTCTGCGTCGCTCTCTGGACCATTTAAAATAAATCTTCGTGTACTACCGGCTAGAGAAAACATGTGGCCCACCTGAAATAAAATGTGTAGAAGAAAAATAGGCTGGGTAAACAAAAGTCATATTGGAATTTAAAAAAATTATTTATCAAACAAGTGCTAAGCTTGTCAGATAGAAACATATCCAAACAAAATAATTTATTTTATGTGTATGTCAGTCAAAATTTTTCAATTTCCATTGCAATGAATCCAAACAATATCAGCGACAATGAAAAATTCATCAAAGAGCAAAAAAATAAAGAGTTGCAATCACCATCACCACCAGAAGAAGCACCTCGCGATCCATTAGATGTCCCTTCGTATTCTGAGCTATTCTCAGACTTACTCGAGGAAAGCTTGGACATGAAGTCCTTGGAACAAATCAAGGAAATCTTTGCTAAAACTGAAAAAATGAAACAGGTAGCTGAAGCCAAAAACGAACAACTAGAACAGTCATTCATTGACCTGAAACAGCGACTGAGTACCAGCTCGCAATACTTATTAAAAATCAAGAAGAACATTGAAAATTTGAAGTTTTCTTATCAGAAAAATGTTTTGGACATGCAGCAGTCAATGGACACTACTGAAGTGTTGGACAAGTCATTGAAATTTGAAACGGCCGCCGATATGGCTAAGCACATGGAGGAGATTCGCAAGAAAATCGACAATCTACAGTTGAGGACCAAAGCCCAATCGCAGAAGCACCAATCGATGACCATGACTTATCAAGAGGCGTTCAAAAACGTGGTGAAGGCGCTGCAGGATATTGAAAGTGGGGCGTATAGTTCTCAGCAGCTCTGTGCCAAGACATAATTTACAGTTAGAAATACTTACTTTTATTCTAACAAAGACATTTGGTCGAATTCTTTTTTTATTCACAAATGTTCCATTGCTACTTCCTAAATCATAAATATAAAAACCATCACCATCCGATTCGTCGCTTTTGCTTCCGTATTGTAAAATAGCATGGCCCCTACAATATAATATGTAACATTATTTGTTCACTTGTCTTATGGTTTAGACGTACTTTGAAATTGTGGGATGACTCAAGCACACATCGCTGGTTGGTAATTTCCCAAAGATCCAAAAAGCCTTCATGGCTAGTTTCACAGTTTGTACGATAGATCCATTTTTTAACACTTCCAAGGTGTAGCCGTGAGAAGTAGGCGGCTCTTTACTCCAAGAGGGTTGTACGTAATACCGTATATTACGTTTTTTCAAAGTACTTCCAGATTTTGCTAAAAAATAAATTTGCAATAATTTAGGTACTCACATTACGTATTATTTACACTTACGGCTAACATTGATGTTTGCCTCAGGTTTTGTAGTTATAGCTTTCTGTTCTACTGTAGGTGTTTTAAGCGTCTCATCCAACTTTGGAGGTGTCTTGGCTTGGAGAAGTTTTTTCGGTAGTTTACCAATTTTGCCTATTAGAATTGGTTTTTTGAATACCGTTGGTTCGTCCGGTTTCACTTGGTCTTCAGCGGCTTGTTTATCAGGTGTGTTTTCCATGTTTTCATTACAATTTTACAACAAAATTACAACAACAATAAAACACAACCTCGAATAATAATGACAATTGACAAATTAGGTGCGCTCGGTTGGCAGGGTTGGCAGCACTGATATTAAAATACACATTTTACTTTCTTATACGATGTAATATTACTTTCTTATACGAAGTAATATGAAAGTACATATAGTAATCATGTTTTTTTTTCGATTTCGAGATTTTGATGAATTTACACGTTTTGAGGGCCCCTGCCGCCCCTGCCGCCCCTGAATACATTTTAACCATTTTCGCCATGATCTCTGTATGTGTGTCTGTCTGATCTGTATCCACGATAACTCGAAAACGACTTATCGGATTGGATTCAAATTTCATATTTAAGAGTTTGAACAAAATTGTGGGCGCCACATCAAATCTTTTTCATCTAGCATCAACACAAGTGGCACTTACCTGAAAACATTTTTAGATTTTTTAGGAATATCTTGAAAAATAAACAATTTACGAGATTTTTTTATTCTTTAACATTGATTTAAAATTAAATTTTGAACAAATTTTGTTTGAACTCTTTTTTGAAATTCCGTCAAAAAAATTTCAAAAAAAAGAAATCCTTAAAACACTTATAACGTGTGATTCTTTAAATTTCCATTCTAGGTAAGCCTTGGAATTTGAACGTATGCGCCGAATTGATTCATCTGTTGCTGTCAGTTTCAAACGACAACCAGAAAACCTAACCTTTTTTGAGATTTAAAGAAATGAGGTGTAATCAAAGACATGATTTTTTTTCCACCGCTAACTCAGAATGGAAAATTAATGAATCACACGTTATTTTTTCATAGCGGTTGAATCCGACAATCTAGATAGACTAGTGATTAAAGGGACTTGGCTGCCTAACGGAAGGTCGCGGGTTCGAATCCCAGAAGGATAATTTTTTTACTTTTTTTTATTTTACTGGTTTCTATGGTACCGAAAACAATATAATAATGAATAAATAAATGTGATTTTATACCGGGGGATTTTTTTTTAAGTGAGTAATAAGTCAAAAATCTAAAATAAAACAAATTTTTGTTGTAAAATTCGGTTATAATGAGTGGGACAAGGACAGGTTTATGCGACAGAGACTAATTGAAAATTGCTGGAAACCCTCAAAATTTAAAAACGATTTTTACAAGAAATATTAATTTAATTTGTTTAGGAAAAATAATTGTACTATCCACATCAGATATTTTATTCTTTAACATTGATTTAGAATTAAATTTTGAACAAATTTTGTTTGAACTGTTTTTTTAAATTCCGTCAAAAATATTTCCCTTTCAAGTAAATACAACTAACTCATTTCCTCACCACCACTGAGGTAGAGTTTAGGCGCGTTTTTTTTAACGTGGTGTCCCCAGGAGGCCTAATCCACGGTCAATATTATAGAGCATATTATGTAATTATTTACAACTTGATAAGTTTCATATCAATAATTTTTGTATAAAAATAGATTTCACCCCAAATTAGGGTCGATAAATTTTATAATATTAATGGCACTTTTTGCAGTGTCAATAGGAAAGGTATGATATAAGGGAAAAATATAAATAATAAAACATAGGTATACATATATTAGACTTTGGATTATCTCCAAAAATTTATTCAGATGCAGTTCCTTAAAAATGTTAATAGAAAAATAAGTTTGTTAATAAAAGAGAAAGAGGGAAGGCCTATGTGGATTATATTAATAATCTCACAGTAAAATTATCTAGAACATTTTATATAGTTATATGCAGTGGTATTTATTACATTTTTATCGAAAAATTGTATAGGTACTGGTGATACAATTATTTTTAAATTGTACCTAATTCCGTATTAATTTGTGAATTGGGGGCCCCCAAACTTTTTTCACATATTTTACCATCGAAGTACATAAAATAAATTATGTAGATATAGATACTGAAAATAAACATTATAAGGTTAGGTTAAAGTACACAAATTATTTCCGGGTTTTTAGGGCCCTAAATTACACTTTTAAAAGATCGCATTTGGCTTTGTTACGAAGCTAATTTTATTTAAAAAAAAGTACTGTTCATATAAATTATTTACGATTTTTTTTAAATGAGAACCCCATGTAGAAAGAGTTAATTACTCCCTTTACCACATTTAACGGGCTACTATCGAGGCCGCTTGCGCGAACCTCTACCACACATTACTGCTTAGACCATTACATACATATACATTATATCGTATAACGTAAGAATCTAAGCATTGCTCACTATCCGCAGCATCCATTGCTCACAACGGTACTTTGCATGAATTAGGGCAGCATACGAATAGGTTAAAGGGTAAACGCCGTGTGGTCTGACATGTGACTCATCTCGGATACTAGTCGTAGCAGTTCAAAATACGACCGACACCTCTAACGATGGAGCACTAGCTGGAGCGCAAGTTTGCTCCAGCTTCGTTCACCCTCCCGAATTTTAATAATTTACTTATTTTTAAAATTACAGTACTTAAATTTGTGTTAAATTGGCTTTGTTACAAAGTTTCAAGACGTGTGACGGTTTAGCCGCTAATCCCCAACATACGCCTGCATTTAATCTTGTTCCACAGACCGTACATAACATATATCGGACATTAGCGTTGTCCGGCGGTTACCTAGGGGAGGTACGTCACAAATGCAACTATAACCGTTCTAATCCCAGAGGTACCTGGTGGAAAGCCAGGCCCCCAGCATTAGAGCATCAAGGTTTCCGGGAAGACCGCGGGTAGTGACTCTTTGTGTTGAGAGACAGGCAACAGCTCTAAGCAATACCTAGGTGTCAACCCGTACAACTCTTCCACATCTCTGTTACCCCACGCGAATCCACCATCCGCCAAGAGTGTCATAGTTACTCCCGCCATTTATCCGAGCTTGTTTCAATTTGTATACCACAAAGTTTTACTTTCCAAAAAGTCGCCAAAGAAAATTTTCTAGTGTCGAATATTATTAGTATTATTATGGATTATGAATTATAAAATTTTTTAGTTGCAATACAATAAGTAATATTTCCCTTTCATGTAATACAACTCATTTCCTCACCATCGTTGAGGTAGAGTTTAGGCGCGTTTTTTTTAACGTGGTGTCCCCAGGAGGCCTAATCCACGGTTAGTATTATAGAGCATATTCATAATAATAATTTTTGCATAAAAATAGATTTCACCCCAAATTTGGGTCGAAAATTTTATAGTATTATAATGGCACTTTTTGCAGTGCCAATGGGAAAGGTATGATATAAGGGAAACATAAATAATCAAACATACACATTATATTATTTTGAATTTTCTCCAAAATATTTGTTCATATTTCACCCCAATTTTGGGTCGATAAATTTTGTAATATTTATGGCACTTTTTACAGTGTCGATGGGAAAGGTATAATTTAAGGGAAACATATAAATAATAAAACATACACATTATATTATTTTGGATTTTCTCCAAAATATATGTTCATATTTCACACCAATTTTGGGTCGATAAATTTTGTAATATTTATGGCACTTTTTACAATGTCAATGGGAAAGGTATGATTTAAGGGAAACATATAAATAATAAAACATATATATACACATTATATTAGTTTGGATTTTCTCCAAAATATTTGTTCATATTTCACCCCAATTTTGGGTCGATAATTTTGTAATATTTATGGCACTTTTTGCAGTGTCAATGGGAAAGGTATGATTTAAGGGAAACATATAAATAATAAAACATATGTATACACATTATATTATTTTGGATTTTCTCCAAAAATTTGTTCATATGGAGTTCCTTAAAAATTATAATATGTTATCGGAAAAATAAGTTGTTAATAAAAGAGAAAGAGGGAAGGCCTATGTGAATTATAATATTAATAATCTCACAGTTATTATTTTTAAATTGTAGCTAATACCAAATTCACTATGAATTTGTGAATTGGGGGCCCCCAAACGTTCTTCACAAATGTTATCTTCTTCAAAAGGAAGTACATAAATTAAATTATGTATACTGGAAATAAACATTATAATGTACAACATGCCTGAAAGAAAAATTGGTAGAGATTTTAAGTACCATGCAAGGGCCTTGAACAGTAGCAGTGTAGGTAGTACGTACTAGCAGTAGTCAAAGAAGTAAAAATTATTTCGAAAATTTTGAATCTACCAAGGCAGGCAGAAGTTGGTTTGCTTTTAATTCGTTCCAACGCGGTCCCCCCCATACCCCGGGCCCCATGGCCAGTACCATGCAAGGGCCATGAATAGTAACAGTGTAGGTAGTAGGTACTAGCAGTAGTCAAAGAAATTAAAATTATTTCTAAAATTTTCAAAAATCTACCAGGGCAGGCAGAAGTTGCTTTGCTTTTAATTCGTTCCAAGGCGGTCCCCCCTATACCCCGGGCCCCATGGCCAGTAACATGCAAGGGCCATGAATAGTAGCAGTGTAGGTAGTGGGTACTAGTAGTAGTCAAAGAAATTAAAATTATTTCGAAATTTTTTCAATCTACCAAGGCGGGCAGAAGTTGTTTTGTTTTTAATTCGTTTCAACGCGGTCCGCCCCTATACCCCGGACCCCATGGCCAGTACCATGCGAAGGCCATGAGTAGTAGCAATGTATTAGTAGTACCCAAAAAAATTAAAATTATTTCGAAAATTTTTCAATCTACCAAGGCAGGCAAGAGCTGTTTTGTTTTTAATTCCTTCCACTCCGGGCCCCCTATACCCCAGGCTAGTACTAGTAGTAGCAAAAAAAATTAAAACTATTTCGTACCTTTTCTCTTGAAGCCCTTTTGCTTTATTCCCGTCTGATGGTAATCCAATGGTAATCCAAGGAAATCACTAATTAATCCAAAACACTGCACTTGTAGAGAAAGTCCATCATTGAAAAAAAAATTTGAAAAGTAACCGTAAGAAACAATTAATTAAGCGAAGCTACGATTAACTACACAAGTAATTATAAAAACACGATAATTAATTAATAATTAAACGTAAGCACCAGACACACGCACACACGTCTGCTCCGTTTGGCATTCGAAATAAAACTGAAAACTGATTCATAAATTCATATACAAAATAAATCCATAGATAACAAAGTCGTAAAAATTACTTATAATTTTTTGCCAACAAATACAATTTAAAGGCTTAAGTTGGGTTCACTTTTTAATAAAATCCAACAAAACAAAACTTTCTCAATATGTTTTTGTTAGAAACGTGAACGCCGCCTAAGCCTAAAAAATTTGTAAATTTTGGTTGTGTAAAGGGTGAGTAATTTTATATATTTTATTCTATTAGTCAATTTTTAGTTTTGTTTTCGTAAAGAATGTGTGCTAAAGTTTTGTTCGTTACTTCCATTTAAGCATTAATTAATTATTTCGCGTTAACACGTATTATTGTAATTTCTTTAGTAGTTAATCGTAACTTGTGTGTAATTAAATATTTCTTACGGTTACTCATCATTGATTGACTTATTTTTTCAAAAAGTGCTAGTGTCGTGAAGATAATTAGTGATTTCCTTGGATCGCCAACTGGGAATCACGCAAAAGGGCTTCAAGAGAAAAGGTAGGAAATTTTTTCATTTTTTTTTCAAATTTAAACATTTTTGTAATTTTGAAACAATAACTTAATTAATTATTGTAAATTTAACAGATAATAAGGTTAGTTTGTGTTTAAATTATGCTGCAATAAAACAGGTAGATATTTATATTAAAATATTTGTATATTGTTCTAAAATTTCACAAAAAATATATAATGAAAGGTATACATATTACATGCATCACATTAATACATAAATATAGGAGTAGTTGTAACCAATATACATATTATAAGACAATAATAACTTTCACACGATGCTGAATAAATATTAATTAATATCCAATAATTTCACAAGTTACTCTTACAGCCAGCTATATTTCTTTTGTAAGTTAAGTAGATTACAATATAATTATTTATACGTATAATTAAAAAAACAGTCTCTTGATTAAGTCGTGGTTCTCTGCTTCAGTTTCTTCAAAAATTCTTTGGCTTGCTTATCACCTTGTCTATGTTCTAATGCACGGATACCCAATAAAGCTAAAAGCAAAAATATTTCATAAAACCACCTACATACTTTAAGAACTAATACTTACTTAAGTCTTTCGGCCTTGCTAGTTGCAAATGGATTTGTGGTAAAGAAGTAAGAGGTTCTGATGAATCTGGTATATCACTAAAATGTATAAATGCCTCGCCTATATATTGGTTGTTGTACCCTAACAAATCCTTATCCTTACAGCTGAATAAAAGCAAACCATCCTGGATTCCTCTTTGTTCTGTAGTTAAATTTCTAGAAACGAAACGACTTTTATAATAACTGTTTTCGTAATTTATTACTCAAACTTACATGACAAATTTTTCGTCGTATAGAGGAAATAGTGTCTTATTATGAGTTTTAGTTTTAGGCTTATCAACACTAGTGAACTTATGTTCAGGTAAAAAGTGTATTCTAACAAACGAATCACTGGAACCTGGAAAAAACCAATGATTTTTTCGAAACTGTTGAATAACACCGCTTTTACCATTAGAGTCCATTGCCATGAGATTTCTACCATTCATTATTTCAATCATTAAATTCGTTCCTTCGAATTTCACTCGAACGGTTATTTCGCCAAAGGGCGAATCTTTTATAGTGCTAAATTCTTTAGCCAAGTCCAAGTGGATTTGATGTATCAAATCCGCAGTTTCCAAACCGTTCACTCTAAGAATTTGTTCAGTTCTTCGCAGAGAATCACAATTGGAGGACTCGTCGGAGCGTTTGAATGACCCTAGCATCAAGTTTAGGGTCTTGTGGAGGTTGTCGAAGAATGATGGAGGTCGTCGTTTCTATAAAAGCAATTATAGATACATATATATTAAACTAAATTAAAATACTGTAGGTACTACTTACATCCAAGTTTGATTGAATTATTTCTTCTAGCGTCACGCTTAGGGTGTCCCAGACAATTTCCAAAATTCTGCTAAAGTTTTCTTCATTGAGATCGTTGTGTAAGGTGCTGAGGTTGTTGTCCACGTACATCATCAACCTGTGCACGACATTGCTGTCTTGATTGCATAGTTCTGCTCCTTCTATTAGAAGCCTTTTCATAGCTGGAGCCATCTACAAGAGTCAAAATGTCAGTTTTAGAAAACGCGATTATTCAAACAGCCTACCTTAGAGACTACCGTTTCCAAGAGCTCTATAATCTTATTCCTCACAGTGTCAATAGCATTAGCAATGACATTATTCAAAGTATGCTGGCATCTTTGAGCTTCCACAGGACTTTTCAATTCGGATATCTTCTGGATAATCTCCTTCATTCCCAAGTCCTTGGTGAAGGGTTCCAAAGTTTCGCGCACATAATCTATGTTGTTAATAGCAAGACACCACTCATTCGTCACTTCAAATTTCTTCTCGTACAGATCTTGGACTTCCCCCATACCATCAACTCGAGCCGACATTTTATCAGCGTAAAAGACGCAACATCTGCAGATGTCCTAAAAGAAAACTATAATTATAGACAAATATTTTGTAAAAATGCTTTCCAAACTTACATCGATTATTTTGGCTATAAAGGTGTAACAACCTTCAACGTCTGGCCAATTTAATTGTTGCCAAAATACTTTCACCTTGAACAAAAGCGTTAACCGAGATATTTCTAGACAAATTTCATTAGGTGTACCTGGTAAAATATCGTCAATGTGTCCACAGCCGATGAACTGTATTTAACAGTGTTATCAACTGGCACCAACGAATCCAACTCTACGGATTTTTCGATTCTTTGTAGAGCTTTGTAGACGGCTATGTCCAGCCATTGGGCGACGCCCCCATGAAACCACTGGTGGAAGTTCTTGATATGGAATGTTTCACAGTCGGTTGGACATAGACCATTTCCAAGCGTAACATATCTTTGGATGGCTAAATACAGTTCAAATAAGGAAGTGCCTTCGGACAAGTCATTGGTGTCCTTAGTGGAAAAATTCGTGTTGTATCCGTTGTAGGTCAGTCTTTTTAGAGATTTGCAGATGGAGATTACTTCTGGTTCGCAAATGGTTGAGATTTTCGCCTGGTAAAATACGTACAGGGCTTTGGCATATTGGAAGTTGACAGTTCTGTGGAAGAAAACTTTGTATGAATAAGGGGTTTTCAAGAAAACTAAAACTTACTCTTGGAACAGCTTGTCATAAAACTCGATTGCCTTCTGTAAATCGCTTCGTACAAGTTGGATAATTTGAATCAAGTTTTGCAGTTTGGAAATATCGGTTTCGTCTTGAGTTTTATTGTTCTCCAGAATGTGGTTTAGCCAGTCGTTTGCACCTTGAGTCACGGCATCATTCAACGTAGCATGGACATTACAATTCGGCTCATCTCCATTATACGTTATCCAAGGATACAAACTCGCAGGAAACAAATCAACACTAGGCAGCGGATCCAAAGAACTAATATAATTTAGCACCTTCAATACTTCTGTTATTAGTTTCATTGTCGTTTTCTCGTTGAGGGTTTTCTTCCGGATCTTGCGGATGGTCGAGTAAAACGATGGTAGGAGTTTCTTGGCGCCTTCCCAAAATATCTTCTGGTCTTCTTCGCATATGGTGCCGGATTGAAGGGGCTTCACTAGTTTTTCTAGTAAGTTTGAGAATAGGGCAAAATTGAGGGCGTGATTTTGGTGGACGGCAGCGTAGACTGACCATTGGCATAGAGTTACTTCGGTTGGGGTTAGTCCGGATTGGGCTATGTGCTGGGTGAGCAAGGAGTTTCCTTGGGGGGAGAAAGTGCCGCACCACCAATAAGGAGCAACCTGCGGAAAAAATTATTTGAAAAAAAATCACATAAAATTCCTTGATCATTACCTTAGACATTTCCAACTCATGCAAAAGAATAATTCGTAGCATATGCCTATGTTCTTGAGCTGCTACTTGGTTATTCTTTTCAGAACTAAACGAAATTCGCACTTTAATCAAGCCTTGTCGAATAGTTTTGTTTTTTTTGTCCAAACTATACCACATGGTCATTCCACTAGCTGGTATCGTCTGCAAAAAAATTCAAGTAAAACTCGACCGCACTTTAGAAATTTATTAATATTACATTAAGCGGAATGTTAGCTTTTCCAATTAGTTCATTTTCGTGTTGCCCAGTTGTCGCTGTAAGCGCAATCTCCTTCACTAATTTCCGCATGCCTTTGACTCCTTTCACCTCAAAAATTTTCCCTAGTTTCTCCTTGACAGTTTCAGCTGGATCAAAGTCCCACACTTCTAAGCAAAGCGTATCACTCGAAGTATTATCAGAAACAGGTCTAAAAGTTCAAAAAATAGTTTTGATTCCATTATGACCACTCGCTACTCACAAGGCAAAATGTTCCTCCCAAGTTGGAGTTAGAGTTGTAGGTTTAACTGAGGTATTATATCTGTGAGAAGTATTGGAAGCTAGATACAATGTAACGAAAGGATCGCTGAGTCCATTTGAGTCCTTCGGACGTAGTTCTTTGGCTTCGATTATTTCTACGTTGATGAGGAATTCAGGCGCCTCTTTGTTTTCGGCAATGTTGAGAAGTTGTTTGTGTTTTTCGTTTTGTATTTTGAAGGCGTCTTGGGCGTAGGAGAATAAAGCGGTTTGGCCAACTTCATAGCTGGCATCGCAGCCGACGTTGTGGAGGATTTCGTACAGGATTTCGGTGTATAATTCATCAATCTGTAGTAAACAAGTAAGTAAATAATTTTGAAGTAATTTCTAAAAGCTTTTTTTAACATAGTTACCAAGCGTTTGCTAAGGAATTTTTGGACGAAGTTAAGATACATTTTGCTATTGCTATTGATTATTCTAGTGGGAATATTCTTGTTATGATTATTGATTATTTTCAGTAGCAGTTTGGCACAACTGTCTTTTACAAAATAACTTACTGTCATCGAAGCCAAGTACATGCTAGTTTGTCTTTGTAGCTCCTCTTTTTTGATGCCACGAAAATTATTCCTCGGCAAGGATTTTCGTCGCATTCGAACTTTCGGTTGTGGCACATCGTTTAATGCTACCTCGGACACACTTGATTTCATCATAATTATTTTATTTTGGTTAAATTATTACACTAAATTCGACTTATTGGCACTTGGAATTTATTTTGGCATTTTTAAGTAGGTACTTTGTTTAGTAAATAAAATTTAATTGAGCAGAATTAAAGGACATGGAGTAGCCGTGACATAAGTATTTCGAATATAAAAGTGTGCTTCTTTCAAGCAGGGTAGCTACTGAAGTTGTGCCAAATCTATTCCTGTATAAAGATGCGTGACTGTATCTAATATTATTTGCAAAACTTCGATTATGTGAAGAAAATTCCAAAAGGTGCAATTGTAGGATGAACTTTAGTATAAAATAAAAATTGTCGAGAAAAGGACTTAAGTCCTTGTAATAGGATTCGAGACGATAGCTTTGTTATTTAATTGAAAGAAATTAGTGGGTGCTTAAAAATTCAATTGTGAGGCAGTTGAATGCAATTAAATAAATTTCTTTTACTTAATTAATCTTTTAAATTAACTATAAAAACTTCATCTATTGAGTAGCATAATATTTTAACTTAACAAACATGATGGCCATGGGCGCCGACAGGAATAGGATAACAGGGGCAAAATTTATTTGTTACACCCACACGAAAATTTATAACTGAAAGAATAAAACAAACGTCTAAATCTACATAAAAACCGTTGTGTCCACCTCAGCCACCTTTACGGCCTTGATGCACAAATAACTATTATTAAAATTGTTTTTATTAAAAGCTAGGAAAATTCGAAGCAAAAATACGAACCCTAACAACTAAATGTTCGGACAAAAGTAAATTTTTGAAGTATGAAAGGAGAACTGGAAATTTTACGCAAATAATTAGTAAAACACCTAACAGTACAATATGATAAAGCCTTAATAACAATATTATGCATGGAAGAAAATTATTTATTGGATTTAACAATATTTTAACCTTAATAATAATTAGCAAACTTTACAAAATGAATTTGCAGCTAAATGTTGAGATAATTTTGAATTTAGGACCATTAATAAGAGGTTACGTCTCCTTTTGCTTTAATAGCTGCCTGTATTCTAGCAGGCATTGTATTTATCAAATTTTGGTACAATTCTGGCGTGAAACTGTCCTAAATTTCTTCTACTTTGGTCTTTAAGTCCCCAATGGTTCTTGGTGGATTATTGCGTAGAATACGTTTAATTTTATGCCAAAGAGTTTCAATGACATTTACGTCCGGACTGGATGAGCGCCATGAAAGCACCTTTATGTCGTTTTCCCCAAGTTCCAAAACTGATTTTTTAAAAACAGTTAGAAAATTACGTCACATTTTTCAAGTGCAATTTTAAAGCTACGAAATATGCCTAAAATCACCAAAAAAAGACTTTTGGATTTTTTTGTACATAAAACCAACATCCAGCTTTTCAAATTTTACCGAAATCCAACCAGCGGTTCCAAAACTGTGATTATTTTAATGTAGATAGCACCCTCAAAAAAAACATGTTTTTTGAAAAGTGAACTGTGGAACTCGAAAAAAATGCAAAAAAAATCATATTAACATTTTAGGACTTTTTCAATATAGTACGATTACTGAGCTTTGATTTAAATGTTTTTTGTCACAAATCCAACCAGCGGTTTCAAAACTGTGATTCTTTAAAACAGTTACTAGAAAATTTTATCATTTTTAAAGGTGCAACTTTGAAGCTCCAATAAATGCCTAAAATAACCAAATAAAAACTTGTGTAACTTTTTTGTAAAGAAAACCAACATCCAGCTTTGTAATAAAGTAAATTTCATCAAAATCCGACTACTAGATCCAACGTTTTGAAAATAATAAGTCTTTGTTTCTACAATTTTCCCATCCCGCTGGGTTAAAGTGCCACAGTTTTGGAACCGCTGAGCGGATTTTTACGAAATTTACGTTTTTATATAACTAAATGTTGGCATTATAACAGAAAAAACCATCAATATTATGGAAGTTAATTTAGATAACTTTTGCGCGTATGGAAAAACGACAATCAAATTTACTTTTGTCCAAACATTTAGTTGTTAGGGCTCGTAAATATGTACCTTTTTTGGAACAATTTTAATAAAAAATCATAATTTAGTTTTCGAAAAAGTGTCGAATATTATTAAAAAATTTCTCTTATTCCACATTATATTTACTGACTGATATAAATAAAAGAACATTTAGAAAATTATGCTTCGTATAAGAAAGCAAACAGGCATTTTTGGAAAATATGGTTTAAAACATTTAAAAAATCTTACAGGTTTTGAATATTATTTGTGGCAAAAATTTATTTTTTCTTCGTGGACTGAAAAACCATTCAAATTATTTTTATATATTTTGAAATGTTCCTGATGGTAATTTATAAAATCTTCTGCGGGCGCCCATGTCCATACCTACTTAAAATATTTTGAAAACTTTGACGTCATTCTAAACATGATTTAAATCCACTACGTTACTAATTTATTGATATTTAGAGGGTTCATGCCATGCGGTATGCGGATAAGAAGATTGACTTATGATCTATATTTAACAACTTATTTTTGCACTTACTACACGTGATTTTCTAAACAAGAAATTAATTAACGTGTCGATAGATGACCGGATTTAATTAACAATTATCAAAGGGGTAAATGTACCTAAATAAAAATAGGTTATTTTTTTAAGTAAAACATCAAATTTATAGATTTATGCTAATTACTTAGACATGAGTAATTTTTGTCAATTAGTAGCGAATACTGGTATAAATTTGAGAACAAAATCTGCAGTAGTGAACGTTTTATAAATAAAATCTAGGTCAGGATGCAACAGTTTTGAAAAATTGCTCAATGGAACGAAAACACCAATCCACTTGTGAAATAATGTTTACTTTTCCTAATTAGCAAAACATTTAAGTTTACTTACGTTCAATGCAGCAGCAATCAAATCATTTTTATCTTTAGGTGCCTCGGTTTCGGAATCCGAGGTACTTGAACCTTCACCATCGGATGTGTCACTTTCGATCAAAGGCACTGGTTCACTATCTGGAAATTCCGCATTATTTTCCGGGATAATTTTGGCAGCTGCTTCGGCTACCCTTTGGTTTTCTAACAGCTCTTCATTTTTTGTTTGATCGACTTGCTCTTTTAGTCTGGAGCCGAAGGACTCGAAGAAAGCGTCATCGAGCTGTTGGATTCTAAAGGGAAAAGTTACAGATTTAATCATATTTTTTTGGAAGAACTTTTTAAGGACATTAACTATGTTGTAGAAATTTATTTCGACAAAAAAACATAATATTATTTCGTAATCATTAATATTTGTCTCTACTAAATATTTTTAGGATGACGTAATGTCCATTTCATATTATTAATTATTTTGCTATGTAAAATGTTTGGTGATATTTTTTTAATTACTCGTATAACTGATATCTGCTCATTTTTAAAGGACAGGAACATTGAAAGGAGTAAGAGAAATAAAAGTGCACGAAAACAGATAGTAATGTTATCTATTGATAGGACTTTGTAAATATGTTTTAACATAAAACTTAATATACAACAATACATGTATTTTATAATTATACCTAATTACAATATCTAGTTTTGGAAGACTTGGGGAAAACTAGAAACAAATACGTTTTTTCCAAACCTAAACCTAAATAGGTAACCATAAAACTTCTTTGGAATGTCTTTTTCAAATATTAGATATTATCATTATCACATTATTTACACTTAGTTATTATACATAAAACAGTAAACAGGCTTGAGTTGTAGGCTAACATTTAATTCATCTTAAATTTAATAAACTTAACAATCTAACGAATCATGCTATGACAAATTCCCAATACAAATATACTTCAAATAAGTAAAGTCTTCAGTCCCATGGTGGGAACCCTCGCGTCCCAAACCCGATTCCTTGATTCCACCAAACGGAGCCTCGACAGTTGAAATCAACCCTTCGTTAACCCCAAGCATCCCCACTTCTAACTTATGACTAACCCTGAAAACCTGCGCGATATCTTCCGAATAAAAATACCCAGCTAGGCCTCGTTGCGTTGAATTAGCAATAGTTAGGCTTTCTTCTTCACTTTTAAACCGGATGATGTTGATAACTGGTCCAAATACTTCCTCCTTGTACACCAGCATGTTTTCTTTAATATTTACAAGAACTGTTGGTTCGTAGAATAGCTCCCCGATTTGTTTGGCTGGTTTTCCTCCAGTTACCACTGTTGCACCTTTGGAGATGGCGTCTTGGACCATGTTGGAAACCTTATCGAGTTGGGCGTGGTTTATTAACGGACCTAGTTTGACTCCTGGGCAGGTTCCATCGCCTATCTTCAGCTGCTTTATTTCTGCTACTAGTTTTTCTACGAAGGTTTGATACACTTCTTCCTGGACTAAGAAGCGATTGGATGCCACGCAGGTTTGTCCGCAGTTGCGGAATTTCGAGCTCATGGCTCCTTCCACTGCTTTGTCAATGTTAGCTGAGTTGTAGACTATAAACGGGGCGTTGCCGCCGAGTTCCAGTCCGATTCTTTTGATACCAGAAGCGCATTGTTTATACAAAATTTTTCCAACTTCCGTCGAGCCAGTGAAGGAAATTCCCGCAACTTTCGGGCTTTCACACAAGAGTTTTCCAATAGCAGGCGTGTTAGGGCGGCTGCTGGTCACAACGTTTAAAACTCCATTTGGTATTCCGGCCTCCTCCGCCAAACTCATCAAAGCTAAAGCTGTTAAAGGCGTGTCTTCAGCTGGTTTTATCACGCAGGTACAACCAACAGCCAAAGCGGCACTAGCTTTCCTTGTAATCATCGCATGAGGGAAGTTCCAAGGAGTTATCAGACCTACTACTCCAATTGGATGGTGTTCCACTAGGATCTTCTTCGAGGGCATTGGACTGGGGATGATCTCACCTCGTACATTGCGAGCTTGTTCTGAAAACCACTCCACAAAGGCATTTCCGTAGGTTACCTCGCCTTTAGCTTCTACTAGTGGTTTCCCAGATTCAGCTGTAACTAAGTTAGCCAGACTGTCCTGGTTTTTTACTAGAAGGTTGAACCACTTCCTCATTAGTTGAGAGCGCTCTTTGGCGGTGGTGTTTTGCCAAGTTTGAAACGCATCCCAAGCCGTATCAATTGCCTTTTGGGCGTCGGTTTCGTCCATGTCAGGAATGGTTCCAACAATGCTGCAATTGGCGGGGTTTGTGATGTCGAAGACTTTATTCGAAGCCGCGGAAACCCATTCGCCGTTTATGTAGGCCTTAGTATTTAACAGATGCATTGTCTTAGTTTGGATATTACTGCAGGCTTTGCTCAACAACAAGCACTTATTTATGTTGTGCACTATCATTTTTATAGCGGTTTATTTATACAACAAAGATTTTAAAGGTGTGACTATATTTAAAGGCAACTAAAATAGACTAGCGACTAGGATAATGTGAATATCAGCCGGTAATTGTCATTGTCAATGACGAATTCATTTCGATGCGCTGTGGTCTAATTTTCCTGAGGTTGTTGACAAGTTTTGTGAGGAGTGGAATAAAATGTGGCATGTGGCTACATCGAGTTGTTTGTGATCGAAGCACAGAGTGGGAGAGAATGTGGGCAAAGTAGAGAGGTGATTGGTGGGTGAGAGCGAGGATCAGGATCAGGACGCACTTGGAAAATAGATGGCGCGAATAGTGAAAATGCTGTTTGAATGGATTATGAAAACGGGGAAAATTTTAAAGTTCAAATTTTAACAATGTAGATATTTGTGCTATGATAAGTTTATCATCAAAATAATGTTGTTAAAATTGGAATTAAATATAATAGCAAATTTAAACTAATTATTTTATTTCACAACAAGTTTAGCAATGGATCACATTTTCAAAACAAATCGATTTAGCTTATGTAACTTTGAGTTCAATGTTTTATGTGGTGCCTAGTACTTAGTACTTAAATCACCTTCAGTTTGTAGTTTGTACTTTCTTCTACCATAATAGACAAGTCGTGATTTTTGTCTTAATATAGAACTAAGTGCCTATAAAACTCTCTTTACTTTACACGTTAAAATAGTGTTATAATTTATAATATAAATAAGATGAAAAAAAACCTGACATGAATATGTAATTTTTTTGCCGGTACTGGGAATTATTCATGACGTAACGCCTGGGTATTTCAAATTAAAGCGAAAGCAAAATTCACCGGAAGGTGTTACATTTGTTGACATGGTTTATAATTCTTTACAGAAGAAAAATTGTGCGTTTGGATGAAGGTTAATTTAAAAATAGATATGTTGCAGTTTGTAATCTAATTAAACGCTTATTTTGAACAACAATTTTAATAATGTTATTCAGAATTTTGCTAATTAATATTTATCAAGTGTATGTAGGTTTACTAAGTAGGATGAAAAAAATCTATAATTAATGACACAAATAATTAAAAATAGGTACCTCAATTCATGATCGGTGTGTATAACATCAACAGAATTTTGAGTTTGTAATTTATTGTAAATGTGCTTCCACAAAATATCCTCGGATTCCATATCCATTTTTCAAGTAAATTCTCAAGAGTAATTAACACAAAATAACACACAAAGAACCTTTGTTCACTAAGATTGAATCACAATAACACTTTATTTCTATGTAATTGTAAAGATTGATGGAAGAGCGAAATAGTCACTGTATCGTTCGTCATGTACCGCAAATATATAAATGTAATAGTAAGAATTTTTCGTCCTTCATGTGACGATATACGGAACTCGGATTGAGATCAGCTAAGCTGTTGCTGGCAGTGTGGGTGCAGGATTGTTATGGTATGGTCAGTGTTTGAGCGATTTGGAAGGAATTTCCGAAATGGTAAAGCGGGTTTGATGTTTTGGACAAGAATGTTAAAAATTCGAGGGATGTAGACTCCAAAAAATAATATTAACTTTTAAGTTAATATTATTTAAGCCCCCACGACCGGCTTTTTAAAAAAAAGTACTTGAGAAAATCTCTATGGACAAAAACGATACGGAGTTTTAAAAAAATGAGTCTGTATCCTTGATAATATTTTAATTCGACGAAGTTTTGGTCCAGAATAAATTTAAATTAGGAAATTTTTTGTTTTTCTAGTAAGTTACTAAAAATATTTTATAGATTTCTCGATTTATAACATTTCATCATATTTTAAAATTTAAATAATTGAGCATTAACCAATTTTTTTTAAATTAAACTAAATTTGAGTTGGAGAGGCCTTCTGTAAAGCGAAAGTCAACATTTTTCTGCATTCTAATTTCTAATAATAGTTTAGTCTGATACAGTTCGTAAACAATTAAGCCTAAAAAATGGCTCTACATTTTATAAAAAATTTGGGGGGAAAATTTACAGCAGTATCAAAAATCTATTCTAACCTAAACTACTAAACAAATTATAGTAAACTAAACTAATCTAGCCTAATCTTTTTTGTTAAAATGTAGGTTTTAGGAAATTAGCCAATTTTCCTAATGATATGACCTAGAAATGAGAGCCTATTCATAATAAAATTTATATTGATGTAGGTCAGTTGTAGAAAATATTATAAATGGAAAAAAGGTTACTGAATTTCAAAATTTGATTCTCTACAACTTTAGTAATATTTTATTTATGCCACAGATCCACAGATGAGGCGCTATTTTGAAAAAAACTGACAAAAAACAATTTTTAAAACTTTATGGCGCTCTAATTCATAATATGTTTACTATAAGCAAAACTGTTTTAAATAAAAGCTGCATGAAATCTGATTTTTCACAATTTTGATAGCTTATATTTATGTCACAGGATCAACAAAAAAGCTGAGATATTCCTTGAAAACTTAGATTTTATGCTTTTTGTTTCAATATGGCACGAGACCTCAAGATCAAAAACTTTTTCTTAACTCAAGACTCAACAATATGTGAAAAAATAGCTTCCCGAAAGTTTTGTAATCTGAAGACGACATACCAAAAAAGTGCCCAAAACACAAAATATTTCATAAAGTTTTGTAATTCACTCACTATAAAAATGCGCAAGATTTTTCCTAATCTTAAAATATTTCGAACCCCTTTAGCTCCTCTATCTCCATCTTTAATTACAAGCACTCTGAATTTAAATTTAAAATTCTTATTTACCTGTTGTTTGACTGTTCCAAAGACTTTTGCCTTTTCAACAACTGATACAAACTTTTCCACCTATCAACCTTTTCCAAACTTTCCATTTTCCCAACAAAATTCGCACTAGCACTTTTATTATGTAAACAAAACCAATATCATAAAATCGTTTGTTTTTGAAATCTAATTATAGTCAACTTGCTGCACAAAAATACACTAGGTTGTGGTAGGTAGTATGTAGTAGGTACCTACTGGCTGATTGATTTACTTTGCACTATGCTTTAACACAGTTTCGGGAATTTTAATATTTAATAGATAAATATCCCAGTTATGTATGCTTAAACTAATTATGAAAACCTTGAAAAATATAAACAATCTATTGTGTGAATTCGTTCATGAAGAAACGGTAGAAAAAATTTGACCCGGACGAACTAAAGTTTCATGTTTGAATAATTATTATCACGAACTACATGGGATTTTATTTTAATATGGAAATAAAGTGGGGTTTTTGAAGGGCTGTGTTAGTCATTTTGCATGTTTATTCTATTATTACGTTAGTTATCTTGTGGATGTGTGATTTAAGCTTAAGTTTCTGTATACGAAGCCTCATTTAAATTAAGTCTTGGAAAAATGCACCAAGTTGAGAAAAAATTTGGAAAATCTCCTGGTGAAGTTTGAAATTTTTAGTCCTTTTTATTTTAAAATATTTAAAATTATGATACAGAAATTCCTTGTTGTAATTTTCTTCTACTATAGGTACCCAAAACTAATGAATTTTCATAAAATTCACCTCATGGTTTTCTGGTTATAATAAATTACATTATTTATAACAATTTCCGCATAGTAAACATTGCAACATTTACAGCTCCTATGCAAATATTTTTTTCGTTTAATTAGATCAATTACATACTTATTTACAATGTTAACATCCTTAATTATACTACTTAATATAAGATTATTTTTATATTTAGAATCTTTCAGAAATATACGAACCTAACAAAAATTTTACAGCAATTTTATGACTCGTAAATAAAACAGCTCACAAATATAATTTTGTTTAAAAGTAAATTACGTGAATTTTAACATGGAAGTGCGCATCGAAAAATTAATATATTCAACAATGTGGGCATGGAGCATAAAATGATACATAATAATTATTAATTAAGTTACAGGGTGTTGATATTAATGGGTATTTATTCTGGAAAAATTTTCGAATAAAGTTAAAGAGCAAAACTATACTTAATTTTTCTGTGAAATTTGTTATCCTGGATTAATCTAAACCAACAATGAATGCTTGTAATAATAACAATCTACCATACAAAATTCTTTGTACGGGGTGTCCCAGTTTATATCGTCAGGATTTCACCAGTCGATAGTTTAGCGAAAATTAAAGGTGGTTTGTCTAATAAATAATTTTAAATAATTTGCTATAAATATAAATCAATAAATCAATAACAAAAAAAGTTAGCCTTCTGAAAATTTTTATAGATCTTTTTTTTTGTATTCTCTTATTAATAGTGGTTGCAATTATTTTATTTAGAACACAGAGGCGTGCGTACGGGTTTCTTCAAAAACATTTTATTGAATAAAACGTACGCCACTGGTTTTTTGGCAGCACCAATATGCAGAGAGTTTTTCCATTCAATTTAGAAACTTTTTCGTATCTTATAATTTTTTGATAACAACTCAAAATAACCTAATAGTACACTAAATAAGGGAGAAAAAAGGCTTCAAATAAACTTTTTTTACCCTACAGCTAATTTTTGTAGAATCTTCTAGAGGGTCACCCTGAAAGTTTAAAACTGAGTTTGTGTATTCGTAGACCCCGCCCTTCCTTCACCAGCCCTCAATTAAGGGTTGGATTTTTTTGTTTATTGAATAACTTTTTTCCTATTAAATTTTCGAAAAAAAGAGTCAGTACAAAGTTGTAAAGAAAAATATTTCCTACAACTTATCTTTTAAACTTTTTTTGATATTGTCGATATTTAAAAAGTTATTCAACAAATAAGTTGAAAATTTTGGGTAAAGAGTAGTAAGTAGTAGTAAGTAGTATCTAACTAGAGAAAAATTTCCCTAAAATTTGCAACTTATTTGTTGAATATCTTTTTAAATATTAATAATATCAAAAAAATATTAAAAGGAAAGTTGTAGGAAATATTTTTCTCTACAACTTTGTACTGATGCTTTTTTCGGAAATCTAATAGGGAAGAACCTCTTTAATAAATAAGAAAAAAAAAGTTAAGTTATCAAGAAATTGTAAGATACAAAAAAGTTTCTAAATTGAATGGAAAATACTCTCTGCATATTGGTGCTGCAAAAAAAACAGTGGTGTACGTTTTATTTAATAAAATGTTTTTGAAGAAACCCGTACGCACGTCTCTGTGTTCTAAATAAAATAATTGTAACCACTATTAATAAGAGAATACAAAAAAAGATCTATGCAAAATTTCAGAAGACTAACTTTTTTTGTTATTGATTTATAGCAAATTATTTAAAATAATTTATTTTCTTTAATGCCCTGTACATCAAAAAGGAAGCAACATTCGACCATAGTTTATTAGACAAACCACCTTTAATTTTCGACTGGTGAAATCCTGACGATGTAAACTGGGACACCCTGTATATTGAATTAAAAATGCGTCTTTAAAATCCATCTTGTAAAATCATAAATAAAATCTATTGTACTATATCATAAAATTTCTGCATAATTTGTTTATCCATATGACAATAAAATGAATCATGTTGCACCTCAAATATTGTATAAAATGAACATGTTACAGTTCTAATTATTGTAATCTCTAGACAGGGTCGGACTTTATTTAAGTTTTTTTTACAGCAACTACTGCAGCTATTTTATACGAATTTTCGCAAGGAAAATTTTGTTATGACAGTTATTGGTCATTTGGGCCAGTCCCCCTCTGTAATAAGTATACTTTAGTTAAACGATGTTTAGACCGGGATTTATTAAATCAGACTGTCACAGTCTAAGGTTGTTTAGTTAAAATGTATTTTATGATTTTTTTACGAAATGGGGAAATTTTAATAAATATTTATAAAAATGTCTTTAAACCAAGTTTAGGTTTAACTCGGTGGTATGTATATTTGTACCAACTAGAAATTTATGAAATTTCCGGTAGTAATAAACTGAAAAATAAATATTTATCAACTTGTCATTTTTTTAAGAACTGGAGCTTCATTTAGATAAAAAATCCATTAATTCAATATTGATTTAAATTCTAATATTGCGCAACAACCAATTTAAAGTATAAATTCTTAAAAAAATGCCAATAATTAGAGATCAAAGTTGAACCGGAGGTCCTTCAAGCTGTTTTTGTTTTACCACAAAAAAAAAACAATAATAGATATTTAATTACGTATGTACGTTCTCACATAATTTAAACAGTTTTGCACGTACCTTTTCTTCACATTAAATTTCCTGAGCACCTTCAATATTTTTCGAATAATTTTCATGATGGTGCTCTAACTCACTCCACTTGCACTACTTGCAGAAGAATATTTTCTGTGTAGTGGAGTTCAAGGAATATTTCCTAACTTTAATTACTATTAAATAAATCCCCTTGTTTGGAGAAAAAACTTGAGTAATATCTGCATAAAAACTGGTTGTGAAGTGGTCCACAATATTTGGTGTTAGCCTAGGTTAAATAAGATGGGGATTTACCCGAAATTGCTATATAATTATATAATGATCATAATCAAAACCGGCAGCCGGCGTGGATAATTTGACTCATGTGATTTAGAGGAAATCGTGTGGGGGTTTGATTAATTATTTAAAAATAGCTACAACTACAAAACAGGATAACAATATTTTGAAATGTAAAGAAAGGAATAATTTTTACAAATTTACCTTAGGAAAGTTTTTTAAAAAAATTGCTCTTGTACCTGAGAACACTTTTTTTCTTCACTATATCCAATTTCCGCAAAATATACTTAATAAACAAAATCATTTCTATCACTCTTTGGCACTTTTTGATCACATTACGACGGCTAAGAACAAAGTGTAGAAGTGAATACAAAATATGGTCATTATATTACCGGACACCGGATATTCGTACGGTATGATTACAGATCGTTTATTTTCATTTACCGTGTAGAAAAATCCCAATGAGATAAAATTTATATACCATTGTATTGGGATCTCCTTGGTTCTGCAAAAGTACCAAAATCGGTCAATTGCCTTCGGAATAAATCGGATGTAAATATTTAGGTGGTTTCTAGACTTTTTTTGTAAGAAAAGGATGTCCCCGAAATACCAAGTGTGAAATCCCATGCGAAGAAGTTTTATTGTAAGGAAATGTTGTTAATGATTGTTGAATGTTGTTAGGTCATAAGAACTTTTTATTGTTACCGGAAATTTTAAGTGGTGAATTATTTACTGTTTCTGGATTTAAATATGGAACGTTCTAAGGAAGAAACTCAGACTGGAAATATTTTTGTTATTAGATCACGAAATTAAATTTAAGGATTTTTTTGCAAAAGTATTTTTTTATTATTACTTACTTAATTAATTACAACTATTTTTGAAAAAAAGAGTACGAGCCCTAACAACTAAATGTTCGGACAAAAGTAAATTTTTAAAGTATGAAAGGAGAACTGGAAATTTTACGCAAATAATTAATAAACACCTAACAATATAATAAGATAAAGCCTTAATAACAATATTATGCATGGAAGAAAATTATTTATTTGATTTAACAATATTTTAACCTTAATAATTAGCAAACTTTACAAAATGAATTTGCAACTAATGTAGAGATACTTTTTAATTTAGGACCATTAATAAGAGGTTACGTCTCCTTTTGCTTTAATAGCTGCCTGTATTCTAGCAGGCATTATATTTATCAAATTTTGGTACAATTCTGGCGTGAAACTGTCCTAAATTTCTTCTACTTTGGTCTTTAAGTCCCCAATGGTTCTTGGTGGATTATTGCGTAGAATACGTTTAATTTTATGCCAAAGAGTTTCAATGACATTTACGTCCGGACTGGATGAGCGCCATGAAAGCACCTTTATGTCGTTTTCCCCAAGTTCCAAAACTGATTTTTTAAAAACAGTTAGAAAATTACATCACATTTTTCAAGTGCAATTTTGAAGCTACGAAATATGCCTAAAATCATCAAATAAAGACTTGGGGATTTTTTTGTACATAAAACCAATATCCAGCTTTGCAATAAAGTAAATTTTACCAAAATCCAACCAGTGGTTCCAAAACTGTGATTATTTTAATGTAGGTAGCACCCTCAAAAAACACGTTTTTTGAAAAGTGAACTGTGGAACTCGAAAAAATTGCAAAAAAATCATATTAACATTTCAGGATTTTTTCAATAAAGTACGATTATTGAGCTTTGATTTAAATGTTTTTTGACACAAATCCAATCAGCGGTTTCAAAACTGTGATTCTTTAAAACAGTTACTAGAAAATTTCATCATTTTTAAAGGTGCAACTTTGAAGCTCCGATAAATGCCTAAAATCACCAAATAAAAACTTGTGTAACTTTTTTGTAAAGGAAACCAACATCCAGCTTTGCAATAAAGTAAATTTCATCAAAATCCGACTACTAGATCCATCGTTTTGAAAATAATAATTCTTTGTTTCTACAATTTTCCCATCCTGCTGGGTTAAAGTGCCACAGTTTCAGAACCGTCGAGCGGATTTTTACGAAATTTACGTTTTTATATAACTAAATGTTGGCATTATAACAGAAAAAACCATCAATATTATGGAAGTTAATTTAGATAACTTTTGCGCGTATGGAAAAAAGACAATCCAATTTACTTTTGTCCGAATATTTAGTTGTTAGGTACAAGAATTATTAATAAGCTCGAAATTATGGCCGGCATTTTTGAAAAATGGTACCAAAATCGTTTTTTTATAATAGTTCGCTTCATATTAGTCCTAGCATAAAATAGTATACTATGCAATGAGCATTTAATGATAGCTATTAAGACACGAGTATGATAGATAATTATGACACGAGCCGTATAGGTGAATGTCGTAATGAATACGAGTGTCTTAATAGCCATAAAATGTAAGTTGCATACAGTATTTTTCTACGACTAGTCAAAATAATGAAAAATTATAAACTTTATCATAAACTAAGAAATGTCAGAAAATCAAAATGAACTGTCATTTTAGGTCTGTCAGATGTTCATGGCAATATTGTGATTGAGGGAATATTGCTGCAATGTTGCATTTCGGTTGATTATAAACTTGTATCGTAATGAAAAATCTGTATCATAATGAATCTCATTACAGTACAGGTAGTAAATGTCTAACAAATCAATTAAGGTATAGGAGTAGAAAAATATACATTGTATGCAATTTTTTGTAAAAATAACCACTTGAAGACTTGAAGTTGAATATCTTTAATGCTGTAGGAAAATAGGAAAAATTGTAGGTAATTAATAGGATATTCCATGGCTTAGTTTGGGAAGAAAATGTCATATGAACATAACCTCTACCTTTTTATGTATAAAAGTGTCTGAAAATTTTGATAGAAATTGTAAAAAAAAATTAATTGTTTATGAAGGATTATCCAATATTCTTATAAAAACTAATTTGTGACATCATATCTTCAAGATCTCTATGCAAATCAAATCATAATTTTTTACTGCATATTATACAATTATCTATGAAATTCTTCAAATATATCTTTTTCGAGGAAATATCAAGTCAAGGACCCGCAAAAAATGGTGGTACAATCTCTTTGTAAGTTCGTCAAAGATAATTTATTATTTACCACAATCGTTTTGTTTACAACATACCATGTTACAAAAAATACAGAGAAATCTAAAAAATAATTAAATCTGTAAATAGAAATAATTATATTTTTTTATATTATTTTTTACGTAATTATTTCCAAATTATTTTTTATTAATTCCAATTTTTCTCTTCGTCTACTAATTTGTACATCAGCACCTATATTAATTAGCTCAAATAATACTATCGCAAGTTGTTGTGGCACCATTTTTAGCACATAAGATCACACTACAAATAATCTCATTGTGGTTTCCTGGCACATGACTAAAATATAAAGAAACCACTTTAATTATAGAATATATTAAACTCTCAATTGTAATTTTCAACACGTATATTTGTTTACATTTTATTTTCGTTTTGTGAAATTATTGCATAAACAATGTAGATTGTAGGTGCATTCTGCTCAATTTCTATTGTAACGAAGACAATGCATGCGGAGTTTTTCATTAACTTTATATGTCCTGTCCAATATCCGTTATGTAATCAAGTAGAGGTGGGTAATTGCTATCAGGTCAATGGCAGAATTACAGAAATGCTTACAATTAGTGGTTTTAAGTACAATTACTGATTTAAAAAAGAATTCAACGATGTGGTATGGCAGATTTAAGGTGTTTTAGTTTATCCTTAAAATAAATAAATATTTTATTTCCAAGTTTTTGGGAAAGGTATTAAATTTCGTATACAATTTGGGAAATGTTGCATAGGTGAATCATCTAATCAGCGTTTCATTTGAGTGAATTCTACCGGAAGTGCGTTACAGGTACATGGTAGATTACATTTTACAGCAGTATATTATATGTATTGTCTTGTAAGTTTGTTGTTATTTTTATACAACACATATTTTAGGGAATTAAACCATATAGTATTATACAGGGTACTCTATTAGGAAGGAAAGGCAATAAGTTTATTCAAAATTTCCCCAGGTTTCTGCTTTAAATATTTTAAACTTGTTTTTGGGTCATCTAGTTACTCTATTTAAGAAAAAATCTGAGTGTTATAATTTTGATTTAATTTTAAATTAGCGATTAATAGCCGACATTATTTATTAAAACAGATTTTATGTTGTTAGGCATGATTCGAGATAGCAGATTTATGGCTTTATTATTCAGAATATAAAAATTTTATTAATAAAAGTTGTACATAATCATGCAGTGCACAAATTCAAGTTATTTTGAAACATATAAATAAACTGCTGGCCAATTGAAACGTACCAAGCGAATTTTTAGGTTGAATTTAAAGTCAAATATTTTGAATAATAGAAAAGATATCAACATGCGGTTTTCAGAATTTCAGAGGTAATTTAATTGAAAAAACGATAGCGTTACCCAATTTTTTTATTTTAAAGTACATTACTATCTACAGGGTATGAAAGAAAGTCTTCTTTTTTTTGTCAAATTTTATAACTACCGTGATTCCACAAAATTTTTTTAATATTTTTTTGATGTAAATTTTTTTAGTCTTTACTTAATGGGAATACAACCTGTTTCTCAAAATTTTGATATCCCTGTTATTTTATAAGATACCGAATTTTTGCTGAAAATTTGATTTTTTCTTTGTTTTTTGTCGTTCGGCCGTAGTGTGTTTTGTGAGAACCAATCTCTGTAGTTGATTATAATACCTTATGAATGGCTTTCTTATAAAAAGTACACTTTTTGTACTTTCATTAATTTATTGGTAACCAGTGGCTTATCAAAAATCGGTACACGTTCGCTAATTGGTAAATTTTTTAATTCATTTTTTGAGGCTATTTTCTTAATGGAATAGAATAGAATTTAGTTAGTTTATGTTCATCATTGGTTCAAGTGACTTATATCCTCGAAACGGGTTTTTCACTTTTTCAAAAATTTGCTAATATTCGTGTATATCGGGTGGCTACGAAATCGTTTTACAACCCCCACCATTTTGTTATATTTAACTGTATTAATTTGAAATTTGGCATGGTTTGATTGTTGAAAGGAATAATCATTTTGACGTATAAAACATTCTGATAACACTTCCGGTTTCACCGGAAGAGTCACCTACTAACTTTCAAAATTTTTTAAAACAACCCTGTATATTTTTTTCCGTAAGAATTAGATTCTACTTAAAATTACCTTTTTATCGACATATCACATGATGACATTTGCTTTCAAAATGGCAGCATAATTATTATTGCAAAAACCTGTGCAACAATATTAAATTTAATAAAAAATTCGGTATCTTATAAAATAAGAGGTACATAAAAATTTTGAGAAATTGGTTTTTTCCTCATTAACGAGGGACTGAAAAAATCGACATAAAAAAAATATAAAATTTTTTTTGTGGAATTCCGGTAGGTATAAAGTTTGAGAAAAAAAAGACGACTTTCTTTCATACCCTGTAGATAGTAACGTACTTCAAAGTAAAAAAATCGGGTCCCACTATTGCTTTCGCAATAAAATTATCTCTTGAATCCTGAAAACCTCATGTTGATATCTTTTTTATTTTTCAAAATATTTGACTTTAAATTCAATCTAAAAATTCGCTTGGTACGTTTCAATTGGCCAGCAGTTTAGTATAAAAAACCCTATACGAGCCCTAACAACTAAATGGTCGGACAAAGACAAAAGTAAATTTGAAAAATTAACTTCCATAATATTGATGGTTTTTTCTGTTATAATGCCAACATTTAGTTATATAAAAACGTAAATTTCGTAAAAATCCGCTCGGCGGTTCCAAAACTGTGGCACTTTAACCCAACAGGATGGGAAAATTGTAGAAACAAAGAATTATTATTTTCAAAACGATGGATCTAGTAGTCGGATTTTGATGAAATTTACTTTATTGTAAAGCTGGATGTTGGTTTTCTTTACAAAAAAGTTACACAAGTTTTTATTTGGTGATTTTAGGCATTTATCGGAGCTTTAAAGTTGCACCTTTAAAAATGATAGAATTTTCTAGTAACTGTTTTAAAAAATCACAGTTTTGAAACCGCTGGTTGGATTTGTGTCAAAAAACCTTTAAATCAAAGCTCAATAATCGTACTATATCGAAAAAATCCTGAAATGTTAATTTAATTTTTTTGCATTTTTTTCGAGTTCCACAGTTCACTTTTCAAAAAACGTGTTTTTTGAGGGTGCTATCTACATTAAATAATCACAGTTTTGGAACTGCTGGTTGGATTTCGGTAAAATTTACTTTATTGGAGCTGGATGTTGGTTTTATGTACAAAAAAAATCCCCAAGTCTTTATTTGGTGATTTTAGGTAATTTTCGTAGCTTTAAAATTGCACTTGAAAAATGTGACGTAATTTTCTAACGACTGTTTTTGAAAAATCACTTTTTGGAACTCGGTGAAAACGACATAAAGATGCTTTCTGGTCCTCATCCAGTCCGGACTTAAATGTTATTGAAACTCTATGGCATAAAATTAAACGTATTCTACGCAATAATCCACCAAGAACCATAGGGGACTTAAAGACCAAAATAGAAGAAGTTTGGGAGAGTTTCACTCACTATTGTACCAAAATTTGATAAATACACTGCCAGCAAGAATACAGGCTGCTATTAAAGCGAAATGAGATGTAACCTCTTATTAACGGTCCTAAATTAAAAATTATTCCAACATTTAGTTTCAAATTCATTTTGTAAAATTTGCTAATTATTAAGGTTAAAATATTGTTAAATCAAATAAATAATTTTCTTCCATGCATAAAATTGTTATTAAGGCTTTATATTATTGTATTGTTAGGTGTTTACTAATTATTTGCGTAAAATTTCCCGTTCTCCTTTCATACTTCAAAAATTTACTTTTGTCCGAACATTTAGTATTATGACTTTTTTGGATTCTACATTTATTTTAGATATAAAGTAACTAAAGTTTCGAAATTTCTATGCTCTTAAAGTTAACAGTATTCAAGATTTTTGTATTAAAAAAATGGTATCTTATCAGTTTCAAAAGAATTAATCAGTAATAAAAAAGGAAGCACTAAATACAGACTGAAATATTTAATTTCAAAATATCTCACCTTATATCACAAGTCGGCTGCACTTTTCTGTGTTTCCACTTAAGAAACCAAGGAACCTTGTCCAGAAAAGTATGCTGTGTTAAACTCATTTTCGGCGGTTTATCGTTTAATTTTTTACGCCTGAAACCAAATATTACACATGAATAACCGAATTTCGAAATATTACAGGAGTTACACTGAGTGATTTCAACTACCTTCATATAATTTTCACTTCTTAACCTTGATTCAGTCAAATATTATTTGTCTAATGTTAGGTAAATATATACTTAAGCTAATTATCTATCTTCATATCTGATTATCTAAGTATACATACCTGTCTTTCTTTTTAATTTTCTCCTCGTCCAACAACCCGCATCTCTCGATGCATTTTTGGAAATTCCTCCTGGCACTCTTAGCTCTTTTCACTGTGTTAACCCGCACCAATGGTCTATTCTTCTTTCTTCTTACCGCGTTTGACCTTTTCAGATGACACTTATTGCACCCTTCTTCACTTATGCGGTGTGCTTCCAAACCACGCATCCATAAACATATGTCTTGATACATTTTCGCGATTAATTACCACACCACAAGTTAAGTTCATTTACGCACGGAATTACCCAAGATATTTCGCAGAAGTTAATTTTAAAAGTAGCCGTATAGACGTATATCCCCGCGTGTTTGGGTCAATCTAGTGCAGCCATGGTAAATAAAAGAAATGTTGATATAGAGGGGATATCCGTTTGTGATACAACACAGTGCCTTTTAACAATGTAGTAAAAAGGGAAAATGGGTGAGGCAGAATAATTATGCGAGTTGATGGGTTTTAGATTTGATGTAATTGTAATAATAGATCAATTGTTGGGAAAATCAGGTGGTTATCAATTAAATGTGCTTAGTGTTAGTCATTGTTCTATCTACGGATGGATTAAATGATAATGAATTAGTTAAAAATGGAAAAAACGAATTTAAGTAGTCGCACATGATAATAACGTGCGAATTTTCGACGTTTCGGTTTCCCAAAATCTTCGAGGACATTTTTATCAGTTCTTATAGTTATGTATGACATTTTATTACTTTATACGAAATTTAAAGAAATATGACGTGGGGAATATGAAAAAATTAAAATTGTGGCGTTTGTGTCCCCACTCCCCTACCTATGACGTCTAAAAACGTAACAACAATTTTAATGACGCTTGTGGATTTTGTCATGGACAAGGCAATTATCATTCCATTTTATGAATTGAATTCATAGACAACAAAACTAGCTGCAGGTGGTGTTTTTCTTGATTGAACTAAATCGTTCGTTGTTTGTGGTTGAAAAACTAATTAATAGAAATGTATACAAATTTACGTGGAAAGTTGGATTGGACTAGATTTGGTTATACTCTAAAAGGTCTTTACAAAATCCCGCCACAAGTTTTTGGGCTCAAAATAATTCGTTTAAACCAAACATACCATAGTCCAAAAGTTCTTCCTTACTGAGTTACAGAGCGCTAAAAAATATTTTTCCAAATATTTTTTTAAGTATATCTACAGAACGGTTTAAAGTAGAGATTTGAAATTTGGTGGGTTAATAAGTCTATAAGGAAGCTACAATTTGTTAGTATTAGAATCAAAATAATATTGTTCAGTGGCGTACTTATCGAAGAGGTCTCAGGGTTTTTTTGAATAATTTTTGTAGGGGATTAAATTTTTTTACAAAATAGTAAGAATTATGATAGATACGCTCAAGACACGTAAAAAGATGTACTTGTTTGATTTGCATTAACTCAACTGCTTGCGAGATATTTCACTTTGAAAATTTTTTTTGCTATTAAAACGACAATTTGTGACACCCTGTAAAGTCAAAAATATTGAGTCACTCTAATACGGCTCATTCTACGTCCAAAACTAAGCATAATTTCTATCTTATACCGTTTTGTAGATATACCTAAAAAGATAGAGGGCGAATAAAAAATACATCTTTCAACACCCTGTATTTTAGTAACGAAACATTTTTGGGGGTCGGTTTTTACAACCATTTATGCTTAGTTTTGGACGTAGAATCAGCTGTATTAGAGTGACTCAATATTTTTTACTTTACAGGGTAAGTCACAAATTGTTTTTATAGCAAAAAATTTTTCGAAGTTAAATATCTCGCAAACAGTTGAATTAACGCAAGTCAAACAAGTATACCTTTTTTACGTGTCTTGAGCGTATCTATCATAATTCTTGTTATTTTGTAAAAAAATTCATTACCCTACCAAAAATATCCAAAAAAACACTGAGTCCCCCCTATAAGTACGACACTGAACAATATTATTTTGGTTGTAATACCATCACATTGTAGCTTCCTTATAGACTTATTAACCCACCAAATTTCAAGTCCGTACTTTAAACCGTTCTGTAGATATATGTACTTAAAAACGATTTGGAAAGATATTTTTTAGCGCCCTGTAACTCAGTAAGGAAGGACTTTTGGACTGAGGTATGTTTGGTTCAATCGAATTATTTTGAGCCCAAAAACTTGTGGTAGGATTTTGTAAAGACCTTTTAGAGACATCCTGTAGAAAACCTGAAATTAAAAATATTTTTAAAGGCACAACTCGTTTTTTCTCTTTTCCAAAATGACGACAGCTTTCTATATCGTATAGTTTCCATACCATTGTCAAGATACAGTTGAGTTTTGTAAGACTTAATTTAATAAATTCAAATATTTTATTCGGAAAATGTAAAAATATATTATTAGAAATTCAAGTGCTAATCCTAGGTGTCCAAGAAAATTTGTACCGTTGAAAATGAAGAGGTCATTTCGATATCCTTCTACGAACATTAGAAAAAATCCTGGTCCTAGAAAATAACGCCTAACCTAACCATTAAATTTTGTACTGCATTGGAATTAAATAAATTTTAGGCAGCCTAGAAACAAAATATTGAAACTTTTGTCACCGTCAATTTTTATTAGTCAAACGTTCATTTTTTTTTTGCTCCAAGATAGGTAGAAATATAGATAAACTGTTTGCGTAATATTATTATATATTTTCTTACATACTACCAGTTTATAAAAATAAACAAAATTAGTATAAATAAAATAACTTTATATTTGATTCCTCTAGCTCAAACATACTTTACAATAAATAATAACAATTTCAACAATATCAATAAATCTTTTAAAGAGTTGCGGATAAAATCGATATACAAAATAAAATCATTGAAAAACGAAATTTAAAATTTTTCTCTCGTAACAAATTACTGGAATGAGAAAATGATCAGTCTTAATTATAAATCAAATTTTAAGACTCTACAACTCTTTTTATTTTATACTCTTATGATAAATTTATTTTTAGATGAATGGTTTTGATTTACTGATTTACAACAATTGTTAATTTTCCAAATCCTCGAACAGTAGATTAACAGCTGCGTCTGCGTTGTTAAAATCGGTGATAATAAAAAAGCTAGGCACCTGCCACAGGCGAAACACCCGATTTTCCATGTCCTTTTCGTTATCTTTCATCACCTGTAAACTTTTCTTCATTCTATTGTGCTGTTCATTCAACTGTGTCAGTTCTCGATGTAATAATTGCTGTTTTGTTAAGGATTCTTCCTTTTTCTTTTCCAACGCCCTAATCTCCGCATCTCTTCCTAAAATACAATTTAATACAAACTTACAACATAATCCAAATAAAACCACTTAAAATACGCTTACTTGTAACGAGAGCTACTAGTTTACTCATTGCTTCAATCACAGAACTAGAACCATTTTTCGTTGCAGGATTAGTAGAGGAGTTCGGTATGGCATCTAAACTAGACTCGTCCAAAGATGTGCTGAAGGAAACCGTACTGGCGAAGCCTTCCATATCCGAGCCTAGCTCACGATTAATATCACCTGAAACGGATTTTAAATGTTGTTTTCCCTGAAGATGCTCCCGTTTATTGTGCAGATTGTGAAACCATTGATCGCAGGTACGACAGTAAAGCTCCTCATTGTCTTCTTCCTACAAAATTATATATTAGAAAAATGCGCAATGTTTTCTAGGTAGTCTTACATCAATTTCATCAGTGGCATCCATGTCGCTTTCAGAAAGCACATTATTCTGCATTCGCTTTTTTCGTTTTTTCGCTAAATACGCTCTGTAGGCGTCCGACTGTCTGTACTGTTTTAATTCCTCTCGGTAGCGCTTTTTGTCTTCCTCAGCTTTACCCAAATACGGTTTTTTTTCGTCCAAACTCAAACTCGACCATTTATTACCAATGATTTTAGTAATTTCGTGAAATGGCAACGAAGTATCTTTAAATAGTTTCCTTTGTTCGTTCAGATATAAATTGTAGCCAGTGGCAGGCGCTTTTGGAGGTAGATTGAGTAGCTCGGGTTTTCTTTTTCGCCCTTTGGGCCATCCTCCTCTACCCTTCTTCTTTTCTATGGGGTTTTTAACTTCGGTGGTCAGTTCAGTGACAGGAATAATACTGATTGTGGGTTCTGTTGTTGCTGGTGCTATCTCGATTATTTCGTTTGGTTTTGGAGGTGTGCCAACAATTTCTGCATTAACTGGTTTACGATCAACAGCTAACGATCCGATCGAAACTATTTTCGGTATATTTATAAAATTTTGTAATTGACTGTCAGAGTTAAAAATATTTGACTGGATTTCACTGGTTAATGAGGAAAGCGTAATGAATGCTGATTGCACACTCGAGGCGGTGGTTGTACTTACATCACTGCACTCACTCGAAAACCCATCACTGTCTGAATTGAAATTTGGCTGGACAAACCCGCGATCTTTCTTGGGCACGACGTTTTGCTGCAGGATTAACTGAGCAGCCACATTTTGCAAATCCTCCACAGACAAATTCAAATCTGATGATAAAGCATCGTTCAACGACATGCACACTAGCCTGAAATATTAGTTCAATAGAGGATATTTTTAGGATTATTATACAGAACACACCCTTTGCTGGTTTCCACGAGTATTCCATTGCTTAAAAGATTGTTGGCTTCGTCTGCTGTTTCATAGTCCATAGCTGCTTTTGGTTTGCCTTTAAACTTCGGGGGCTCGGACATGCCTTCTGTTAGGTTTTAAAAACTAGTTTGCACTGTGTGGTTATTTTCGGCCACATTTTGTAGGAGCTAGGAGAGGTTTTGGCTGATTTACTAAAATTTTATGACGATATTTATTGAGGAAGCTCTTCTTCTTCCGCGCAATTACGTCATTAACAAATGCGGCGTCTGCCGCTACGTGACGTTGGAACTACTCGTAGTTCAAATTCAAATATTCGTTCAATGGAATATTTGATTATAAACAAGCGGATTATGTGAAATTAACTGTTGACATTTTTATTACGCGTAGTGTGAATAATTAATGATTATTTCTAGGGGGTACAAAAATAAATAAAATGTGACTGCGCTACCAACTGTAAGGTTTAAATATTCGTTTTTTGCTATTGGTCGCCCTGTACAAATTCAAAGGAAGAAGAAGCAAACTTTTTGAGGTTAGGTCATAAAAACTTTCATACAAAACTTACATAAATTTAAATAAAATGGCATTTTCTACACAACTACGAAGAATCTTCACACGGGCTTTAGTAACATCCCTTTGCAAAGAAGCTTCCGAAGTACGTAACCACAACTCAATAAAGTGTTTCCAAAGTAAACTAATCTTTCACCAAAGTACGCACAATTATTGTAATTCAGCCAAAGCCGAGGTACAGTCAGTGGAAAACAATAAAACAGAAGCTGTACCTATAGGAAAATTAGAAGATAAACTACAATTGGGATATACATGTAAAGTGTGCAATACCAGAAACACCAAATACATTTCCAAAGTAGCCTACACCAAAGGAGTTGTTATAGTGAAATGCGAAGGCTGTAGCAATAACCATTTAATAGCCGATAATCTAAATTGGTTCACGGATTTGAATGGTAAAAGGAACATTGAAGAAATTTTGGCTGAGAAAGGGGAAACTGTGCAGAAAATTAACGTTAGTGATTGTATAGAAGCTATAGAAAGAGAAACTAGTGGGTAGGTTGTTTGGTTTATTAAAGAATAGTTTTTATTAAATTGTTTTTCTTTTATTTATAACATAATACATAGAGGCATACGTTTAAGTAACCTGGCAGGTTGTATAAAACTGGTTTATAAAAATATAAAGCAAATTCATGTAATTAATGCATATGTGTAAAAATAAATACTGTCGAAACATATTTATATAATACCACACCAACATGATATCTTAGGCACATGGCACAAAAAAAATAGATCAATCTTTGGCCTATAATACGATTTATCAACATATTATTTAGGTAGGTATATTTAATAACGATAAGACACTTAATTATTGCAGATATCAGAAATTTTTGCAACTTAAAATTTGGACGGATTTAATAACTGTAATTTATCAAAAAAAATTTTTTGGCTCTTACTCTTTTATCATTTTAAAAGCGATGTTTGTTTACTTGATTTTCTGCAATCTGCATTATAAATAAACTGGTGAAACGGTAAAAATGCAATAAACTTATACATATACAGGGTGTTCGCGCGAAGTGGCTCACTATTGCTAACTTCGTTATTATTGGAGCTACAAAGTCGGTTAAATTAGCAAACTAGTAGCATTTTTTCCGCTGATTACAATGGTGAAAACAGAAAAACAATTGACTATCTGGTTTTCGAGATATTCACAAAAATAACATTTTTTTAAATGGAACACCCTATATATTTTTGCAGAAATCGATGGTAAATTAAATTCTATACAAAAAATGTCCTCATCTTTTTTTGATAATAATTTAAAATAAGCGAGTTATTTTGAAAAAAGTTTGCAATTCTTTAATAAATATAAAACGGAATAAGTAGTAATTTATTAAAACCAAACAATCATAATTTTGAATTTAAGCAAGCTGAAAAATACTTGAAAGAATTACGGAAATATTGAAAATATACAAAATTATAATTTTCATGGCTACTTGATATTAAAACTTGGAAAACTTTTTTCAAAATAGCTCGCTTATTTTAAATAATTGTCAAAAAAGCACAAGAACATTCTTTGTTTAGAATTTAATTTATCATCGATTTTTGCAAAAATATACAGGGTGTTCCATTTAAAAAATGTTATTTTTGTGAATATCTCGAAAACCAGACGGTCAATTGTTTTTCTGTTTTCACCATTGTAATCAGCGGAAAGAATGCTACTAGTTTGCTAATTTAACCGACTTTATAGCTCCAATAATAACAAAGTTAGCAGTAGTGAACCACTTTGCGCAAACACCTGTATATTAAAAATATTAAATAAAATAATAATATTTCCGTAATTCTTTCAAGTATTTTTCAACTTGCTTAAACTCAAAATTATGATTGTTTGGTTTTAATAAATTACTATTCCGTTTTATGGCTTCTTGATTTTAACGAATTGCAAACTTTTTTTCAAAATAACTCGCTTATTTTAAATTATAATAAAAAAAAATTAAGGACATTTTTTGTACAGAATTTAATTTGTCATCGATTTCTGTAAAAATATATAGAATATTCCATTTAAAAAAATGTTATTTTTGTGAATATCTCGAAAACCAGATGGTCAATTGTTTTTCTGTATTCAACATTGTAATCAGCGGAAAAAATGCTACTAATTTGCTAATTTAACCGACTTTGTAGCTCCAATAATAACGAAGTTAGCAATAGTGAGCCACTTCGCGCGAACACCCTGTATACATTTAAAATCACTTAACTAAATCTATATATTTTCCTTGCAATAGAATTTTATGTAACATAAGTAGAAAAATAACTAAAAAAATACTTGAGCGTACAAATAAAGTGTAAAGCTAACAACATACGATAATAAGGCACAAATTATTGGCAATTTCGATAAAGTGATGCTTTTTTAGAAGATATATCACAGTGGCCAAAAAATTATTGCAATACCCAACATTCCCTAGAAGAAAATGCAATAACTTTTAAAGTAAAATTGTGAGAACATTCGAATATTCCTTTCGCATTACTGCACATCCAGTAATACCGTTTGACTAGACACGTTTTGGTTTACTAATAACGGCGTACGGCTCGTTATTATGAAACTGATGGTTTACATCTTTCGAGATGTCTTTTTTACCTGTGGCAGCAGTTTCCTTAACTGCCTCTTTCCTAATTAGAGCATATCCCAAATGGGAATCGTCGGCAAGTCTAATTTCATCACTTTGCCACGGTTGCACTTCGTCGTACTCGTTGAAAGATGGCTGCGCGACCACTGGAACCACAGGCGTGGGCAAGACTTGCTTGTAACCTGAATTGGCGTTCAGTTTACTCGAGGAACCAAAAAAGTTTAACTTATCATAACTGTTGTCGCCGGTGTGGGAGTTTTGCGTTATGATTTTCGGCGCTTTGTTTTGGATAGACGTGACGATTTTCTTCACTTGGTTTTTCACACCACCCCAAGACGTGTAAACCTCCTCCTCGTCTTCAGATTCGATTTGCTCGGTGTGTTTGATTTCGTTTATACCCAGAGTACGCCAGGCGTCGCTTCTGTATTCTATGTGATCGTATTTGTCGATTGGTTCATAATCTGATAAACTACCGAAGTTTTCGGGTTTCATGTTAAGGAATTTGCGTGGGGGCTTCGATGGTACAGGTTTAGTTCTGGAGGACTCGGAGGATACTGAGGATTTTGTTGAGAGGTTCGCGTCTTTGTCCAGGATTGACGTGGACATTGATGATGTGACGGAAGGTGGTAAAGGACTTCTGGAGCGGGCTTCCATACTGAGCGCGGCGTGGAATTGATTGTCGGCGTCTAGGAGAGAAGGAGTCGAGTCGGCGTTGAGGAGTTTCTTCATAGACTTCATTTTGGAAGCCAAACATCTACAAGAAAATAAAAAGAAAAAGTTATCAGAATTCTTGCAGAAATTGTCCTAAAGCAGCATTTTCTATGCGGTTAGAATAGGAAGTTGTCTGGGGAAAATTATTGGGGTTCAAAATCTAGAAGTAGGTAACAGGAAGAAGTAATTCTACCAGAGGTACTCGAAACGCGATATTTTTTATGGTACTAAGAGCCAGTTTTAAAATCAGGCAAAACTCGAGTTGAATTTCGGTTTTAGTAGGAAAGTCAGTGGCGGATTTACGGGGGGGGGGTTTTCGGGTTCAAACCCCCCCCCCGTGGAGATCGTTGTTTTTATTCTACTGATGTTTGAAAAAGAGATATGTTAGCAAAAATTAATAAAAAATAAAAATCCAAAACTCCCCCCTGTAGTAAAATCCTGGATCCGCCACTGAGGAAAGTGTATCCTATTTCTGCAGAGATTTTCCCCAAAGACAAATTATTGGGGTGCCAAATTATAGAATTAAAGTAAAATTTCCCCCCTTACCTAAATATTTCTTGTTGATTGGAATGTTCTAGGAAAAACGTCCCCTCTCCCGACTCGCACTTCCGCCCCGCTTCAAACGTAAACTTGCCACTTTTATACCCATATCGCCTAATAAAACAATAGGGCCAAGTGTACAATAACTTAGCATCAGTCGAGTTTCTCAACTGGATGGCAGTAGGAGTTAAAAGTAACGTGTATATTTTCTCATCATCTAAACCACAGCGTTGTGACGCCGGTGAATGGTGCAGTTTTACATTGAAAACTCCTTCACCCGACGAACAGTACAAATCGTTGTCCTCTTCAATGCTGGTAATTTTGGAAACGTCGTCTGGAAACGCCACAGATTGAATAGCACTAATCCACTCATTCATGGAATGTGTGGTTAGAGCACCGAATTCGTACGCTGCAGTTTTCGTTGTGATGGTAAAGTACGTTGAGGATTTCGATGTGATTTTGATGCAGTTTTCCAATGTTATTATTCTGGATTGAATTCCCTTTGTTGTGTCCGAACTGTCATAAACTTCTAACCTTTCTATGCCAAATTTACTGGATTTGAAGAGAAGACAGTACTTTTGTTGCCAGGATTTCTAAAAGCACGTTTAGATGCAGTCTTATTTATTTATAGAAGATTTCGTGTTTACCTTTAGCAGTATTTTTCCTACAGGTGGTAGTAATAAGAAACCACTATGAATTGGCTCTTCATGATCCATGTTGTTTTAAAACTACATATACTTCTTATCTTGATAACAGTTTAGGTTTTTTTCATTTATGATAAACCGCATCCACGCAAAATTATCTACATTTATAAATATTAAACTCTGCTTCATATCAGAGGCACAAGTTTACATTTCCTCGTGTGAATGACGTTGCCTTAGTTGCCACGTTGTGGCATTATTTAGTTATCAAAGTTAAATTCCTTTGTAAATATTGAAACAAAGTACCTAAAAAACAAGGAAATATATTATGTTCGTATAGCTAAAATATTGCGTTTGTTTAACTGTTAAAACTGTCCAATTTGGGAATATTTACGATTCATTTTTGTTAATTTAAAGTTGTGAGATGTGGCAACAGTGTTTGTTTTTACACTTTCGTTGTTCTCGTTTGCACTCGGGCGCTCCTAAATCGGAAATACCGATGAAATTATTTTGAAAGTTATGGGATACTGTGGAAGATTGCGGTAACTTATTTGTGTTTAATTATTTTTTTAATTTATTTTATTTAGTAGTTTATTTAACCTTGTAACTGGAAACTTTTAAGCAAATTTGCATAATAAGTGACAGTTAAAAATATGGTTAAATGCTACCGTTTAATCAAAATATCTTTCATTTGTTTGATATGAAATAATAAGGTGATTTGATTTTTATAGCTAGGTACTTTTAAAAATTTTAAAATTCGTTTAAAATTGGCTTCTATGAGATTTATGTTAAGAGAAAAAACTATAAATGCAGAGGTAGCCAGAAATATTGTTAACTCCGTTCGACACGATGCCTAATTTTTGTGAAAATTTACATGTTTACCGACATCTGTATGTAAATTACTTGTAAATTTTCAAAGTGATTATAATTTCTGTTTGCCACGTGTATTAACGATTTTTAACATAAAATTTGACCCCTCATCGTTTACTCAATTTTTACGGACTTCGGTTGCGGCAGATGTCTTTTTGCACTGTTCAGTTCTTAGACCAAAAGAGCACCGAAAAATTGCTAAAGACGAGGTTTTTCTAAACAGACCAGTTATTTAGCATAACATTAAAGTTAATATTATAGAAATCCGACCAGTGGTTCCAAAATTGTGATGTTTTAAAACAGCCACCTTCGACAAGTACGATTTTCAAAGAGTGCGACTTGGAGCCTCACAAAAACGCTGAAAAATTGCAGATAAACAACTACTGATTTTTTTTAAACTAAAAGCGTCATTCGGCTTTAAATTAAAGGTTCTTTGAGGAAAATCCTACCAGCGGTTACAAAACTGTTATTTTTCATAACGAACCAACTATTAAATCGCGATTTTTTGTAATTGTACTTTAAGGGCCCCAAAAAAGCACTGAAAAATAGTGAAAAAACAATTAAAGAGGTTTTTATAAACAGATCAATTATTTAGCTTTACATTAAACTGAATTTTATAGAAATCCGACCAGTGGTTCCAAAATTGTGATGTTTTAAAACCGCCACCTTCGACAAATACGATTTTCAAAAAGTGTCACTTGGAACCACACAAAATCGCTGAAAAATTGCAGATAAACAACTGCTGATTTTTTTAAAACTAAAAGCGTCATTCGGCTTTGAAATTAATGTTCTTGGAGGAAAATTTGACCAGCGATTACAAAAATGTTATTATTCTAAACGAACCAACTATTAAATCGCGATTTTTTGTAATTGTACTTTAAGGGCCCCAAAAAAACACTGAAAAATAGTGCAAAAACAATTAAAAAGATTTTTATAAACAGACCAATTATTTAGCTTTAAATTAAACTTAATTTTATAGAAATCCGACCAGTGGTTCCAAAATTGTGATGTTTTAAAACAGCCACCTTCGACAAGTACGATTTTCAAAAAGTGTCACTTGGAACCACACAAAATCGCTGAAAAATTGCAGATAAACAACTGCTGATTTTTTTAAAACTAAAAGCGTCATTCGGCTTTGAAATTAATGTTCTTGGAGGAAAATTTGACCAGCGATTACAAAAATGTTATTATTCTAAACGAACCAACTATTAAATCGCGATTTTTTGTAATTGTACTTTAAGAGCCCCAAAAAAACACTGAAAAATAGTGAAAAAACAATTAAAGAGGTTTTTATAAACAGATCAATTATTTAGCTTTACATTAAACTGAATTTTATAGAAATCCGACCAGTGGTTCCAAAATTGTGATGTTTTAAAACCGCCACCTTCGACAAATACGATTTTCAAAAAGTGCCACTTGGAACCTCACAAAATCGCTGAAAAATTGCAGATAAACAACTGCTGATTTTTTTAAAACTAAAAGCGTCATTCGGCTTTGAAATTAATGTTCTTGGAGGAAAATTTGACCAGCGATTACAAAAATGTTATTATTCTAAACGAACCAACTATTAAATCGCGATTTTTTGTAATTGTACTTTAAGGGCCCCAAAAAAACACTGAAAAATAGTGCAAAAACAATTAAAAAGATTTTTATAAACAGACCAATTATTTAGCTTTAAATTAAACTTAATTTTATAGAAATCCGACCAGTGGTTCCAAAATTGTGATGTTTTAAAACAGCCACCTTCGACAAGTACGATTTTCAAAAAGTGCCACTTGGAGCCTCACAAAAACTCTGAAAAATTGCAGATAAACAACTGGTGATTTTTTTTAAACTAAAAGCGTCATTCGGCTTTGAAATGAATGTTCTTGGAGGAAAATTTGACCAGCGATTACAAAACTGTTATTATTCAAAACGTACAACCTAAAAACTCGCGATTTTTTGTAATTGTACTTTAAGGGCCCCAAACAATTACAGAAAAATAGCGAAAAAAGAATTAACGAGGTTTTTCTAAACAGACCAATTATTTAGCTTTAAATCAAACTTAATTTTATAAAAATCCGACCAGTGGTTCCAAAGTTGTGATGTTTTAAAACAGCCACCTTCGACAAGTACGATTTTCAAAAAGTGCCACTTGGAGCCTCACAAAAACGCTGAAAAATTGCAGATAATCAACTGCTGATTTTTTTTAAACTAAAAACGTCATTCGGCTTTGAAATAAAGGTTCTTGGACAAAAATCTGACCAGCGATTACAAAACTGTTATTATTCAAAACGAACCAACTATTAAATCGCGATTTTTTGTAATTGTACTTTAAGGGCCCCAAAAAAACACTGAAAAATAGTGTAAAAACAATTAAAGAGGTTTTTATAAACAGACCAATTATTTAGCTTTACATTAAACTTAATTTTATAGAAATCAGACCAGTGCTTCCAAAATTGTGTTGTTTTAAAACAGCCACCTTCGACAAGTACGATTTTCAAAAAGTGCCACTTGGAGCCTCACAAAAAAATTACGCATCGTGTCAAAGGGGCTTTACAATATCATTATTCCGCTCAACAAATTTTTTTCATAATAAGTTTTACATGGCAAAATTTGGTTTTAATTCTTTGTTTCCTTATCCGAAGTTTCAGTCTTATAACTATAACTTACCGGCGACAAATAGGTTGAGGTTACTTTAATTTGTTGATTTTTTCTGCAGACTTCAAACCAAAATCGAAACGTTTTAATTCGAGAATAGAATTGAAATTTCATTTTTCATGATAATTCTGTACATGTAGATATCAGATGACTAATAGCTTATCAAATACGCCCATGCCTTCCTTAAGGGAATCATCGCAGCATTATCGTACCTACATAATAAATATCAATAATTGTGAATTAAATCAAAATCAAATTGAGGTAAAAATTTCGAGAGTCCTCCAAACAATTTTCATTTCTTTTTTTGTACAGAAATTACAAATTTATTTATAGAGAATTTTACGTTGCGTTAGTTTTATTAAAGATCAATATTAATTACCTTAAAACTTTTTGAAGGTTCAATTTTGTGGAAGGTCGAGGCTGGATAATTAAGGCGGTGGAACCAATAAATTATTACTGTAGTTAGAAATAAATAAGTAAATATAATGAGTACTTACTTAGTCATTATTTCAAAGTGATACTGAATTTTTTTCTAAAATTCTCTAAGAATTGAATAAAAAAACTCCATTTAGTCTCTTTCATTAAATAAAATATTTTCTATTTTTTCTACCAACTTTGTTATTTTGTATAGAGCAGCACTTTTAAATTTTTAATCCTACGTTAAATTTAAATTTATTTTTGTTTATTTTCTACTGTTGACAATTAAGTATTTTTTTTCAAAATTAAACTACGCTGTAATAGTAACAGTACGTCATTATTTAATTAAATAGTTATGAAGTGATTTAATCTGCGACCTATTTATAAACTCCCCCTAGTTTTTTTGCTCCGATCGTGTCATGTTCCTGTATAATTAACCGTAAATACTAAATAGTAAAATTAATAAATTATTAATGAGTAGGATAACATACATGCAATCAATAGTAAAAACTGTTAGTGTTAGCAGTTAGAGTAGTGAAGGAATGGGAACCATATCCAAAACATCGCATAGATTTTCAAAATGTGTTTATGTGTGCTAAGCGGCTGGTAGACTTTGTTTTACGCCGGGTAAGTTAGGAGTTAATTTTTAGCAAAGTATCGAAAAAGAGTAAATTTTATCTATTAATTTTGCCATAAGTCCACTACTTACTACATAATTTATTTATTTTATATTTACGCTTACTTTTCTAGAAAAAGAACTTAAAGTAAATTATGCAGAATAATTTTAGATCATAAGTAACAAAAATGCTGATATATTCTAAATTTTTGTATTTTTTTGAATTCGTTGATAAAAATCAAGTACCTACAAATAATGCCAAAAATTTTTTTGGTGTCGTTCTTACCTATATAAAAAAAATTCGGTCTAAATGAATAAAATTTTAGCAATAATTTCCCTACTCCCTTTTACTTGATTGCTATTAATTGATTTCAATATTTTATTCGATTGCATGCCTGCATTCCCAGCAATGCCCACATAACCACACACATCAACAAATTACATCCCCATAATGAATCAATCAACTTCTTCTGGCGCAAGTCAGCAAATAGGGTAGTTTTCACGAACGTCACGGGGGGCAGCAATCAATGGGAATCCACACTGAAACCACCATCAGTCCGCTGTTTGAAAGTCAAAAAGCACGCATGCTAATGTTTGATCCGGGTTAAGTTAAAAAAATGCCGCATTTTTGGGACTACATGCGTCAAAGTCCACCGAAACAGCGCAACTTGCAAGATGGGCTTTTTCAAATTGCATCGCAAACGTGCAATTTACTGGTGCAAGTTAATAATACGAATAATATTAGTTATGGGAATAATTCTATGAATATTCAGTTGAATAATTTGCCGAAATCGCCCAGAAGTCGAGCGAATGGTTGTAATCGTAATGATTCGATTGATAGCGAGCAGCTTGTGGTTTTGATACCACCATCACCAAGTGATAAGATTAATGCTAAATACAAACCAGGATTGTTTGGAAAACGCTTGTCGGTAAAGTTTGTTATTTATATGGAATATTTTTATAGTTAGGATTTTTTATTAATTTATGTGTCCAGAAGAAGGGGTAATTAAACAATTTTTTCAAATTTCAAAACTAAAGTTTTTTTACCTTTTTTGACTTTATTATATAAAGTGATAAATCGGGATTTTTGGAAAAAGAAACGAAAAGTTTAAGACAAAATTTCTCTAAGTAGCAGTTATCGTAGTTAATTTTTAGTTAGTGGTAATTTAGATTTGCACCAATCAGAATCATTTATTTCCTGAAAATCTCAGTATTTGATTGGTTCAAGTTCAAGTTAACTATCGATAGAAAACGTGCTTTAAAAATTTAATTTTAATGTAAAACATCCTCAAACTAATTATATTAAAATGAAATTTACTTAATTTGATGCTTTATTATTAATATAAACATTTATGTAAATGAGCATATCAAAGTAATTAGGTATGAAGTCGTTGGGGTTTTTCTTTTAATTTGAGTGGATGAGTCAATCTATTGATTTGGCAATTTATTTTTTATTTATAAATAGACGTTCTTTTTAGAAATTAAATAGCCTCGGTCCTAGTGGAACTTTACATATTTAGCTACATTTCTACCAAATATTTTATACTAGCTTAACGAAACTAAAAATAATGTGCGATTTCCTTAGGTAATTCACAATATTACATAAAACTTTAACACGAACACCTATTATCTGAAAAGTTACGTGACTGTGTCAAAAACGAAATAACACAGCCTACACCCCTATACATATAAGTAAAGGTTAAACTTCTTGCAAATAAGAAACTAAATTGTGGATTGTCGTAAATAAAATTATAATTATAGAATAAGGGTCAAAATGTAATTGTTTGGGTTTTAGGACCTATTTTATTCCATCATAAATCGGGTTAAGGTCAGTTTTATACACTTTGACCTATAAACTAAATTCCCCGAACAGCAATAAGGGTGCAAAGTGAACTAGAAATATTATTGCTAGAATATTCTGTTTATTACTTAAATCTTGAATAATTAAATATTTTATAGTTATCTAAAACTAATTATCTGAAATTTAATAATTCACTATTATTTCCGTCGTAAATTCTTCATATTTTTTCTTTTCGCATGAGTTTTCTGAAAAATTAATCACACTATTGATTTTAATATAATATTCTTAGAAAGGTTAAACGGTGAAAGTGGATTGTTCATATTGATATAATTTTTCTCTTAATGTGTGCGTGTTGGCATAACGCAACCATTCAATGTCTCTGAGGACAGTTTATACAATATCTACATGATTAATTTTTCATAATAATTCAACAGCAAGAATTCAATATTTGAATTTGGACACAACAAGATAAAATTTTCATTTGGGGTTAACACGCAAAGATAGCTGTTTTGATAAAGTTTAATACAAATTAGGTATTTAAATATTTTGGCACTATCATCAGGATTCAATTGCAAAAAATTTACTTTAGTCATTTCTTTAGGGGATTTAATTAATAAAACGTGATTAAGCAGTTTATAAAAAATCGTTATAGGTATTGAAATGTTCTGGAAAAAATTAAATATGCTGTTTTGTTTTACTTTATTACATCATAGGTCTAAAAATTCGTGGACTGATGGTACTTTTTATGGCTTTTTATTACTTTAAGTAAACGGTAAACATAAAAGCGGAACGGTATAAATTGATTTTATAGTAAATACAAATCAATTGTAATAAGTAATTTTGATAAACGTAAAACAAACAATAAAGTTATTTTTCAATTCCTTATTGACAACTTAATGGTATAGTTTATCCATTTACTTGAAAACATAAAAAAACTGGTATTGATCTTACTATATTTCTGAAAGTGTTGCGACGAAATTTGTACATAGGTAATAGGTATACTTATTTTTATTATGTAGAAAAGCAAAAGTTATTTATTCTATATTAATTTATAAAACCATCATACTATGATAAAAATTTAAAATGCTTGAAATTTGGTATGAATGCGAAAACACTTCACCAATAACTCTAGTTCAAATGTTATAGCACTTTGGAAAAATGTCAACTTTCAACTTTTTTTCGATTCAAAGCGTCATATCTTAAAAACGCGTAGAGATATCGCAATAAAGTTTGGAAATTTGGATAGAACGCATCGAAATGTATCTGAATCAGTATAATTTTAATTGTAGTTGAGATTCACAGGAGAAATAAAAAAACGTGATTTTTGGGGGTTCTTTGGGTAGGAACTATTTTATGATAAAAATCCAAAATGCTTTAAATTAGATATATTAATAATTATTATGAAAGACAGTTGGCAGATGATAATAAATGTGAAGACAGTTCACCTATAACTAGTCTAGTTCAAAAGTTATAGCATTTTGGAAAAATATCAATTTTCAACTTTTTTTTCGATTCAAAACGTCATATCTTGAAAACGCGTAGAGATATCGCAATGAAGTTTGGAAATTTGGATAGAACGCATCGAAATCTATCTGAATCAGTATAGTTTTAATTTTAATTGTACTTGTACTTGACAGGAGAAACAAAAAAACGCGATTTTTGGAGGTACTATTTTATGATAAAAATCCAAAATGCTTTAAATTTGGTATATTAATAATAATTATGAAAGACAGTTGAGAGGTGATAATAAATGTGAAAACAGTTCACCAATACCTAGTCTAGTTCCAAAGTTATAGCACTTTAAAAATATGTCAATTTCCAACTTTTTTTTTCTATTTAAAACATCATATTTTGAAAACGCGTAGATATATCGCAATGAAGTTTGGTAATTTCTATAGAACGCATAGAAATTTATCTGAATCAGTATAGTTTTAATTTTAATTGTACTTGTACTTGACAGGAGAAATTAAAAAACGCGATTTTTGGGGGTACTTTGGGTAGGAACTATTTTACGATAAAAATGCAAAATGCATTAAATTTGGTGTATTAATAATAATTATGAAAGTCAGTTGAGAGGTGATAATAAATGTGAAAACAGTTCACCAATAACTAGTCTAGTTCAAAAGTTATAGCACTTTGGAAAAATGTCAATTTTCAATTTTTTTTTCGATTCAAAACGTCATATCTTGAAAACGCGTAGAGATATCGCAACGATGTTTGAAAATTTTAATAGAACGCGTCGAAATCTGTCAGAATCAGTATAGTTTTAATTTCAATTGTACTTGAGATTGACAGGAGAAATAAAAAAACGCAATTTTTGGGGGTACTTTAGGTAGGAACTATTTTATGATAAAAATGCAAAATGCTTTAAATTTGATATATTAATAATAATTATGAAAGGCAGTTGAGAGGTGATAATAAATGTGAAAACAGTTCACCAATAACTAGTCTAGTTCAAAAGTTATAGCATTTTGGAAAAATATCAATTTTCAACTTTTTTTTCGATTCAAAACGTCATATCTTGAAAACGCGTAGAGATATCGGAATGAAGTTTGGAAATTTGGATAGAACGCATCGAAATCTATCTGAATCAGTATAGTTTTAATTTTAATTGTACTTGTACTTGACAGGAGAAACAAAAAAACGCGATTTTTGGAGGTACTATTTTATGATAAAAATCCAAAATGCTTTAAATTTGGTATATTAATAATAATTATGAAAGACAGTTGAGAGGTGATAATAAATGTGAAAACAGTTCACCAATACCTAGTCTAGTTCCAAAGTTATAGCACTTTAAAAATATGTCAATTTCCAACTTTTTTTTTCTATTTAAAACATCATATTTTGAAAACGCGTAGATATATCGCAATGAAGTTTGGTAATTTCTATAGAACGCATAGAAATTTATCTGAATCAGTATAGTTTTAATTTTAATTGTACTTGTACTTGACAGGAGAAATTAAAAAACGCGATTTTTGGGGGTACTTTGGGTAGGAACTATTTTACGATAAAAATGCAAAATGCATTAAATTTGGTGTATTAATAATAATTATGAAAGTCAGTTGAGAGGTGATAATAAATGTGAAAACAGTTCACCAATAACTAGTCTAGTTCAAAAGTTATAGCACTTTGGAAAAATGTCAATTTTCAATTTTTTTTTCGATTCAAAACGTCATATCTTGAAAACGCGTAGAGATATCGCAACGATGTTTGAAAATTTTAATAGAACGCGTCGAAATCTGTCAGAATCAGTATAGTTTTAATTTCAATTGTACTTGAGATTGACAGGAGAAATAAAAAAACGCAATTTTTGGGGGTACTTTAGGTAGGAACTATTTTATGATAAAAATCCAAAATGCTTTAAATTTGATATATTAATAATAATTATGAAAGGCAGTTGAGAGGTGATAATAAATGTGAAAACAGTTCACCAATAACTAGTCTAGTTCAAAAGTTATAGCATTTTGGAAAAATATCAATTTTCAACTTTTTTTTCGATTCAAAACGTCATATCTTGAAAACGCGTAGAGATATCGGAATGAAGTTTGGAAATTTGGATAGAACGCATCGAAATCTATCAGAATCAGTATAGTTTTAATTTTAATTGTAATTGAGATTGACAGGAAAAATATAAAAACGCGATTTTTGGGGGTACTTTGGGTAGGAACAATTTTATGATAAAAATCCAGTAAGTAATCCTTTGTTATTTATTTACATTCCATATATTTTCTAGACGTTATAGTTTGGTAGTTTCTGACTTATTTTTTTTGAAAATTTCCGTTCCATAAATAATATTTTTTGCTTAAAAAAATTGCATTATTATTTTTTATAGATTTATAAGATTTAGCGAAAGTCGCAGTTTTTCACGTAACTTTAATATTAAAGGAAAATTTAACAAAAAATAAAAAAATAATAAAAAGTACCTAATAATAAATAATAATGCATAAAAATGGTTTTTCACCTGTGTGGATGTGTAAATAAATTATCCAGATTTAAAATAATAAGTAGAAAAAATAAACTTTATTTTTATTATATATTTATTATTAGATTGTGATTTATTAAATTAAAAAGATATGAACAACGTCTCAGTCTAAGTTTCCCTAATTATATTTATATTTTAAAATGCATTTTAAGTTTTTATGAATTATTTACGCTAAGATTTCTATTTACAATTTTTGAATAGTTGTGGAATAACTACATAAAATTATATTTCCTAAGTAAAGATGTTATAGTTTGGAAAATTGAATGTTTTAATTAAATTTTTCAAGAAATATCACAGTTGCCTCAAGTCAAATTTGGCTGCAAATGAACCTACATGGAGCCTACGATAAAATTAGATATGCAGAAGTAGTTCAATTATGTAATTTATTGTTAGTTTGTTATAGTGCTAAGTTAAAAAATAAGAATTGAATCATCGGTTTATTTTGTAAATTGGTAAGTTTTTTTATTTTTCCGTCAAAGATAATAACAAACAATTGTGCATCTTTCCACGTTGTGTATTTACCTAATGATTCCCCCACCACATAATTCCAACCTCCAATCTTATCTCGCTTATTGGTTACTTTTCAATGATTATTTACAAACAAACCAAAAAAACCTATGATAACAATGAAAATAAAAGTTCCGTTAGTAGATAAGACTGTAAGTTTATTATTATAAACTCAAATAAGCTATAATTCATCCTAAAAATCAATATTTTGGCCATTTCAGACTGTTTTGGAGGGTCCACCAGCGGTACACCATGAAGAAGAGACCGATATATGGGCTACACAAGGCTACATGGTGCCTTCAGACAACGACGGCAGTCCATCAAGAAGGTATATAGTCTGATTGGAAGCTATTTAGACGCCACCAATTAATGTTCTTTGTTCTTTTAGATGGGGTCAAAAGAACAAATGGTGTCGACCTTCATGCATCCCAATTTCAATCATATGTATTTTGATCTTCCTCGTAGTTCTTTTACCGTTATTAGACCATGCCACCGAAAAAGCCTTACAAGCGATAAATTCGCCTTCGAAGGAATTATGTAACAGCTGCAGGTACATTATTATCTAACAGTAACTTGGGATTGGGTTTGTTACTGTTTTGGTTTTTTCAGGCTGAGTTTAGTTGAAAGCATTCCAGAAGGTTTAGTTTATCCAAATGATTCAATTGAATTGCCTTCCACTTTTGATACGTGGTTAGATTTAATTAATTCAGCTCGTAAGAGTATAGAAATAGCGTCGTTGTATTGGACATTGCGTCAGTCTGAAGTTTACCCAGATCCATCTTCCATTAAGGTAATAATATCATCGTGTGTTTCATTTTAATTTTAAGTAATTATAATATTCTATTAAATGAGTTACCGACACCCTCGCCTAGCTCCCACGTAAAAGTGTGGGAGTATTCCCCGAAAATACATCACCACATTTCCTCCAAATCATTTTTCCTTCTAGGGAGAAGAAATTTTTCAAGCCCTTTTAAAAGCAGGCCTAGACAAGGGCATCTCAGTTAAAATAGCACAAAATGCACCGTCTCAAAATTTCCCCAATATCGACACGGAATTGTTGGTGAAACGAAAGGCAGCGGAAGTACGAAGTTTAAATTTTGCCAAATTACTGGGTGGAGGTGTGTTGCACACGAAATTATGGATAATCGATAGAAAACACATTTACATTGGGAGTGCCAATATGGATTGGCGGTCGTTAACACAGGTAAAAAATTGTTGTGATTCCAAATCTCATTGTATTGGTCTCCAGGGAAATTCCAAAGAGCTTTTAGATGTTTTGTGTAATTTCCCACAGCGAGGCTTTTATTCAAATCGTTTTTGATAAGCTGTCAATAATAAAAAGGGAAACCCAGACTTGTGTTTTCTGGGAATTTATTTGTATAACAACTTGTCATAGTAGTTAGAGTAAATGAAAATAAAGTTGACGGAATAGCGTGATGTTATTTTACAACCCTTATCGATTGTTGATGTGTGTCAAGGTCTTTATAATAAACATTTACTCGACCTTTACCAATTTCCTCAATTGCATACCTTGACATGTGTGATCAATAATACATTAAAGTAGATAACTGTTTTCCTCTTTTGGGAATTAATTATTAACTTTATTTACAGGTAAAAGAGCTAGGGATAGCAATTTACAACTGTTCTTGTTTGGCTGAGGATGTGGGGAAAATATTTGAGGTAACTTAAAAAAAAGCAATCTGGAAGTGTTACCTTAATAACTTTGTTTCCATGTTTAGGTTTATTGGGCTTTAGGTAAAGATGATGCAAAAATCCCAGTGAATTGGCCAGACGCTCTATCTACTGCTATCAATATGGACACACCTTTAAATTTACCATTATTCGACAATGAAACTTTCCAGACTTATTTTTCGGTAAGACTAAAAAACTGTTAACTTTTCTTTGTATACATTTTTTTTTCAGAGTTCTCCTCCACCATTTAATCCCAGCGGTCGCACCAACGACATCGACGCCTTAGTAAACGTGATACATCATGCCGAAAAGTTCGTCCACATCGCTGTCATGGACTACTTCCCGCTAATGATCTACACACCAAAATACAAATTTTGGCCAATAATAGACGATGCTCTCAAAACTGCCGCTATAGAACAACACGTCAAAGTCAAAATGCTTATAAGCTGGTGGAATCATTCCAGACCCGCCGAGGACTTTTTCTTAAAATCCTTGGCAAGTGTTAATAAAGCCTATCCAACAGTTTCCATTGAAGTGGTAAGTTTTGTTCGTTAAATAAATTATTTTGAGTAAGTTTTGTTTTTTTTAGCGTCGATTTATTGTGCCTAGCGACAAACAGCAACAGAAAATTCCCTTCGCTAGAGTGAATCATAATAAATACATGGTGACTGATAACACTGCGTACATTGGAACTTCAAATTGGTCTGGAGATTATTTCACTGATACAGCTGGGGTGACTTTTGTGTTGCATGATCCAGTTTTTGATAGGAACAGCAGCCATACAACGATAAGAAGTCAACTGGAGGCTGTTTTTGAAAGAGACTGGAATTCAAATTATTCGTATCCACTAAAATCAGAATAATTCTGAAATAAATTTAAATGTTAAGGACCGATCTTTTCAATTCTGTATAACTTCATCAACAAATTTATTTGCCAGATAAAGTTATTTGGAAGATGAAAAGACTGTCCCCTAAATGATTTTTTTGAAATTATGTATATATTTTCTATCAAATTTTTATGGTTAATTTATATTATACAGGGTGTTCGCGCGAAGTGGCTCACTATTGCTAACTTCGTTATTATTGGAGCTACAAAGTAGGTTAAATTAGCAAACTAGTAGCATTTTTTCCGCTGATTATAATGGTGGAAACAGAAAAACAATTGGCCATCTGGTTTTCGAGTTATTCACAAAAATAAAATTTTTTTAAATGGAACACCCTATATATTTTTGAAAAAATCGATGGTAAATTAAATTCTATACAAAAAATGTCCTTAATTTTTTTTGGTTATAATTTAAAATAACCGAGTTATTTTGAAAAAAAGTTTACAATTCTTTAAAATAATATAATAATAATAATAATAAAACGGAATAGTAATTTATTAAAACCAAACAATCATAATTTTGAATTTAGGCAAGTTGAAAAAAACTTGAAAGAATTACGGAAATATTACTATTTTATTTAATATTTTTAATACACAGGCAAAGTGGTTCACTATTGCTAACTTTGTTATTATTGGAGCTACAAAGTCGGTTAAATTAGCAAACTAGTAGCATTTTTTCCACTGATTACAATGGTGAAAACAGAAAAACAATTGGCCATCTAGTTTTCGAGATATTCACAAAAATAACATTTTTTAAATGGGACACCCTGTATATTTTTGCAAAAATCGATAATAAATTAAATTCTGAACAAAGAATGTTCTTATGCTTTTTTGACAATTATTTAAAATAAGCGAGTTATTTTGAAAAAAAGTTTTCAAAGTTTTAATACCAAGTAGCCATGAAAATTATAATTTTGTAAATTTTCAATATTTCCGTAATTTTTTCAAGTATTTTTCAACTTGCTTAAATTCAAAATTATGATTGTTTGATTTTAATAAATTACTATTCCGTTTTATGGCTACTTGATTTTAAAGAATTGCAAACTTTTTTTCAAAATAACTCGCTTATATTAAATTATAATCAAAAAAAATTAAGGACTTTTTTGTATAGAATTTAATTTACCATCGATTTTTGCAAAAATATATAGGGTGTTCCATTTAAAAAAAATGTTATTTTTGTGAATATATCGAAAACCAGATAGTCAATTGTTTTTCTGATTTCACCATTGTAATCAGGGGAAAAAATGCTACTAGTTTGCTAATTTAACCGACTTTGTAGCTCCAATAATAACGAAGTTAGCAATAGTGAGCCACTTCGCGCGAACACCCTGTATAAATAAGGCTCAACTAAACATGCATATAACTATGATCTCTCTGATACATAAGGAAATAAATTAATATTAATTCCAGTTGTGGGTTTTATTAACGTAGCTACCATTTTTTTATGGTGCCTGAAAATTATTTGATTTTATTTAAAATTGTAGCTTCACCTTACTAAATAAACTCAATTTTAGCTTTTTGAAGCCCTAAAATGTACCATAGTGGAAAGCGATTTTTTTTAAATACGAAAAATTCAACTTAAAACCATTTTATTGTACGAAAATAGCACACGAAAGTACATATAAAATAAACTATAATAAACTTAATCCTATACAATAAAATTAAAACTACACCTACGCATGTGTCTGATCGTCCTCAACAAAGTCTCTAGCAACTTCCCTACTGACGCACTCCACATGGCTCACCTTATTCCTAAACTTAACCCCATAAAACTTATGTGCATGTTCTAATAATTCCGGTCTAAAAGTAGTAGTAATAAATTGCGCTTCGCTCGACAACTCATGAATCATATTCGCCACCGCTTTTCTATGTTGAGCATCCAACGCTTGATCGATTTCGTCAAACAGATAAAACGGAGCTGGATCACACTTCTGAATGGCAAAGATCAAACCCAACGCAACCAGGGACTTTTGCCCACCAGATAATTGGTTCATCTCCTTCATTTCAGCATCAGATTCAGTGAAGGAGATTTTTATTCCAATTCCAATGAAATTGTCCGAGTTTGTGTCTTCGGGGCCGATTTCCTTTCCATCCTCGTTGTCCGCGGTTTTTAGCAGGAGTTTCGCTCGGCCTGCCGGTACGAGTTTTTTGAATACTTCAGCGAAATACTTGGAAATTTGTTTGAAAGTAAATTGTATGGCTTCTACTTTTCTTTGTTCCAACATTGAGATTAGCTCCTTGATTTTCTCGTCACTATAAAGCACTTTTATTAGTTTAATGTAATTTGACGCCTAACGAAATTTACCCTCTGTCTAATTCCTCTTTTCGCTTCTGCAACTTTTCCTTCTGATCGGAAAAGCTCATAAATTGATCTAAGGCTTTCTTGTTAACATGGCTAAACTTCTTCAACTGGTTATTGGTTTTTTCCAGTTCTTTAAATAACTACAAACAAGCTTACAATAAAACTGTTTATCATCGTGAAGGTGGTACAACTTACCGATCTCGATGATAACTTCACATAATGCGAATACAAATCCTGCGCTGGTAAAGCGCCTAGTTGGTTAATTTTTTCCATAGACTCAGCCACCTTTTGCTCCAATAAATTTTGTTTAGAAGCGTATTTTTCCAAATGTTTTGCATCCTCATCAATTTTATCCTGCGCTTCCTTCTCTTTCTTCTTGTAGCTCTCCAACTCGCTTTGTTCAGATTTTAACTTGAAAAATAAAAATAATTATTGACATACCCACAATACAAACCTAATAATTCCTAGGTACTCACTCTTTTAGTCATATCCTTAACTTTACTTTCCATTGACGTTAAATCACGATTCACTTTATCGATCTTCTTATCAATTTCCTCCACCTCAGCGTTGCAATTTTTTAGCTGTTTTTTCCTATCTTCAAGTGATATCTCTTGCAGTGCATGCAAAACTTCATCACGCCTTCGAATCAAATTATTAGTCAACAAGTTTTCCAATTTGTTTTTCTCCGCTTCCAATTTCATGCGTGTACTGAAGGCTTCTTTGTTTTCTTTTTGCAAGCGTCTTATGTCATCGTTCAACAAATCAACCTCCGCTTGATCTGCAACCGACAACTGAGAAAGTAATTCTTGGTGTAGCTCTGATTCCAATCCTTCTTTTGTAGTTTGCATCGCCTCTAAATTAGATTTGCACTGAGCTAAAGAGCGCTCCTTAGGCCCTTTGAAACGATCGATGTTGGAAAGCTCTTCCTTCATCAGTCGTAGTTCCCCTTTGACTTTATCGAATATTCCTTTCGCTTTGCTGTTTTTGGTTTCGGTTTTTTGCATTTCCGATACATTTGCGTTAATATTAGCTTCAGTTGTCGATAATTCCGCGCGAATTGTTTTCAAGTCGTCCTCGCATTGTTGGACTTGCTGCATGGTTTCACTACGAGTTTTCTGGATTTCCAAGCGAGATCTTGAAGAGTTGAAATAACCACCGGTTAGGGAGCCTTTAGAGGAAACTTGATCACCATCTAGGGTTACACAGTCTAAGCCTGTAGTACGAGCTAGTTTGGTTGCTACGTCTAAATTGCGACAAATTAGAGTTTTCCCAAATAAATATCGCATTGCCTTATCGTATTTCGGATCGAAATTCAACTTTGACACCATGGGAATAGCATCCTATAAAAAAATACATACTATATTTTAATAATATTAACAACATACTAGAAACTTACTCTATCATCTGGATAATCAATTTCTCTAACATTAAGCCGATTCAAAGGCATGAAATTAACTTCACCAGGTAATTTTTGGGCGTTCATTTCTTTAAGAATTTGCGTTCCAACTTTATCGGAATCAACAACATGATGGAACAGTCTGTTGCCAGCTGTAACTTCAACTGCTGTGTAAATGCTTTTTTCACAATCGAAATTTTCTATAACTGGTCCGTAATACGAACGAGAAACTTGAGCCTCTGGCCCGCCACGATTCTTAAACGTTTCCAACACTTTCCTAACACTATCGCGACCGTTCAAAATTGGCTTGCCAGCCATTGATCGCAACTGTTGATCAGCTTTGGCCAAGTCATCTTTGAGGGAGGATAAGTTTTGTTGTAAGTTGGTTTCTTTTCGCCATAATTCACTAGAGGACAAAAGATGCTTTCGTTAGGTTTTGGCTAAATTATAAACTATGAAGATTTAGATTAATCTCCTTACTTTCTAGCAGTCTGGAACAAATCCTTCTTCTTCTTCAATTCATAGCACTGCTTATTATGCTCATCAATACAATTCTTTTGCCTCTCCATCTCCTGGGACTGCTCTTCAATTTTTTTGTTCAACTCAATAGTTTTCAAAGCATCACGTTTTAAATCCGCCTCGAGTTTGTCCTTGTGATCCTTCTTATCTTTTAACTGTTTATTTAAGGACCTACAAGAAAAAGTTGTAAAACTGAAGTTTGTGTATAAATATAAATTAAACATACTTTAACTCCTGCTGAATCCATCTGTCTCGATCATCCTTTGAAGTAAACTGGCTTCCTCTACCTTGTTTTGCGTACAATTCTTTGCGCTTTTGCTCCTTAAGACCCAATTCTCTAGTGCATTCCTCCTCGCGTTTTTTCATCTCCTCATATTGAGGTTTAACCTTTTCCAATTCGCTTTCTTTTTCTTTGATTTGCTTGGTTAGTCTTGCCAATTCGTTCTCAGCGCGTTCCTTGGATTTATTGTCACCTTGTACCTCTTCAGACAAATCCTTTATGGTCAAATCCAACTTGGCTTTTTCTTTTATTAAATGCTGTTGGTCGTTGTTTAAAATATCGCGTTCCTCTTTGAGCGCGTTCAACTCTTTTTTAGTTTCCTTAGTTTTCTTTGTTAGTGTTTTTATGGTTTCTTGGGCCTTTTTCAAGTTTCCTGCAAGCTTTACTTGTTCACTTCCGGAATCACTGCGTTGTTTTTCCAACTAAAATAATAATTGTTACTAGTTTTCGGGATAATTTCACTGTGTTACCTCTGATAGCTTCTTTTTATTCTCATTTAATTCAACTTCGTGGATGATGTATTCCAAAGCTCTGCGGTTTTTGTCGAAATGTTGATATTGCTTCAGTTCTTCCTTTTCCTCTTCCAAAGTAGAGAGTCGCTCCTCGATAGTGCGTAAGAATTCCTCGATTTTTTCAATTTTACCCTCGGTTTCCCGCAGGATAACCATTGACTCATCTCTTCGTTCATCATACACTCTGGTACCAGCCACTTCTCGCAGCAATTTTAGGCGATGGGCATCTGGTGCTGTTGCCATTTGATTAATCTAAAAGCAACGCCGTAAGTAAGGCAACACTTTAATTCTCTGGTACAACCTACTTTTCCCTGTTTTACTATGTAATAGGGATTTGAGTTGGAAAACCCAGCAGATTCCAACAAACTCATAACTTCACTTCTGGAAACCACTTTCTTATTTAAAAAATACTGATCCTTTTTAGCTCCAATCACTCGTCTTAGATAAATCTCCTCTTGCTCGATCTACAACAGACGCAGTTTTTCCAAAATACTAACACGCAATTACTCGTTATGTTATTACCGGAACACGGGAATCAGCATTGTCGAAAATAATTTCAACGTAAGCTGAAATAACTCTAGGGCCTGTACCCTCATGCAACAAAGCTTGTCGCTGATCTGGCCTAAGATGGGAAAACTCATCGCTTAAGACGAACTGGATGGCTAAAATTCGCACAATGTAATTTCGAAAATTGCAACTATATAATAGTAACTTGCTCACCGTAGAAAAAGTTACTTTTACCGGATCCGTTACGTCCCACGACTACATTATGTCTTTTATCGAAAGGTTCAACTACTGTTTGGTCTCGATAACTTTTGAAGCCTTGTATAATAACCTGGAAATATAACGCAGGGAATAGCAAATTATTAACTGATAATGTTTGTTACTTACCTGTTTAATATGCATGTTTAATTTTTGTTTGTGGCTGGTGTGTTTACAAATATAGAAGACCCGCTAAATTTGTTGCCACCACAAAACACAAAGTTTCAGGCCGTAGCCACAGAAGTTATAGTTTTACTACAGAAAAAAATATTTAATAGTAAAACAGACTTATTTTATCGAAATATAGTCTAATTTTCTGTGTATAATAAATTTGAGAAGCTTTTATGGAAGGAAACCAAACATTTCAATGACATTATTACCGACCGGACTGACAATGGCCTATCGGTAAAGTAGAACTCAACCAAAAAACGAAACTAGGCGCGCATTTTGAAATTTAACGTAACGAACATTTTCAATAAAATATAAAAACTTTGGTTTTTGCCGGTGTGTATCTATCCTTTTACTACAGAAAAAATGTTTAATAGTAAAACAAACTTATTTTATCGAAATATAGCTCAATTTTTTGTGTTAAATTAATTTGGGAATGGGAAGCTTTTATGGAAAGAAACCAAACATTTCAATGACATTATTACCGACCGGACTGACAATGCTCCATCGGTAAAGTAGAACTCAATCAAGAAACGAAATTAGGCGCGCATTTTGAAATTTAACGTAACGAACATTTTAAATAAAATATAAAAACTTTGATTTTTGCCGGTGTATATCTATCCTTTTACTACAGAAAAAATGTTTAATAGTAAAACAAACTTATTTTATCGAAATATAGGTCAATTTTCTGTGTTAAATTAATTTGGGAATGAGAAGGTTTTATGGAAAGAAACCAAACATTTCGGTGACATTATTACCGACCGGACCAACAATGCTCTATCGATAAAGTAGAATTCAACCAAGACCTGGAATTAGGCGCGCATTTTGAATTTTTAACAGGGTAACGAACAAAATTGAAAATAATATGCATAAAAAGTTCCTTTGTGTATCTATCCAAGAAAATGCGCGTACGACATTCATTTTTGGTTATATATTCATATTATAGTTATTTCAACTCAATATATTTGGAATATAAAATATTACAATTAAAGTGAAAGGTGTAAAGGAAAAATATGTTTTAAAATATATATTTATTGGTTTTTTTTTATACAAAAAACAGTAGGTAGTAATTAAAACATACGAGTAGTTAGTATAAAAACAATGACATAAAAGTGTTATAGGAGGGTATTTCTCATTGCTCATATTTTAATTGATATTTAATTTAATGCATAAATGATGTGAAATTGACCATAAACTAGTTTTACATGGTTAAAAAAACATCCCCATTTCGTCAAACATAAGAAAATGATTATAAGTTTTCTTCGCCACATTTCATTTTACTTTTGATCTTAATTTATTGTGCGAAATTCCACTTAAAGAAACAATTCGCTCTAATTAATTGTTCCACCCTCTACATATTAAAAAAAAAACAATACAATAAAATATTAATTTATATTAGATAAAACGAAATCTTTTACGCTGTCGTAAGTTAAGATTTTATCTTTCATCTCATTTATTTTTAGTAAATATTGCTTATGAACCGTGCTGGTACGGTTTTTGTAACGTAAGGCAACTGTAGCTTTATCCAACACGTAGCGTAACCATAAAATATTGGTGTGCGGCTCAAAGTGATTCCAATCATTTCTGAAAATAAATCAAATTATTAAAAAAAGTTTAACTTTTAATTAACTATCTTTAACTAACCGATTTTTGCGTTGCATTAGTCTGTAGACTTCAAATTGAGAATCTCCTCCAGTGGCAAACAAATCGGGTTCTGCTCCTAAATCAGTATAGAAAACCCTACCATCGTGTTCCATCCTACTAAGAGTAAAATCAATTATGGACACTTCGATTCCATTTGTGCCGATTTCAATATTTTTGCCGTTTAGACGAAAATTGACCTTCTTCTTTTCAACGCTGGAAAGTAACACGTTGCCCCAGTGAAGATCACGATGTTCGAAATGGAGCTCCTCCTCGGCCACGGCTAAAGCGCAAGCCACCTAGAAAAATTATTTGTTAAAAATATTTCTACATAAATGAAGAAGTGTCTATTTTATTTGGACCCATTTATACGATAACGTCAATTCATTGAAATAAATTTAATAATTTGCTTTTAAATTATTGAATAAAGGTTAAAACTTTCCATATATTTAATGTATAATTAAGGTCGGGAACCGATTAACAATAATAAATAATCTAGTCTACTTCATTCTTTACACTAGCAAAAAATTGCAATATCTTGTGTAAATCTTAAGTAAATATTGTTCGGTAATTGAAAAGTAAACATAAAATTCTTGGGAAACATTAACTAATATCTTAAGTAAATATTATTTAGTTCTTACAGCTACAAGTCTATTAGTATGAATTTGTTTTTTCTATCTTTACAAATAGGTATACTTATTAATAGTTATTGACGTCAAACTAAAGAACCAAACTTTTCCTTACCTGTTCAAACATTGTGTAAGCTTGCTCTGCATCCTTAAAGACAAAACTCTCCAAGTCTGTACCACCATTGTTCATCTCCAATACAATATACAGTTGTTCAGATGTAAAAATTTCCGGTGAATCATTTTCGGATCCACGAGTCTCATCATACAAGTCCCACAGTTCCAAAAGTCGTTCTGGATAACAACCTTGGACACACCGGGTCCTTAGTACCTCAGAGAAGGAACTTGTTGCGTTTTGTTCATTTTTGCGCAAATTGCTTAGTTCTCTGAAGAGATAACAAAGAAAATTAGGGAAATTCCAACAACTTCCGCCAAGTTAAACTTACTCAGATATGATGATTTCAGAGAGGACTTCTTTAAACTTCTTCTGCCGTTCTCCATTAACTGTTTGGACGCCTTCGATGGGGATAACTTTCATAACAGTGGTCCCACCCCCCTGTCGTTTTTTGTACAGGAAAACTTCCCCATACACGCCTTCGCCTATCTTTTGGCAGTTTTGAAGTACGCTGAAAAAATAACAACATTTAGAATAAATCGCCAAAACTAACACAATTTTTATAAGATCTTTAACATGGATCACCTAATGATATTTATAAATATATCGTGATTGTGTTAGTAGTAGTGCGGCCCACGTGTAGTCAATAATCTTGTGCTAAATCCAGTTTTATTCGTTGCGGAAGTATAAAAATTTTGGGGTTCTATTTTTAAACGTTGCGTGAACGTATGAAGCTACTTTTAGGATCAAGGACAATTTTGCTTCTATTTATTTCTTAATGGTACGAAAAAAGCACGATTATCCTAATTTCATTTCAGTTATAAAGGATTTCATCGAGATTATTTAATATACAACAAAAACCGCCCAAATTCGGCAGAATTGACATTGCATGCATTTTTACTGTGGCTGTTGGTTTTCGTACATGAAAAATATCGAAAAACACTGGATAGAAATTTCAGACTGCTAAAATATGAATGATGAAAATTGTTGTTATAAAATCCGGAATTTTAATGGGTTTTCATTGGTTTCTTGAAGTTTCCTGTAGAACTAACGTATTTCTTTGTCAAAAAGAAAACCTCAAGAGATCTGTTTAGTTTAGGAGGTTTAATGGCAGTTTTAAGGACAAAAAATCCTTTTTTATAAACTGCTGGCCAATTGAAACGTTCCAAGCGAATTTTTAGGTTGAATTTAAAGTCAAATATTTTGAAAAGGAGAAAAGATATCAACATGAGGTTTTCAGGATTTAAGAGATAATTTTATTGTGAAAGCAATAGTGTGACCCGATTTTTTTACTTTGAAGTACGTTACTATCTACAGGGTATGAAAGAAAGTCGTCTTTTTTTCTCAAAATTTATACCTACCGGAATTCCACAAAAAAAATTTTATATTTTTTTGATGTCGATTTTTTTAGTCCCTGGTTAATGAGGAAAAAAACAATTTCTCAAAATTTTTATATCCCTCTTATTTTATAAGATACCGAATTTTTTATTAAATTTAATATTGTTGAACAGGTTTTTGCAATAATAATTATGCTGCCATTTTGAAAGCAAATCTCATCATGTGATATGTCGATAAAAAGGTAATTTTAAGTAGAATCTAATTCTTTCGGAAAAAAATATACAGGGTTGTTTTAAAAATTTTTGAAAGTTAGTAGGTGGCCCTTCCCGTGAAACCGGACGTGTCATCAGATTGTTTTAAACGTCAAAATGATTATTCCTTTCAACAATCAAACCATGCAAAATTTCAAATTAATACAGTTAAATGTAACAAAATGGTGGGGGTTGTAAAACGATTTCGTAGCCACCCGGTTATACACGAATATGAGCAAATTTTTGAAAAAGTGAAAAACCCGTTTCGAGGATATAAGTCACTTAAACCAATGGTGAACATAAACTAACTAAATTCCATTCTATTCCATTAAGAAAATAGCCTCAAAAAATGAATTAAAAAATTTACCAATTAGCGAACGTGTACCGATTTTTGATAAGCCACTGGTTACCAATAAATTAATGAAAGTACAAAAAGTGTACTTTTTATAAGAAAGCCATTCATAAGGTATCATAATCAACTACAGAGATTGGTTCTTACAAAACACAATACGGCCGAACGACAAAAAACAAGGAAAAAATCAAATTTTTAGCAAAAATTCGGTATCTTATAAAATAACAGGGATATCAAAATTTTGAGAAACAGGTTGTTTTCCCATTAAGTAAGGACTAAAAAAATCTACATCAAAAAAATATTTTAAAAAAATTGTGGAATCACGGTAGTTATAAAATTTGACAAAAAAAAGAAGACCTTCTTTCATACCCTGTAGATAGTAATGTACTTCAAAGTAAAAAAATCGGGTAACACTATCGTTTTCTCAATTAAATTATCTCTGAAATCCTGAAAACCGCATGTTGATAACTTTTCTATTTTTAAAAATATTTGACTTTAAATTCAACCTAAAAATTCGCTTGGTACGTTTCAATTGGCCAGCAGTTTAGTTGACTATAAAATCCGAATTTTTTTTTCTAATTTCCACCTAAGAGCAAAATCCTCGATTAATCAATATTAATATTTTCTTCTAAAAGGAGAAAGTGTACATGCTTTTAAGATACCGAGCTGAATTCTGTATAATTCTGTTAATCCCAAACTAATCTTCCAAAAAATCTACGTCGTAGTACAATTAAAATTGAAAGTGAATGTCACCTGTAGAAAGTGTTGCGCAATTAATCAAACAATAAACTACTCGCCCAAATTAGATTACGAAACTAATAAAACGAAAACCTACAATGTTTTTAAAAAACCCTAATGGTTCCTCACCCTTTGTTGTAGCATTGTTCGAACGGAAGAGGCTCCTCTTGTCCACATCTCTTCAAAACAATTTCCCGTGCAGAGACAGCATGTGAAGAATTCCCAACAATCAACGAAGTTGTCCTATTATTGCGACAATTTAGCGATAAGCTTCGAAGGGCTTTTTCCAAGTTAACGGTTTCGTTTTGATGTGACACATAACCTGGTAAAGAATCATACGTGGTAATGCACATACAACTGCTTTGGAAACGGTCGCGTTCGGAACAAAAATGCATGCAACTGATGTAACTTCTTGTATTTGCACTCCTTTACCGCACAAAGAGCACTACTGATTTCAACCAAATTAACTAAAAAAAGTGGCGCAAATTGACACGTGAACACGTAATGCACTCTTGAGTTGGAAGTTTGGGAAATTGACGCGACGCCAAGGTATTTACGCTTGGGAATAATCGCTGTTGTAAAATGCTCTCCGCACCCCAGATCAAATGCTAACGGACATCACGTGCGGGTTAGCTGCAACGGGATTGGACGGCGATAACATGGGACAAGGAAGTCATTGCAACACGTCACAACACAACTTCCATGAACTGGCTGATGAGTCACAAGTGACCCATAATAAATTCCAAGAACTGAAAATAATTATAAGATATATAATTTAAATTAATAATCTATTATAAATTTGAAATTTAAAATACCTGCCTGACGTAGGAAATTAGAAGAAAATATGTAATAAATAGAAATATCCAAAATAATCATATATTCGTCATTTTAAACATTTCCTAGTAGAACCAAATTATTTCTTTGAAACAAAGAAACTCGCAAGGAAATCTCTCCGTTTTTTAAAGATTTATGACAATTTTCAGGTTAGACAAATTTTGAATAGTTGGCTATGAAATCCGAAATTTTCAACGGATTTTCATTGTATTTAAATTTTCCAGTAAAACTTAGTTATTTTTTTGTAACAACACAAAGCGCAAAAAAATCTGTCTACTTTTGGAGGTTTTATGGCACTTTTAAGGATATAAAATCTAAAATCGATCAAATTTTGAAGTGAGGTTATAGGTATACAGGGTGTTAGCGCTAACTTCGTTATTATTGGAGCTACAAAGTCGGTTAAATTAGCAAATTAGTAGCATTTTTTCCGCTGATTACAATGCTGAAAACAGAAAAACAATTGACCATCTGGTTTTCGAGATATTAACAAAAATAACATTTTTTAAATGGAACACCCTGTATATTTTTGCAAAAATCGATGATAAATTAAATTCTGAACAAAGAATGCTCTTATGCTTTTTTGACAATTATTTAAAATAAGCGAGTTATTTTGAAAAAAAGTTTTCAAAGTTTTAATATCAAGTAGCCATGAAAATTATAATTTTGTAAATTTTCAATATTTCCGTAATTCTTTCAAGTATTTTTCAACTTGCTTAAATTCAAAATTATGATTGTTTGGTTTTAATAAATTACTATTCCGTTTTATGGCTACTTGATTTTAAAGAATAGCAAACTTTTTTTCAAAATAACTCGCTTATTTTAAATTATTATCAAAAAACGATGAGGACATTTTTTGTATAGAATTTAATTTACCATCGATTTTTGCAAAAATATACAAGGTGTTCCATTTAAAAAAATGTTATTTTTTTAATATCTCGAAAACCAGATGGTCAATTGTTTTTCTGTTTTCACCATTGTAATCAGCGGAAAAAATGCTACTAGTTTGCTAATTTAACCGACTTTATAGCTCCAATAATAACGAAGTTAGCAATAGTGAGCCACTTCGTGCGAACACCCTGTATATTTTTGCAGAAATCGATGATAATTTAAATTCTGAACAAAGAATGTTCTTATGCTTTTTTGACAATTATTTAAAATAAGCGAGTTATTTTGAAAAAAAGTTTTCAAAGTTTTAATATCAAGTAGCCATGAAAATTATAATTTTGTAAATTTTCAATATTTCCGTAATTCTTTCAAGTATTTTCCAACTTGCTTAAATTCAAAATTATGATTGTTTGGTCTTAATAAATTACTATTCCGTTTTATGGCTACTTGATTTTAAAGAATAGCAAACTTTTTTTCAAAATAACTCGCTTATTTTAAATTATTATCAAAAAACGATGAGGACATTTTTTGTATAGAATTTAATTTACCATCGATTTTTGCAAAAATATACAAGGTGTTCCATTTAAAAAAATGTTATTTTTTTAATATCTCGAAAACCAGATGGTCAATTGTTTTTCTGTTTTCACCATTGTAATCAGCGGAAAAATGCTACTAGTTTGCTAATTTAACCGACTTTGTAGCTACAATAATAACGAAGCTAGCAATAGTAAGCCACTTCACGCGAACACCCTGTATGTAGGCGGCATGAAAGTCTGAATTTTCACTTGATTTTAATTCTGTTTGAATTCTTCAGTATAGGTAAAATTAACTGATTTCTTTGTTAAAAATTCCTGTATAGACACCATTTTTGAGTTTTTACACTAATTTAAAAAAAAATCCAATGTCACCTAATGTCAGTATAAAAATTTGTGAACTTTACATTTTATTTACAATATAAAATCATGGATATATACCCAACTCCAGTTGATAGAATTACATACCTTCCAACACCTTCAGGTGCAACCACTTACGGAAGTAGTACCCCAAAACAGGTGAGCCTTAATTAAAAAAAAAATATTTTAATGGAACCACATTACTCCATAGAATCTCGATGAAATACACGACACAATCCACTATTTATCGCCAGCAACTACTTATGCTCGCACGGAATATGAAGGCGATTTGGACTATCAACAATTTTTACACATTGGAAGAAAATTGTCTGGAATTGACAAGGGTTATGCCAGCAGTAGCACCTCGACGATATCCTGTGAGGAACCGCAGTTACAAAGGACTATTGCTATAATCAAACCTGAGGGCATGGCGTATAAGGACGTCATTTTGAGAGTCATTATTGAGGCTGGATTTAAGATAATTGGGGTAAATAAAAAAACCTTGAGTTATCTAAAGACTAATTTAAGTACTTTTTCTAGCAACGAACTGTACATTTAACCCCGGAACAAGTAGCAGAAATTTACCATAAATACTACGGAAATCCAATTTTTCCCCACATGGTAGTAGGATTAAGTATCGATCCCATTTTGGTGCTGTCCATAGCTGGATTAAACGCCGTAGAAAAGTGGAAAACAATGGTGGGTCCATATAAAGTTCTACGAGAAGAATGGTTTTTCCCGTATAGTGTACGGACTAGATTTGGTATTTTACCAGACATGCCAGAGGTTCTACACGCTTCGGAAAATGTTAATGAGGCTAAACGGGAGAACAGATATTTTTATCCTGAAAGTAAGTTTTTTTGGAGATATTTTATTTTGTATCCACACCCTTTTTCAGGCATTTTGGAACCAATCGTCACTGAAGAGGAAAAAGTAATCGATTATGTGGAATTATACATCAATCCCACTCTTCTAAACGGTCTCACAGAACTGGTAAGAGTGAAACCAGTTGATCCGGTGATTTTTTTGGCCGAGTGGCTCTTGCTTCATAACCCCTTCCAACCTCATCTACCTTTTCAAGCTGCTATGACTCCAACATAAGAAGGCTAAAGAAGTAGACTACTTTCAAAGTTTTATTTTTGTTTTTTTTATATAAATTAGAAGATGAGTATTAGAAAAAAAATTAATGAATACATTTTGTGTATTTTTGAAAAAACATCACCTAAATTACTTGTACATTTTAAACAGTCACTGATAAATAATTATGTATATAAAACTTTGCTTAAAGATGCAACAAATCTGTTCTGATAAAAATCTCAAAATATTACATTCAATTTGTGGATTATGTAACTCTACTATCTTTGTCAATATAAATTTATACGAATATATCATTATGTAACACAAATTCTTTAACGCTTTCATATGACAAAATGCATTCTTTGATATCGTTAATTTTCTGTATATATTGTTTGTGTATTTTGCTAGTTTTGTTTTTATATCGTAAGGAACTAATAGCTTTGTCCAATATGTAATGGAGCCACAAAATATTACTGTGTGGCTCAAAATGCTTCCAATCATTCCTGTAGAAAAAAACATAATGAAAAAATAAGTTGTACACTTAATATTTTTCTACTAACCCATTTTTTCTTTGCATCAGCCTGTAAATGTCAAACTGGTAGTCTCCCTCCGCCGTAAATAAATCAGGGTCAACCCGTAAATCATTATAAAAAATCACACCCTGATATTCCATCCTACTAAGGGTAAAGTCAATTATGCAAACTTCGATTCCATTTGTACTAATTTCAATATTTTTGTCATTTAGTCGAAAATTGAGCTTTTTCTTGTCCACAGTTGAAAGTAACACGTTGCCCCAGTGGAGATCTCGGTGCTCGAAATGGAGCTCACCCTCAGCCACAGCTAAGGCATAAGCCACCTAGAAAAAAATTCTCTCTATTACAAATACTGCCGATTTAATAAAAAAATTACTTGATATGGATTCAAATTTTTTTTACGTTACCTGTTCAAACATTGAATACGCTTGTTCTGCATTTCTAAAAACAAAGCTCTCCAAATCTTTACCCCCATTCGCCAATTCCAACACAATATACAGCTGTTCACTGGTAAACATATCAGGTGAATCATTTTCCGAACCCCGAGTCTCATCAAACAACTCCCACAATTCCAAAAGTCGTGCGGGATAACAACCTTTTACACATCGAATTCGTTGTACTTCAGAAAATGCACTTGTTGTGTTTTGTTCGTTGTTGCGTAAATTGCTGAGTTCTCTAAAAATATAAATCAACATCAAGAACACTAACTTTCTTAAGGGGAAAACCTACCCAGATATGATGATTTCAGAGATGATTTCGTCGAATTTCTTCTGTCTTTCTCCGTTAACTGTTTGGTCGCCTTCGATGGGGATGACTTTCATGACAGTGGTGGCACCGGTTTCGTTCCTGTAGAGGAATACTTCCCCGTAGACTCCTTCCCCTATCTTGTGGCAATTTTGAAGCATGCTGAGAAAATGAGAAAGAAAGAGTAGTACAAAAAATATATACAAAAAAGTTTCTTATAGTTTATTACCATAATATCTTGATTACTTTTAAAATATTTGGAAAAAATTGTTTATTAAATTGTTAATAACTTTTTATGGTTGACGAACATTATGATACACAAATATTGTAAATTTGAGAAAAATCCTCACCTTTCCGTGTAGCACTCTTGGAAGGGCAGAGGTTCCTGTTGTCCACATCTTTTCAACACAATTTCCCGTGCAGAGACCGCACATAAAGACTTCCTAATCAACGAACTTTTTTTAGAGCTTTTATTTTGCGATATTCTTCGAAGGCTTTTTTTAAAATTATCAGTAACAGTCTCCTCTTGTAGTTGATGCGACACATTACCTGGTAAATAATCATAGGATTTAAAGTTATTGCGTATGGAACAAAAATCCATACAACTAACAAGTAGCACTAAGTTAATTAATTAACTACAACGAATTTTGAAAACCGGTGAACAGAAAAGCGCGGATGCGACACCAAGAGATGTGATTACGCTTGGGAATATTGATGATGTAAACTGTAAACTTTAACAATAATGCATAAACAAGGAAGTGGTAATACGTCAGTATCAGATGCCTTACAGATGATCAGATAAAAATTTTAATACCATGGAATATTTTTTTAAATAATATTTTGAAGTTTGAATAGTTATTTATAAACAAAGTAAAATATATCGAAATACAATTTGAGGAATTGTAATTACATTAGTAAGCTAATCTACAGTTTACTGCCTCCATAAGAAATGCGACATTTCTATGTTTTGCCTCTAGTAGTACAGGAACAAAAAATGTGCGGAAGTTAATTCTCTGCAAAATTGCTATCGATCACTTTTTCAAAAAAAGTGACGAGTTCCGAGATATTCTTAAAACTCAAACTTGTTTAGTATTTGTTTCTAAAAAATTAGCCATGGCCTACTGTTACAACTAAAGTAAATTATTAAAAATATCGAATTTTGAGCTCGTTTTTCAAAATAAATATTAAGTATTATATATTTTTGGAAAAATCAAATTTTGCTTAATCAATATAAAAAATAATATATAGGGTGTCCCATTTAAAAAAACATAAGTTTGGCCAATATCTCTAAACTAAACCTTTTAGACAAAAACTGCCTACGCCACTGAACTTTGATGGTGTTGCTGTATTGTTTTGGTTAAAATGGAAATAAATCTAGGTGGCTGTTCTGAACAACTACTATAAAGTTGCTTTTGTCCAGAATTGTCATTTTGGAAGAAAATTTGAGCATGAAATTAATTTAGAGTAAATTTGGACGAATTTTGATATTTTCATGCAATTTTGAAAACGCTGTAACTTCAATTGTAATTAGCGGATTTATGTTTTGTCGACTGTTTTTAATAGTCCAGACTCCAATGCATCTGCAAATGTCAATTTAGACGAAAATCGGATGATTTTTCAAGATTTATGCGAGTTTCAGTATGAAATTTTTGAAAAAACACAAAAAGGTCTTGTAACTCCTGAAATATTCAACTTATTTTCAGTCTGGGAGCTGTTTTTTATACATTATGCTTTTCTTAATATAAATAATCATTCATAATGGAAATCCGTACTTTCTTCTAATTTTTATACAGTTTTCAGTGGAAATTTTCAAAAAAAAACTTAAATAAATCCTGAACAACTTTTAGAATTTTAGTAATTTTAGCAATTTTCGATTAAATAAACTTGCTTTTAGGGAAAATTATCATTTTGGAAGAAATATCAGTTATCACCTTTTTAATAAGTAGACGCATAACGGAAAAATTTTCAGAATCATGACAAATTTGACACCGGAATCTTTCGTTTCGTAAAAAAGTAAGACAGGAAGGTGAAAACCGCAACAGTCCATCTTTGATAATAACTCCAATACCACCTAAAAGTGTCGAAAATGGGACACCCTGTACAGAATATTAAAGATATTTTTGGTTTGGAGCATCGAACATTTAAAAAATTTTCAAAAACAATTTTTAAAACGAGGAAGAGATTAGAATAATCTATAATTTCCGCTTATTTTCTTCAAAAACTTTAATTTTATCACATTTTTAGCACTTTATGCAGTAGATACCAAAAAATAATTTTCCAAAATATACTTACTAGTAACATGGGCGTAGTTTTCCAAAATTGATATGCTAGGCGGCAAAGGCGTGCTCACATAGGACGAAACAGGAACCACTCTTATCGAACTTCTTCTTGCTACAGTTTGTCTTCGAATTCCACATTTTTGGCATTTGCAATCTAAAAATGATCATGTACTTTAAAACTTATACCCAAATATATGTACTACCAAATTATTTACCTCTTAAACAACTCGTTTTCTCAATAATAAAACTGTTGCGCTTATAATCAGCAAACGATCTTCTCCAGCATTTACCAGGTTTAAGATATATAGGTTTCTTTTTTCCCACTGCTAAGGGCATGGGGAATTCAACAAAATCTAAACTGGTTTCGATAATATCCGTAGACTCATTCACTTCCTCAATATGACTTAAATCCCACGTGGTAATATTGTCCACTAATGGTTCCCCTTGTAAATTATTGATTAACTGTATAGTCTTCATTGTCGTTTTATCATCGTCTAACTCTGTGTCGGACAGTTCAATAATATCTGGTAATTCAATTTCTTCCACCGGATCATTACCAGTTTGTGTGGTTGAATTTTCTTGAACTAAACTTTGCAATAATGAAGACTGATGGAGATGGTTATTGTCCTCTTCTTCGTTTACAGTCGAAATTTCGTTAGCGGTTTCACTTTGTAAATTTGGAACTGCTGCAGATAAATCACCATGACTTTTCTCTAGTTCATTAGGAAGAGCTACTCTATTTAACAAGACTGTAGGTTGAGTTCTACGTAAATCTTTGGAAACTAAATCATTGCTGTGGAAGGAATGTTTGTCTAATAACACAATTAAATCTTTAATTATCGAATTTATTTCTTGCGATTTCTTGCTGTCTTCCTTTAGACCATCAGAATAATCATTAAACACTGATCTGCTGCTGATATCACCGACGCAAATTGTGTCTCTACGTCTACAACTCTTCTTACTAGTTTTTCTTTTCGTAACAAAATCTGTCCTTAGGACTTTACTATTATCTAATTTGGTTTCACTATTTTGTACAGTGGGTCCGAAGTCATGTTTACTAAGATTAACTACTAGATTACATTTGTTATTAATAATATTATTTTTAGTTTGTTCACTCGTATTACTAACCGAATCACAATTTGTACTTTTTGAAAATTCTTCGCAAGTGCTGCTTTTATAATCCGACTCGCTGTTTTTAAATTGACGGGAACTTTCACTGACTTCAGTTTTAGATTTGCGTAGTTTAGTTAACGGTACTTGCCTTCGCCTTAAAGTTATATAAGTTTTCGGTTTCGGCGACTGTTGTTTAAAGGAAGATTGAATTAAATTTGAATTCTCAATTAGCGATTCTCGTTTCTCTAGCGACTCTATTAGCGACTCAACAGGATAACCACTAAACGGCGGCGAAATCGGCGATTCACGCAGCTTCGACGGGGACTTGGAAGTGTTCGCATCCATAGGAAACTGACTATCCCACTTCTTTATTTCCTCATAGGATTTCTTTAACAAGTTGTCTTTAACGCGATGAGATACAAGCGGCGTGGATGTTGCAAGCAAAGGTGTGCTAGCAAATATGTTTTTTTGAATACTTCTATAAAAAGAACCATCCAGACATTGGTTAGAACTTATTTCGCAGCACACCTGCGGTATTTCATTTTCTTTCACTTCCGGAAGCTTTATGTAGCTCAAAGTGTAAGGTCCTAAGGTTTTATTTACATGCTCTACTTCCAAACTTACATCTACAGGTTTGTCCAGGCTGGATTGCTTACCCAAGTTGCTACTAACCGAGCTTGTATTCTGTATTTCAACCAGCTTGTTTCGTCTCCGGCCTCTTGTTATCACGGGAGAGTGAAAATGAAAACTTACTTCCTTTCGCTCTGCTGAGATGCTCAAATCACTGGACGAAGTCAAATTTTTGACGGAGTTTACCACGTTAACATTGTTGAAATTGGCACCATTTCGAAGCTTGTCGAAAGAATCCTCGGTTCTCAGTTTAAATGATTCGTTATCCAAGTACGTCTTCACTCTTTTTGGTAGCTCCTTAACCAGAATTTTGTTCCTTTTAGGTTTTGATTTTAACCTTTGTTTTAAGTTTTTCGCAAATAGTGCATTGATGGCGTGAAAAGAATGATCAACAGTAGTGTTTTTGCGCTCGTAAGTTTTTAATTTTACAGCCGGCATTCTTGTAATCTGAATGCTAAATTTGTGTTTATTAGTTTGACAGATTTAGCCGTTACAAAACAAGTTCAAAATTGAAGATCAGTTGATCCAGCGCAACAAAGACCAATTCACTTAACTAAATTGTTGTATGAAGGTTTTCAAAAAAATATCTCAAAGAAATAAATGAATAAATACACAAAATAAACCAAATTACCTTAGTTTAAAACTACAACTACAAATTTGTCAATTTTTCTAAAAAACAATAAACTTAGGCATAACAAACTTTATACATTTTAGCTGTGTAACCGGGCGCTAGAGGCTTCACGCTTGGCGCTATGTTAATCTTATTCAAGTAAACTTTTGTAAGGATTTTATCATCAATATTTCAGCCTGATTTCAGCTCCATAAAAGTTATAATTATGTACTTAAACTTTACTGTACATTTTACGCTATTTATTCTAAAAATATCAGTTTTGTTTTCAACATTTTACTAAAATAGTTTAAGTTGGCAACACAAGAACCTTATTTAAAAAATGCCGCCAAAGATAGAGGTTAATAAATGTCCACACATAAAACACTATTAAATTTAATGAGGCTTTGGTGTATGTCCGTCTACATAAAAATTTCTAGTAGCACGAGGTAGCTCAACTTCCAAACCCTCCAGATCTTTATTTAAAATAATCTGACAACCCAATCGTGAGTTTTCTTTTAAAAATGGTGCCATATCTAACAGATCATCTTCTTTTTCTTCAGCTACTGGGAGCTTGTCTTGATGATTACTTTGGACATAAACGTGACATGTAGTACAAGCTAAAGATGCCTCACATGCTCCTTCCATTGGAATATTGTATCTATGAGCTAAATAGAGTAAATTGTCTCCTACTTTGCCTCTAACAGAAATTCTTTCTCCATCTTTTTTTATAAATGCTACGTTCACCCTAAAACAAAGACATTTGAGAGGGAGTGGTTGAAAATTGGTGTATTTTTTACACTTCGTCTTCCGATTTTGGATCTTGCCATTCATATTCGCCGTGACTTAAACCTAAAATTGTGGGATATTTAAAAAATTAATCGGGATGTTACCTTAAACTTACTAGGTGAAAAATGCAACTGTCTACAGTAGACTGCAGAAAATGCTTTCTGTACATTTCCTAATGCTAATTGATGTTTGAGTATTTGTAAAATTGACATATTTTTGAAGGATACACATTTTTGAGGTTAATTTCTAATTTTTCTTATGTTACTTTTTTGGACATTTTAAAATGAAACAGACTATAGCAAATTTAATGAGAGTGACAGAGATAGATACATTTATTTCGCGAGTGACATCTGCCAAGAATAAAACGAACCTATAAGCGAATGTCAATTTTTGACGTTTGTTATTTTATTATGAACAAAATTCTTTTTAATTTTTAGAAAATTAAGCCCAAAATTACCCAATTATGGTTGTTTTTAGTAGTTTAAGACCTTTATTGAGTGTTTCCACTTTTGGATTACGAAATGCTGGTGAGATTTTTAATGGTTATGTAACTAACTGCTAATGCTCAACTTTATTTGGTAAATAATTTCTTTCAGTTCTTGCAAGGACTATGTCGGACCATCGAGTCATGGCACTTACACCATCTCGATGGCAATGGACGAAATTTAAGGATTTTATGCACTTTTATGTGATGCTTGGTCTGATACCCTGCGGGTTAATAATATTATATTCCAATGTATTCGTTGGACCTGCTACTCTATCCGAAACACCCGCAGATTATGTACCAAAATATTGGGAATATTACAGAGTACGCAGCTTGGATTTTAGCGATTTCCAGTACTAAACACTTTGTTTTTAGCACCCAATTACACGCTTTTTGGCTCAGCACTATTACAACAATCCTCAGCAAGATTATGAGAAGTTTTTACATCATTTATATGAAACAGAAGAAAGAAGGAAATTAAGGTTTGTTAATACAATAAAATATTAAATGTGAAAGTAATATTATGGTTGTCTTTTAGGGTGCTAGAGAAGCAAGTTAAAAACTTGATGGGCGAGCGCAGGGATTACCAAGCGTACTATTATCGACCCATTATGGCCAAGTATCAAAGGGCTACTGCAGAAGCTGCTGAACTTGTGAGGTCGCTTGGTTAAATATAAGATCCAAATGTAGTTGAAATAGCTGTTTTTGAAATGTAATATAAATTAGGTTCTAAAAAGTCAGCGTTAGTTTATTTTCCTTCCAGATAAATAAGTTGTTTTTGGGTAAAGGTGCAAAAAAAATCACAAAAATACTATAAATGATTTTGTCTTAACCATTATTTATTAACACACTACAAGAAGTATGTCCTTGGTTTACGAACAGAGAATCTATTCATTGATTTATGTTGGATACGTTTGGGCAATGGGAAACGAATTCTGGAATCGTGGAATTGTTTCACTTGTGGCCTTCTCGTATCTGAAGCTTTCACTTCCTCCACTTTAATAATCTGCAAAAAAATTGTGTCACTATCTGATTTAGTTTTATTGAATTAATGTTCGCCTACCTGGATTGCGTGAGCACGAGCACGGTGACGGGCCCCCATGTCCCTGTAGCATTGAGTTACAGCCCCCGAAACACTAAGGTCACGGTACTCCCTGTACATGTTATGCGTACCGGAACGCGAGTCATACCTCAACCAAATGCCAAAGTTCTTAATTTTAATGGGGGTCTTCTCCGGAATTGGCTTAACTAACACAATCTCACCAGTGGACTTCTTGAACTTTTTCAATTGACGCAAGAAATACCAGAAACGGGACTTGGCGACGATTGGATCTGGTGCGAAAATTCGCATTCTATACAAAGGAGTGGTCTTCTCCTTTTCTGTTGGGAGCTTACGCCCGATAACCTCGTATTCTTTCAACTGAAAAAACACAATTTGTTTAGTACTTCATATAACATAAAACAAGCCATGAGGTTAGATTTCCACGTGCACAAACAGAAACAATTTCTACATAATCACTCAGATTAACGGGAGATTGTACATAATTAGTTATTTTAACACACTACATACTACGAGGAATAAAGGAAATTTATAAATTCACATTTAAACTATAATTTAGATGAAAATTAATAAAAATTAAAACCAACCTCTCCTTTGGCTTTCATGGCTGCGGTTGAAAAGGAAGCGGAACTGTCTTTTGTAAAGGCAGCACTGTGTAGATTCTACTTCTTCTACTGAAAACTGAAAGTTTGCGTTTTGAACTACTTGATAGTCGCCTCTTTGTTACTCTCACTAACGAAACAATGATGGAGAATATCGGATAATTTACGAAGTGACGACGTCGAAATGGCGCGACTTTTAAATTTGTAAATATAATTCGTTACAAAATTAATCTTTAAATCACATCATATCGAACTGAAAATTTGAAATAAAACTAAATATGGTGATTAGATATTTTATTGAACTTTACACAAAACGCAGTAAAATAACAAATTTTACAAAATAGTTGGTTTAACATGAATATTTAGTATAATAGTAACTTAAATTAAGTTCTGCCGCTTGCAAAAATAAATCACACACTGTTTTATATTTCAGTTTACAAATTTCCTGTGGAAAGTGCTTATAAATCAGTAATTGTCATGGACAAATTTTCACAACCTTCATATTTATATAAAAATATAAAATAAAGTTGAGTTTCAATCGGTAACATATTATTTAAATATAAGAGATATTTTAATAAATAGTCATGTGAGATATATCTTTACAAATAGAATATACATTAATAAATGTAAAGAAATTATTTTTAAAGCGAAATTTCACACAACTTTAATATTGGCACGACTAATTCAAAAATTATAAAGCAATGAAATGACTTGTCGTGGACAAACTCTATTACAACTTTATCTACGTTGTTTCTCTTAATTCTTATTTTATTTATAATCATGCTTAAGTTGGAGATCTACACAATAATGTGAGTTATTCAAATCGTTGGTTTTTAACTTTTTACATGCATGGATTTCCTCTATTCTATTTTATTAACATTTAAACAATGCTAACTGCTATTAATAATCATTATTGTGCAAATGAGTCAGCTGTATGACATTGAGATGGAATGCTTACGCCTAAAAATAATGTATTTTATTAAATCTGCTATTATAGAATAGATTGAGTTTCGGTACAGATTTATTAAAATAAATTACTAACAGATGAAAAAATATGGCAGTTAAACAATTATATTTGGTTTATCTTTTAGAGATTCTTAATTATTAATAAATATCAGTCAATGTTACGTAAAGTTAGATCTTTTTGATATATTAAGAGGTATCACGTGCCTTTTCGGCAAGTGATTAAAACATAAATTACAAGTAAAATTTTAATAAATTTAAGATCTCTTGGGTAATACTGGATTAGTAGACAAACCCAAACATTTTAGTTAAAAATTACTTATTGTAACTAGTAAAAAATACAAAAATCGGTCGATATTTATTGCCAAATAAAGAAAAACTCGACCCTGAAGTATGAACGTTTAGTAGAACTGTGCGTTTAAAATAATTATCCTGCTAATCTAATATAAAACAAAACACAGTTATGTCTAAAAACTACACAAAAAGCTGGTCAATAATACAGCGATTTTTACTTAAAGTTTGGCAAGAAGTTTCATTAAACCTCCTTATAACATTTCGGGGTTTAGTAGTTGCATTTAAGATAAATATATGGCACAACGTTGCTATCTAAATATAGAGATATACATATCTTTGATTTTTGTACACGTTCCAAGAATAGGTAAATACATTTTGTATACATAATTTTTTTGGTAAAAAATATTCTTCAGAAAATAACTTTCTTTAAATTTATACGAAAGATATACTTAATAATTCATTTTTGTACGTGAAATTTTGTAAATATGTAACATATCAAAAAAACTCAATGAACAAAACTACACATTAGTTAATTAATTACACATTTGTATATAAAATCGGATCTTTTAAGCTTTGTAACGATTAGATCTGTTCATGGTAAAAGCCAAAATCAGTGAAAGGATCAAGCCGAGAAGTTGGACGGCAAGGATAGCCCCACCCACGCCCAAAATTATACTGGCACTCTCCCTCAACTTCGCCAAAATCAACGTATAACAACCATGATCATAAACCACATCGTAGTTTGGTTCACGTCCATCTTTCAAACCGGATGTAGCAGTAGTACATTGAGTTTGGGAAATACCCTCACGACAGCAGCTTCGAGGAATATCATAGTTAGCTGCAACTGCAGTTACAGCAAGATTTAATCCAGAGTTAGGTCTCCAATCCGTTGGTTTCTCAGCACCACAACAATGAAGCTGTAAAGAAAAGTTTTGGTATTAAAAGATTATTAAAATTTTGATTTGTACCTTTTCTTGGATGGTGTCGAATAAATCCCTGACTTTTTCATCTTGGTGGTATTCGTTTTGTACTGTGTTCTTCACTGAACTGCGGATTTGGGCCTCTAGGACGTCCCGGTTTAAATATGCCCAGACTCCGGCGGAAATTTCGGCCACTACGATGATCAACAGCAAGGAGAAGCACTACAAAGAGAGGTTGGAGAGTTAGTTTATTTTTCCAAAATGTTTTAGAGAAGTTTAAGATGGCGATAAATCAGAATTACGTCCTCTTAGAATAATCATGGTTTCACCAGAAGGTAAAAGAAGGTAAAACTTCATACGGAAAGTTCATCATTTAGATTTTCTAGCTTTTAAAAAGTTTTTTATGAATCTCCTATAAAATGTTGTGATATATTTTAACGTACCAAAACAAGTATCCAGCGGACTTCCCTCAATGCACTATAAATGCCCAGAATAGCTACAATTAGAAGTATAATCGAAGCAATTAAAATTATAACGACAGAGATAAGGTAATCATTTGATTCTTGAGTGAATTGCAAAGAAAATGTTGGCTCAATGAACATCCATGTTGCCCCTCCAATCCCTGCTATGGCAAATATCTGAAAAAATTGAAATAGAGTATATTAAATAAATCTGTACTGTAAAATAAACGTCATGTATTAATTACATTATTTATGTCATGAACAGATACAATCAGCGTTCCATAAAATAAAAACTTTAAATAAAAAAGTATTTTTTGGTATTTTTTTAAATAGCTAAAAAAAATCTTACTGAGGTATTTATTAAACTTAAGACAGAATTATTGTTTTATACTTTTGTTAAATAAAAATAAATAATAATATTTTTCCTCATATAAACTCCTTCATTTCAATGAAAAACTTGTTTTTCCATTTCAAAAGGTCAGTTAGATAACGAAAAATAATAGCCTCACTTCAGAAACAATTTTTATTGCCTATTTTATCAATCAAATAATACAAATTCAAAACTAACAATTCATTTACGATTATTCAACATTTATTGATACAGCACAATGCTAACAAGAAGAATGTTATCAAAATAAAAATATTTTATTTGCTCAAACACCAATACCTATAGATATGTATTATAGCATGAAAACAGTACGATTAGGTGCTGATAAATAACTTTCTGTTATTGTTTGGGTGAACAGTGCCATATTAATTTAATAGTTACCTACCATTATTGATAAAAAAAACGTGCAGTGTTGTTTGAATTCATTGCAAGTTAAATCAGTAGGTGAAGCAACATCTAAGAGTGAATAATTATGACGGTGAGTATTCAAGTAATAATAAGAAAAAAACGAATTTAATTTTTGACTGATGATAAAAAATTTTTTCTCATTTTGTCGTTTCGGGATGATAACAATGATCACAAAATTACCTAGGGACTTATGAGTGCGAAAATTGAAGGGAAATATTTTGAGGATTTTTAGACAAATTCAGTAAAAGTCCTTTATTTTTATCGTTTGGATATGTAATGTAAATTAAAATAGGGCATAGTTATTTCGTTATTTGTAATCTAGAAATGCCGAGACTTAAAATTTTATCACATTTTTGAAAGATGTAGGGTCAAAATACGCAAAAAAAATTAATTGTTCGAAAGAGGATAAACTTTTAGAGAATCTTTTTCTAGTCTCTAGGATTAATAAACTTTCTTATACTTATTTGCGTTAATCCAAGCATTTAAGAGAAATTTAATTTAGAAGAATTTTCGTTTTAAACAAAATCTGACTCACCCTAGCAAGCAAAAATTATAATACAGCAGATTTTAGTCTAAATTGTCCGATAAACACTCTCTTGAATGATATGTTTTTATTATTTGTCTCTTGATTCAAATTTCATATTTAAGAGTTTGAACAAAATTGTAGGTGCCACATCTTTTTCATCTAGCACCAACACAAGATCGAGGTACTTACCTGAAGATATTTTTAGGTTTTTTTGGAATATCTTGAAATATAAACAATTTACGAGATTTGTTTATTCTTTAACATTGTTTTAGAATTAAATTTTGAACAAATTTTGTTTAAACTTTTTTTTTGAATTCCGTCAAAATTTTTTCCAAAAAAATAATACACTTATTTTTGTCGTAAAATTCGGTTATAATGAGTGGGACAAGGACAGATTTATGCGTATTGGAATAAGTGCAACAGAAACTTCTGAAAACTATTTAAAAATTGCTGGAAACCCTCAAAATTTAAACACGATTTTTACGAGAAATTTCTTTAGGAAAAGTAATTGTGGTACTATCCGTATAAGAAACTCATGTGATGGACACATCAGATATTTTAATATAAGATTTAATCTTTTTTGGGTCCTAGACTCCAATAATTGTAATTTCTGGGGTAAAAAATAAAAAAAAAAATTAAACTTAATTTTCTCTGAAATAGCAGGATTAACGCAAATCAAACAAGTAAAATTTTTTGCGTATTTTGGCCCTATTTTCCAAAATTTCCAATATTGTGTACAGGGTGTCCCATTTTCGACACTTTTAGGGGGTATTGGCGTTATTATCAGAGATAGAGTGTTGCGGTTTTCACCTTCCTGTCCTACTTTTTTACAAAACGAAAGATTCCGGGATCAAATTAGTCATGGCTCTCTTAGTTTTTAATCTACCGAGTGATTCTTTGCTTTTTAGGCACTCCTCGTATTTCCGTTATGCGTCGACTTATTAAAAAGCTGAAAACTGATCTTGATAGAGTTTTTTACGTAGAATTCAGTGGCGTAGGCAGTTTTTGTGTAAAAGGTTTAGTTTTTGAGATATTGCTCAAATTTATGTTTTTTTAAATGGAACACCCTATATATTATTTTTTATATTGATTAAGCAAAAGTTGGGCTTTCCAAAAATATATAATACTTAATATTTATTTTGAAAAACAAGCTCAAAATTCGATATTTTTAATAATTTACTTTATTTATAATAGTAGGCCTTAGTTAGTTTATTAGAAACAAATGCAAAATTTGACAGAATTGTCAGATTTCCATTATTGATGAAATATTTTTGTTACGTAGGTGTTTTTATTTTACTTTTAATTTTTTATTAGAATGGCCGTTTATGATAATTATGAGAAGTATTATATTGTTGGTATGTTTTATACAATGCATTAAAATTATCTTTTGAAGTGTTTAGCTTTAGAATAATTACGCATTGTGAAAATTTTGCATTTGTTTCTAAAAAATTAACCATGGCCTACTGTTATAAATAAAGAAAATATTGAATTTTGAGCTTGTTTTTCAAAATAAATATTAAGTATTATATATTTTTGGAAAGCCCAAGTTTTGCTTAATCAATATAAAAGATAATATATAGGGTGTCCCATTAAAAAAAAACATAAGTTTGGGCAATATTTCAAAAACTTAACCTTTTAGACAAAAACTGCCTACGCCACTGAATTCTACGTAAAAAACTCTATCAAGATCAGTTTTCACCTTTTCGATAATTAGGCGCATAACTGAAATACGAGGGGTGTCTAAAAAACAAAGATTTTCAGAATCACTCTGTAGATTAAAAACTAAGAGAGCCATGACAAATTTGACACCGGAATCTTTCATAAAAAAGTAGGACAGGAAGGTGAAAACCGCAACACTCTATCTCTGATAATAACGCCAATACCCCCTAAAAGTGTCGAAAATGGGACACCCTGTACACAATTTCAATTCCCTCAAAAACTATAGCAAAAATAGCCGTTCCTCAGGTACTACACTGGATAATATTCATAATTTACTTAAAACTACTATTATTAGTATGAAGGTACGCATTAGTTGGCTGTGATTTTGATTTAATAAACAAACCATTATTACTATAGCAACAAGTTTATCCATCACAACCCTTTCCGCCCGAGTTTGTGATTCAAGCCTACTGTGTCCCTACAATGAATTTTCTTAGTGAATGTCGTTTGAAACTCTGTTTTTGATTTTTATGCATAATTTATTGAATGTAGGTAGGTATGCATCTAAAATAAGGAAGTTGTGGTCGCTTCTACATCCGTTAAGACCAATAGCGGAAAAGTGACTGAATTAGTGAATTTCCGCCGCAATTAATTCTAAGAAACGACTAAAAATTACAAGAAAAAAATAAAAACGCAATAAGGGTGGTTTAATATATATGTATTCATTTTAATCCTTAAAATAGATAAATATAACTTCACTCATTTTCAGCCAAACGGTGTTAAATCCACTCGTATAAATCAGATTGTTGTGTGTTTGTGTGAACATTATTTCTTTGCTTTTTAACGTAAATTTCCAATTATGTAATAAACGTAAACAAAACATGTGGGCGTGTCTTGAAATTGCAGAGGTGTGATTGGATATTTCACATATGATCTAATATCTTTTTAAGGAAATGTGAATCACAAATTAAATGTTTAAATTTAAAAGTGAAACACCACTCAACATTCAATCATTGAATATTTTAATGGAATTTCTTGCATTGTTTTGTTTATGTTGACTTTATCGATTAGATGCATTTTGATTTATCTATGTGCACAAAATGGCTTCTACGTATTTTCTACTTCCTACTTACCAGAAATATGATGTTAAGAAACACGTACAAGTATTTCATACACGCATAACAGCCGCCCAGCCCCATTATGGAAAACAATCACTTGAAATCACTGTTATTCAATAGGCCAGTTTGCATTTAGTCACTGACAAACAGTAACGCACAACAGTTTTATTTATAAACTTCCAAAATCCCTTGCAGTTACCTATTCTTTCAAGGACATGGTCAGGAAGAATTACGAAGCGTTCCGAAGTGGAGCTTCGGCTGGTCGGAAAATCAATTTTTTTAAAACCAACCAGAAACTGGGATGTGGTAACTTGATTCATGATAAAATGCCAGATTTTCCATAAATTAAAACGTCTTAAGATTGAAATGATTTTATTTGCATAACAAATATAATCTGCGAAAGAAAAAAATATTCATTGACTCGTAAATTTGAACGATATTTTATAAAATAATTTAAAATTTTGAATTTGTATTGGCCGGAAAAGAATAATTTCATCAGTAGGCCGACCTTATTTCTGTCATCTGTGGCCGACGTTCTTCTTTAGGCATCAAGCGTCCAAGTCGGTAAAAATCTGTAATTTATTTCACAATGCGCATGTCAAAACACAACGCAAACAAAACAAAATGGATGTCTGTTATTACCAAAATATCCAAAAAACATATTTATCGAAAAACCTACAAAATATGCAATATTTTACAGAATATTAATATACAACTAGTTGGAATTTGTAGCACAAAATCCTAGTTAAAGGTAACACTTGTTGTCAATCTCGTATTACGCTAGCACTCTGTTATACAAGAAATGCATCCTAAACAAGATTTTGTGTACATACCAGGTTCGTAAACGCAAAAACCAAACCATGGCTGCTAATGCTAAAGTAGCGAGACAAAAACCACCCGAAAATCCAACGGAACTTGAGCTGCCGGATGATGAAGGTCTTGTCAGTTATTCCACCCCGATTGGTCAACTCCTAAGTGCACTAAATGCGCTTTGTAAGAAGCCACAATTGGATAACAATTTGAGCGAGGTAAAGTTGTTTTCCGTTAAATTTACAAGTTACTTAAGCAGTGTGTTTTAGATCCTAGATCAACTGATTGGCAAGTTGGAGGAAGCAGATAGATATATTGAAAATGGGATATATTTCACCAACTTCCCAGAAGCAGCTTTGTTACTGCAAACTTCTAGCATACTTTATGCGAAGAAAGTCGATCTGCTTTGGGAGTACATTCTTCAGTATCTCGAACGGAACTTATCCTATGACAAGTAAGTTTAAATTTATTATTTGGTTTTGTGTTAGAACAGTGGCAGGTAGGATAATTAGGTCATGTAGGTTTGTCGACGATATACAGAAAAATAATTCTGAAAACTAGCGATGTTAGTTGTGACTTGATAAATGCAACCATTTTTGAGATAATAGCGAACAAAAAACTATTAGAGAATCTCATTGTACCATTATAAGTTGCAATTTATAATTTCTTCGTATGCAATTAAGTCCACGAAATAAACCGACCAATTTTGCTTTTTTCCAGTGACGACGAGGCGAAAAACGCAAATCTACAAAAACTGGAAGAGCGAACTAATCGTTTTAAACGGAAACGCAAAAAAGTAGAGAAAGAAATTGACTACGATTTACCACCCAAGAAAAAAGTACCTGAAAAACAATTATACGATATTGCAATCGACACTGATACAGAACTCGTATTAGAATGGAGAAGATTCCAGATTCCTCCAAAAATCTTCAAAGATCCCCCAATCCATCCAGAGATTTACGAATACGAACCACATTTCGAAATAGATATAAGCAAAAGTTGCGACCCAGACATTTGTTTCTATGATGATGACGGCGACCTTATTGGAAAATACAGAAACATCTACACATACAATCTCATTGATGTTTTAATCGGCTATCACAGAGAACGCTTGATTCCAGATACAGATTCAATTCTGTCACTGTACGAACTTGAATTTGATATTGTTTATAGATATTTAAGTGAAAAAAAAATTCCAGCGGATACACCACGAGCTAAATACGAAGCAGACTTACGACTTTTCGCTGAAGAGCATATCGCGAAGCAACAGGAGGAAATTGCGGATCAGCGTCAACGTGTAGGCGTACAAGCTCCTTGTTGGTTTTACATCAGAGACTCAGAGGCCGCTGATGAGAAACTAAGAAGAACCAGTATGCTAGAAACTGTTAAAACTGATCATTCAGAAAAGCCCGGTTCTAGTAGTGATATTAAAAATAATAACGAAAACTCTTCTTTAGAACATAATGATAGCAAAGTATCCTCTAGTGAAGAGGACCGAAAGTTGTCTCAGGATTCTGGGTATTCCGATACGATTTTGGACAACGATATGATGGATGTTGAGGGGAATGATGAAAGCATGGAAACTGAAGCGAATGATACGGAAAATGTAGTTGATGAAGTTGTTAATTCTGCTGCGGTGCAGAAGGAAATTACTGCGGTGCAGACGGAAACTGTTATGGAGCCCATAGCCTGTTTTAGTGGTACTGTTGTTATGGAAACCCAGTTGAAGAATATCCGCGAGGCGAAGAAACAATTAGTGAAAATTAAGGTTTGTTACTTTTGTAGTATTGTAGGAAACTACTAATTTATTTGTTAAATAAAGGAGGATATGGAAAACGGCGTGTCACCCACAAAAATTCGAAGAATGTCCAGAAAAACCATCTTGAAATTAATTGCTGGACTGACCTCCGTTAAAATGATGAGATGGGAAAGTTTCCACTCCATGAATTATCAAGCACAGAAAGAAGAAGGTAATATTTATTTAATTTTACTTACCATTTAGTTACTATATAAATTTATTTTAGGAAAAGTGGACACGATTGAATGGATTGATACCGATTTCCGCCCTTCTATCCATTCATCAGAAATAGACGATGGAGAAGTTGTAAACCCCAACGAAATCCTGGACATAGAAAATAGCTTGGAAGCTGATCCAGTTAATCCAATACCAGACATCGAAAATACCATGGAAACTGATCCAATACCAGAAGATGACGCACCGATAGACGTTGAACCTTTAAATGACTCTGTTGATGACGAAGATGCCGGTCCTCCAGCATACGCACTAAGTGATATTCCTCCACCCGCATCGGAGTACTCAGCATTAAGCGAATGGTTCGAAGTACAACAAGAAAAGATCATAAAAAACGTAAAAGAATGGAAAACGAAGATCACTCCGATTTTGAAGTCATTGCAAAATTCTGAATTTGATATCCACCAGTACGGTACTGATATAATGAATGGGTTAGAACTAAACGAAGCCAAACCGTTTAGTCAAATGGTTCAAAAGAAATCATCATCAGAGGTTGTGCGCTATTTTATTTCTTCCTTGCAACTAGCCAATACTTACAATGTGGAGTTGACAGGAGGTGTGCCAGGAGAGTTGTGCAATGATACCTTACAATTGAAACTGTTAACTAAGGAAAGGTATCATGAGCACTTGGAGGAGTATAATGCACCATCTAAGGAAACTTTACGACAAAATTTGGCAAAAATGCGTGCGTTAAAGCGAAATCATCCGGTGTCTGAGGCAGGTACTTCCGGAGCAAGTACATCTAAAGCAACTGCAAGTACCTCGAGGGCAAGTACATCGAACCAAGTTACGTCAATACCGTCTACTTCCAATGGGCTTTCCCATTCGCCTCCAAAGAAAGTGAAAATGTATGTGAGAAACGTGCAAATAAAAAAATAGACAGTATTCGAACAGGGTGCTTGTGCCTGGAGAAATCATATTTTAAATACAAAACAAATTATTTTATATTGTTAAGATAAGATAGATGTAAAAGTGTTTTCTGTTGCTTTTAATCATTTTCTGCATTTTTTCATACAATTCCTCATCCAAGCAGTTCTCAAAATGTCTTATTTCTTCCGGATGAGGATATTGTTAATTTATTAAGTCACATTAACATTCTTCCGATTGCATTTACCATTCATTACATTAATGTTCTGTTTAATTTTTTATCTTAGGATCTCGCTTGTAAGCTTAATGATAAATTACGTGGTACGTCCTGTACAAACAGTAAATAAGTAAAGTACAAAATAATGTTTGTGTAATTACAGTTGATTCACAAAAACAATCAAAGGGCATCTCAGTAAAATGATTTGTTGAAATTTAACCGTATTAGGTAACTACTTCATAGTCCAAATTTTCTAAATTAAAATAGGAACTGTGATCACAACTTTCTTGTATAAATGTAAAATAGGTATTCATTATTTGAATATTTTTTAAGTACAATTTAATAACAAAACAGAGTATGTTTATTTGTTTTAGAAATTTTTTAACCTATAGAGAAAATTATGTAGATTAGAGATTTATTTTATTTGAAGTGTAGTAGAGTAGTATTAGTGGGATATTTGGTAAATGTACATTTTTCTTATTTTAATAAATTTTTTCCTATTTGTAGATATTTTTATTATTTACACACGAAGGTCCTAATCAAGTAGTATAATTATTTACAATAAACGTAGTTATACATATCAATTATTTAAAATATATTAGTTAAATTGTTGTAACATTTATATAAAATACCTAATTATCCATTAAATAAAATACATTTCATCCCGCAGTTTCAGCAACTTTGGATTGTAGCTGAGGCAAAAGCTCATCAAATCTCCTATTTAAAAACGAAACTTTTCCTGTCAATCCAACAACAGTTTCCTCCATGTAGGCTTGCCGCCTCCACTCTAATTGAGGCAGCAAAAGCTCTGTTTCAGTAATACGAGATTCTAGATTTTGCACTTTTTGTCTTACAGCATCAACGTATGCATCTTGCAATAAACTTGGACTAGAATTATCTAAAAAATAGAGGATAAATTATGGCTTAATTAATTAATTAATGTCGTCCCTTACCAACGTAAGTTATGTTGCTTATGTCGACGTAGAAAAAGCTAGAAAATAATAAAGTATTATGAATAAGGCAGGGTTGTTTGTAAGTTAGTAAAATCTTACTTTTCTTTGGTATCTGTTAAAAAGGACAAGGGAACTAGAGCTTGCCTCGTGTTCCTTATTTTCATGACTTTGTTATCCAAGCTGATCTCACATACATTTTGTAATTCTTGTTTTAAATTATTATACTCTATATTTGGGCTTACTTTAATTACTTTACTAATAATTTCTGGATCGTCTGCAACAGCAAAATTAACATAAACATTTAAATATTGTGGTTTGGGGTTAGATCCTTACCTGATAAATCGAAGCGTCGAATCCTTAGATTAATGGAATATTTTTGAAAATCCATTAGTAAATTTTATATACTCGTACGTAAATATTAAAAAATGATTGTAAAAACCTAGATGAGATAGAAAATGTAAAAAATCAATACACAGAATGAAAAAACTAATTGACACTTGACAGATGACATTAACTAACAGTTGGCAATATTAGAAATGCGAACTCGACTATAAATTATAGCACCGCATGCAATGCGCAAGATCAGGTGCAAATTAGCGCTAAATTTAAATTAGACTATGTAATAATATAAATTAATTGTAAATTAAATGATTTATACAATATTTGTTCTTAATGAATATAATTTAAAAAATAAACTAAATGTACACTTGAAATGATTATGTCCTAACTTCAATATTCCAAAATCACAATCAAGGGAAATTAGCTGGAGATACTCAAATTGCAGAATCGCCACAACAAGCACTACAAACACCCTAAAAAGTTACAACGCCTATTTTAAATTTTTTCTTGTATGCGGTACTGTAAAATTGCAACTAACTTCTTATTTTGTTATTTGATAATCACTTTATTCGCCGTTTGTAATTTTTCAATAAAAACCAACTCTTTTCCCCCGCACTACCGGACTGCTCGGTATCTTGTGTTTCCTACTTTTGAATACACATTGCATCCCCTTGGCTCGATCGATTTGGGGTTTTGGTGTTTGTTGGGTTGCAGCCATGATCCTGAAATCGATCACTAACCTAAAAATGTGTCTGTTTATTTGTCGATGTTCTTGTCAAAGCAGTGTCAAATAGATCTGATGAAAACATGACTTAGTGAAGTGTCCTGCAATGTATTTAGAAATGAATTACAGTGCCATGTATTTAACAAACAGCTTTATAAAACATAAAAGTTAATATTTATAAAATGACGGTTCCTACAAAAGTTGCAATAGTAAATGTGTGTAATTTTACTAAAACTACTTTAAATCGTAAATACAAAAATTTCTTCATCGTTATTTTAATTTGTTTGCTTTTATCAATCTTAATAACAATATTGTTATCGATTATTAATTCAACATATCGCACCTCGAATGAATTTGAAAAAATTGTTTTATCGAATATTTATAATTTACCGGAAATTAAATTGACTAGTGATGGTCCTCTAAGTCCTCGAAATCCAAAATGCACCCATTGGGATTGCTTTAATATATACCGTTGTGGCCATACAGGACATGATCGAATAGCAGTGTATGTGTACCCCCTCAGAAAATACATGGACGAGGGTGGTGTCCCAGCTACAGAACAAATTTCCGCAGAATATTACTCTCTACTAAAAACTGTGATCAACTCGAAATACTATACAGCTAACCCACAAGAAGCATGTCTCTTCATTCCATCCATTGATACTTTAAACCAAGATAGAATTAGGATTAATTTAACGTCACAAGCATTAAATTCCTTAACCTAGTAAGTATAATTATTTAAAAAAAATTGTAGGTATCATTTATTTATTTTGCAACGCATTTAAATTTAATTTTATTCTAATGCAAATTTTTTATTTGTATATTTCAAGACACACTGCTGAGCTACAAATTAGAAGCAGATGGTACATAGATCATATTTTTGCCACCCTTCACCTTTGTAACATAAATAACTTACAAAGACATGAAATATATTCCTACCATACTTACTTAGATCCGAACAGTTTCTCTAATCTCTATAAACATTTTACTGTTTGTATTTAATTTATCGGATGGCGCCTAAATACGTATATTATTTACCTATTTATGACGATATATCTAACCTTGAGTGTAGAAATCTAAAGAAATGTCGTGGGCATTGAAATACTTATTTGTTTATAGTACCAAGTCTTTTGTATTCTAGTGATTATATAATTTATATACAGGGTGTCCCAGGATAGACATGAAATAAACTGCTGGCCAATTGAAACGTACCAAGCGAATTTTTAGGTTGAATTTAAAGTCAAATATTTTGAAAAATAGAAAAAATATCAACATGCGGTTTTCAGGATTTCAGAGATAATTTAATTGAGAAAACGATAGTTTTATCCGATTTTTTTTACTTTGAAGTACATTACTATCTATAGGGTATGAAAGAAAGTCTTTTTTTTGTCAAATTTTATAACTACCGTGGATCCACCAAATTTTTTTTATATATTTTTGATGTAGCTTTTTTTAGTCCTTACTTAATGGGAAAACAACCCGTTTCTCAAAATTTTGATATCCCTGTTATTTTATAAGATACTGAATTTTTGCTGAAAATTTGTTTTTTTCTTGTTTTTTGTCGTTCGGCCGTATTGTGTCTTGTAAGAACCAATCTCTGTAGTTGATTATAATACCTTATGAATGGCTTTCTTATAAAAAGTACACTTTTCGTACTTTCATTAATTTATTGGTAACCAGTGGCTTATCAAAAATCGGTACACGTTCGCTAATTGGTAAATTTTTTTATTCATTTTTTGAGGCTATTTTCTTAATGGAATAGAATGGAATTTAGTTAGTTTATGTTCACCATTGGTTTAAGTGACTTATATCCTCGAAACGGGTTTTTCACTTTTTCAAAAATTTGCTCATATTCGTGTATACCGGGTGGCTACGAAATCGTTTTACAACCCCCACCATTTTGTTACATTTAACTGTATTAATTTGAAATTTGGCATGGTTTGATTGTTGAAAGGAATAATCATTTTGACGTATAAAACAATCTGATGACACTTCCGGCTTCACCGGAAGGGCCACCTACTAACTTTCAAATTTTTTTAAAACAACCCTGTATATTTTTTTCCGCAAGAATTAGATTCTACTTAAAATTACCTTTTTATCGACATATGACATGATGACATTTGCTTTCAAAATGGCAGCATAATTATTATTGCAAAAACCTGTTCAACAATATTAAATTTAATAAAAAATTCGGTATCTTATAAAATAAGAGGGATATAAAAATTTTGTGAAATTGGTTTTTTCCTCATTAACCAGGTACTAAAAAAATTGATATGAAAAAAATATAAATTTTTTTTTGTAGAATTCCGGTAGGTATAAAGTTTGAGAAAAAAAATACGACTTTCTTTCATACCCTGTAGATAGTAACGTACTTCAAAGTAAAAAAATCGGGTCACACTATTGTTTTCGCAATTAAATTATCTCTTGAATCCTGAAAACCTCATGTTGATATCTTTTCTCCTTTTCAAAATATTAGACTTTAAATTCAACCTAAAAATTCGCTTGGTACGTTTCAATTGGCCAGCAGTTTAGTTTAGCAGACTGGCTTCTTTTTATTCAACAGTGTTACTTTTTCAATCTACAATTTTCAACATTCAAGAGATGATTGCTCGAAAACTACTCGGATTGGGGATAAAAAATTATACAGGAAAATGCAGAATTTATTCAAGAATCACACCTAAAAATATTTCGTGTCTATCCTGGGACACCCTGTATAATAACTAATATAAAGACGTCACCAAATTGCTCCATGTTCCTAAAAAATTAAAGGAGTGAAATATTTTTTCTTTGAGCTGTAAACACCCTGTATTATTGAATTTTAAGGGGTGTTTTTTATTAATTTGCTAAAGTTGGATTTTTTGTGCCCAGCAAAACTATTTCTGTTAAATACTTCCACAGTCCAAGAGATAATTTCCATGACAAACATGGTATCTTTCATTAAATTGCAATTTAATCAATTTACTGCGAATACTGCGTCCACTAAAAGTCGCCAGTTAATTTTTTTATTAGTGTTTTCGTTGGAATTTAATTTATTGTCTGTATTAACCTCAATTAGTTTATACTTTTCAAATGGTACGAAATCTTGACCTTACAGATTTAAGTCAATATAACATGTAAATAGTACATAAAACTATTTTTAGAATGCCTCTGATGAATGCGCGGTCTGTTGCTAGAGTTAAGAAACGCTCTTATTCAGAAATAAGGAATAAATCTAACAAAAAGAAAAAGTTGTGCTTTCATGATGTTTTTGACTTAAATCAAATAACGATTCTAAAGTGATTGTTTCGTTTTTACAATCTGCAAATAAATTCCAAGTATTGCAGATATAAAATTCTGCAAATAATAATATGTTCTTTTATGGTGTGTATATCCTGTTTTTGCGGTTTGGTTTAAAAAGCATGAGATTCATATCATTTTATTAGAATAATATTTTGATTTAGTGTTCTCTATTATATACAGAGCGGTAATTATTTTGTTATCATAAAAACCACTCGTCACTTTGTGTAACACTCAAAATAAATTATTATTAATTGGACTTGTAATTAGACAAATTAATTAGTGATGAATTGTAAATGTACAACATGCGATCTTATCGTCCAATTTTTCGTTATTTATTGCTTTTTCTAGTAGATACATCAATTTAAATTTAATTAGGTATGGTGTAAAATAGATTCATTGGACTAGACGAATACAAAATAAATATAAATATTGTACATACATTGAAATTTATTTTTTCAAATATAATAATAATAATAATAATAAAAAGTCTGATAATATAATTATGTAATTTTCCTTAATAAACTAAATAATGACAGTTTGTGGTTAGACAAAATTTAATTTTAACTGATAACTGATTAATTTATAACAGCTACTTTAATTTAATGCAGTTTATGAATCACTTGAACTGGTTAGAATTTATTCAAATTTATTTTATCCATATTTGGAAATAAACTATTACAGATATTTTTATCATTTTAATTTTACAATTCAAAGCATTTTCAATAAAATTAAGATTTTACTCGTGCATTGTTTAGAAAATTGAATGGTGTCTCTCAAATCCAAATATTTTAATTTTTACCATTATGTGATAATAAACTTGTAAAATAAGATTTTTTTTCTGAACTACAGAATAGACACGAAATATTTTTAGGTGGAATTCTTGAATAAATTCTGCATTGTCCTGTATAATTTTTTTATCCCCAATCCGGGTTAGTTTTCGAGCAATCATCTCTTGAATGTTGAAAATTGTAGATTGAAAAATAAAACACTGTTGAATAACAAGAAGCCAGTGTGTTAAACTATTTGATTATCGAAAAAAAGTTACACATAGAATTTGTAGCTGAGATGATTTGGGATCGAAAGTATCTTGTGATTTTTTTATAGTGTTAACCCTTAAATAATTATTAGTGTTCAAATTTTAAATTTGAAAAAATAAATCATTAAATTCACGTTTCATTTAATTTATTTTGAAAACTAAACTGCTGGCCAATTGAAACGTACCAAGCGAATTTTTAGGTTGAATTTAAAGTCAAATATTTTGAAAAATAGAAAAGTTATCAACATGCGGTTTTCAGGATTTCAGAGATAATTTAATTGAGAAAACGATAGTGTTACCCGATTTTTTTACTTTGAACTACTTTACTATCTACAGGGTATGAAAGAAAGTCTTCTTTTTTTGTCAAATTTTATAACTACCGTGATTCCACAAAATTTTTTTAATATTTTTTTGATGTAGATATTTTTAGTCCTTACTTAATGGGAAAACAACCTGTTTCTCAAAATTTTGATATCCCTGTTATTTTATAAGATACCGAATTTTTGCTGAAAATTTTATTTTTTCTTTGTTTTTTGTCGTTCGGCCGTATTGTGTTTTGTAAGAACCAATCTCTGTAGTTGATTATAATACCTTATGAATGGCTCTCTTATAAAAAGTACACTTTTTGTACTTTCATCAATTTATTGGTAACCAGTGGCTTATCAGAAATCGGTACACGTTCGCTAATTGGTAAATTTTTTAATTCATTTTATGAGGCTATTTTCTTAATGGAATAGAATGGAATTTAGATAGTTTATGTTCACCATTGGTTTAAGTGACTTATACCCTCGAAACGGGTTTTTCACTTTTTTAAAAATTTGCTCATATTCGTGTATACCGGGTGGCTACGAAATCGTTTTATCACCCCCACCATTTTGTTACATTTAACTGTATTAATTTGAAACTTGGCATGGTTTGATTGTTGAAAGGAATAATCATTTTGACGTTTAAAACAATCTGATGACACTTCCGGTTTCACCGGAAGGGCCACCTACTAACTTTCAAAAATTTTTAAAACAACCCTGTATATTTTTTTCCGTAAGAATTAGATTCTACTTAAAATTACCTTTTTATCGACATATCACATGATGACATTTGCGTTCAAAATGGCAGCATAATTATTATTGCAAAAACCTGTTCAACAATATCAAATTTAATAAAAAATTCGGTATCTTATAAAATAAGAGGGATATAAAAATTTTGAGAAATTGGTTTTTTCCTCATTAACTAGGGACTAAAAAAATCGACATCAAAAAAATATAAAAATTTTTTTGTGGAATTCCGGCAGGTATAAATTTGAGAAAAAAAAGACGACATTCTTTCATACCCTGTAGAAAAGTAACGTACTTCAAAGTAAAAAAATCTTGTCACACTATTGCTTTCGAAATAAAATTATCTCTGGAATCCTGAAACCTCATGTTGATATCTTTTCTACTTTTCAAAATATTTGACTTTAAATTCAACCTAAAAATTCGCTTGGTACGTTTCAATTGGCCAGCAGTTTAGGATTGAAAATAGTTAAAAATTTGATATATGATGAAAGATTTTTTTCATTTTGAATCGAAAAATTAAATTCCATTTTGTACATAAACGATGTCTACTCGGAGTAATTATTAAATTTGCTAAAAAGATTTCCGTAAGTTGCAATGACCTTATATGGAAAATTAAAAAAAAAAAACCGGAGTGGTGTAAATAAATTGTACAGGACAATGCAGAATGTATTCAAGAATCATACCTACCTAAAAATATTTCGTGTCTATCCTGGGACACCCTGTGTACACATTTTTTAAATAATTTAATCCTTATTTATTTGTTTTTTTGCCATAGTTGGAACAACGGGCAAAATCATGTAATCTTCAACATGATATCCGGCAGTCCTCCAGATTTCTCAACGGTTTTGGAATTAAGCGTGGGCAAAGCTCTGATAGCTGGAGCAGGCTTTAGCACCTATTCCTTCCGGGATAAATTCGACATTTCAATTCCAGTATTTAGTCCAGTAGCTAAGTTAGGAGAACTTACAAATATACATAAGAAAAGGTACGTACTAAATATTTGGTATATTTCTCTTAAATTACTGTACACTTTCTTGGTTTTAGGTCCTGGTTGGTGGTATCTTCTCAGCTAAACATAGACCCTTACTACTTAGACGAGTTGCAGAAGTTATCCTACCATCACCACGAGTCCTTACTAATAGTAGACGCTTGCCATAATCACAATTATACTCAAAGATGTGATATAAATACCGGAAACCACTATTCGTATCCAAAATTACTGCAGTCCAGTATTTTTTGTTTGGTGTTTCGTGGGGAGAGAACAGGCCAGTTTTTGTTGACCGAAGCACTGGCAGCAAATTGTATACCAGTCATTGTGATAGATGGGGTGGTAATGCCATTTAAAAACGTGATAGATTGGAAACACTCCGCTATATTTATAATGGAAAGTCATTTAGATACACTTATGGAAGTGTTGCACAACGTCTCACAAAGTCGAATAAAACAAATGCAGTCTAGTGTGAAATTTTTGTATGATTCGTATTTCTCCAGTATGGAGAGGATTGTTTTGACTACGTTGGATATTTTGCAAGATCGTGTTTACCCTCATTGGGGGCGCACGTATGATGAGCTCAATTTAAGACCGGAAGAGGTTAGTAGCAGATTTTGTAGCAATTGAGTGAGGCTAATTGTTTTGTTTTAGGAGAATACAAATCCACTGTTTTTACCAATAACAGCTCCAAAAGCTCAGGGATTTACTGCAGTAATTTTAACTTATGATAGGTTGGAAAGTTTGTTCACTCTTATAGAGCGATTATCTCGAGTTCCTAGTCTGATGAAGGTTTTGGTTGTGTGGAATCATCAGAAAAAGAATCCGCCTCCTTGTAAGTAAAAAAGTTCGTTTAACGATTAAATGGAGTAATTAGATTATTATCGGTAGAAATTAGTAAAATTTGGACTCAAAATATCAAGATTTTTACTGTAATGTAAAAAAAAATATTACTTAGTATAAGAAAATAATTCAGCTTTGCAGTTTTTATAAAATGCTAAAGGGTACTATAAATTTTCTCGTAAAACTATGTTAGTTTTTCGTAAAAAGCAAACCGCAAGAAAATATGTTAATTTTCCAAAGTTTTATGATACAAAATCTAAAATTATAGATCAATTTTGAAGTGAGCTTATAGTAAGCAATAAAATTCGGAATTTTGAAAGTATTTTCATTCTCTCTCATATTTCTAGTTAAACTAACTTTGTTTTTCGAATAAAACTAAACCGCAAGGAAATCTGTCCATTTTTCAAAGTTTTATGCCAGTTTTAACGAGACAAAGTCTAAAACTGAAAAAATTTGTAAGTGAGTGTATAACAATCAATAAAATTTGAAATTTTCGAAGAATTTTTATTCTGTTTTAGTTTTCTAGTAAAACTAACTTGTTTTTTTTTATAAAAAAGCAAACCGTAAGGAAATCTGTCTGTTTTCAATATTTTATGCAAATTTTAAGGACAGATTTTAAGTGAGTTGAAAGTACACAATAAAATCCGGAATTTTCGAAGGGTTTCCAATTTGTTTCAGTTGTTTTTTCGTAAAAAAAACAAATCGGAAGAAAATGTGTTCATTTTTAGAAGTTTTATGACAATTTTATGAAACAAAATCTAAAATTATAGCCAAATTTTGTAGTGAGGTTATAATAAACAATAAAATCCGGAATTTTCAAAATATTTACATTCTCTCTCATATTTATCTTTGTTTTTCGAATATAAGCAAACCGCAAGGAAATCTGTTCATTTTTCGAAGTTTTATTCCAATTTTAAGGAGACAAAGTCTAAAATTGAAGAAAATTTAAGTGAGTTTATAACAATCAATGAAATTTGAAATTTTGAAAGGATTTTCATTCTGTTTCAGTTTTCTAGTAAAACTAACTTGGTTTTTTATAAAAACGCAAATCGCAAAGAAATCTGCCCATTTTTCAAAGTTTTATGCCAATTTTAAGGAGACAACGCATAAAATTTTAAGTGAGTTGATAGTAGACAATAACATCAGGAATTTTCGAAGGGTTTCCATTTTGTTTCCGTTGTTTTTTCGTAAAAAAACAAGTCGCAAGAAAACGTGTTCATTTTTAGAAGTTTTATGACAATTTTATGAATTTTATAAAACAAAATCTAAAATTATAGCCAAATTTTGTAGTGAGGTTATAATAGACAATAGAATCCGGAATTTTCAAAATATTTACATTTTCTCATATTTCTAGTTAAACTAACTTTGTTTTTCGAATAAAACCAAACTGCAAAGAAATCTGTGCATTTTTCAAAGTTTTATGCAACTTTTTAGGAGACAGAGTCTAAAATTTTGAAAATCCTTCGAAGTTTTATAGTAAAAATTACAATTTTTTAAATAATGTATTATTGAGATGTTGTGAATTTTAACAAAATATTTAAATAGATTTGTTTAAAAATTAAAGAAAATTTTACTCCCTGGCTGTTGGTTAAAAAAATAGGTATATAATACCAACTTATTTAACTTAATTTTTCGTTTACAGTGTCTGAGTTTCCCAAAATACTTAAACCACTAAACGTCATCCGGACAAAAGCAAACAAATTGTCCAATAGATTTTACCCGTACAAAGAAATAGAAACCGAAGCAATCTTGCATATTGATGACGATATTAATATGTTAACATCTGACGAAGTGGAATTTGCTTATGAAGTTTGGAGAGAATTTCCAGATAGGATTGTGGGTAAGTCATTAACCGCAGTCATGTCCAGGAAACAGTTTTAACAAATTTTGTTGTAGGTTTTCCGTCCAGAACGCACATTTGGGACAACATAACAAACACCTGGAAATACGAATCGGAATGGACGAATGAAATATCCATGGTTCTAACAGGAGCAGCTTTCGTACATAAATATTGGAGTTATCTGTACACTGTCGGACTGCCCGCTGATGTAAAAGACTGGGCTGACGAGCAGATGAACTGTGAAGACATTGCCATGAATTTTTTAGTTGCCAATATAACAAATAAACCACCAATAAAAGTAAGAAGCACTTAATTAATGTAATTTTTGTACTAATTTAGTTTGTTTAGGTGACGCCTAGGAAGAAATTTAAATGCCCGGAATGTACTAACAATGAGATGTTGTCTGCTGATATGGGTCATATGGTGGAAAGATCTCAATGTGTGGACAGATTTGCGAAAGCATTTGGGCGAATGCCATTAAAATCCGTTGAATTTAGAGCGGATCCAGTTCTATTCAAGGATCCGTTCCCGGAGAAACTGAAACGCTTTAATGATATTGGCAGCTTGTAAAATTGTATTATACCATTTGTAGATAATTGTACATAGTAGAATTATTGTATCAAATTTTTATTGTACTGATTTTAATACCAGGGTTAAAACATTAATTTTTATATGTTTATTAATTTTTTATATATTTGATTTTTGTATATGTTGTAAATGAAAACTTTAAGATTATACATTTAATAATTTTAGTAGATTATTGTGATTTATGTAACTTTAGTTTTTGGGGTTTTGCGCCCATAAACCTGAAAAATGGCACAAGTTATTGGATATTCATAAGTAATAGCTACAAATTTGCTTTATATAAAAGTGAAAACTGTAAATGATCAAGTAAATTTTTTATAAATAATTCATATTTAATTTATCGTGCCTATTTTATAACTGAAATGAAATTTTTTTTATTAAAATATGGTTGGTAAAATTTACACATAATCTAGTAGTGATCCATGGAAAAAACGACACCTTAGCAACGGCTGTTATGAAATTGTTTGAAATCAACAATCGCGTTTCTTTAAAATAATTTCAGTTGACTTACCTGTTGACTCCCAGAAAAATTGTTAAAAATCAGTGAAATTTCATATATAAATAGCTTAAATAAGTAATTTTGAGTTTACACGTGTAAAATAATGTGTGAAGAATAAAATATTTGGTGATTTAAAAGGTAAGGATCTTTTAATTTTATTTTGATGTGTACTTACGTATATTTGGGATGAAATAAAGTTTAATTAAAATACGGTAGTTTTAATGCTTCACATTGGTAATTTTGAGAAAATTCGCTGAAAAGTGCATAATTCAATGTAGGGTCACGTGATAGAAGCCAAGCGACCCCAACAGAACCCTTGGCCTGCTTGTAGCTAAATTTGTTTGTTTTTGCATCACATGGAACATAAATGGCATACTGAGTTTTTTACGTCGTTATTTTAGTTTATATGTAGGTATAATCGAGTTTCATAAGCTATTTTTTTGTTGGAAGGAGAACCAAAATCACTATTAAAAAAAATAATACTGTAGATACTAAAAAGAAGAAAATTTTTCTCCTCGACTATAAATTTTTATTCCAAATATTTATTGTGATTATGTAATATATTTGTCTAATATAAAGTTATCGTTTTTGTGTTTTCACATAAATTCCTTTTCATTATATGTAGTAATTTTTTGTATTAATTATGATGAAAAATGAATCATAAATAATTATAAAAATTTGTCTTTCTTTTGTTATTTTGGGTGCTTATTCGGTTATTCGATTTATAGTGCACGCGCCAAAGGTACTTGAGTATGCATAATATGAGGACCGGCAACTATGCTCGGATTCTTATATCTAAGACCCTAAATAATGAAAAAAATCATGTTGCCGGCAGCTGGGATGGTCCATTTCAATTCCCTCGCCCTCTTATTATGTTATCACTATTATTACAGTTAATCAGATATTTGAGATCCAAAAACTTGCGGGTAGGTTGAATTTTTAATATGTTGTTTCTGATGGTTCGAAATCCCCGCCAACTAGAAAAATTTTTGGAATCGATTTTTGGATTTGTCTTATGTCGTGTTGGTCAGAGGAAAAAAGTGTAAGGACAAAAATTTTATAGCTCAAAATTTGCAACATTTTTTGTCTCACACCGAACTCTCTGTAGTTAGTTCTCAAAAAGGTAGAGGGCGCCAAAATTTCCAAAAATGTGCTGTAGCAATGTGTCAATGTTTTTCTTGTATTTGAGTACCTAAATAAAGTATTTTATTAGAAAACGTGAAAAAATGTCGTTACAAGTGACAAATTTGAAGAGAAAAAGACCGAACGAGTTATCGTGTTTGTTTTGTGATGCAATGGGAGATTTAGTTAAAAAGCCAAAATCACAATCGTTGATCAGTATATATTATAAAAGCAGCAGATAGGAGAAAAGACGAAATTAGTGAGAAGTTTCAGAAGCTGTATAATCCGAAGTCCACTACTAAAAAAATTATCTATTGTCACTAAAATAATCATTAACTCAAGGAGAGGGAAAAAAATTAGACCATAAAATAGGGCGGCATCATCCAGAATATTAATCGTTGAGCTGTTATGAGCTTATATCAAATATAAAATAAAAAAAATCACAATCGTGGATCATTATTATAAAAGCAGCAGATAGGAGAACAGGCGAAATTACTGTGAAGTTGAATTTTGAAATTTCTTATCAATATATCCAATGGCGCCGAAGATTGGAGGGGAAAAGTGGAGCAGTACACCAGTATCTACGCCACTGGATATTATTTTATAAATGAACCCCATCATTACTGAGAAATGTCCTACATTACTCTGTGTACGAAATTTAGTGGAAATCGATGGAGTGGTTTAGAAGTTATGGTAACAAAACGAGTTCTTATCCTGAACTTTGACACCCTGTATTATTTTTGTTACAAAACATTTTTGAGCAAAGTTTTTTTATTAAAGTCTACTTTTTTTTGATGCTCTAACACCTCCCAAAATTAATGACGTTTAACCTGGACCACCCTGTATATAAAAGTGTAAAAGGGGTGAGAAAAAAAGTTGGACCATATAATGGAGCGACAACATCCAAAATATTAATCTTTGAGCTCTTATGAGCTTATATCAATAGGTATGTTGCATTTTTTTTAAATCCCGTTTTTCTCTGTTAGAAATGTAAAACGACTATATTAATAATACTCTACAGCAAAAATAATTTTTTTTACTCAATATTTGTACATAAAAAAACGATTATAAATTGACCGTAATTCAAATATATTATTGCCGCCCGAAAACGCTTTGAGATCGGAGAGTCCTGTGTGACGTCACGAATCTAGTTGACATTGGCATGTCTAAATATTTTTTACGGGTTTGACATTTTTCGAAATAAGTCAAAATGCGGCGTGCTGCACTGTGGAACTAGATTCGTGACGTCAACAGTCTTTTTGGCCGATTCGGGCGTTTCCGGGCAATGCGTGGAAATTTCAAATTTTCAATACTTTTTATTTATTTACTCGGAAAGAACGAACTAAAAAATTTTTACAAAAATATTGATAGTGATAATTTGGTATCAGCTTTTCAAAAAAAATTATTTTGAAAATCATGCAAAGTCCCTATTGATAAAATGCGGTCCTCATATTATGTATACTCAGTTAATTTCAGCTCCCGGTCTACTAATTTTAACTGAATTATCAAGTGACGATTGGTTGATATAATAAAAATAATCCTTTTGTTACAGTGATTTGTGTGAAAGAAGGACGTCGCAGCCAACTGACGGGAATAATGCAAAAGGATTTTTGGATTAAAAGGTGAAAAATTTAGTGTTAGGTTTGCGTTATTAAATAAAAAGTTTATTATTATTCTAGTGAGTACAAATCATATAGAAATATAATAGAGTTTTAAAAAGGTAAGTTTATGTAGTGTCCATACCTAGATCTATTTATTCTATAAGAACTTGTGAATAAGTACCTATACAAAGTAGTAGGTACCTTCTAACCAACATAGTATAGCGATCTAAAGTATAACAAATTAAGGTATGCGTATCTAATAAATGAGTACCGCTTGTATCCAGATACCATTTTCATTAAATTTTTACATAGCAAAAACAATTTTATAGCGTAGGCACATGTAGAAATATTCAAAGTATTCAGTCAACAAAATGTTTCTTCTCTCAGTCAACAGGTTGTCTTTATTATTTAAGATTTCAAACACGTAAGACGTATTTATTCGCAAACTGAAAAAAAATCTTTAAAATATCCAATTAGTTGTTCGTAATGTGCAAGATAAGGCAGTTTTTCAATTGCGTTTGCTACAACGTAAGCGACAGATAATCCACAGTAGTAGCAACCGGGTGGTGAAGACCACTTTTTTCGCGGGAAACGACTCTACGTATCGGCAAAACAATGTCCATGCGGTCAAAGGACTCAGTACGACCAGTACTCACTACTATTGTTTACTTTTATTTGTCGCATAAATAATTGTAACCTGTTATATGAGTCACAACTGATCCTGATCGATTTTTTTTTCACTGAACGAATCGATTGCAATTCTGAAAAACCTGATAGATATAAATAAAACTAACATCTGGTACTATATCTGTTATTTTACTAACTAGTTTCGACTTTTATTGACAATTGCTCATTAATATTTCAATTTGTTTGCAGCTCTGCATCGGTGGGTATGAAAATAAATCAAATGGATATAAAAACTAACCTTATTATTAATTTTATACCTTTAAAAGAAACTAATATAACAAGAGTCAGCATTGAGAATTGATTAGGTACCTAACACTTTAAGATGCGAAGCACAGAAATTACACAAAAAATGTACACCTAATTAATGAAAACTATTGAGGAAATTATTAAACGCATTTTGTAAATATTATTTCCTTATATTCAATAATGGCGTTTAACTAAGTTGGACAAATTCAGCCCCATCATATTTAATTAAGCTTAAATATGATTTTCTGCATAACTAATGAAACCAGTCGTTCGTATAATTGATAAACAAGAAATGTGGACGGGTTTGAAGAAGTTGTTAATAAATCCACAACTCATGTTGTTATTTCCTGTCTATTTTCTTTTATTAAGATAATTAATCTGATTAATGTGAAAAAATTTACCGCAGTGTGATACTCGTAGATACAAAATTTTTTAATTACACACGGAGAAACTGCTATTACTTGGATAAAAACTGGTAAAAATATGCAATATTAACATTAATATTTATTAATTCTGCGTAAAAGAGAATGTATGTATTTATCTTGAGGAATCTGTTTAATGGTTAAGTGGTTTTAAAAATATGGCGGAGGCGCTGTTTGAATGTAGAACAGTACCGAGTTGCTCAATATTTTTTAGTAATAAAACTCTTTTAGTATTAATAAAAATCGTATAAGATCATCCGACTTCAATTATAAAAGTTTCCAAAAACTAAATTTTAGATTAGAATTTAGATTAACATAAAATTTTTTAATAAAAGCTCTTAAAAATATACCTACTACGATTAGTAATGTCAGTAGGTAGACATGTGCGTCACACTATTTCTGTCTCTAGTTTTCATTGACCTCCATTAAGAGAGAAATGGAAGAGTGTCACATGCACACAACTAAAAATAATTCTACCATATAGATGATTTTAACGAAAAATCAAGGTAGTTTCAAAGTTTTGATTTTTCTACGGTTACAATTTTGTAAAGATAAATAAAAAGTTAATAGCAGGGTCCTAGACTTTAAATTTAGAATTTCCTTCAATTATTTTGTATCAAAAAGAGACAGATTTTCAAATCAACAAAAAAATTCTGTCATTTTAAAAGCTAATTCTAATAACTTATATTTGCATGTTAAAAGCTGTTTTATTGTATATAAAAATGAGATTTACAAGATAGAAGAAAAAAATCTAGACTAAATTGGGTTTATTATCTTTGTTAATTTTTTTTCGGTTTAATATCCGAAAGTTTTATTCGCTAATGTTACGATTTAGGCAGTGTTAGATTACTTTGAGCAGTTGTCAGCGTTTCAATCTAATTTCTGTTTTATCTCGTAATTACCTACATCAGATAACAACATGGAAAAATCTAAAAGGCCAAGAACCTGCTCCTGCCGCATACAAAGTGTTATTCTATAGGCCGTAATAATATTTATATAGAATGGACCATTATATTTTCTGCGTTCTTACGCCTCTTAGATGAGAATTTACAACATTTTCCAGTGCGACTAACACTTGTATAACATTTTGAAAATGCGTGAAAACACAAACGCCCCGCTGCAAGTGTTATTGAAAACGCAAATAAATAACATTTAATAAGCATGGGATAACTAACCCTGAAGTAAATGGTTTATGTGGAAATAAACAAATAATCTAATAAATCGATGCTTGTTTAATAATTATGGATTGATTTAGTAAGTCTATTGTCGGAGCCAGGCCGTCTACCGAGACCAGCTTGCCGCAATTTACCACAAAAGGAGATTTGTATTCTCCATAGATTCTACAATTATAGATGGCCTTACTTACTTACCTTACTTACCTCACCGGCTACTACTTTATTGCCGTGTTTATTAATAGTATACAATGCGTTAGTAGAATTAATTATACAATTACTGCATGAGAAACAATTTACTGATTTTGCAATTGCCAATCACATTGTCACTAAATACAAATAACAACCTTTCATTGTTTAAATATAACAAAGCCTTTATTTTGCTACATTTTTTTATGGTGTAAATGCAATAAATTTACTTAGTAATGGTGTTACATTTTATAAATTCCTTTTTGAAGGAATTCAGGTAATAAAAATTACTATCAGTGTCACAGCGATTTAAGTGCAATTAATTGATAAACTATAAGATATTTTATGAAACTGTGAGTGGAGGCCATTCAACAAGAGTTTAGTTTTAACAAAGATTAAAATTTATGAAAATATTTACTAAAGTCGCAGTTTGGCCCACACAATAATGCTTAATGAGGTGAAAAATTTCCATTTAATGTGCTTATCCCACACGGTACAAGAGCAGCGAATATTAAAACTGTACTAATCTTGCTAATTTATTTTTAAATCTGACCATTAATAATACGTTCACAGGAATAGGCAATAATGTGACATTATTCAGCTATAATTTAATTATGCATAAGAGACCGCGTGTAGTTTTAGATATAATAAACTATGCATATTCTAAAATATCCTAAAATATTTTTATATACATTTTATATACATTCTCTCAGAGTTTACAATTTTTTGTAGAATAAGACGGAATAGAATTTATTGCTTATAATATGTTAAGTAGTAATGAGATGGGGTTGACTTTTCCGGGCCAGGCACGTACCCAGGGGGGGCTCGAAATTATACAAATTCTAGCGAATTTGTGTTTTTATGGAATAAGCTCTTTAAAAAGATTTTTTTAATCGAAGGTTTCGGTCGACGGCAAACATATTGTGTCTAATAGGTGGACACTCAAGTAACAAAATTCATGCTGCATTAACTTTTGTCATGTATTATATAAAGTTCATAGTATTTTGTTGAGAATAAAAATGATCCAAATGATACCAAAAATTTTGCCTTCTTTTCCATTTATTAAGACAGGGCCCCCAACCATCATCTCTTCCTAAAACCATGTTCAGTATTTTTCAAAGAATGATCTGCGACTAAATTTTTTCCGGGTTTTTCGTGATATATGTATACAGGGCACATTAATCCCCTCTTCGATCTGAGGCCCCCCTCCGAAAGAAAATCCTGGGTACGGGCCTGCCGGACCAAGAAACGTGCTTGAATACTATACGATTAATGCGTAAAAGTTAGTCAAAAAATGAGTTTTGTTAGAAAACTTGTTGTATTTTCAAAAATAATAAATTTAATGATTAACTTTGTATACTAGGATTATTTTCAGCTGTCATTTGTCTGTCTCTATCTTTTGTTCCTCCAAGAGAGATGGAGAAACATAAATATTGTAACACATACGACTGCTGAAAATCATCATAGTATACCTACATAGAGCAAAAATGTGAAAACAGAAATTTTCACGAAAAAGGACGTAACTATATCAGAACAATTTGAAAATATTTTTGATATGGTGTAGTATTTACATTTTATTTAGTTTTCAAATTATTAGAACAAGTTTTGTTGAGCTAAACTTCAAGTTTTCAGTTCTGTGATTTTCTAGGAGTTACTGTTATTTTTTATTTTAATATGCAATTTATGTATTTTAATACTATAAAATAATTATTTAGATGTGTCAAATAATGTTTCTATCAAATTTTGAAGAAAAACAGTGTCTACAAATTACTGCGAATATTTTAATTTCTACAGATGAATAATTTTCATATCCGCTCATTATGTGTAATGCATTAATTCGCCTATAAACACTGAAAGCTCTGCTTATAATTAATGCATCATCAAACTTTCGCAAGCTTAGTAGTTCTTCTTCATTTCATGTGAAGTAGCTCTGAATGGATTAAGATTTGAACATTCAATAAGAACCCACTTGGTTTAGGAAATGAATTCCTAATTTACTTATTGTTGGTTAGAATGCTGGGTGAATTCAAACGGAAAGTCTATAGCTCACTAATAAGCTCTTAGCGGAAATGCTTATATTATACACTACAATCTATAGAACATTCAAATTTTGAACAGAAATAACACAAAATACATTTGAAATATTTTAATATTGTTCTAATAACATATTCTGTTTAATATGGAAAAATGTTCACAACCCAATAAATTTTTTTACAAAATAGCTCCAACTCATATTTACGTCCACAATCTCACTACTACCAACAAATTATGAAAATGCATTTAGTCAGAGTCGTAAGTATATGACAATTGATGTCATTTGATCCACAACAACAGGTAGGTAACATTTCAGATTTCTTGCAGCTTCTGTTGGAAGACCATAAGAGGCAATGTAGTTGATGCTGCACAGACTGCTTGGCTCTGCTGTGAGAGAGTTCACTTGCCTATTATTGCAAATAAAGAGGATTCTGCAGAAGATGCGACGTGAATATCGAAACACCACATACTTTATTACCACGCAGCTTGTGAGAACTTACCATTGCTACATAAAAACTACCATCGACGGTCAGAATTAGAAGGCTATACTGCTGGCAATGATGGTTTACGCATTCGTCGGAATACGATTGTGTTTCAGATTCGTATAATTTAATCATTATAAACTACGAATTGTCTTTGCGATGCATAAACTAGACTAGAGGATCTGATTGTATTTTACAATAAATTCTTTTTGGCGTATAATTGGTTTATTTCGCTTTATCCAAACTACAGATGAATTCATATTTTTTACAGATTTGGTAGCCAAATTTTTTTTAAATAAAATAATGGGAAGTCACTAATAGCATAATTAATAGATAATATATATTATTTATGTTTTTTTATTAATATAATAAATAATACATCTCCCCGTTAGATTTCCATACCCATAAAAGCTGTTTGCTTTCAAGCACTACCAAATAAATGCAAATATGCAAATTGTCTGTGCATATAATTAACTTATATTAAATGTTGTTTAATATAAAAATGCGCATATTAGGAAATATAAACATAAACAAATAAGACTGGTAAATGTTGAAAACTATAAAGGATTAGTCATGCACTGAGAGTTTGTTTCTCTACGAGTAGCTAGGATTTGAAGATCCTTGAAACGTTTGGACGTCTTGTCCTTTAGCTACATTAATAAAATTTGTACCGAGCGCTTTCTTCAAACAGCGACAAAGTTAATCCATTAAATCAATACTAATTTAATAGATAAAGCGTGTGTAATCGTAAAATATAAATAAATAAAAGCGTGAACAATAAATATCGGTTAAGAAAACAATGCTTATAGTAGCATTAGAGATAATGGTAAAAGCTGCTAATAGTCAGCGGCGGTACATTAGTGAAAAGGTGAGAAATTGTCGCAAATTTTAGAGTCGTAATGGTGCAGGGCCAGGGAAAATTGAAAATTCTAGATTATTTATTCACTATATAAAATATAAAAATAAATAGAAGGTTTATACAGACTGTTTTACATTCAGAATTCTACAAAATATAGAGTTTACTTAGCACTACAAATATTTATTGTTTACTCTGCCGAAAATCAACAAATATTTTCTTAGAATTTGTTTTTGTATTGCAGATATTTTTCTATGTAAATTTTCCTTTGATGATACATCTTTCCTAATAATATTTTATAAAAATTATCCAGAATGACGCCGATGCCAAACAAATGAAATGAAATTTACTTTAACTTCGTCTACGAAAATACGTACCTAGATTTTTATCATGTTTTTGTGGATATTAGACAGATTATGTAGGAGGTATGTATTCATTTAATTGTAACCAACAGTTAATATCTTTATTTCATACTGATCAATTACAGTTGAATATTGTCTTAGCTACGGTAACTATATACCATAACTCCCTTGGGAGTTATAACTAGGCAATTATGAATCTTTGATTCCCTCCAATCAGGGGCAGTCCCAGCTAAAAATTTTGGAGGGTAATTTTCTCATATATTACTAATTTCCATGCATAGATCACGAATTTGAAATCATTTTGTGTCGGACTCTTTTACTTCTCGAGGTGTGACTGATTAAAAAGTTGTGACATTTTTACCATTAATTTTTGACGTTTTATTTATGGTTGTTATCTAATTTAAAAAACAGTAAAATTCAATAGTTTAAAATAGAACTCTTTACTCTAAGAAATAAAATTATCCATGTATCACGTGAATTATTAAATGTTAATAATCTCGGGCAACTTTATACTATCTCTCGAGCCTAACGGCCTTTTGGATTGTAACCCCGTTGCCCTCAGTCATTAACATCCTTATAATTCCCTTGATACATAAATAACTATAATACGAGTATATTATTTTTTCTCATACCTGCACGAAAATGGCCACTTTATTTGCGTGAAATGCGGGTAGAAAGTCGCCTTTTTAGGGTAGTCGCGGAAAATAAGGAGTGGAGGTAACATTTCTCACTTGGGTTGCCATTCTCTCCTTGATATGCGGGAATTATTTGTGTTTGTTTATGGTTGTCAAGGTGATTTTTTCACCCCAAAGTGTCAAGCAAAAATGTCTGTGTTATGCTATTATAATTTGTTCGCGCGTTTCACGCAAAAGAAGTGGTCATTTTCGTACAGGTATGAGAAAAAATAGAGTATGCTACACGGGAGGAATTGATTCTTACCTTGTTGCATAAAGTACTATTTAGTAAACCATACGTCATACTATCTCTGTCTCTACATTGCGTTCACCTCCCTTGATAGCTATAGAGAGGGAGAAATATGACGAGCTTTTTAGTAAAAACTCTACAGTCTGCTAGACATAGGTATAAGTGTGAAAAAATGTGCCTTAGTTTAGATGAGCATACTGTAGGTCCTTTTATTTTGAAGTTGGAGTTTTCTGTTTCCACTTTAATGGCGGTCCAAGTAGAATAAGCGATAATTTAGATGTTTCCTGAAAAATAATGTTGTTAGTTTCTTTACAGGTTACTTCGAATCTTACAGTCAATTATTGTAAAATATCCGTAAAAATGTTTTGGAATCTAAGAAATAGTTAGTTTTAAAAATTCAATCACCTCTAGTTTCAAATAGTTAATTTTTATCTTGTGGTAAAGTTTATATAAAAACATTATTATCGTCATAAATTTTTAATAGTTCTTATACAACTAAAGACTAAAGTACTGGAGATAATTTTAACAATAAATTCCAATTAAAAGATTTTAAAGGCATCACAAAGTTGTGTACTTATCATCACTATTTAGTTATTATGTACGGTTTGTAAGTGTATACATTGTTTGATGAACAAGAAAAGGACAATTTGTTTCTTCCCATTTTATGAATTTTTGTTATATTTTAATTACGGATATTCCTAAACTTTCAGTGTGTCGGAGTGCTTTAATTTTTATGCAAAAATTAGAAAAGAGGATTTTTTAAAATACGACTACTAATCCCCAGTTTCATAAAGACGAGTTAATTATTCCCGGGATTAACCCAGACTTAAATAATATTTAACAATTTAACCTCGGAATTAGTTACCTAACTTTGGTTTTTTAAACTGGACATCATTACAGTTTTAAATAAGATTTGATTAGCTTATATTTAGTACTTTTCATACGAGAGTTCGTGATTTGATTATTATTAAAAGTATACAACAGCTTTTCAATGATCACAATTTCAGTAGTGACCCAATCGCCGGCACTGGTTGCAATCAAAGTCGAGTACAAAGACACGCACCGCGTTAATCTAATGGCGATATAACCCACGCGGCTCGATCTCAACAATCCATTAATTATACAATTTACATATTAACATATATCGCACAAGATGAAGTAAAGCAACCACGCCATGAAAGGATAACCAGCTTGTTCCTCGTGTTCTTACCAAATGGGGTATTGCGAAGCGCGCTCTTCGCTTGTCGCTACGACGCGAGGACATCAATATTGACAGTTACCTGCCGAAGAGAATTTTACTAGTTTATTTCTTATGTCAATCTCTCCTCGCCTGTGGTATTTTCCTGCAGTGTTTCAACCGCTAAACTGCCAATGATACGATTTCGAAGAATATAGAGAAGCAAGAAACGATTTGTCGAAAGATAGGTATCCTTCAAACTAAATGGAAAAAGTTTAGTTTGGTTGTTTTGTCGTGAGTTGAGACATTTTATATAAAGGTGGTTGAATGTCTGCACATGGCTTTTAACCTTCTAAAATCATAATCTAAAGACATGTTCTATTCCAAAATATACATTGAAAATTTGAAATATAAATTTTTTAAATCTATACATCCATTTCTTCTAGAGACTTCTAGAGGCTCAGTAACATGTGTTTTAATGAAGATTTATATTATCAATTTTCAGAAATATTTCCAAAACTCTACTACTAAAAATCGTGTAGTGAACAAGCTTTATATTTCTACAGATAAAGATTGAATCTGCTTTGTTTTATGATATAGTATCGATTACCTCATTTCCATTACAATTTAAATTGACTGTACCCAAGAGACTAAGAGAATATTACCGTATTTCAAAAACACCCATAAATATCCATATGCAAGGTGTTTTAAATATATTATTTATAAAGCTTTTTATTTGTTTATGAACTAGTTCGCCAACGTTCCTGTATATTATTCAACCTTAGTGGCGCCATAAGGATACAATTTTTTTCATTGAAGTTCATTGTATTTTATCGTAAAACGGTAATTTTGATTTATAGATATTTTTATAACGTCATAAAATTCTCTTCAGATAAGGTCTCAAATTATTTATATACTTAATATTTAGTACTAAAAGTTAACCAAGGATTATATCTATATTAGATAGTTTTACGGTTAATAACCAAAAAATGTTTTATTTTATTCCAAAAGAAATTACTTTATAGCTATAAATAAAAAAAAACCTGGTAGAATAAAAAAAATGTTCAATTTTGTGCTGAAAAACTATACTTATGAGGGTTGTCGGGTTATGCAATATTTATTGTGGCTGGTACACAAGGAAGTATAGTTTTCATCACGGTCTGGCCTTCGGCGCTGAAATACAATTTGTCCACCTATGTTCCGATGCTGTAATATACGCTTCAACTCTGTCAATACCAAGAGTGCGTAGGCGTGAAGAAGTCTTGTTTTACTATAGCACTCATACCATTTTGGATACATAGTATGAAAATATTGAAAAAATTTACGTCTTAGTTGTGTTTAACAAAAATATGCTGTAGAGGTTCGGTTAGGATTTAAAAAAAATATATTCAAATAAAATTCAAAGATATGAAATATTTTTTTAGGTTTTTTATTTTATTTCGTGTAAAAAGTAGGCGCTTTGGCATTGAAAATCGCTGTGAAAGTTGCCGTTTATTACACGTTTTTATTACAGAGAAAAGTTAACTCAGAATAGAATATTATAATTTGTTGGAAATTTTTTGGAATTCGTCTTTTCTCCAAAAATTCCCACAAGCTACAATTCAAAAATATATACTACCATTATATATTTAAGGAGATTGTTTCGAAATTACCTTCATCATTAAAAATCTGTCATCAGGTGCATCTTCTAAAAATTTGTTCCTTCGTCAACACTTTAGATTTTTTCGTTGTAAGATACAAGTGTAAAAAGTCATTGTTTATTGTACCAACGGGTCTGATTTAAAACACGAGCGAGGTACGAGCGAGTGACTTTTTACACTTGTATCTTAAATAACTATTAACAATTTAGTTATAAGGGTTCTCAGAAAAAGTTGAATATAATAATAATTACATTAGAGATAAGTAGTATAGTTGTTTTATAGATACTCGTAAATATAAGAGCGTCTCTTTATTTTGAATCTTAAGGACGTCGATATCTATGCAAAATATGAAAATAACACTTCACTACAACATTATCAGTATTTTTTATTTTTAAATATCGTATTGGAATAACGCCTTACAAGGTATTTTTTTTAATGAATTTTATACTCGAATTTATTTATTGTTTCCTTTTGTTACTTCAATATTGTATCTTGTATCATATCAAAGTCCGTAAACATCTATTAGTGATCGATACTACTAAAATGGTATTTTTTCGGAAACGTTCATAAAATAATGAGATCGACGCAACTAAGTATAAGTTGATGTAAAAGAACGAAATGTTTTTGAGCAGTTTCCCGTTTCTGGAATCTCGCCCTGCTTGATTAGAAAGTAATTTTTGACATGTTTTCGACCGAATTTTTTAATTTTTACCGGTGTAGAAACTCTAATATTATACAGAAATAAAAGTGTGATTAATAGTTTGTTATAATAATCTTACGTTTCGACTGTACACACAACACTACATTAGGATTAGTACATATCTATAGTATTTTGATAAACATTAAAAAAAACGTGGCAGTTCTTAGATGATATATAATACCCAATTATAACACCATCTTATTTATATTCTCCTAATTCCCTGATTAATGATTAAACTTCTAATCTAATTTAATTACAGCCATTTACATATTATAATACAAAACTAATTTCATTTGACCAAAATAGTTAATAAATTATAAAAGGAGGTACACACTGGTGAAAATGTTGGGTCCTATTAAATAAATAATAGCTTTATTATTAGATTGTATAGCCGGTTGTTTACAAATTGTCATTTATATACATAATAATATGATTAGTAAATATGCAACGATCCATAAGATGCCCGTAAAAAGCAGTACCATTAGTGTTACGCCCATGCACCATGACGCATTCGGCAATTAATAAAAATGTAAAGCGTAATAATAACTGGTCAACTTCCGGTCAAGACTCGTGCCCCGGGATGATGCTACCCTTGCTTGAAGGAGTTTCAGTCAAGACAAGGTGGATATTTTGTGAGGTGGATTGTAAACGAGCATTGAAGGGGATAATAAAAATTTAAAAAACTGTAATAATAAAATAAAAAAAAGTTATATATGAAACCAAGTTCTAGGTTTGTACCATAAAAACGTTGGAACCCAAAAAGTGAAATTTGTTTTTTTGCGAGACATGAACGCTACCCCTCAAAATTTTCGAACCAGCGCACTGGCTGAATTTTTTATTAATATGCTAAATATATAGGTAAGCTAAAAAATCAATGAAACGAATACGGGTCCTCTATGTTTATGTTTTGCAGGAACTAGGTAAAAATTTCGAAAAAATATTATTTTTGTATTTTTGTTTTACTTTTAACAGTTTTGGTACCACAGCCTAGATTTCTTGCATGCAATAATTTATGAAGATAGATTTTATTAAATTCTTAAACTCAAAACTGTGGCGGCATTAATTTCTTTTTAAATTTTTATTTTAGGAGCTAGTATTTAGAATAATTGCCACGCCATCCGTTCTATAATTGGGGGGGGGGGAGGACAATTTATATAATTATTGAAATTTTATATTTATAAACGACTAATTCTTAATGGGTTTAGGTTAGGCTAGGTTAGTATCTTACGATGAGCCCTTAAAGAGTTTATATATTTACCCTAAAAAATAGTGACGCCTACGTTTCATAATTTTTATACAATTGTGTTTTTAATTTTTCATAAATTATACAAGTAAAAAATATCAGTTTGTCGTGTTCCTTCGAAAATTTGGAGTCGACGCCCGTGAAGCGAATAGTGTGCCATGGTAGTACTACGGACTTCCAGTTGGAGTTGGCTTTAAAATGGGCCCATTATTTTTAACAGGGTAACAATTCAGTATTGGAATTACGCGTGTACGCATTGACAGACGTCTTTGACAGCGTGCGCCGATCTTCAGAAGGAGGGATTCTGTTCTCCATCTAAGGACAAGTTATCCTTATATGGCAGCGAACGATTCTAAATATGGCATTGGGCAGTCCTAACCGTGTGTGTGTTTACATCCCACTTCGGACTTTTGCACCGTTGTCGTCATCTTTTGGCAGCTAGTTGGAATTGGAGGGGAAGTGCAGGAATTAGGAAAGAAAGTAATCGTCTTAGCGGCGGCAATTGTTTTAATTTAGAAAGGTTTTCCATTGGTGATGTAACAGACAATTTGTGAGGGATGTTTGAAATTTCGGTGCGTTTTGGGAGAAATTAGCGTATTCCAAAATAAATCAACGCGGCTTAGGTCAGGTTACGCTGTAGCAAGCTAGGAAGTGTGTCAAAAACCCGGACGACAATGCTGGTTTTTGGCTAGAGCGAGATGGAAGGCAAGAGGCATGTCCGAGGAGGCGGCTGCGCACATCTGGCTAGTGCGAGTATTGGCCGCGTGAGTGCGCGCTGGGCGGCGCTGCATTAGTCCATCGCAGGATTGTATTGTGTGCTCAGCTGTGATTGTGTGTACTAGTGTGGTACACCAAAGTGTGACGCGGTGCCTTGTTTTTATTTAGTTGTCAAACTGTGGTGCGAAATGGAACCACCGGGCGGGAGGGATTCCCGATTCAACCTGGGCTACAGCATGAACTTGTTGAGTGGTGAGACACCGCCCGAGATTTACGGCAACCCCAGTTTGGGCCGCCCGTCCACCAGCCTCCAGCAACTGTCGCCGCGACATACGATGGTGTCTAGTGCTTGTGGCGGTCGTGGACTTAAATCCGATGTTTGTTACGATGAACGAGGCATGTCCTCGCAGGGGATGGGCCTGGAGGGTTGCGGTGTGAACGACATCTCCGATGACACTTACAGTTCTTTACAATCGAAAAAATCACCACCTAGCAACGGTAAAAAGACTAAAGGCCGCGTCAAGATCAAGATGGAATACATTGAAAACAAGCTACGGCGGTATACGACATTCTCAAAGAGGAAAACTGGAATCATGAAGAAGGTGAGAGATAACCTCTTTACGTGACGTGCTCTCACAAAACATACTGTTATAGAAGCGCCCTCTCCACGGTAAACTAGCGCAACGTCTGTCACATTTCAATTTTTTTACTGCGCATGAGCGGGTGCCCCTTAAAAACCCCAATTTTAAATTTCCTTTTATAAAATAAATATGTACATATTGTTATTTTTAAATATTATAATTTCTAACAAATAAATGATAAACATCTCATTTCGTAAGGACTTTATTTAGCGATAGTTAAATACAATAACTATTGTGAAATCTATAATTTAATAAATGCTATAAGTCGACACCTAAAATTGCAGAATTTTATTTTTTCCAAATTATTATTAAAATTAATCCTCCAAAATAAGTATAGTACATTTTATTGTAAATGACAATCAAAATTTCTATCCTTTTTGTTGGATTATTCCACTCACGATTTCCACTATCGGCTGTTTAACGTGCATCTGTATGACATAACTTTAGGCCTAGAATTTCAATTTAATGTTAACACTAATTAATAGTTTCTTTTTCTATAGAGACAATTAGATGGCTTCTTCAGTTGTAGTTTCGAAGATAGGTATTTGGTAACATAAATAAAATGGTACTTTTATATGTGTCATGACGGGAATTTCAATCTTATTCTTCTTGCCAAATGAAATCAACTTTAAGTAATATTAAACCGTCCACAATATGCCATTTTATAAAAAATTTAATTAGGACGTCCATGAAAATTGGATTCAAATATTTTTAGCTAATTTAAAAATGTTACTTTGGTCAAGCCAACAGCAAAAACCAAGATATGATAGGTCATCTTTTCATAAATTTTTTCATGCATATTTTATGCGTGTAATAAGGATAAAGTATAACTCATTAAAATATTCATTACATTTAAACCTCTGCCAAATTCTTTTTGAAGTGTTAATGAAATTGTGCTATCTTCTCTACTGTCGCATTTAGGTAATAAATATATCTATTTAACGATAGATGCAGGGATTCATAATAAACATCAAATGAAATTCTTAAGCTCATTGACATTATGGTAAAGCAGATAATCATAACTCATAAGTAAAATAAGTCATAAAACTATGTACTTGATATAAACAATAAAATAGATTACCTACACTCAAATTAATAAAACAAACTAAAGTAGTTATGATTGGAACTGAAACTAATTTTATAATAAATCAAATCACTAACTAAAATGTTTAAGTTTAACAAGCAAATAAAGTAATTAAACGTTCAAATAATAATAATAAACGACTGTGCGAAAATTTCAAATTTCTCTCAGTTTTTGGTTCTCATTGAATCCCCGTAACATTCTGCAAATGTATTTTCAACAATCTTAAAGATATTACATATTATTTTTCTTGACGAGAAAAGTACCATGCGAGTCTGCATTTGTGAATTATTTAAGTGCTATAGCTTAGAAACAGGAAGAGAGCCTGGAACTATTTACGGTTTTTAATAATTAACATTTGACCCTTTTGCAAAATTACGAGTAGTTATGCTATTAATAAAAAAATGTTTTAAATGGAGTCAACTCGAAAATTCGTTTCAAATTTCCCACAGTCTCTATAATTAAAAGTATGCTCTTACAGGTTTTGTTCTGATTAAGACTCGGATTAAGGCAAGAAATCTATTTAATTATTAGTCTATAGCAGGAATTGAGTGACACGAAATTCGGATGTAATTAATTACAAAACATCTAGTAAAAGTCACAGCTATAAATCCCCTGCCCCCGCACTCTTAAGGTGCGCGAAATCCCCTCGAATGCGCGCGTCTTGTTTCCAAGCTACTTCTCTCAGCGCTAGCACATGCACGTGAGTTAATGCGCGCGCGCACTATGCACCGTCTGTCGACCATCCGCGTCTTACAAAAAATAACACAAGATATACATCTGCCAACAATTATCCAAATTCTGGCTGCTCTATGCAATTTACGCTGATTTTACGGTTCACTACCACTAGTCTACCAAGTAACTGGGCCGTCGCGACGGCGTTTACCTTCCAACGGCGGCGGGTGGCTCTGTAATGATCCAAGATACTAACACGTGACTCAGATAATTATGGGCACAGGCATTGTAATACTGTTACATTGTTAAGACGCTCGCGCCGCTTACATACAGTATTCAAATTACGAACATATGTTGCTTTTGACAGCTAATACTGGAGATATCGTGTCCATAATTACAGCGGCTTAACATAATGATTTCGAAACCCCTTCGGCGAGAATTTAGCCACATTATCTCTAATGAATTATTACCGCCTCTTGTAATAATAGAACAACAGTAGAAATGAACTGATGTTTTCTCATCGTGGATGCCGTGGCTAGTTTGTGAATCGAGCTCTACAATATTAATCTCCATAAAATTGTCTTAAATTTATGCTTAGAAACAACACATTAACTTCGGCACTAATGGCCAAATGTCTAATAAAAGACAATAACAAATATTTCAGGAAATACTTAGATTACAAAAATGCCTCGAGTATAAAACGAGGTATTAAAGAAACGTTACCTAGCCCGAATAACTTTTAGGTATGGCAAAAAAATCTGTACGAAACAATCAACAACCATTGTCTACCCTTTTGCTTTTAATTCCTTCTGTTAAAAACTAAGTTCTCTCTACTTTGTGTGGAATGGAACCAAAAAATTATGAAGTAGTCAGTGGTTTCACCGCGAAACCACATACATGTATCGCTATCGAAATTAGTAAGTTGAAGTAAAAGTCAAAACTTATGGAAAACGTGAAATTAACAAATAAAATCCGCAATTCCTATAAAATTATGTGTAATTAATAATAAATAATAATAATAAGAAAATGCTTATTACTCATCGGAAACTAAATATTTACTTAGTAAATTTATGCTTTAAAATGCGTAAAACATGTCATGGAGTATATCCTCCTGTATGTTTATAGCGAGGACATTCAAATATCGATACAAGAAAAAAATTGCTTCCCCACTTTCCATCTTAAATGCTTCTGTTACAAAATCACCTGTTTATAGAATTTTAATTGTGCCTAACTACCTACTCTTCTTTTACAAGATGTGGTAATGATGAAAATTGTTTTCCTGTAATTGACTCTGAAAAAATGTTAGTTGAGTTGAAATGTTAACTTTGCAATTTTGCTGAAAAATCACGTTATGATGTAAGAAATGCAATAGATGAGAAATAACAGAATTTGAACTATAGATTAAGGTGGATATGGATGTGCTAATGCGTTGTTTAAGTGCTAGTTAGGAAAATTGTCAGCTATGCCTGGTTTAATGACCAGAAATAGCTTAGCCACAGCCCCATGAAGTCTTTTGTTTAGAAGATTTGCATTTATGCTACTTGCAGTTTTTGTTGCAGCCAAGCAAAGCGGTTATAAGTTTATGGGCTTCAAAAATACGACCAATTAAAAAATATAATAAATTATTGTATATATGAAATTTGATTTTACTAATAATTTTTCGGATATTTTACAGTATAAAAGCCACATTCGATTTAAAATAATATACTGACTTAATTTTATTTAAATTTAAAAAATCTGTATTGACTTAACTTACTCAGGTATCCAAATAATTTCCATAAATCTAATAAAATGTGTAGGTACACTACATACACATTTTTTCTAATATTTGTTTAGATTAAAGTGTTGATTTTTTAACTCCCACGACGAACAGTCGCAAATTTCAACAAATAATAAATAGTTATACAGGGTGAATCATAACTTTATTTTGAAAATTTGAAAGAATAAGTTTCAAAATGGAATGTTGCTGATTTATTTTATAATAATTATGAAAAATAATGTCGTATTACATTATTAAGTTATAGACAAAATTTAGACAGCAGTTTTCAAAGTTAGAACAAAAAACATCCTCAGAATTTGTCTCCCGAAATTTCACTTTCTAAAATTTCTAGCATTTTTTCCTTAGACTTAAAATATTGACATCAATTTTAGATGCTAGAACTTGATTACTTGATATACACTTTTGTGGACTGTCGATATTGTAGGCCTGTTGGAGTTGAAAGTTTATCTTTATTTATCTCTATTCGATGTTCCATATGATAACTTGCCGCACCCTGTACATTTAGTTATATAATAGGCGTCTAACTAAAGCCAATATCAAATAAATTTGTAATAATCTTGACAATAAGAAATCAAATCCGATTTTACAATTTATTCAATCTGCGTCTTTTTATATTTGATTTATCCACAGCGTTTTATTAAATTGATTATAAACGGTACTCGCTTAGAATTGTTATTAGATAATAAGAATGTTTATCAATAAATTGGTAACAAAGCGCCATTTAATTTGATTACTATCTCTCATTGGTCATTGCTGTCATTATTGCCTAATTTAAAAAAAATAAAAGCAGTTCTAAAAATACTCGTTAGGTACTTCCTATCTGGATGGAGGTGTAATTGAAAATTTGCCAAGAAGTTATTTTGTTCCTTGAACATATTTTTTTAAATTATTGCATGTCTTCGTCCAACATACATAATGAAAACTTAAAGCTTGGTATTTTGTAAAGAAATTAGATAACAATGTAGGCAAACTGTTGAGAGTGCATCTTTAGCGAAGTGCCTGCATAATTAATTACGTGCATTATTTTCGTACTTGAGTTTTTTAACAGCGCGTTTCTTTCTTGAATGAATTTTACAACTTCTGCAAGTTTTTAACGAAATATCTGTACCACATCACGACAAGCTCTGGCAACAAAATAGCGCATATTGGGGTCATTTTATTTTGGCACTTAAAATATATGTAAATAAATGTATTTTGCTTTACAACAGCTCTAAGAATTCTATTTTCATGTTACGTCTTGTTATTACATCTCCTATTACGTGCATTAGGTACTCAATGCCTAGGAAGCGTATCGTTAAATTTATTATATTACGTCTAGTATATGTAAAAGTGCCTATATAAATTTAAATAATTTAATTAAAATTCAAATGAAATTTAGTAATCCTCATTAATTTATATTAAGTAGGTGTCCCGGTATCCTATATTGTCCTTCAAGCCGCGCTGGTTTTATATACAGTACTTCTCCGTCTCTCCAATTTTTCTTATAGTCAGTCCTCGAGCATCTAGGAAACATACTACACAGTGTAAGTTCTCATGGATGTTTATTTAGTGCGAGTACTAAACAGCGTCTATTTAAATAAATATTTGTTAAGATCAATAAATACAGAGCTTAACTGTTGTATGTTGCTACTAGTACAAAATTCTATATTATAAAATAGTTGTTTGAACATGTTCATTAAGCAAAGCTTGGTCATATTTAAATGTTGTTACAGTAAACAAACAGTATTATGCATTGCATTCCTGTGTGGATACGATTTTTCAACAAGAGACGCGTGATTATTGTCAATCATATAGGGAAAGATAGTTTTGAAAAAATGGCAATATGTAAATCGAGTTTGCTTATGAATTTCATAGTTGTAGTGGTTTATAATTTGACTGTATTTTATATTTAGAGCTTTAGAACCTAAATTTTTTATAGAATAGTTTTTCTATCGCCGGTTTAGGAAATGCTTTTTTCTCATACCTGCACGAAAATGGCCACTTTATTTGCGTGATATGCGGATAGAAAGTCGTCTTTTCAGGGTAGTCGCGGAAAATAAGGAGTGGGGGTAACATTTCTCACTTGGGTAACCATTCCTCCCTGATATGCGGGAGTTATTTGGGTTTGTTTATGGTGGTCAAGGTGATTTTCTCAGCGCACAGTGTCAAGCAAAAATGTCAGTGTTATGCTGTTACAATTTGTTCGCGCGTTTCACGCAAAAGAAGTGGCCATTTTCGTATAGGTATGAGAAAAAATAGAGTATGCTACACGGGAGGAATTGATTCTGCCTCGCTTCGCTCTGGCGCAATTTTCACACTCGTCAGAATCTCTTAATTCCTACCTTGTTGCATAAACTACTATTTTTTTTTCGAACTCAGTTAAGGTTAGATAAATATAAACATGGTAGGAAAAATGGTGTGAATAGCTCGTATTAAATCTGCCTTCTCTTGTAGTAAAGTATCACTTTCCACTCTAGTTCCTTAAATAACTAGTTGCAATTTTTTTCTGTTTTTTGCTTAAAAGCCTAGGTACCTCTAATTTTTTAAGGTTTCATGACTTTTATTAGTAAATGGAGATGAATTACAAAAAATATTCTCTCATTCTTTCAAACCTAATTACAATCTTCACATTAGAAATTTCTTATCAAGTGACAAAAGAAAAAAAGACCATGGCTAGAGTGCCGTTAAACAGAAGTTCAAATAATTTCCGTAAATGTTTTAAACAAAAAAAGCTAAATTACATTATTTTAAATTACTTTCCTTAAACTGTCACCGAATCTGGTTCGATGAATATTCAAAACCACAGAATTCAGGAAGAAAAAGATTTTCTGGCTATGTTAAGAACGCAGGAATTTTACGAGATTTTCTACAAATTTTACGGTTTTCCACACTACCTCCTGAAAATAATTATTGTCCCATTAAATTCATTGTTTCACTATTCGTTCCATATCGCATAGGAAACCCCAGAATATAAACTCCACAAGGAAGAATGCTGGTGCTTCTAAATTAAACTGGCAAGCAGTTATGTTCTAAAATAGCAGACGCGTGTTACTCTTGTTTATAAATGTGTTTAAAGCATTTATACCAAATTTAGAACGCAACTATGTGATGCAGACGTTATTGAATGCATTTGGTTTTTTCAACGCGTTCGAACCGAACATAATTCCCCAGTCTAATATAAAACTTCAATTAAAATTAATTATTATTGATTGCAAAACATTTCAATTAGATTCATGTAGAATTGATCGATTATATAAATATTTATTATGAATATTTCATACCTATACCTACATAGTTATTTAGATCTAAATTACGATATAAATATAATTTATACAATTTGTGATAAATTTCAGTCTGAAGCGATGCAAGACAACTTCCACAACATTTACCTCGATTTGTATTTATACCAAGATTGGTTGGTATGCAATTTGAAGCAGAAAATTGGGTTGGAGTTTATATATTTTCTTAAATGTGCTGCCGTTTGTCTTGTAATTTATTGTGCGCTTTAGGTTTAAAAACATGAGTGAGCATCATCTCATTCTTTACCTACCTCGGGGGGGTTAAAACTAGTTGCTGGAAGTGTTACTAGAGTACTTCCGTGGTGTTCCGCTGAAACAAATTATGATCTGTCAGGGTTCGTGTTTAAGTGTTTGCAGTATTTGTTCCCGATATTACATTACACTTTGTTTGCATATAAGTTGAAACATTATAGGAGTTTACAAGTTCAGGCAAGGAAAACTAAGTGGATGAGGTGGTGATGTGTTTATTTAAAACATTTCAATTAAGCGTGCCGAGGAAATTTATATGTTTAATTATAAGTAGCTATTTTAGTTTCTTAAAGGAATTTTCGACATAATTTTCGTTATGTTTGCTGATGGAATGTAGAAATTTAAATATTTCGTCCCTTTAAGTAATTGCAGTATTCCAATACAGTCTAAAGGGTTGTACAGACCAAAATTAAGGTTCGCGAGCAGCTCGAGAACTACTCGCAGGCAATTCGCGATTAGATCTCGCTTCACCCGAACTCACGAGCTGTTCGCGAACTCTAATACAGACCGAGTTGTTAGCTAACAGTTCGCGAACTTGGTCTAAACGGGCCTTAAAAGAGCAAAATTGAGCTAAAACTTCTGCCTCTTGGTTTTCTGTAAAAATGACACAAATTAAGCTCTTTTTCTTCTAATATTGTACATTTTAATTTCAGTATTTACCTCTTTCTTATTAACTTCTTTTAGTAGCACTAAAATTAACGTATCCTTAATTGGCGTCGGTTAAAATTATTATTAACTAAAGAAATATTATGTAGTCGTTGACCAACCATCTGATTTTTTTCGTTTAATTTCTTGTCTTCAGTTTTTACATCAGTCGTCTTCATTACACGTAAAACCGATGGAATAATTAATTTATTACTTGGCTTTTTCGTATTTTAAGACAATTTGCGCTAACTGCATAAATGTTAAAGTACTTATATAATACGAGGGTTTTTATTTAAATTTGCAATTATTTTAATGAAGTATTTTTATTTCTTAATTTATAGACACATACAGTTATTCATTTAAAAAGAATATTATGCAATTTTGTACACTGCTGATTGCATTAATATCTAATATTTTTAATAATAAGAAATTGCCTACAAAAATGTGAATGGTGATTGTGGCGTTAACTAGAATTTAAAAAATAATTATTATAATTGCTTAATGTTTACAAAACATACACTTTAGAAGATAATTCATTTCTCAGCTTTACAACATTAGTTTTTCATCAATACAAAATGTATTGTATTTTTGAAGCCTACATGATCATAAAAAACAGCAGATATTGGAATTTACACCTCAAAAACTAAGTTCAAATATACATTAAACCATAACTCTGCATATATTTAGATAAAAGAGTTTTTAGAGATAGCTGTACATTTTTATTGCGTTTTATACGTCTGTAGTTTTTTTGATATAATTATGGTAATATATCGAATAATTCTTCATGATTTATCTAGACGGGGAAGTGCTGAGCCCACAGAAAAACTATTGTGGTGATCTCTCGTTTAATTGTTCCTTATTTCATATAATAAATCTCTCTGTACTTAATTTATTACTTCTGTTTGAGTTTGTATATTTACTGCCAGTTAGGTAGATTTTTCCGCAATTTGTTTTTTCGAAAAGTTCACAAGTATTTTAATCATCTACTATTTGAATAATGTGAAAAACTAGAACTGCCGCAGTTAGTATATAAAATAATACATAAATATAAATTGAAATATAAATCACTATGTTTATTGACTATTATTGTAGATCAGTTGTAGAGGAATGCGTTTGAGAATGACTGGGAATTATCTAATATACGCTCACAGGTGGATGACTTTTAGGTTTGGAAACAGTTTTATAATATCCCTAAATTATTTAACATCGTTTGCTTGAGTGCTGTCTGTAACGATAAAAGATATCGATTTGGTTTTCTGATTCAAAATTAATAAGCACTTTGAACTTGAAAAAAAACTATAAAAGAAATTTTTTTTCCATTAATAAACACCTGGATCTATCCTGGAAAGTGTGATTATGAAATCTTACATAAAAAAGTTTCATTTTTGTAAATAGGATAATTATAGTGGTTACATCATATTTTACTAAATAATTACTTTTCCACAATTGTTTTATAAAAATCTTCTGCTAAATTTTTTGGGCATAAATCTGTGAACCAGATGGTAGATGACAAAAGTTATAATTCGTCGATCCATCGAGAAATGAAGATATCATAAGGTTCATAAAAATCAGTGTCTAAGTACCGACATATTGTTTGTAATAATAAATTTTGTAAGGAATTTTATTGTTGACTATGCAGAAGTTGATGACTACACAATAATTATTATTAAAGTACTCTTTTTTCTTCATCGTAAAGCAATCTATAAATTTTATTCGTTTTCATGCATACTGATGAAATTGTAATTGGATACTTAAGTCACATTAGTGAATATTTCTGGCTAATAAATGTTGATTTTTAATCTACTTGTTTTATTGCCTTAAAAACGTTAGGAAAATGATTGTTACATTATTTTGTACTTCAGTTAACTTTTCCATCATGCCATTTCTTTTTATTTAAATATCGAATAAAATTAGTATCATCACAATTTTTTTTATGAACCGCAAAGCACGCGTAGGTTTTTCTAATTTGGACAAAGTATACTTTCTTATTTTTGATGTGATTTTGAAATAGTAATTAACGGTGTGTCGATTTTTTTATGCTTAATGTGGTTTTTATTGAGTTATTAACTTGTCACAAAATTGCAAAAAAGTTGGCTTCCCACTACAAATTGAAATTTTTCGGGTATTTAGTTACTCAATGAATCGAAGTGAAAGTACTAATTTAATTTAATTTTTATTATGGTTATAAAAAGAAAAATCGAAAACTAAAATGACTGACGTTGGACCGACAGAAGAATCGAATATCTTTAAACTCTAGCCACCTAATCGAAAAATGGTACCTAAATACTCCTCAAACATCATTATTTGCATTTATTCGTATTAGCAAATTTTAACAACTTCTAGTTAACACGAAGTGCCGATTATAAATCTGGGTCTAAGAACTCTAAGTGGCTGATATTTCCCCCCAATTGTATTGTTAAAAATCCCACACGAAGTATTTACTTTCTACCACTGAAATTAGAAAAAATATTTACTTTTACACGGCTAAGCAGGTCTTTCTTTTGTAGCTAATCCTATTTATTTGTTCAATTATATTGGGCAACAATTGCTTGAATTGATTGAGATGATACCAAGTGGAGATGAAATGCTTTTTAGGTTGAAATACAATAATAAAAATAATATACATGACAAGCTATTTTCATTGTGTGAAGAAAAATGTTTCTACATATTAATTACTCTTAATATCATGGTCGCACGTTATCTCATATGTTAATCTTTTCGTAATTATTTCTTGTAATTTGCTTTATATGTTATTATATCGTGGCTATATACTATTATTATTAGAGTAAATATGATATTTGTATTGATTGGTGGCTGTCAGTAAAATTTCATTATTTTTTTTATTATGTACTACTTATTATAAACATCAGTGGAAAAAACTTTCGCTTGTAATAATTTTATTTCTTCATATTTATTTATTGTCTACAACCTTGGTTTGTATGATTTAATAAATAAATAAATGTGCGTTGGGTGCATTGTAAAACTACATACTGCATAACCCATTTTTGAACATTGCTTTTAATACTAATTATTTAAATCGCAACATAAAAATAGTATTTATTTAACAGGATGTAAGAAATGTACTTTCAGATATGTTTATGTATAAGAGAAGCCTATAAATACAGTGTTTTCTCTGTGAAAATGATGTCGCCTCAGAATTTCCTTCTAAATTGTGAGAAACAGATTCATTAATTGCATTTGCAATAAAATCCATCTTACTTTATTCCAGCCACGATCTCCTATATTTTTCAAAATCGATAATTATTGCATCAATTAAGGTACATACTAATATTTATGTTGTTAGTGGAAGTTGTTATGAACATAAATTATTGTGTTTTATAAATTTCAATTTGTTCAATCACACGATGTGCAGTGAAAATCATAGCATTATTTCTAATTATTGCCGTAAAGCTTGTAGTTAACATTTAATCAGCCGTTACATAGAACAAGAAGCGTAATTAAAACATTTTTCAGATGCACGTGAAAGCTTTATTTGATATTGTGATTTTAGTTTCTTTATCTCGAATGGTTTGTGTTTGATTTCCAACAGCTGGATAAGTTCCATAAAAATACAACACGAATTTTTAAGCACATAAGTGAACCTGAACAGTCATTTTGTATTTTACGAATGAGTATGTTTATTAAAGCTGCTACTTGGGAGGTACCATTGAGTTTTATTGGTAATAAATATATAAATAAATAATGTTTGTTATTAGAGTACTTAAATTTATAATGCGTGAGGAAAACAAAAATCAATGTACTTGTACTTGTCTTTCATGACAGGATTAGTTTGAAGACTGCATTGCTAAATCAAAGAGAATTTAGTTATTTAGCAAATGAAAAAATCATGGTTTTATCGACTATTATTAAGCACTTAGGATTATTGCAGTCATACCATCAAAGTCGATTTATTTTATGTCTCTATAGTTCGATGATTAATATTTGAAGTACCTGATTTATGGTTTAAAGTAACAATATAAGATGTACAACGTATATTTTTATATGATAATTCAATTTATCTTATTTCAAATTTAATTTATATTAAAAATGAGTAACATTTGTCCAAATTTCACTTTTTTTGTCTTTAATACGTTTAAATTAAAATCCAAAGCGATATAAGTAAATCTGGTTGATTAATATATCAACAGATGACGCCAATGTACATTTTTTTGTGTACATTATGTATTTTGGTCGAAACAAACACAAACGTTAAGCCGTACAATGAATAATTTGTAATTATAGAAGAATGTTGACAAATTTTAAAAAGCTTTTTAAATGTTTTTGCTTTGTAGATCACATAATGTACACAAATTAATACTGGTGCTATCTGTTGAGTGCTGGTGTAAACTCAGTAACTTTTCCTACGTCACATAACGTCACACAGCTTTTTTGCTTTATTATTTAATTTAATAGCTGAATTTAATAGACTGATTAAAACAAAAAACCAACGAAAACTTTTCCGTTGGTAAAATTTAGAATCTATAACTAAATCATGTAAATTTGAAGTTGTTAGAAGTGGAAGTGTAAAATTATGTCGCCTCATTTTTGTTACCTATTTAGATTTTCTGGAATTTTTACTTTCTTATACGAAGTAATAATCGTGATTTTTTTCGACTTCGAGATTTTGATGGATTTACACGTTTTGCGGGCCCCTGAATCCATTTTGACCATTTTCGCCATGATGTCTGTCTGTATCCACCATAACTCAAAAACGAGTTATCGAATTTGATTCAAATTTCATATTTAAGAGTTTGAACAAAATTGTGGGTGCCACATTAAATCTTTTTCATCTAGCAGCAACACAAGTGGTACTTACCTGAAGACATTTTTAGGTTTTTTAGGAATATCTTGAAAAATAAACAATTTATGAGGTTTTTTATTCTTTAACATTGATTTAGAATTCAATTTTGAACAAATTTTGTTTGGACTTTTTTTTGAAATTCCGTCAAAAAAATAAAACATATTTTTGTCGTAAAATTCGGTTATAATGAGTGGGACAAGGACAAATTTATGCGTATTGCAATAAGTGCGAAAGTTATTTGAAAATTGCTGGAAACGTTCAAAATTGAAACACGATTTTTACAAGTAATTTAACTTAATTTCTTTAGGATAAGTAATTGTGGTACTATCCGTAGGTATAAGAAAGTCATGTGTTGGACGCATCAGATATTTATCGTTGTTCCGTATGTGGTTTATTTTACTTGATTGTTAGTAAATTATCTTACTAACTGATCTTCTGTTTGGTATATTGATTTGGGTTCTTGACTTCACATGATTTGCTATAAAAGTTTGAAACAATTGATTTTCTAAAGGAGAAAGTTTATAGGAACCTAATGACATTTTAGGATTTTGCCTAGACACTTGAAAATTATTTTATTATTTAAATAAATTTATTTTATGCGTAAACAACTAGTTCCGTCTGCCTATAGAGGAACCAGCTACAGTTATTCAAGATTTTTTATTGTTTTCTTTAGAGTGATTACAACAAGTAACGTTTAAGCAATAAATTTCTCTCACACAGGGAAAAATTGTTTATTTACATAATACAATAACATAAACCATCCATAATCGGCTGTAAATAAAGATTTGACAAAAGGAAGGAAACTCATCTGACAAAGTGACGGGTTTTGTGATGGGTTTTATTATGAAAGATATTAAGTTACTAATGCTTAATTGAAACATTGTATTATGTTGTAATTTATGTGACGATCTCAACTCGAAGCTATAAAACGGCTTGTCTTTGTTGCAGGCGTACGAGCTGTCAACGTTAACTGGGACTCAAGTGATGCTCCTGGTGGCTTCAGAGACTGGACACGTGTACACCTTCGCTACCCGTAAACTTCAACCCATGATAACCAGCGAGGCGGGCAAGGCTCTCATCCAGACCTGCCTGAACTCGCCGGACCCTCCAGCTGGTTCTGCAGGCGGAGACCAGCGGATGTCTGCGACGGGCTTTGAAGAAACCGAGTTAACCTACAACATAAGCGACGAGGACTCCAAAGTAAGACAAATGGTGTACGGCTCCCCGCACACACACACGCACCCGCACTCTTTAGCTAGCCAGGGTCACTATTCGCACTTAGAGCAGACGCATCTGGGGTTGGGGGGGTCGCCACAGCACGGCGGTTATTCGCAAGCTTGTCCCAGCCCGCTGCCGCCCCCCCATCAAGGCTACGGCCATCCCCAGCATCCGCATTCACATATGCATTCTCACCCCCAGCGGTAGGCTGAGTGTACATTGGGGTCTCCCCGTTAAGGGAGATTGTTTTAGTCATGAATTAGTTTATTTAACAAACAATGTTCACGGCGATGCGGAATGACGATTATATACGAACTTTGAGACGGATTTTTCGACACGTCCTGATGTTGAGGTTGATAATGCTAGGCCGGTGAGTTCTGAGTACAAGTTCAATACTTTGCCGATACAAAATCAGATTCCTCAGGTTCTTTGTCGTGTTTTCTTGACGTAATTAAAGGAGACGTGGGTATCGAGTATAAAATGATATGTAAATGTGGAAAGAGATAGAATGTTATTAATAATAATATAAAATATAATTCTTGTTGCAAAAAAATCATGTAAGGTTGTAATAATTAAAAAAAAAGTATTAACTTGGCGGATATAAACTGTACACGCATAATTAATATACATATTTTGTTTTTTTTTATAGAGGGATTCTTCATAATATTTTGAGACAATAAGTTTAATTTTCAGGAGCCGAGGCTAGGAATATAGAAAGTTTATAAATATTAGCGCTGAAAGAGTTTGATCATTCGTATATTTTCAGTTATGACCAAAAAATAATTATGTAGTTAGCACAAGGGATTTACTTAAGTACTTATATGAAATTTTGAATTGAAGTCTCGATATAATTTTATTACGGTTTTTGTCTCAGAATGTTGTGAAAAATTCGCTGCCTATTCGTTTTTATAATCCAGTCATCATGAATATTTTATATATTTTTGTATTTAGTTGACTTTCTAAAGTATTTTGAAAAAACAACATTGTACCTGTGTTTGAATGTGATAGTTTTGTGTTTTTTAAGTAACATTCTTTCTTAAACACAAAGTGATTTTCATGTAGCTTCATTTGATGTCGTGTGTTATATTTGGATGTTTTCAATTTCTATCAAAATTTGTGCCATAACTGAAATCTACCGTGACTAAATGAAAACAGAATCTGAGTTGTTTGATTAATAAGTAATTTATTGCAACAAACTATCACGCAAATTTAAAAGAAATGCGAGCAAATACATTTGCAATGTCGCAATTAACATTACATTTTATACAGGTTTACAGAAATATCCAACAGATTATTAACATAATTATTATGAATCTTTCTACATTTGTTTAATATTTTTTGCAATTCCGGTTTTCCACCAGTAATTAGGTATATTATAGTGATTCAGTTTTGCAACATATTAATTCACAGATTCATTTACCTGCTCATAAATTTGTGTATTTTGTTGGATAACATTTCCATTATAGATTTCCCTTGCAGCTATCCAGGTAATATGTTGCAAATTCTTAACCATAAATCTAGCTCCGTATAATGAAGATTACGAAATTTTGCAAAATATTTTTCTCCAGATATAAATTGGTTTAGGTTAGGCTTGAATTATGGTTATAATATCTTATCATCATGGAAGCGGGAATTAATTTGTCAATTTATTTTATTACATAAATCACTTGTAATGTTGGAAAATTCCTCAGCAACAAATTGTCAATAATAAGTAGGTATAATATTTAAACGAGTAAAAATTAAATCGTTTTTTATTTGTAGAGAGGCATAAAAACCTAACAGCGTTTAATTATCCACTGATGATTCCTTTGAGAATAAAAGTTCGACGGGCTAGTAATTGACATGTTTCGAAGTTGACGATGTGTTATGGCTAGATGGAAGTTTTCTTTAAAACGCGTGGGAATTTATAAAAGTTGTTAGCACAACAGTAGTGTTAATCGGCGGAGTAAACAAAATTAATAGAGAGAAAGAGCCTGTGCATATGTTATCCTCAATGGTCAGATCAACTGTCCGCAAATCCAGACGAATTAGTTTCTAATAAATTCTTTTCATTGTAGCGACAGGAACGCATACATGCGAAATATGAGCTTAACACTTGGCGTGTTGGAAGTAGCCAGATCCTAATTTAAAAACTGACCGACTTACTTGAATAATTCATCTAAAAGACAGACCTCACGCATACAGACGCGTGAGAGATTTATTTCGTTTCTCACCATGCGCTTATTTGGAAACACATGTTTTGATAGCAGGGGCAATTTTTGGAATTTTTTTATCGGAAATGGGGAAAATTTACGGGGGACGTTGTAGAATTGCGAAAAACTGGTTTTTGTTGACAGAATTTTAATAATTGAAGCTTAACTGTTTTCCTAAACGTGCTTTTCCGGTTTTATTCAAACACTGATTGTCAGTACTTCCTTCGACCCGGAAGCGGAAGCTTCAATCGTGCTTTCAAGTGTTTCATATGTGAGCCCAATAAGTGCTAGGTAATATTCAGTATTCACACGTATAATTTTATTTCGATCACATGATTTTTTTTTTCAAATGGTGCGTGCGTGTGTGTGTAATTTTTATTTTGCAAGTGTTTTGATATATTTTGTTGTTGTTGTGTTGTGTAGCTATTTGCATGTTGTTTTGTAGAATAGTTGTTAGGTATAGCTTATGTGCAGTGTTTAATAGAAAAACTCGCTTCCATATACAGGCAAATTTGAAGTAATTCAATGCAATCTATGCCCATTGTATATGGAGCCACATGCGAATAGATTTGTGATTTGACATTTTATTAATATTCCCCAGTCAGTTGTGCTGCGTATGATACAAATTTAACAAAGACGCATTAACTTAAATATTATAATAATAACAACAATAACCTAGATTTCGCCTACGCAGTGTGTGTGGGCGTAATCATGGGCAAAATTTTTGCAAATCTATAGAGGGTGGTTGAAAATGAATGCACATATTTAAACAGATCTACAAGAAATAAGCAATAGCGAAGCTCGTACTATAAACAATAGACTTTGGTTGGTCTTGCACTGAATAAACTCAGGGTATAAACACCGTCGTATCGGTACCAGTCGGTCTGGTAGCATCGTCTAATCATTATTAAATGAATCTCTTCATCTGCTTGCTATTTTCTGCTGTTTGGACCTCTACAAAATTTTGTTTTAACTGTTATATGTTTATTTATTATTTTTATTGTTAGACTATGTTGTTAGCAAAGCAATTTCGGCCCACTTGGTATATAAGACCTTTACGAAATCTTATTGGCCAGGTAAAAGTACGGTGTAGGAGGTTTAAATACATCTGCGTTGGAGTTTTACTTATTTTTAGGTCAATGCCCCCCCTCTTAAGTTTCTAATTTGGTTGGTTTTTTCACTTGCAAGAGGGTTAATGAGTCAGATGTTGTATACAGTAGGGGATATGACATAAAAATTAAAAATTACTAAATCGTGTGCGTAAAATAGCAAGCAGAATATGCGGTTGCAATTTGGCCGTAGGTAAATATCTTGTTGTGTATATACTTTTACTATACTGTAATGAATAATAATTTTGTACAAAGTTAATAATTTTTAATGAATAATTTTATGTAAAGTATTAAATTTTTGAACATTCCAACAGATAAGTTATAGGTAGGTCCAAAAATGAGTCTTAAGGTGCACAGTTTTCAAATCGTTTTTTCTCGAATTTGTACCATTTTGAACAAAAATCTTCCAATGGTAATTATCACTATTGTACTTAATATAAATACAAATAAATACTTATTTATTTTTTCATCTAGTCCATGTAGTATAAGTATATTTGTTCAAAATGGTATAAGACACGTACTTTATTTTTCATTTTATTTATATCCAGTCTGAGTATTTTGAATGATGTATAAAGCAAACTAAATTGAAGCTGATTGTGTGTACCTTGGAAACGATTGTAGTAGTTAGTTTTATTGAAAGCATGTTTTTTTAGATCGATATTTATGGTTGTTATTTATTTTAGTTTTTATATTGTTAATTTGCAATAAGTTTTGGCCTGAACAGCCAATACCAGTTGCAACTTATATTTTTTACGTGCTGTTTTTAATTGTAGATACTACAATAGCTTAATTAATTAAAATACAACAAAAAACAAAACGAATGGTGTGTAGAAAATGTAATGTTGTGACTTTATAATTGCTTGGTATGTCCAATCTATTGTTTTGACAAGTCGCGAAGTTTTTCGCATTTGTTAAATACTTTTTTATGTACTGACTGCTAGCCAGTGTCGATATGATTTTTCATAGTACTACTTGTTCCGTAAATGTGATAATAAACATGTTTTTAATGTAATTTTTGTATACCCTTTTATAATGATAACATTTGCTATGCCTCCAACTAACAATGATTATCATAATTGTTTGGAAATAAGCTGTCTTGAAAGCCATATTGAAAATATCCTGTTAAAGTTAAACAGTTCAGAATTGATCTATATTTGATATGTCATTAGTTTCTCACAGTTTGTTGCAAAAATTGTCAACTAGAAACTGACTTGGTTAGCAAAGAATCGGTTCTAGTTTTGGTTTTCGTGTCTATATTAAATCGAACATGGGAGAAGCGGAAGCTAAATTTTCTAGGTTTGTCCATAATTCAACTGTAATAAAATTTTGTTAGACTTTATAGGAACAACGATCTTGTAAGGACCATAAAATCGCGTTAGAAACTTTTTGTATAGAAGCAGAAATAAAATTTTCTAGGTTTTGCCATAATACATTCTTGGAATTTGCTGTTTTGTACGAATTACTTTTCGAGTCCACAAAATTATCAAGAAACAAACAGAATCTCTAGTTTTCTCCATAATTAAATTCAGTTAGAAAAAGGACCTCTTGTAACATTATGCGGGGGTTAGTTGTCATGGCAACGATTGTCCAAATTCGCAATGTACCTATTTTTTTAAATAGTGCCAATTTTTTTTTGTCATAAAATCACGGATTTTTTTTTTATTTTATAAGAAACGAATTTTTTTTGTAGTTTTCTGTTTAAAAAATGCATTTTTCTTAAGAGCCAGATTCTCTCCTTCATGTAACTTTATTTGGAGTTTACCGTTGCCATGGTAACGATTTTTTGTCATAATGGAGCTTACCAATTCTTCTTGGAAGTCTTAGGGTTTAATAAAATAAACAGATAGTAGAAAAGGTTAAATTTATTTGAGAATGTAATCACGTACAATTTTACATAACAATGAAATTTAAAGCTATGACTCAGCCTAATAGTAACATAAATTTATTATGGAACACTTCTTAAGACTATACATTATAATGCTAAATAGAGGATAAAAAAACACCAAGATTAAAACATTTAATTATTCCAAAGTACCTAATCAAACTTTGTAATTAGGGTTTAAAAACTGGTAGAATAGAAGTCGTATCAAAGTTGTCAATCAATCATCAATACTGTTGTATCTTCTGTATATCTTTTGACGTTATATTTTATATAAAATTATAATCACAAACATATTAGTTATTCACCGCAATGGGATCCGAGCGTTTCATTTAAATTTTATATGTAGGTACAAGGTATCAATAGAGATCTAATCTTATCTCATATAATGTCATTGAATCTTATAGAACTGCTACAGGATTTAATTTACAACAAATTAACGGGTAATACAGATACTAATTAGGTTTTTAAATTAGAAAAAACTCAATCACCCTACTTATTTATTTTTTACAATAATTAAAGTCCTAATAGAACATAACTTAACTAAAATGGCACATTCGAATCTTAGACCTAGGAAAATTTAAAGATATGTTTGATGAAAATTGTGGCGGGCGATCGGCTTGGCTTATCTTGAATTTACCGTCGGGTGATAGATGGTCATGGACAGGTTTTGTGGTCTTCTGGGTTCCGTCTGGCTCGCCCACGTCTGCAACAGAAAACACATTAAGTGTCCCGTGTATAATTACTTTGCTACTGGAATTAGCCTTGTTTTCATAATACTACAACTGATTATGACACTTTGAATTTCCATTTTAATTAAACTTGAACGTCCGTTTTAACTAACAAACTACGTCAGATAGAAAAAGTTGCGTTTAATTAAAATTTTATTGTAGTTTATTTTCTATAAAACATGCTGTAAATTCGCGCAAATAAACTGGAGATGGTTAGTTTGTTTTTTGTGATTTTGGACAACAGCTGCGATTTTATTGGGTATAGATTTGTCCGTTAGAATGGGTGTGGCTAGTTTACGATAGTATGGTTTTTTCAGAAAAATTATAACAAATAAAAAATAACTGTTTGGAAATAAAATCGGGGTTAATTATGTAACTGTTTGCTCAATTTTTATATCTTTTGGAACTCCCACAAGGAAATTTATTAAAACCATTTTCAACCAAGTTTGTTTACGAAATTATGCAGGTTTGTTTTTAAAATCCGATAATATGCAAGTTTGTGCAAATTTGAGGAATTATACTGAGAAAGTTGTAAAAAAATCCAAGTTTATTGTACATTCTAAAGCACGTTTTGCTGAATATAAAATATATTAACTTCTTGACAGCATATGTAATTGAACCTTGGTGAGAATTATTTATTAGATACATAATTTTGTAATCAATTTTATGTATGATGCGGTGTGATAATTTGCTACTGCTGTGTTAAAATCATTAAATGTTTGATTCCATTTATTCTACATGCCGTCGTAAATCTAAAGAATATTAATATTACAGAGTCAGTTTCAGTAATTTTTATGCTTCAATAACTGCTCGTGTTATTACATCGCTGATGGATTTGCATCAAGCACAGTGCGTTGTTTATTTTCCATTTTCTTAAATTGGTAATTATCATGGAACTACTGAAGGAGTTAGTGAACTGGCGCCAGCACTAATACGAAAATGTTTAAACAAATTTACTATTTGTTTTGACAAGTATCGCGTTTTATGGGAAGTTTACGACTGTTAAAACAAAATATTTTTGGCACTAGTGATAAAATTTTAACAAAACCAGTTTGAATCGAGCCATTAGTTATCATAAAAATATTTATAGGTTTTTTGGAACCCCTCATAAGATAACGCGGAGAAAAAACAAGGACTAGCCAAACTTTAACAGGAGGAACAGGTTTTTGATGAAATAATTAATTTAATCACAAAATCTAGTTTTTTTTTAATAATTTTGCTAACGTGAAAAATTATTTTGTTTTTAAAATTGAATGTATTATCAAATTTGTTGCACATCTGAATATTTTTATTAAATAAATATCGAAAAATCCAGATTTTTTTAATAAAGTTCTAAAGGCAAAAAATTAGAATTTAAACTAATAAAATATTTAAATAATTATAAACATGCAAAAAAAAATTAAAGCCACATCAACTTTTTCAAGACGTTTTTTTGTAAATTTCCACAAAATAAAACCTTTAAAAAACTCCCACAATCCCAAACAAATTCCGATAATAATCCAAACGCAATCATTGTAAAAATCAAAGGAGGCTTGGCAAAATTACGATTATCATTTGTTTAGCGTACAATATAAAATGACATAGGATACCTTTTGAATCCGTCCGCTCATGATTTTCGACATCAACGCTGGCGCTGACCGACTTGGCTGTCCGAGGAGTGGGGGGGCGATGAGGAGGTCGCACCTGTTCGCATTTCACCCCCTCCTGGGGTGAATTTCAACCCTTTGGCGGTGTGGACCGTGCCAGGGGGTAGTTTCCTCACCAGAACAACATTGGAAACAGCAACCACCCGATTGGGATGCGATTTACTGCCGGAAGATGTCTTTTTGCGACCAGGTGTTGCAGGTCGATGGTCGGATTGCGGGTTCGCTGAAAACAGTGAATCACATGTGTTTGTATTTTTGTTTTTTGGACCGATTGCTAATTTTGTATTGATCAGGTATTGGTTATGTGCAATTAAATTTGGAAAAAAACATAAGTGGTACGAGTTTTGCTGGTATTATTGCGTTGTGGAAATTTGTGCTAATTTTAATAAGGATTTGCAGGATTTTTCAACATGCGACGAATAGAATTTCGTAGCTGGTTAACATGCAAACAAGCCAAATTTATTTATTGTTATACTTAGAAAACAGGTGTTAATTTTGGGTGGGCGCACTTGAAAAAAATACCAATTTTCCAAAACAATTTTGTTATTTTATTAAAAACTATCCGAAAAAATCCAAAATCACCATAAAATTTTCGGTTAATATTGCAAAATAATTCAAAAAAGCTTACCTGGTGTTCGAGCAGGACGCGAGTTCTTCAGCGCTTGCAGAAGGATCACATAGTTCGGCCGTCGTTGAAGAACTGGTCGTGTTGTGTTTCCTCATGAGTCACAATCGGTTGGTGGCGATTGGAACCGAATGACCGCCTCTTTTCCAAACATGGGCAGGATCCCATATATGGGTCGTGTATTGTTGCAAAATACTGGCTACTGGGCTTGGGACTGTGGAGAAACACAAAAAAAATGTATATAAAGTCGGCACGTGCTATTGTTTTCTGCTGCTCATTTTCAGAGAGAAATGATGATAGCACTGAACAATTTTACGGTTACAGGAATGTTTCGTTTTTATGTTATGGGCTCGTTTTCGGTTTCACATGAAATTTATTTTAATGTTGTTGAAATCAAGCAATGGATGAAAGAATAAAGGGGATTTGTGATATGGCTGAAAGGTAATTTTTACTGGGAGTCGACGGCGGTCGGGTTTTGTTGTAAAATTTATATCACAATGTCTATAAAAGATTTATTTACAGTTCAATCAAACCCAACAATAACTGAGTCTGTTGGAAAAATTACTATAAGTAAATCAGAATTCATCACTAGATATCATTTAAGTGTTGAGCAGCTTTCAGCCGATTTATCGAAATCTTAGATTTGTCCCCGAAAAACAAGTAGGTTTAATCTCCTTGAGTTGTTTGAATAAATTGAATTATGTTGTATGTTTACTAATAAATTTGGCAATTACCACATTGCGTTGTTCAATGAGAGTTAACAAATTATATTAATAATTCATTAACCATGCCATCATGAAAAATTAGTGTAAAATGTATGTCTCTGCCGATTAATTTCTGTAAAATTATAGCGCATCCACCTGCGATCTGGTTTTTTTTTAATTTAATGACCAATGTAATTAATTCATATAGTGGAGTATGTGGACAACCGTTTTCGCGTCTTGGTTATGAAAGATCACGAGATATTTTAAATTGACGGTAAAAATATTGATGTTTATTCAGTGCAAATTAAATTTAATTACAATGTTCAGAAAATTCAAAAGTTTGTATAATGAAATGAGGTGTTAATAATGGAAAGAAAATATGTAAATGGGTGCTCATTTTTTACAGGTATTTTCAGTAGGTCCGGTTTTTTCATCTTCTAATAACAAACAAATTCGTATAGTTGATTGGATAATCATGATGAATTTTTTTTAAATGAAATAAAAAAAGTCAAACCATAGGATATAAATTCTACAATTTTCCTACCAACAGTGAAAATTAGCGAACCCTTTAATTATAAAAATCCGATACCTAAATCATTGTACCGAAATTATAGGTAAATATCAAATCGCGTTGATTTAATTATAAACACATAAACTGTAAATGCGGTTACACACACTTAACCTGCACCATTTTTTCTCTATCAACAATTTCCGGTGATATCGGCACGTGTCATAAATGATTTACCAGCGACGGTATACATCTTAATGTGGTTTTATGCACCTGGGCCCGAAGTCAATCATCCATGAAATATTTGCTACTTCTGTGTTATGCGTTGCGGTCGCTAATTTTACCCTTTTCCAGTCAAATATGCATTCTTGTAACCTTAAACACACCGTTACTGATCCTTTAATAACATCTATTAGTGAACGATTAGCGAAACACTTAAATATTTATGGTGGCCCATCGCAATTTTTGATAATGAAGCACTGAAGCAGAGAAAGTTCGGTTGGTGTGCGTGAAGACATTTTTTAATAACCAAAAATTGTGGTGGTTATTATCTTGCGAGACTGAAAAAACAATTAAATGCTCAATTAAGTTTTTGTTATGTTATATATTTTTGTAATTATAGCTTTTTGTATGGAAGGTTATAATAAAAATTTTTTATGGGTAATTTGTTAGGCCAGCTGACAAATTGAATGTACCCAAGTTGAAATTAAATAAATTTATATAGTGTGTGCCCTACACCAATAAAACATTACATCGTAATAGCACCATGAACCTAAAATAAATCTCCAACGGCATGTGACAGAAGAATAATGGGATTTGCTTCCATACTAAACTAGAAATGTAGTTTTTCTGTTGTTGGTGAATTAGTTCAATAAATACATTATAGGAAAAAACTTTTTGTATATAATACTTGGTATAAAAGTTCACCCTTGAGGAATGTTGTGTGGGGTTTAGTGAAGCAAACAAAATTTAAGATTTCCAAAGTCAAAGCAAAAGCAAGACGAGATGAGAAATTTTTGTAAACACGAGACATTTTCCGCAATAAAATCGGCAAGTTTCATAGTGTAAAGGCTGTTTTATATCTCAAATGTATATTCACATAAATTATGATCTATCTCGTAATAAAATAAATCAGCCTTTAATCGGCTTCATCATCGTCAATAAAAAGCGGGAAATTAAGAGACTTCCAAAATTTCCATTTGAGAAAAAAATTTCGACTCAAGTTCAATAAAAGATTGTAATTTTAGAGTTAGGAATACCCTTATTCGTGTTTCGTTGTTTGAATCATCACAAGAGGGGCTCACAATAAAATTGAATTATTCTTATGGTTGCGATGACACAAAGAGATAAAAATTCGATTAAATGCAAATCGTGCAATATGAAATAAATGTGACTATTGTCAAATATGTAAATAATAAAAACAAAGACATGAATTGCGTGAAAGAATGTCTTACATACAAAACATACAAATGAACATTCAGGTATGTTTATATTTTAGATGAAATTACATCGGTATGCACACAAGAAGAATGAATAGATGAGAGTGAATCGAAACGCGCGCTTCGGGACGAAACCCAACTGAAAAAGATCCTGTAAATAATGCAAGGCTCTCGGCCAATTTAACATCGAGCAGGACATGCGTTTGTTGT